>BSBM01000626.1:1747500-2947500 GCA_027924585.1 Larix kaempferi
TCAATCACCGGACAAGATCCAAAATTATAGGGATCAACAGATTGATTGAGATTTGATTGAGATGGCACAAGACCTCGGAAAAAACTATAAATTGGTGCACTGAGATAGCATAGGATGTTGTGTTGTGCATGGAGAGATTGTTTCTACGAGGGCAAGTGGTTGACCATTTCTCCTTTTGAGTATAAGTCCATCATTAGATCTACTACAGACTCTTAGAGAGAGAGTGCTGCATTCAGATTGATTTGCTATTTTAGTTATTCATGGTGGTGATCCAACTCAAGGGTGAAGTTGGACTAGGGGTTGGCTATCCTCTTCTATGGTTGGGAGTTTTTCAAGTGTCTTTTCCATTCAGTTTCAAGTATTCTTTTCGCACATGTTTATACTTTTTATAAATGACATAATTGTTGACGTCTTTCCTTGTCATTTGGTATGTATACAATGAAATATATTGGTATCGACATAATGTGAACAATATTTCTGTGGTATGTATAAAGTTCAAATAATATATATAATTCGTAGTATAGAGAATAATTATAGTTAAGTTATTGTTATTCTTTTCTAGATATATGGTGATACTATATGGGTATCATAATATAGTTGTTACAACCTTGTTAAAAATAAAAATTACAACGTAAAAAGGACAGTTAAATTTTATGTTTGGACATGGTGAGCGATCTTGAGATCGGCTCAAATTCCATTAGCATTTTGTGATTTTATTTTCACAGAGTACAAATATAGTGAGTATTTTTTTTTATTAACACAGAGATCATTACCTGTCTTATAAGATAAAATAAATTTTATTTATACAATCAATTCAAATTAGAGATCGGTTCTCTATTATCAGCTATAAGTTATCAAACTTGAAAAAATGATGGGTATCAGGATCGATTCCTTGTAGATTTCCTAGAACTGATTTTTTTGCATCTAAAACAGGATTGTATTGGAGCTATGAAGCTACATGGATATAGTGGAGGAAGCATCCATTTAACTTATCGTCAATTCAGGATTATACATATATAAGTGAATATCAATATAATGTGATATTAAGAACTAGAGAAGATATTTAAAGGATTTCAACTAAAGTATATATTTATAAATATATTTTGTAAAATCAGAAATTATTCGGTTGAGTTTTAAAATAAATGAATCGAAAGGATTGAAACCTTTTGAACATTGGTTTAAATTAAAGATTTATTGTTTGTGGTATATTAAAAAGGAGTTGTTTTGATTGAATCATAATATGTAGCGGGAAGGTCGCTAATATAAAGGGTCATTGTTAGAGGGGACCCTTCGGGATCCTTAGTTGTCATTAGTTACTATGTAATAATCTAGTTAAAGAAGCCGTTGGAGCAGGTGCAACCACTCCAAACACATGTATGATGTATAAATATACCTATCAAGATGAATATAACCAGTTGGATGCATTCGACTCATCTCTATTGTCTTGACTATATCTATATGTATGCATTTACTCTCTGCTTGAATACAACATCTGGCGCCGTTGCCGCTTCCATTCGGTTAGGTGACAGCAACATCGTGTGGGAGTGGCTCGAACCTGGAAGAAAATGTGAGGAGAAGGAACCCCTGCAAAGAGCAAGAAAAGATTAGAAATGGAAATGTTGCTCAATCGGTTATGCGTATTGAATATTTTCTTAAAGATGAATCTGCCTCTGCGTTCTTACCTACACATATGGAAGAAAGAGAGAACCTGAAGTTTATTGTAAGTTTGCTCAATTATATTTGTATTTCAGTGGGTCATCAATGAAGAAATTAGTAGTAATATGGATGGAACACTGAAGATTAATTACGGTTGTGGCTATTTTTTTTGGTTGATTTTTCATAAAAATTAGTTGTTAAAACCGTGCGGATATATTATTTATGAAATACTGCGTATTTTTTCTTACCGACTATTGAGTTGTTGAAAAGAGAAATGGGATGGATACCGACTATTTAAATAGCCGATCCACAGTCCATTTCTTCACCTCTCATAAACAATTGAAGATCAAGCAACCAATAGTACAACTGCCGCTGAACTTTGTTGAATGCTGTTGACTTCAAACTCACTGTATTGTAGAATACATGTCGACCTGACACAGCCGCCGACGTGAACGATGTTTCGACCTGTAGACCGACTGCTAGCCAGAAAATGATCTCTGTCAGCCAGGAAATCCGAATAGCTATGAAATCGACCATCAATTGACTATTGATCATTGTAGCTAAAGCATACAAAACTTGTTCGCTTGAATCCAACACACAGTCGCCCAGAGACTCGTTCCAACTTAAAGACAATGAAGATGCTCATGGAAGAAAAATATGCAAGAATATTCAAGAATACCATGCATTGATAGATAAATTCTGTGCAAAAAGGAAGAATGCTTGCTGCTCTTGCATTCGAGGATGCGAAGTGTTCCAGAAGCACGATGGGTACAAATGTGTGTTATAAAGGTGACTGATATCTATGGGTACAAGTTGTTTTCTCCTGTGGTCGGCGAAGATCTCATCCAGGCAAAGCGGTCGATGTTGATGGCTGATCAAAACACGAGTAGAATTTGAAGATGCAAATGATGGAATGCTGCCGCAATCGATATTTGTTTCATGGTTAATGTTTGAGAGTTATTGATAATTTTTTTGGGTCAAGATGTTTTATAACGTGGATATATGTTATATGTGGTTGATGATAATTGGTCGACACCAAGTGAAATGGTCGAAGTTGATATGCTCTTTGCCCTACCATTTTAATATGGTTAATATTGTTTGTAAAATATAGTGGAATGAGTCAACACATTACTAAAGTTGCCTTGTACTTTGGTCGACATGTCAAAGAATAGTCGGTCGATAAGTTATTTTGTAAGTCGAAGCAAAAAAATGGTCGATGATCATGTAAGAGGTCGAGTATTTAAAGTGGCCATGATATTGTAAAAAGTGTTGGGTCATTGAAAATTAGTCAAATAAAGGGTTGTTCAAAGTTTATTTGAACCATGTATATTCATAAAAGTTGTAAATTGAGTCGGTTTCTTGCTGACCAGTGTAAGTCATGTCGAGTCAAGTAAGTCATGTCGAGTCGAGTAGAGTCATCAGTCGACCAATATAAGTCGGTATCGACCACAAGCAGCAGCGACACATTTGTAACTTGCAGGAAACCTCACGACAGTCAAGTCTACGAAAAGTATGTACTCAAGCAGAAGACATCTATACCACACAGAGAAATCGATTCACATTTAATAATGACAAAAGAACACTTAAATTGATCAAGCTCCCCGGTGCTAACACACATCAACATATATTCAGTGTCATTTGAGAAGTTTTTCAGGCAAATGGTGAGTTGGTGTAATGGCAGAGTGACGAAGCCCAGAAGTTCCTGGACCGTGGAAGAGAATTCAGTAGGAAAGGGTGAGAAGGTTCGATTGGCCACTAACAGACTATTGATAGAGACTAAAGGAATCACAATTCGTGGTTGTTCATGTTTCTTCGGGACGAAGAAAGATTTTGAGGTAGGGGAGATGTTAAAGGGGACCCTTCGGGATCCTTAGTTGTCATTAGTTACTATGTAATAATCTAGTTAAAGAAGCCATTGGAGCGGGTGAAACCGCTCCAACCACATGTATGATGTATAAATATACCTATCAAGATGAATATAACCAGTTGGATGAATTCGACTCATCTCTCTTCTCTCGACTATATCTCTGTGTATGCATTTACTCTCTGCTTCAATACAACAGTCATGTGTCTTTTTTATACTGTAATAAACCATTTGCTACTTATTACATTATCATGCATATACATTTATCATGATTAAAAGTTAAAAATTATAATTAAAGTACCCTTAAGAGGGTTTCACAAAATGGAGTGTTACAATTTGATTCCTGAGAAACAAGAAAGCATTTGGACTATATATGCAATTGTGATCCTTACTAATATCTTTGAAAATGGTAGCCACCAAAGCATTTGATTTCTCAATATTCCACATAATATTAATAATATTCCTATAATTATCATATAGATTTGTGATATTTACTAATATATTTGAAAATGGTAGCCACCAAACCATCTGATTTCTCAATATGCCACAAAAGGGATTTCAAACCTTGACATACACTATTGAAAAATCACCAAGGTATAGGCTTGTCAACCTGTACCACCCTAAGAAATTTTGGAATCGTCCCTTTCTCCATAGATTAGAAGTAAGAAAGAATATACAATACTTGCATTGGTATTTGAAAGGAAGGGAGAAACATCACTTCAAAATTTGTTGAATTTTGAGCCATCCATGTTCCCTGTAGAACAATTAAGGGAATTGGCCTCCAACATTTTAAGTCTAGATGATTGAATCAATGCAAATAACATGCTTCAATAGTATCACTCTTCTACAACTATGTTAAACTAACAGCTAATTCAACATCCCTTCAAATTTGTTGTGAGAATATATTTACATTATAGAAAGAGATGCTTAGTAGTACCTGTATACAAAAATACATATGCTAGGTCCTTGTTTTCTTTTGTGTTTCAAATTCAGCGATGTTAAAACTTTATCTTATGTTTTAAAAACATGATAAGCTTAGATTTTGAAGGGACCTTAACCTTCCAAATATTTGACCACCACCACTTTACTTCTTCACATCTATGGTCCAACATGGTTTCATACCCTAGCATGTCTATTTAGTTACATCCTTCCCTATTCAACACACATACTAACTCATCTGTGACACTTAAACATATTCTAATATGGGCCTTACTGAGTTCAAAGGAAGATTTAGTCCACAACTTAGTCGTCTCTCCTTGTAGACCAATTTCCAAAACCGGTACATAACCCTTTCACCATAAAGAAGTTCGCACATGGTTAATGGCCTTGTTGTGAATAATTGTATTTAACACAAATTTCATTAAATTTGGACAAATTAGGCAATTTTTGGACTAAGAAAGTGTGAATTTAGACTTTGAAAGTGTCAATATCAACCTTTCTAAAGTGCAAAAACGGGTTTTGAAAGTGACAATATTGGATTTGAAAAGTGTGTTTTTCTATTCGAATAGTGCCCTTTTTGACTACTTATGAAGCTTAAAATTGCAGTTTTTTGTTATAAACTATGAATTTCAATTCAAAAAGTGTGAATTTCAAATCAGAAAATGCAAATTTTGATTTGAAAAGTGTGAATTTTAAATAAAAAAATGCAAATTTTTATTTGAAATGTGTAATTTTAAATCAGAAAATGCAAAATTTTGATTTGAAAAGTGTGAAATTTAAATAAAAAAATGCAAATTTTTATTTGAAATGTGTGAATTTTAAATCAGAAAATGCAAATTTTGATTTGAAAACTGTGAATTTAAAATTAAAAAATGCAATTTCTGATTTGAAAAGTGTGAATTTCAAATAAAAAAATGCAATATTTTATTTGAAAATTGCAATTTTCATTTGTAAATGTTCAAAATTTTAAGGCGAAAAGTTCAATGTCTAAAATATTCAGTGATTGTTTGAATAACAAGTCAATCGGCTAAGTTATAACATAAAAAAATGGTTTTTCCCGACTTCTATTTTCCTGCAAGAAGGATCGTCCACCACTTCTTTTTTTAGTTAATTGTGAAAACATATATCCAACAATTTAGCTATATCCATAATGGAGAACACAAGAAGGATCGACCGACCATTCTTGCAGTGTCGAACTATTATTAAAATAGTTTGTCTCGACTTCCGTTTTTTGACAAGAAGGATTGGCCACCCCTTCTTTTCGTAGTTAATTGTGAACACCTTTATCCAACAATTCAGGTATATCCATAATGGAAAACACAAGAAGGATCGACCGACCCTTCGTGCAGTGTCGAAAATTATGAAAAGAATATTGGGAACAAGAAGGGTTGATCGATCCTTCTTGCAGGGTCGAACTATTATGAAAATAATATTGGAAATAAGAAGGGTCGGCTGACCATTCAATTAGGAGGGAATCGTAAAAATAGAACACCTTGGAAGGTTTATCATATAAAAATGGTTTTTCATGACTTTCGTTTTAAGACAAGAAGGATCGGCCGCCCCTTCTTTTCGTAGTTAATTGTCAAAACCTTTACCCATCAATTCAGATATAGCCATAATGTAGAACACAAGAAGGATCGGCCGACCCTTCTTGCAGTGTCAAACTATTATGAAAAGAATATTTGGAATAAGAAGGGTCGACCGACCCTTGATTTAGGAGGGAATTGTAACAATAGAACACCTTGGAGAAAGAGTGGCCGCTCTTTCTCTAAGAATATTTCCACTTCCCAGCAGATTCTTTAAAGCAGAACTTCTGTAAATTTTGTTGTTAAAATGTTGATATCTAGTATTCTAGGGTGACACATGGAATGATCATATTGTGACACATGGCATGTTTGATTTGGCAC
This sequence comes from Larix kaempferi, assembly GCA_027924585.1. Classification (NCBI taxonomy): domain Eukaryota; kingdom Viridiplantae; phylum Streptophyta; class Pinopsida; order Pinales; family Pinaceae; genus Larix; species Larix kaempferi. The sequence continues at coordinate 1,753,867 of BSBM01000626.1, forward strand.
ATTGAGAATAGCGAGGTTACTAATTTTTATTTGATTTGGCACATTGAGTATAGCGAGGTTACTAATTTTTATTTGATTTGGCACATTGAGTATAGCAAGGTTACTATTATTTACCTGATTTGGAGTGTATCAGAACTTCTACTCAGCAACACGACCAGAAATTCATTACACCATCTTCATCTCCAACTACTTCTCATTTCTCCACAAACTGCGAGCTATACTTCTCATTTCTACCGAGTTGGGAGGAGAGCTCAAATCAAAGTTTCCATGTTAGATTTCATAATCAATACATGAATGTCTTATAGTAAGAGAAAAAACTAGAACTAGCAAGTGTAAAATCTCAATCACAGTAGGACCTAGCTACTGTGGATTCCTCACTAGTGAAAGATTGCACAACATTTGCAAGAATAGCATAAATCTGTAAATGAATGAAGAACAATACACATCAAATTGGTGAATAATGTCAATATTATTAACTGTCCAACCTTAACATAGGTTAAGAACACCCATATATACAAATCTGGAAGAATTCGAATCCATCTGGAGTGTTCACACTGATCTAGATTAGAAATAGCTCAAACCCCCCTAGGTTGACCAAAATATCCCAAACCATCCCAAACTGGTTCGAATCAGCTGTGTGAATGCTAGGAATGACTGGACAGGCCCATGTGACCTCACACATGTGAAGAAACTGGTTGGTTAGAGGTTTGGTAGCTAAAATTGGCCAAAATTATGACAAAGTTGGCAAGATTGTCCACAAACTGAGCAAATGCGCCCTAGGTAGAAGAGAAGCATGCTGAATGCATTAAATGACCTGAGGAGGGCGCTCTAGGCATGCTGAATGCATTAATTGCCCTCGGGAGCGCTCCACATAGCTGGTTTGACTCAGCACTTGTTCACATTGCTAACTAGTTCAAGATAGTTTGACCATTTAGTAGCTAACCAACTTAGGGATGTAATAATTAATCACTTGGGCACTAATTAACCATCATTAATAAATGATTAATGTACATAGGTGTAAAAATGTTCTAACACCCCCCCTTAAGTCTAGCTTAAGGGGGGGGTGTTAGAACATTTTTACACCTATGTACATTAATCATTTATTAATGATGGTTAATTAGTGCCCAAGTGATTAATTATTACATCCCTAAGTTGGTTAGCTACTAAATGGTCAAACTATCTTGAACTAGTTAGCAATGTGAACAAGTGCTGAGTCAAACCAGCTATGTGGAGCGCTCCCCAGGGTAATTAATGCATTCAGCATGCCTAGAGCGCCCTCCTCAGGTCATTTAATGCATTCAGCATGCTTCTCTTCTACCTAGGGCGCATTTGCTCAGTTTGTGGACAATCTTGCCAACTTTATCATAATTTTGGCCAATTTTAGCTACCAAACCTCTAACCAACCAGTTTCTTCACATGTGTGAGGTCACATGGGCCTGTCCAGTCATTCCTAGCATTCACACAGCTGATTCGAACCAGTTTGGGATGGTTTGGGATATTTTGGTCAACCTAGGGGTGTTTGAGCTATTTCTAAGCTAGATCAGTGTGAACACTCCAGATGGATTCGAATTCTTCCAGATTTGTATATATGGGTGTTCTTAACCTATGTTAAGGTTGGACAGTTAATAATATTGACATTATTCACCAATTTGATGTGTATTATTCTTCATTCATTTACAGATTTATGCTATTCTTGCAAATGTTGTGCAATCTTTCACTAGTGAGGAATCCACAGTAGCTAGGTCCTGCTGTGATTGAGATTTTACATGGTATCAGAGCTCTTGGAGCTAGAATTCGAACCAGCAAGACTGTTGTAGTGGATTGCCAGAAGCAGTGGAGAAACCACATAATTCCTGAGGCCATTGCCTTGAGCTTACTGGAGAAATCTAGTGGCTCCTCTCAGGTGTGATGCTCTCCCGAATGCACCCACTATCCATACAGGGTTCGAATCTGTTAGTGTAGATCCCTCCAGAGTGATTTGAGAGTTGTTTGCAGGTATTGAAGACCAACATTGTCAGCAAGTGCGAATTGCAGCAGAGGAGAATGGAGCCATCTCACCCAAACGTGCTCACTCCCTTCAACTATTTCTATTGGAAGGCAGAAATGGTGATTTTGCTGAGATCTAAGGGTCTCTACAGAATTACGATGGGCACTGAGGTTGAGCCAAACTCAGTTGTGGAGAAATCCAAGTTTTTTAACAGAATGGATGAGGAATTTGGCCTCCTTTGTCTCAGCATTTCGAGAGACCTCCTGTTTCATGTAGAAAGTCTAGCAACTCCAAATGAAGTGTGGCTCAAGCTTGAGACACTGTTTGGAAAGACTGATGAGATGAGAGGCCACCAGCTTGAAAATGAGATTGTCTCACTGAGCCCAGGGAATTTCGATTCCATCCAGGACTTCTTCACCAAGTTCAAGAACTTGGTCTTGCAGATCAGACAATGTGGCATAGAGAAGAAAGAAGAACAGTTGGTGTTGTCCATTCTCTCCAAATTGGGTTCTGAATACTCAGTTTTTGTGTCTTCAACTCCACAAGGCTCACAGTTAGAGGTTGGAAGATGCCATCTTTGGCTGACTTCATGGAGATGCTAACTCAAGAGCAAGACAAGCTGGTCTTGATGGGCTCCATCAAGCAAAAAGATCAAGTTCTTGCAGCTGGAGATTCGAAATGTGGAAGAGGCAAGCAAAAACCCAGGGGATAGAAATCTCAAGAGAAGAAGAGGAAGGATGAGAGGCCCAAATCCTCTGAGGGGGTTTCGAATCCTGTCAAGAACAAGGGAAAGAAGGCTGAGAAGACAAAATGTAGCTACTGTCAAAGAGGTTTTCATCCAGAGAGCTCATGCATGAAGAAAACCATAGACACCATGACCCATCTCCTACAGAAAAATAATATTCCTCTTCCTGAAAGTTCCAAGAAGAAGGAGTGCGTTTCTGAAGACAAGGAGAGCTGCCATGCTTTGGTGGCTAGTTCATCTCATTCACCTTTGTTCATCATTGATTCAGGTGCCTCAAGGCACATGGCTTCCTCAAGAGACTCGTTTTCTGAACTTGCACCCTACAGTGGCCTCTCCATTCGAATGGGAGATGACTCAGAAATCCCTGCTCATGGCATTGGGAAAATCTCTATGGAGAATGGCTTCTTCTCCAATGTGCTGTATGTGCCAAATCGTGCAGCAAACTTGCTCTCTGTATATCAAATGACACATATTGGAGAAGCAAAGAAGGTGGTCTTCACTCAGGATGATGTGGAGATATCAGAAGTTTCCACCGGGAAAATTGTTGCAAAGGGTGTTGCAGACCATGACATGAAGATGTACAAGTTCTCCCACTTTCTCGAGTTCTCTTCACCAAGTGTGCTTCTGTCACATGGGAATGAGACCAGCAAGCTATGGCATCAAAGGTATGGTCACCTAAACTACAGATATCTTCAAGTTTTGAGCAAAGAAAAGATGGTAGAAGGGCTGCCACAAATCAGTTTTTCAAGTGGAACATGCAAGGGTTGCATGATTGGGAAGCATCCTGAAAAGAAGTATGAAAAAGGGAAGGCAAGGAGGGCTGATCAACCACTTGGAATAGTGCATTCTGATCTGATAGGGCCACTCCCCACACCCTCCTATGGCTGCAGCAAATATGTGCTCACCTTCATCGATGACTACTCAAGGTACTGCTGGTTATTTTTCCTTAAGCAAAAATCTGAAGTCTTTGAATGTTTCAAAATTTTTAAGAGCATGGTTGAGAACTTCAGTGGGAAGGCCATGAAGGTTTTGAGGACTGATAATGGCAGAGAGTATGTCAATAACAATTTGCAGCAGCTCTGTCAAGAGCATGGCATTCAGATGCAACACTCAGTGCCCTACACACCACAGCAAAATGGTGTTGCAGAACGCAAAAATAGAGCACTGAAAGAGATGGCAACTTGCATGTTGCAAGCAAGGGATTTGTCTCCCAAATTGTGGGCTGAAGCTATGAATTGTGCAGCATATGTTCATAACAGGGCACCACACAAAGCATTGCAAGGAATCACTCCATTTGAAGCATGGATGGGCCACAAGCCCAATGTCTCACATTTCAGAATTTTTGGCTCAAGGGCTTGGGCCAGAATTCCACCGGAGAAGAGAAAGGAATTTCAGCCCCAAAGCAAGGAGTCAATCATGGTTGGGTATGCAGAGGATTCCAAGGGCTACAAGCTCTTTGATCCATCCACTCACAAAACTTTCATTGAAAGAAGTGTCAAATTCGAAGAGGAAGAATTCTTGCAAGCTAGTGAACAAGGTGATGGGGAATGCTCATTCCCTCGTCTTGATGATGAAGTAAGTAGTGATTATTTCTCTGATATTTCTGATTCTGATATTGCTGAAGATGATGTTGATATGGATTCTGAACATATCCCCCCTTCAAGGCCCAAGTGGGCAGAGAAAACAATTCAAAGTGCCGGAGAGCTTGTGGGAGATCCCCAAGATGCTAGGAACACTAGATCTCAATTTCACAATTCCTTTGCATGTGATAATTCTGATCTGAGTGAGGCATGTTATTTGATGGTTGGATCTGATCCAATGTCATATTCAGAAGCATGTACAGACCCAAGATGGCAATCAGCCATGCAAGAGGAGATGAACTCACTCCATGAGAACAAAACTTGGGATTTGGTCCCTCTTCCTCCCAAGAGGAAACTAGTGCAATGCAAGTGGATTTATAGAACCAAAATTGGATCTGATTGCTCTGATCTGACGTATAAGGCCAGGTTGGTAGCTAAGGGTTACTCTCAGGTCCAAGGAGTGGACTATACAGAGACATTTGCACCGGTGGCAAAGATGGACTCCATAAGACTAGTTTTGGCCATTGGGGCTTCCAAGCGATGGGAGATTCATCACATGGATGTAAAAAGTGCCTTTCTTCATGGGGATCTGAATGAGGAGATATATATGCAGCAGCCTGAAGGTTTTATTTCTGATCATACACTTGTTTGCAGGTTGAACAAGTCACTCTATGGGCTCAAGCAAGCTCCTAGAGCATGGTATGCAAAAATGGACAATTTTCTGCTATCTTTGGGGTTTGAGAGGTGTAAGTCTGATCCAAATGTGTATATGCAGCATGTTAGTGATCTGATATTGATTATTGTACTGTATGTTGATGATCTTTTGATCACTGGTAGCTGCACCAAAGAACTTGACTCAGTTAAGAGAGCATTGCACAGTGCATTCTCAATGACCGATCTAGGATTGCTAAAACAATTTCTGGGTTTGGAGATTGATCAATCTGTGAATGGAATTTCTGTATGTCAGTCAAGGTATGCTTCAGATTTGCTGCAGAAATTTAAGATGGCTGAATGTAAGTCTGCAAAATTTCCATTTCTTTCAGGAGTTAAGCTTACAGAATGGGGTTCTTCACCACTAGTTGACAGTTCACTGTATAGACAACTAGTTGGGAGTTTGTTGTATCTTACACACTCTCGACCAGATTTGTCTTATGCTGTTGGGGCTGTTGCAAGGCACATGCAAGAGCCTCATGAGATCCATTGGAAGGCAGCCAAGAGGATCCTTCATTATGTTCAGGGTACTAAGACCTTTGGTATCCATTATGCTACTGGTTCATCCCTTGAACTAGTAGGATTTACAGATTCTGATTGGGCCGGTGATTGTATCGATCGGAAATCAACTTCCGGTTATGTTTTTATGCTTGCACATGGACCTATATGCTGGTCAAGCAAGAAACAAAGCACTATTTCCTTATCTTCAGCTGAGGCCGAGTACAGGGGAGCAGTCAATGCAGCCACACAATGTGTTTGGCTGCAAGGTATTCTTACAGAGTTCGGGATTGTCTTTGATTCACCCACTATTCTTTGGTGTGATAATCAAAGTACAATCAAGATTTCTACCGATCCAGTACAGAGACAGAGGACCAAGCACATAGAGATACACATGCATTACATTCGAGGTTTGGTGCATGACCGGATCATAACATTGCAGTATTGCCCATCCAGTGAGCAAACTGCTGATATCTTCACCAAGTGTTTTACCGAGAAGACCTTCACTCACCTTAGATCTTTGCTTGGGGTGAGTGATGCATGGTGATGATTGGTGTATTTTGATATATGCCACATGTCCATTTTAGAGGGGAGGTTTTATTTCCCATGTGGTTTTCCTCCTTACCTTGGTTACATGGACAAATAAATTTTCATGATGTAAAAGGTGACTTGAGCCTAGTTGCCAAGGCCTTAATTTTTGATATTTCAAAGTTGGCAAGATAGTTTGACCATTTAGAAGCTAACCAACTTAGGGATGTAATAATTAATCACTTGGGCACTAATTAACCATCATTAATAAATGATTAATGTACATAGGTGTAAAAATGTTCTAACAGCAAGAGTATTACCAAACAACTTGTGGGTTATACAAAAAACCTGCTTCCAACGGCATGGTCAAGACCAAAAAACAGTCTAACCGAGATCATACAAAAAATGCCCGCATCTAGGGTTAATATATGGTATACTTGATTCACATAAACAATTTTGTTTCTTAAAAACAATCATGGAAGTAATTGTGCCATATAATATATGGTATACTTGATTCACATAGGCTGAAACTTACGACAAGCATTATTCAACATGCTGTAGGCCATTTAATGCGGTGGCAACAGGCATGTTGGCCGTTGGATTTTCAAGGAATCGATTGGAGTGATAAGTGTACGATTACTCCAGCAAAATCTATAGTCACTGCAGATGATATCTATGACTGCCATACTATGATAATTACCATTCCTCATCCAAGACTCTGTTGGTGACAAGACATAAACATAATGTGGGTTGAATCATGATGAGATTATTCACATGAGTGATACAATCCATCATTTACGATGAATATTATTCATCCTGTTGTAGGCCATTTAATGCACCGGAAGGAGGCATGTTGGCCGTTGGATTTTCGAGGAATCGTTTCTAGTGATATGTGTATGGTTACTCCAGTAATGTTTGTAGTCGGATTGGAGTGATACATGTACGATTACTCAAGCAAAATCTATACTGGCTACAGATGATATCTAAGACCACCATGATTCCGCCATATTGTGACAATTACCATTCCCCATCCGTCCTAGACTCCCATCCCATGCAATCCATCAACACAGTGGCCACTCAGTATATATAGGCTAACCATGCCCCATATCACAGGAAACTAATATGGGGACAAAGGGAGATTAGCATTGTCGAAGTCCTAATACATGGATTTGTCATTATGTTCTTGGGTATGCGACGAGGAGGGGACATAGGGAGATTAGAAGTCTTGGAAGCTTTCTTCTCTAAGACAACATGCGCTATTGTGGTCGTCAACACTTGCAGCAATTGTCAAATGTTGTTTTAGTACCAGACCAAGTTGTCAGCTTCTTCTTACTCTTGTTTCAATTCATGAAAATGGTCTAAGAGTTAATGGGGTGTTGTTTTACGAGCTTTGATAGATGACTGTTTAGTTCGCTTTATTTCTCATTGCCCGCTTCTGCAAAAACTTGAGCTAATCTATTGTTATGGACCGCGGAATCCTATTATCTCCTCTCCCAACATTGCACACTTATGTGTAATGGGCTGCTAAAATAGAGGCTTTAACTGTGAACTACTAGAAACGTTCTCATATAATGGATCTAAGAGTCAACGGGGTGCTATTTTATGAGCTTTCTCATGCAATTGCGGACCTCAAAATGGAATGTGGAAGTAATTTAATTGGACTGGCACTTCGTTCGAATTGGAATTCGACCATAATGCACCATTTTCTTGCGGAGAGATTTGTGGGGATAATAGCTAGCCTGAAATCATTGAAGAATCTTGATATCCATATTTCGAAGCCTCTTCCTCTTCTCAACTTATTGGAGCAACTTCCTAACCTTGAAAGACTACATATCCGCAAAATGTTTTTCTCGGTAAGAAAGAATTTTTGTAGTCATTATTATACACACATCTAATTTAAGTATTTGCTTATCATTTGCAAAGTATATTTCATTGGTTGAATGCCTTTGCTTCCACTAACTACGGTGTTAGGAGCTAACCCGTCCAAGCGGGATGCCCAAGCCAACTGTCTGGCCATCCCCTATTATGGTGCACTTGGAAATTTAGGTATAGTTTCTCTGTTTTTATTGTTCATGATGATATGTGTGCTCACACGCTACCCGGGATGCAATAAAACGATTATTTTTTCATTTGTTGGAAATGGTTTCTTTTTACGAAAGCGTGATAAATAGTTATTTGTTTGCTATGCAGGTATTCAAGAGAGATGTAATACCGCTGTGTCTAGTCTATTTGCTTGCTAATATTCGGGTGTTAAAAGTAGACATGAAGGGATATGATGGGAGGGAAATCCCATTAGTAGTCTTCGAATGTTGTTTTAGTACCAGACCATGCTGTCATCTTCTTCTAACCGTGCCAAGTAGAAGGCTTTGAGCACTCTCGAAGTCCCAATACACCATGATATATGGGAATTTCGAGCACTCTCAAAGTCCCAATACATGGATTTCTCATTATGTTCCTTGGCACCAATCACGTTTTCATCCATCTTCTTTCCGTCACTCTTCTTTCAATAACTGATTGGTATGCAACGAGGAGGGAAAATAGGGAGATTAGCTTTCTTCTCGAAGGCAACATGCGCTATTGTGGTCGTCAACATTAGGCTTGTAGCAGTTGTCGAATGTTGTTTTAGTACCAGACCATGTCGTCATGTCTGGAAAGCATAGTCGTTCTTCCTTTGACTTGCCGCAGACTTAAGAGGAAGAAGCAGAAGTAGAAGGTGGGATTGTGCATTCTCTAAGACAACATGCGCTATTGCGGTCATCAACATTAGGCTTGCAGCAGTCGTCGAATATTGTTTTAGTACCAGAAGGATTCGTTCCTCGGGAAAGTGAGAAAATGTGTGAGTGGTTGAATCAACACCTTAAATTACAGAGAATTCTATCTCAAAGTTTGTTGAGTGACTCTCAGATGATGTAGTATTAGACTTAATAGACAGTAAAATTGTTATCACCATTGCACATTTTTTTCACTATTCATCAACAAATAGCTACATTGACTACTTCAAAGATCATGTTGAACAATTGTGTCGATCTCTGTTAAATTTTAATTAGCATTATGATGTGTCTGGGAAGGCATGCATGTGTTGCTTGTTTTTGAAATTATACATGGAATGTGTTGAATATAATTGTACAACTGATGACCAAACTATTCATTAATGACAGTCTGTAAATTTCCTTCTTTTCTTTGTTAATTGTTATTTTCAGTAAATTATGTCAGTTTGTAAATTTCCTTCCTTTCTCTGTGAAAAAATCAATGTCTAAAATATTTAGTCATTGTTTGAATAACAAGTCAATCGGCTAAGTTATAACATAAAAAAATTGTTTGTTTTGATTTCCTTTTTCCGACATGAAGGATCAGCCGCCCCTTAATGGAGAACACAAGAAGGATCGACCAACCCTTCTTGCAATGTTAAACTATTATGAAAATAATATTGGAAATAATAAGGGTCGGCCGACCCTTCAATTTTGAGGGAATTATAAAAATAGAACACCTTGGAAGTTATACCATATAAAATGGTTTGTCCCGACTTTCGTTTTTTGACAAGAAGGATCGGCCGCCCATTATTTTCGTAGTTAAATGTGAAAAAATTTATCCAACAATTCAGCTATATCCATAATAAAGAACACAACAAGGAGCGACCGACCCTTCTTGCAGTGTCGAAATATTATAAAAAGAATATTGGTAATAAGAAGGGTCGACCGACCCTTCTTGGAGTTTCGAACTATTATAAATATAATATGGGAATAAGAAGGGTCAGCCGACCCTTCAATTATGAGGGAATTGTAAAAATAGAACACCTTGGAAGTTATATCATATCAAACTGGTCTGTCCCTGCTTGCGTTTTACGACAAGAAGGATCTGCCACCCCTTCTTTTCCTAGTTACTTGTCAAAACCTTTATCCATCAATTTAGATATAGCCATAATCGATAATGTGAGAACGACCGACTGACCCTTCTTGTAATGTCGAACTATTATGAAAAGAATATTGGGAATAAGAAGGGTCTGTCGACCCTTCATTTAGGAGGGAATTGTAACAATAGAACACCTTGGAGAAAGAGTAGCCGCTCTTTCTCTGAGAATATTTCCACTTTCCATCAAAGTCTTTAAAGCAAAATGTCTATAAATTTTGTTGTTAACATATAAAAATGGTTTCTCTCGACTTCCGTTTTCCCACAAGATGGATCGGCCACCCCTTCTTTTCGTAGTTAATTGTGAAAACCTTTATCCAATAATTTGGCTATATTAATAATAGAGAACACAATAAGGATCAACCGACCCTTCTTGCAGTGTCAAACTATTATGAAAATAATATCGGGAATAAGAAGGGTTGGCGGACCCTTCAATTTATGAGGGAATTCTAACAACATAACACCTTGGAGAAGAGCGGCCGCTCTTTTTATGAGAATATTTCCACTTGCCAACAAAGTCTATGAATCAAAATGTCTATAAATTTTGTTATTTAAATGCTGATATCTAGTATCCCAGGGTGACACGTGGAACGATCATATTGTAACACGTGGCATATTTGATTTGGCACATTGAGTTTTAGAAATATAGTTTAATTATAATATTGACTCGCATATAATATTTTCTCCTCTGAGCACCACTGAATCCATGCTACGTTTTATTCTCTATTAAACACTATGTTCTAAATATGGTTGGGCGAACAGCAAGAGGAAGTGAATAATTATAGTAGCATTTGTGCTCTCGCACTATCACTGCCTCTCTAGCTTCCGGTACACCCTATTATCTTGGTCGTCGTTCACGTTGATCTAGATACTTGCAATCATTGAGACCTATGGATTGGAAATATTGACACCTAAATCCTCCAAAAACAAAGGTATCGAAGGCAAAGACTGTGTTTTGGTGTTCCATTCCTATGTTTCATGTTCTAATTGGCCATCAAACCCAAATGGTTTCATGTGCCCAACTTATGTGATATTGAAAAATATAAATACCTGGCAATTGAAAAACGAGATTTATTGTTACAGATTTATGGTTTGAATAATATAAATACTTGGCAATTGAAATGTCTTGTTACAAATTTATGGTTTGAATAATATAAATACCTGGCAATTCAAATGTTCTATTACAGATTTAGATATAAATATAAATACCTGGCAATTGAAATGTTCTGTTACAGATTTATTATTAAGACATAAAAATCAGTAGAAGCTGTAATTCCTGGAAATTGAATTTACTTCGATGTTTCAACTTTTACAGAGCTTGGGCTCTTAATACATTTCACAACTACGAGCTTGAGCTCACAAACACAGACTCTTCTACTACAGGATTTATATTCGATTTACGAGTTTTTACATCCAAAATTGATGTAAAAACTCATCCAAGTTTAAGGAATAATGAATGATTATTTTTTGCGGTTGCAAGGGATGAGTCTACTACTTCTATGTCTACAAGTCGAAGCTCTAATAAAAGTGTAGTATTTTATTACTCCTGCAAAGGAGATGATCCGATTCAAGGATAAGGAGAATCGAAAACGTTCAGAGACTTTGTTGGTGACAAGACATAAAGATAATGTGGACTGAAGCATGCTGCGATTATTCACACGAGTGATACATCATTTACGACGAATATTATTCAGGAGCTTGTTGTAGGCCATTTAATGAGCTGGCAGCAGGCATGTTGGCAGTTGGATTTTTAAGGTATCGATTAGAGTGATACGTGTACGATTACTCCAGCAAAATCTGTAGTCGGATTGGAGTGATACGTGTACGATTACTCGAGCAAAATATGTATTGGCTAAAGATGATATCTATGACCACCATGATTCCGCCATACTATGATAATTACCATTCCCCATCTGTCCTAGAATCCCATCCCATTCAATCCATCAACATAGTGGCCACTTAGTATATATAGGCTAACCATGCCCCATATCACAGCAAACTAATATTGGGACAAAGGGAGATTAGCACTGTAGAAGTCCCAATACATGGATTTGTCATTATGTTCCTAGGTATTCAACGAGGAGGGGACATAGGGAGATTATCACTCTTGGAAGCTTTCTTCTCGAAGACAACTTGCGCTGTTGCGGCTGTCAACACTTGCAGCAGTCGTTGAATGTTGTTTTAGTACCAGATGATGCTGTCAGCTTCTTCTTACTCTTGTTTCAATTCATGAATAGTTTCTCTATTTTTATTGTGCATGATGATATGTGTGCTCACGCTCTACCCTGGCTGCAATAAAACGATTATTTTTGCATTTTTTGGAAATGGTTTCCTTTTACGGCAGCGTGATAAATAGTTATTTGTTTGCTATGCAGGTATTCGAGAGAGATTCAATACCCCAATGTCTAGGCTATCTTCGAATGTCTGTGCCTCCAGATCATGCTATCAGCTTCTTCTAACTGTTGAGAAATTGTCCTAGTGGATGGGACACAACTCACCAAAGTTCAGCTAATCAACTGAATTCCATGCATCATTGTTCACCTTTGTTCATTGGAAAAAGAAACATATCACTTCACTTCAATGAAACGGTCCTCGGGAAGGTGAGAAACTGTGCGAGTGATTGAATTAGCATCTTAAATTATAGATCATTCGATATCAAGGTTTGTTGAGCAACTCTCGGATGATGTAGTAGTATTAGACTTAACATACAGTAAACTTGTTATCACCATCACACATTTTTTGCACTATTCATCAACAAATAACTACAGCTGGCCCAGAGAGATTACCAGTCTTTGCAAGAATACTCCCTTTGTAGCTGAAGGTGGGAAAATCATCAGGGTAGGAGGCTTTCTAAAGTTTCTCCAGCTTGCATCCATGAGTAACTAGGCCAATTTAATGGGATGGAAATTGGAATCCTTGGATTACTATGGGATTTTCAACACTTTTTGAAGGTTGCCTTATACTACCACCTTGTGCAGGAGGTATGATGTATTCAGTGAATGATTTGGTTTCATTATTTCAAAGACACTTGCAACAGTCGTTGGATGTTGTTTTAGTACAGTCCTTCATGTCTAGAAAGCATAGTCCTTCTGCATTCGACTTTCCGTAGTAAGAAGAAGCAACAACAAGTAGAAGGAAGGACTATACTTTACAAACATGATGACCCATTTCCAGCCAAGCGAGTATCTGGTACCAACTTTCGGGATGAAGAAAGGTATTGTTCATGGGGGATATGTTGGAGGATCTTAGGTCGGCTCCTCGACTAGGTCCTCCATTCAACCACTGTAGAGAACATGTTGAACCGTCATGTCGATCACTGTTAAATTTTAAGTAACATTATGGTGTGTCTGGGAAGGCATGCATTTGTTGCTTGTTTTTGAAATTATACATGGAATGTGTTGAATATAAATGTACCATTGATGAAAAAACTATTCATTAATGAGAGTCTGTAAATTTCCTTCCTTTCTCTGTTAATTTTTATTTCCAGTAATGACAGTCTGTAAATTTCCTTCCTTTCTTTGTTAATTGTTATTTGCAGTAAATTATGTCAGTCTGTAAATTTCCTTCATTTCTTTGTTAATTGTTATTTCGAGTAAATCTTTTCCATTGTGTTATTCTTTATGTTTGGATGAAAGTAATATTAAATCAGAATTCATATGTTTATGCTTTGGTTTACCGCATCTAAGTGTTCACCAATGTTTTGCTAAAATTGATATTGGATTCACTTATGACCAATGCCCAACATTAATGGACTATTTTCTTTTCTTCATTATCAAACTGCAAATTAAGACCTTGAATGTAAGAAGATAACTACCCAAAATATAAAAATAGTTTGTCCCGACTTCCGTTTTCCGACAAGAAGGATCGACCGCCCATTCTTTTCATAGTTAACTGTGACAACCTTTATCCAACAATTCAGCTATATCCATAATGGAGAATACAAGAAGGATCGACCGACCCTTCTTGTAGTGTCGAAATATTATGAGAATAATATTGGTAATAAGAAGGGTTGACTAACCCTTCTTGGAGTGTTGAACTATTATAAAAATAATATGGGGGATAAGAAGGGTCGGACGACCCTTCAGTTACGAGGGAATTGTAAAAATAGAACACCTTGGAAGTTATATCATATAAAATGGTTTGTCCCTACTTTTGTTTTACGACAAGAAGGATCAGCCGCCCCTTCTTTTCCTAGTTAATTGTCAAAACCTTTATCCATGAATTTAGATATAGCCATAATGGATAATACAAGAAGGACTGACCGACCCTTCTTGTAATGCCGAACTATTATGAAAAGAATATTTGGAATAAGAAGGGTCTTCCAACCCTTCATTTAGGAGGGAATTGTAACAATAGAACGCCTTGGAGAAAGAGTTGTCACTCTTTCTCTGAGAATATTTCCATTTGCCAACAAAGTCTTTAAAGAAAAACGTCTATAAATTTTGTTGTTAAAATGTTGATATCTAGTATCCTAGGGTGACACGTGAAAGGATCATATTGTGACATGTGGAAGGATCATATTGTGACATGTGGCATATTTGATTTGGAACATTGAGTATAGGGAGGTTACTATTTTTTATTTGATTTGGCACATTGAGTATAGCGAGGTTACTAATGGGGGTTAATAAATAATCTAAAGTGAAAATCAACATGAGACCTCTACCCTTTAAATAATAATTACAAAAAAAGTTACAAAAGATAGAATTCCCATAAAACAGGGATTACAAATTGAAACTAAAAGGCATCCTCAGGAGCTACTAATACCAACCTTTTTCACAAAATTCCCAAAATATTTTCATCACATGGTTTCCGGGAAGTATCCCGTAACAAACTGTGGAAGATACCGACTATTAGCACCCGAATTGTACCTTAAGATTGCAGAAAGGCCAAGCTGGGGTAACCACAAAACCACTTCAGGAAAGGTAAGCTGGCTTCTTCCTCTCTAGAGAGGGATCTCTCACAGAATTTTAAACAAGGCCAGATACATATGAATGAATATCGTAATTGAAATGTTCTTTGGTTGAAAGCAAAGTGGACAAACTCATTGGGAAGTGGAGTCAAAACATACAAATATGATTAAACATGACAGTGCTTTGCAAATAAAACTAATCAGAGGGAGGCTAGCCACCCGCTCACAGTCAAAGAGATTTTGTTTGGTGATTAAAGAAGAAGATATGAACAAGCCATCAATATAGAGCATATGATAATGAATTCTATACCGAATTTAGCAGAAAATGGTAGTGGATGCTTGAAATGAAAGCAACAGAGCATCATATTTATGAAGCCTGTCCCAATACAACACTTATCCAAGCATGAAAAAGAATAACAGTATGAATTAAACAGTGAGAGAAACATTCACATAAGAGAAGAAGTAGACATAATGTAAGACGAATAACACAGGAATCTTTGATAGAAAACCTTGCTTTGCCTAGCCAGATTTTATTAAAATATATCTCAGAGTGCTTAACACAGGGAATTCACAAGTCCAACAAAAGTTTCCAACCCTTTCTCCTTCTATTACATTGCTTATATAGATGCTCAGAGCCTTCAGGCTCAAGCTT
This sequence comes from Larix kaempferi, assembly GCA_027924585.1. NCBI lineage: Eukaryota > Viridiplantae > Streptophyta > Pinopsida > Pinales > Pinaceae > Larix > Larix kaempferi. The sequence goes on from BSBM01000626.1 coordinate 1,769,383, forward strand.
CCTCAACAGGAAGTTGTTACAATGTAGGTGACACCTATTCAAACGGGTTTGCCACCCTCAGGAATTAGTTACAACAAAATGACAATGTTAGAAAAACTGGCTCAATTTCCTTTTACAAAATTACTGAGCATTTTTACCGAAAGACAACAGACTCTAAAAAAATAAAAAAATGCTTCAGCAGTTCAATATCAGCTTTAAATTCCCATATTTCTCAACGAGCTTCCATAGCTTGGCAGCTGGTAGCTCTGAGGTGGCCAACTCCTTCATTAAGACTTAGATTTGAGTGTGGTCCCTACAAGAGTAGCTTCGCAGGTGTGCACTAGCCTCATTGAACATCATGCTTAACTCAAAATCCTTTACCATTTTCTCCACCACTGTCTTCCCTGATAACAACTGATCCATAACTGCAAAATATGTGAAATCCACTTTACATCCTGCCAATTTATTCTGATATTCTTCTTTTGTGAGCATTGATCCATCCTCCTCCCAAAAGGGAGGTAACCCTTTCTTGAACAAAGGGTCAAACATGTCTGTGAAATACTTGATCTGCTATGCCATGACATCTATTTGAGCTTGAATATCCTTTACCTGCTGGTGCTTTTGCATCACTTTTTTGGCTCCAATGATGATGGAAACCCTATCTATTACACCAGTTGTCTTAACTTTCTCTTCAGATAAGCCATTCAGGAATTTGATGGCATTCTCAGTATACTCTATAGGTTTTTTGCTCAATTTCTCATTTGATGCTATCACACTATTCTTGGCTAATTTTATCACTGCTTCCTTGTCCAAGACAAAATCGAGGAAGGGCCTCAATTTTCTTGCGACTTCAATCATGCCATCCCAGATGACCTGTATGGCCTCTAGAAAGGAAGTTTTCCCTGTAGCTTGTCTTTCCAACTCATCATATCTACCCTGCAACTCCTAGTGCTTGGATTCCCAAGCCTCCTTTTCTCTTTTTGCATTATCCTTCATGGTTTTTAGATTCACATTCTGCTTTTTTAATCTTGTTATTTCCACATCTTCTAGACTAGCTTCGGCTATAGCCCCTACCAGGGAGAAATCACCAGCCTCTATGGATGGTGTGGACATGCTTTCTACTTCTTGCTCTTTCTCCTACAGTTTCATCTCAAGCTCTTCCACTTTAGCCTTTGATATTTTCTCACTTTCCACCACAATGGCTATATCTATCTGCCATTGTTTTTCCTTCTCGTCAAGCTTCAATATCTTGGCCCTACAGTCTATCAAGTCTGTTTGCAACTTCTCCTTCTTTTCCTCTAGTTCTGTTAGCTCAAAGACTACTACTCACTGCGTAGAGGGGATTTTCAACCCCTTTTTTAGAGATTGGATGATGTTGTCTTTTTCATTGAGTAGGTTTTGATTGTTGGCTCTATTATCATCCTGGCCCTCGGTGGCTTGGGGCCCTGGTTGATCTGTCTGTTTCTGTACAGCTTGCTCATGTCCCTTTCCGATGCAAAATAGGACAGATGGAATCCATCTCTCCTTGCAGGTGAGTTTTTTATATCATTTATCCTTTTCTATCATCCATGCATATCTTGTTGCGTGGAAGCTTCCCTGGCCATCTATTTTCCTAATCCATTCTGGGCCGTGGATCGTCGTTGCTTTCTAACTCTATCATCCCTGGTGGCCTCAAATCCCCGCCACATGTCGCCTTTTCTCCAGTTAAAAGGATCTTGCATGCATCCTGGCCATCAAACGGTGCGACTTTTACCAAATTCACGGATTTGGCTTGCGTTGATGTTTCATGCAAGTTAGATCCACGATCAAAACCTTGGCTATAGATCTCAGCCACGTCATATCTGCGCCGTCCAAACGTTTACGGATCCAAAAATTTGTTTGCTCCACGTATTTCATATCGGAGAAGTAATTCCTGACCATTGATCTGCTCCATTGGCCGTTGATTTTCTCCTTAAGATGCTTGTGGGCTAAACCTCTCACCTCCGTCTAAAACACCTCACCCTTTTTTTCCCGACTGTAGATATTCACCACCGCCGATCTAGAACGTTTATTTGTATAGATATATAATTGGAGGCGGACCTCTTCAATTTAATTATCCTTGCAAAGTTTCGGGCTTGGGATTTGATCATTTCACCCTTGAGGCCATGAATACCTACCCAGATGATTCTATTTTGCTCAGACCAACGAGGCTTTCTTCATTGTTTTTAGAAAATTAACCTCCCACTTTCATCTAGGACAAAGATAGTGCTAACACTGACAAGCTAAACGGGAAAGCTAAACTTCATTTAAATCACCCAGTGTGATCTCATCCATAGGATCAAGATAAATCGACGGTTAAAACGTAAACATGCGGGAAGGAAAAGAAGGGTTGCGGGGTTTTCTTTCATAATATATACATTCTTTCCGCAATCCGCAATCCGCAATTGCAGGTTCTAGGTTGTGTAAATGGAAAGTGCAAAACTATTTTAAGACTCTTCCCGCAAAGTGCAAAATGTTTCAAAACCGAAAACCAAGATTCTGCAATCCGCATTGCTGGTTGCAGAAAGAACGCTAACTTTTTGAAGAACTCAAAAAATGCAATTATGATTTGAAAAGTGTGAATTTCAAATCAAAAATGCAAATTTGATTTGAAAAGTGTGAATTTCAAATAAAAAATGCAACTTTTATTTGAAAAGTGAAATTTTGATTTTTAAATGTTCAAAATTTTAAAGTGAAAAGTCCAATGTCTAAAATATTCACTCATTGTGTGAATAGCCAGTCAACCGGCTAAGTTATAACATATAAAAATCATTTGTCCATATTTTTGTTTCCGACAAGAAGGATCGGCCGCCCCTTCTTTTCGTAGTTAATTGTGAAAACTATTATGAAAAGAATATTGAGAATAAGAAGGGTCAACCCGACCATTTATTTACGAGGGAATCGTAACAATAGACACCTTTGGGAAAGAGCGGCCGCTCTTTCTCTGAGAATATTTTCACTTGCCAACAAAGTCTTTGAAGCAAAACGTCTATAAATTTTGTTGTTTAAATGTTGATATCTAGTATCCCAAGGTGACACGTGGAAAATTCATATTGTGACATGTGGCATATTTGATTTAGCACATTGGCTATTAGAAATATAGTTTAATTATAATATTGGCTCGTATAGAATATTTTCTCCTATGAGCATCGCTGAATTTGACACTTTGAGTATAGAGGATCATATTTTAGTATTTAGGTAGTTACTTTGAGGATAATTACTTGATTTGAAGTGTAGCGGATAAACACTTGTAAAGGCCAATTATTCTTAAGCAAAATTAACTAGTAATTAAGGTGTTAATTACAACACTTAACGGTAGTAAGTGCGCAAATGACGACATTGATCACAAATCCAAATTTTTAACACATAACCATCCATTATCAATCCCAATGGCCTTTCCTTTTATAAAACTTTAATGAAAATGAAAAAATACAAATTAACTTTAAAGAACATTGATGTATCAAATTAACTTTAAAGAACATTGATGTATCAAATTAACTTTCTGTCCCACAAACCTGACATTGTGATTTTCTCTTGATACTTTCAAAGTAGATTCAAATTGATTATTGTCGAAATTGCTTGCAACATAAAGCTATGTTTCTGTATTAAAATATATTATTCTTTTTATCGACCATACAACAAAACTTCCACTGCTCAACCCTGGACAACATTCCATACAAGAAAACACCATTTCATCCACCAAAACACCAAAGGAGAAGTCACCCAAAAATGTTCCCCCAACAAAATCAGTCCCACTCATATTTGTTACCAAACCTATGGAAATACAATCCTTTCTTTTTGAACACTTATGTAACAACTTAACTTTTCTCATAATAAAAGAAGATCTATTCTCAGTTGTTATGATATGTGCTACACTTGTAGAAGTAGAAGTTGGTATGTCATTCACCTCATTCTCAGTTTTTATGATATGTGCTACACTCATCGAAGTAGAAGCTGCTATATCATTCAACTCATTCTCGCGAAGAGCGGAGCCAATCTGGCTAACAATATCAGATACAGACCATTGAATATAACCACCAACAGCCTCTGACAATGTATCTGCACCTTTTGATGGATAGGGCAATGGAAGACTTGCATTTAAAGTCTAGGTAACATTTACAATTATACATCTAGCATTAATGCTGATATTATGCAAAAATTTTCTTTCTGGAAAAGAGATTCCCTCAGCAAATTTCAATCCATTCAAAAGCAGGTCCACACATTCTTCAGTACCAAAATCCATTTCATAAATGATATCTGAAATATAAAATAATAGGACACATTGTTCATAACCAAAATCCAGTTCAGAAGCATTTTATGAAATATAAAATTACAGGAGGACATTAAAAATCATATTTATTTTGAAACAAAGATATAACATAAGTTATAATATATAAAAATATGCCTGTCCGAACTTCCAATTTTTGGAATGGAAGGATCAGCTGCCCCTTCTTGTAGCAGAAGTGAACACAAGAAAGGTCGAATGACCCTTCTTGTAGTGTAGAAAGATTACGAAAAGAATACTGGGCAGAAGAAGCATCTCCCGCCCGTTCATTTATGATGGAATATTAAAAATGTTCAACCTACGAATTCTAGGCCATCAATACATGTATTTCCAAAATTGTGAACAAGGGAAGAATACTGAGCACAACAAGGGTCGGTCGACCCTTCATTTATGCTATAAATTCAAATATATTAATCTATGAAGGCTATGTTGACAATTCCCAACTTCCGCTGTAAATAGTAGGGATCCGGACATCATCTAAGTCCTAACATATAAAAATGTTTGTCCCGACTTCCATTTCCGAATAGAAGGATCACCCGCCCCTTTGTTTAGGAGATAATTGTGGACAACTATATCCAGTAATTCACCTATATCCATAATGGTGAATGAAAGAAGTATCTACCGACCCTTCTTGCATTCTAGAACTATTATGAGTACAATACTGGGCAGAAGAAGGGTTGACCTCCCCTTCATTATGTGGTAATTGAAAAATTATTCAACCTATGAAGGCTAGTACATCAATTCATATATATCTAAAATGGTGAATATCAGAAGAAGGGCCGGCTGCCCCTTTGTTTAGTAGATAATTGTGAAAACCTTTATCTAGAAATTGAATGATATACAGAATGGTGAAGACGAAGAAGGATCGAACGACCCTTCTTGCAGTCTCAAGCTATAACGAAAAAAATATTGGGGAGAAGAAGGATCATCTACACCTTCTTTTACGAGGGAATTGTAAAAATAGAACTTGGAGAAAGAGCGACTGATCTTTCTCAGTGCATATTTCCACTTTCCAGAAAAATGTGCGAAGCAATGTTCCTATGAAATATGTGTTTAAAGTATCGATATCTACTTTAGCCACTCCAAAAAACTCATCCCTGGGGGAAGGAGCGGACGCTCTTTCTCCTCAGTGTCTACTTCCAACACCCCGAAATGGAACCACGTGACGAAAGAGTGACCTCGCTTTCTCTGACGAAATTTCGACTTGACAACAAACTCTTTGTAGAAAAATGTCTTTAAATTTTTTCGTTCAAATGTCGAAATATGGTCTCCAGGGTGACACATGGAATGCTCAGATTGTGCCATGTGGCTTTGATTATTCCAGAATTGATCTATGCTACACTCAGCGAAGTAGAAGCTTCTATATCATTCACCACATTCTCGGGAATAGCAGACCCAAAAGTATATTGTTTGAATAATATAAATACCTGCCAATTGAAAAAATAACAATCGATTCTTCAAACCAATCTTACTGCTCTACCCTCCAAACACTCTTCTTGGTTCCACCTCAGCAAAAGCAAACCTCGGTCCTGAGATAAAACAGAGCTCCAAACTGGAAAACACAAAGAGTTTGAGCTTTAAGTTTCAATGTAGGCAGTGGGCAGGATATCATCACAGTATCAATGCATAAAATTTTGTGACATTAATTATCACAGTGTGGTGGGATATCATCTGTATGTCGTGACACATGAACACAATCCATCATAAACGTGATGAGATTCTTCACACGAGTGATAAAATCCATCATTTACCATTGGCGCCATCAGGATCAGGATCACTGCCAATGTACAAACCATTTTAAATTGCAGAAAAGATCAACGGTCCCATGTCCGTTCTGCATCCCCAACATGCGTGCTAGAATGGAGTAATGGGTGGTTGAAAAATCTAAAACCACTGTCCATGTGGAAGCACCACATGATTTCACAAGTTGGAAGGGCAGTAAGGAAAACCACCTTCCTCCATTTGCGAAACCACCTTCGCCCATCCTTCACGGTCGCTGGCACATGTGGATATGATGTGGATGGTCCACATCACACCTTCTGCCCACATCGAGGCTCATGACCACGTGTCTCCTCCACAGATCAGTGTATTAATTGTGAGGTCAGCCATGCGACGTCAAGTCATTGGGATCTTTAATTCCCCTTCCCCCGACGCCGCCTCATCCTGCTTGGAAACCATTTACATGGATCTCTAGTGTGCGAACATCAGGCTGTCAGGTTCATGCTACTATGTTCTGTCATGGCCCTCTTCCCTGCGCATTTGTACTCACCTGGTTCTGCTCCAGGCTCCTCATGCTCTAGTTCTCCTCATGCACTTTCTTCCCTACACCTATAACATCTTCTCATTGGATCCCTAGGGAATGCCAAAGGGTACCAAGACCAAGAGAAAGAAAAAAGATGTAGCTCTGGAGACGAGTCACACCAGGAAGGGCTATGGTACTGAAGTCTCCATTCTAGTCTGTTTACTAATTGATAACTGGTAGGCTATGATAATTGCGGACATTTTAGCTAACAGGAATTGGGAGCAAACCTCGGACCCCTATTGGCTTGTGAAGAACATCTTAGGCTAGCTTATGGAGGACATGTAGACTAATTGGACCCTTGCTCTCCACGCCACCCAAACTCTGTGGGCTACTCTGCCAAACTTGGCTGCCACCCTCGGCACACTGGAACACAAGCTCAGTTGGGACTCCTCTGCCTACACTCATCCCTTCGGCTGTGAAAATCATCTTGGGAACAATACACCTGGTGCCACCATGTCTGCTGTCGGACCTAAAGCCACCCTTGGAACTTTGGACGCTCGTCTTGGCATGGATAAGTCCAACCCAGGGGGGTAGCGTGTCAGTTTTGAAATGCAACAGGAACCTTATGAAGGGGCATCGTCTTCCAGGGCATGATAGGAATGAAACCATTCAGCTCATTAAGTGTACGCTTGGTCAAGCTCCTTGCTGCTTCAACACCTGGGAATGATGCTCCAACACCTCCAACCGATTGGAAGTATACGGATTACTACAGCTGCCCAATTATGGAAGAGAGACCTTCTAATGCAGAAGGCCCCTCTGCAACTGGTTGAGGAGGTTCTTTTGATGTCTCTCTTACTTTTTGTCTGTTCTGGTTATGCCTATGACTGCTAGTTTTTTGCATGCCTCTATGGCCATGACTACTAATATTTACCTTGGTTTCCCTACAATGGCCAGGGTTTTTTTGTATAGTTTGATTTTGAATCGCCACAACTCTGCTGATATCTATGGTTGGCAGCTCTGGATAAGACCACTGCTGACTGTAATTTCTACTGTATTTCTATTAGCTTAATATAAATTCGCATCTTTACAGAAAAAAATCTCTCCCCCATTACAGTCAAGCAATTTTGATTATTACAATATTTCCTACCTCAAGGCTTTTGATATTGAAAGGAAGGTTGTTCATAGGATAGGTGTTTTTAATTTTTGATTAAAACGCATACGATTTCTTTTGGAGGATGTCAACACGCAACTCATGAAGAATTAAGGTATATGTATTAGGATGTGCGAGACAATTGTTTTATAAATATATTATGTGTGGGTAAATATAATAATATTGTTTTTTAAATGTGTATGTGTATTCATAAAATAAGTAATAATATATTTCTGCTTTTTTGTAGCTGCTTTATATAAGCAAGTTTTTGTATTGGTCAATCTCCGAGTCATGATGATCAGATAGTTTTGGATGAACAGTTTGTTTTTCGTTTTTTGTGTGGAAGTTGAAAGACATGATCCGGAAAAGATCAGATATGTTTTTGCACTTTTAGATTTCCTTGAAATAACACAAGTACGTTTTTTTTTCTCTAAAAAAAAAAGTAATATACCATTATATATATATATATATATATAAGTATATTGAAATTTCATTTCAATCATTTCTAAAAAAACTTTCCTTCTCATTCAAACATACAATTTAAGTAAAAAATATTTAATTTCCTATCTAAATAATTCTTTTTTACATAGATTTAATTTGCTATCTAACTAATTTTTTTTACATATGTAAATTTTAATAAAACCTTGATATGAATTAAATTATATATTGAACTTGTCAACGTTGAAATTTGGCATTTACCTTTTCTTGTCAAAAATAAAATTTATAATACATAATTATTTTGATCACCCCTGATTCTACTTTCACACAAATTAATTCGGTATCAATTTTAAATTGATGACATCAAAATCATGTAACATTATAATTATAATGATAACATGATTGATAATGTTCAATCATTATTTATATATTAACTCTAGGATCATGTGACGTTGTACTTATAACGATAACATTATTGATAATGCTCAATTAATTGTTGTATATGACCTTTTTCATTGCAACAATTCTCACTGATTATTTTTATTTCATGTAATTAATGGTTTTTTATTGCCTATAATTGGATTGAAAGCTTGTTAATTTGCTACCCTTTATCCATATGCAAAATGCAAGGCACTATGGGTCATTATAATTTTTTCATATTGCTTGAAAAGGAATTTCATAATTATGGTTTCTATATATTACAATTTTTCCTTACTCATGAACTCAATATTAGCTAATGTTGATGCATTATTAGTATATGCCAACCACAATGTACTCTTGATAATTGGAAAATTTTCATGATAAACATGTGAGTTATAATTTTCATGGAAAACCATGGATAATATTGGTGTAGGCTTGAATTGTGGTCATGTTATGATAAACGACCTCCTCCTAGTGGATAATTGGGTCCCTTAGCTATGTCCTTAAACCATCTAATCCCTTCCCCCTTACACCCTTGTAACCTAGGTCTCACCCTTTTGATGAACTCTTTTAATGGCCAAATCTCCTCGGGATTCTGTCGCTCCTTTCAAACATCTCCTCATCTAAACTGGAGGGTACCCTTGACAAGCTCCATCTATCTTGCACGTAGGATATTGATGTGGACTAGTCCCCAGGTTTTTAGTAGCTATTTCATGCACAAAGGTGGCGCACTCTGTATCTCGCATGTCTCTCTCTACGAAGGTTTTCCCAACGATTTTCTCTGAAGTCTGCTGTTTGGTCTGAATATGGAGAATACCAATTTTTGTCTGTCTGCTCTGCAATGTCGCAAATGTAGGAAGTCTTCCCAGGGGCACTCCGGGGGGGGTTGGCTCGAAGCGATACCTCTCTGATATTTTTCATGGACACAACACTGGCGGTAATGAACTCTGTCGTAATGGCCAGACAAAGAAGGCTTGCCATGGCCATTCCAAAGATGAGGACCATGGCAGCGGAAAAAGATGGGTTCCTCTCGACTTTGGTAAGGGTCAGGGAATCAGGGGTCCTGTCCAGCATTCTGGCTACAGTTTTGATTCTGGAAGCAAGAATTGCGAGGTCCTCTCGACTCCTGACTCTGGGTTTATTTCGAATCCTACGCATAAGTTTCGTGGTATCTGGGGAGAACTGGGAGGCAACAAAACTTGGCAGCATGTGTTGGGCGATAATGGTGGTCTGGTTAACATTGACTCTCCTCATGGGTAGGATAGCCCTTCCCCCGAAATTCTCACACATGTTCTGGACCTGGAAGCCCAGGTCCGTTTGCTTCGAGGTGACTTCTCTGACATGAAGAAAGCAATTTCTCGCCTCGCTACCTCCATTCAAATTTCTAACTCTAACGTCTAGACTAGCAATGTCAAGATGAAAGAATGCTTCGAGAAGTTGGTGGTCAAGCTTGATTCATTCCATACTAGCCTCAGGATATTGGAGGTTAAAGTTGATTGTATCAAAGACAGGGGAAGAAATAGCTGATCCGTAATCCTGAACAGTGATGATGAAATTGCAGGTGCAGCAACAGGAGGTAAGGAAAAGAACGCTCGTTCCCATCATGGCAGTTGACTCCTTCTTTGTGTTCCCGTCTTGGTGTTTTAGTATCTCTATTTGGGATGGAATTTTGTAATCCTTCTCATATGTATTACTCTTGCAAGTTTCTCTTAGGTCAGTTTGTTAAAATTTTCAGTAGTAGTAGGCATAAGGCCTTTTTTGAAGATCAGAGACTGAAATATGAAGAGACTGTTTCAACAACTCTTGTTTTTTGGGACTAGTCTCCCCTATTCTATGTAATCTATTCCATCCTTTTAATATAAAATCTCTTTAACCGTTTGTGTAAAACAAAAGATATTTTTTTGGTTTAAAAACATAGTTATGATCCTGAAATTTTAAGATTAAATCACAAACAATATATCAAAATTGCTTGACACTTTATTCAATATCAAGATTGCTTGACACTTTATTCAATATCAATTAGCCTAGGATTTTTTATTATTTTATTCGCGCACTGCAAATTCATATCCAGAGATCCCATTAGACATCCCTTGGGTCTTCTGATTCGACAACAAAGGGCTTAAACCTCCTTTCATGGACCTGAACCCCTCAAAACGTCTAGGGAAAAACTGGTGCCAACAGTATGATTGTAGCTTAAGGATTGAAGCACATACAAGATTATCCTGCTATAAAATGCTAATTGAAAAATTGGCATGAATTTAATGTTTCCACCATCCACAGTCGGGATAAATGACAACTTGGAGAAAGAAGACAAATCCTTTCTTTCTTTGAGAACATTTCCACTTACAAGGCCCTACGAAGGCTAGACCGTCAATTCGTTTATATCCAAAATGAAGAGCACTGGCAGAATACTTACCACAACAAGGGTCAGTGGACCCTTCATTTATGAGTGAAGTGTAAACATATTTAATCTATGAAGGCCAGGCTAAGAATTTTGGACTTCCAGCTCCCGCTGTTAATATCTGTGATCCACCCATTCATTTAGTGGATAACTTTTAATAGCCTTATTCAGCAATTCACCCATATCTAGATTGGCTAACACAGGAAGGATCAACCAACCCTTCTTGCATCCTATAACTATTATGAATAGAGTTATTGGAAAAAAAGGGTTGGCTGCCCCTTCCGTTGTGAGGGATTTGTAAAAATAGACAACTCAGAGAAAGAGAGGCCGCTTTTTCTTTGAGAATATTTCCACTTGTAATCAAATTGTGCAAATCAATGTAAACTTATTCAACCTGTGAAGGCTAGACCATCAATTCATTTATATCCAAAACGGTGAGCACTGGCATAATACTTACCACAACAAGGGTCAGCAGACCCTTAATTTACGAGTGAAGTGTAAACATATTTAAGCTATGAAGGCTAGGATGAGAATTTTAGACTTCCAACTTCCACTGTAAATAGTAGGGATCCACCCATTCGCTTAGTAGATAATTGTGAACACCCATATCCAGCAATTGAGCTATATCTAGATTGGAGAACACAAGAAGGATCGAACGACCCTTCTTGCATCCTAGAACTTTTATGAATAGAGTCATGGGAAAAAGAAGGGTCGACAACCCCTTCCTTTATGAGGTATTTGTAGAAATAGACAACTTGGAGAAAGAGAGGCCGCTCTTTCTCTGAGAATATTTCCACTTGCAAGAAAATTTTGTGAAGCAATGTAAAATTCATCTATATCCATAACAGTGAACACTAGAACAATACTTACCACAACAAGGGGCGGCCACCCGTTCCTGAGGGATTCATAAAAATATACAACTTGGAGAAAGTGCGGCCACTCTTTCTCTGAGAAAACTTCCACTTGCACGCAAATTGTGAGAAGCAATGTAAAATTATTCAACCTACGAAGGATAAACCATCAATTCATTTACGAGATTAGTGTAAAAAAAAAAAAAATCAACGAAGGCCAGTCTGAGAATTCTAGACTTTCAACTTCCGCTGTAAATAGTAGGGATCCACCCCTTCGATTAGTATATGATTGTGAAAACCCATATCCATCAATTCGCCTATATCCATAAAGGCGAACACAAGAAGGATTGACCGACCCTTCTTGCATTCTTAAAACTATTATGAATAGAGTTATGGGCAGAAGAAGGGGTGGCTGCCCCTTCTTTTATGAGGGATTTGTAAAACTAGACAACTTGGAGAAAGAGCGGCCGCTCTTTCTCTGAGAATATTTCCAATTGTAATCAAGTTGTGCAAAGCAATGTTCCTATGAAATTTGTGTTTAAAGTGCTGATATATACTTTCGCCAGTGCTACAAAACATCTCTGGAGGAAGGATCAGATGCTATTTCTCCTCAACATCTAATTCCAACACCCTTTCACTAAACACATGTTTCAACTTGCCATCAAACTCTTTCGAGGAATCTTTATATAAATTTTGTTGTTAAAACGTTGAGATCTTGCTTCCAGGATGACACGCAGAATGCTCAGATTGTGACACGTGGCATATTTGTTTTTTCCATTGGTTTTGCTATTGTTTAAAAGAATATTACGGATCTTAAAGGTACCATTTCAATATAAACCTATGGATTTAATTTATAGTAATTCCAATGCAAGAGTAGAATCATTTTATGTTATAGTGATTCCAATGCAAGAGCAGAAACATCGAGGGAAAAACCAAGAAATACATGACCTTCGATAATACTATTTTTATAATAATCCTATTGTTTTATTAAAAATTATTGTTTTCAAACTAGAAATTTAAGCCATATTTAGATAACCATGTATATTATGCAAAGTAAATAAGGAAATTTACAAACATTAGTACTTCGAAAATCAACACAATTCCATTTTCAAATCTTATACAAAATAGCTAAGATGCACTTCCAAGAAAAATATGGTTCCTCGCTCAATCTGAAAAACAAAATAAAATATGGTTCATTAATGTGTTTCATGGAGTTTTTCTAAATTCAAAGAGTTTTTCTCCAATAAATAATCACTATGTCAAATTGATGGCCTTGATTTTTTGTTTTCAGTTATTTAAACTATCATGCAAAAGAAATTCAAAACTTTATCTAAACTGAAACAAATACATAAATCCAAACATAATCGATTAATAAGAGAGGTTAAGAATTTAGAGAAGAACAAAGAATTAAGAAAATTAAATCAAAGTAATATTCAAAAAACTGGATATATATTCTTCAAATAGTAGGGACATCATCACAGAGTTTAAATAACTTTTCAAAATTTACAGCATTGAACAAAATCCCTCCCCTAAACTTACATAAAAGTAAACCTAAAATAGCTTCTGATACAAACTTAACATAAGGGCCAAGGACAAAATCCCTGGCCTAAACTAACAGAAAACTAAATTTAAAATAAGAAGTGACCATGGTGTGTGGGCCATGTCGTTACCTCAGGGGTCGATATCCATTTCTTTGACCCCTCCTGATGATCTTGCCTATCTTGCTTCTGAGGGAGTCTCTGAGGGAGTTGAGGGAGTTCCGATAGTTGGATGGGATGGATGGGACAGTCCATATCCTACCGAAGTAGCTGGGTTCCCCTCGGGTTGGTTTTGAATGGCTTCATCGCATTCACAAACGAGGGCTCGCATTAGCCTCATCATTTTGGCTTTGTTGGCTTGGTCTTGCGCATTCCTTTCCATCCTTTCGACTTTGTCATTTTCTGTGGCTTGCTCCAAGGAATCTAACTTATGCCGAATCTGTGCCATTTCCTTGTCCAACTTATCAACTTGTCTGCGGGTATGTGCATCAGAGATGCTGGTCCTTCTGTGACTGCTACCTTCCCCCATTAAACAAGAAGACAGGCCTGAAGAACTCTTGCAAGAAAGCTTCTCGTAGAGGATATCACAGCCGCTGAGCAGAGTGGTTAGAATCCTTAGACTTTCTTTTTCTCTAACTCTAACAACCTGACATTGATGAGGGAAAATGGACGGCAACCTGGAGCGAAGAGGAGCAGATCTATTTAACTCCACAACATAGATCATAAATGATAAAAAAAATCCAGAACACGGATTGTTGTAAATCTACAGAGTTGTCGGAATTGAAGATCAAAGCAATTGAAAAAATGTTATAGCGCATTATAGGACATTAAGGGTCAAATACGTTACCCTTTGATTTAACTGATGGGACATATTGACGGAAAGGGTTCATAATTGGGCCCATAAACTTTTGAAGTCCACCATCAATCTTGGATGGGGCAATCCAACACTACAGGATAGTTACGCTAGGTTAAGTTGTGCATCGTTTAAATCATAGGATACGATGTAGGTTCTTTATGAAATCTAGCTAAGTGCATGTTGAATTCCACAGTCGGTGTGGATTGACGAAGATCCAATGGGTTTGAATCATTCAGCTGTTGAGAGATGCTAGAGGGTTAATTTAAAGGATCAGACGCAAAATATTTGTAAATCTTAGATGACTGCCAGTTTGACGTCCACTTTGTCGAAGAGATGTTTGGAAATGGTATATTTGGAGAACAATTTGGCCAAATTGCCAACTTTGGAGAATTGCCAAAATTGGTTAACTCTGCAAAATAGTAATTCCTTACTAATTAGAACAAGATTGAAAGACTATGAAGATCAATGATGAATCGATGCCATTATAAGGATCCAATATTTTTTTTATGAAGAGGCATGATTTTCCTTAATAAAGTTCTCAAATAATAAAGTTCTTTGAAAATATATATAACCATACAAGTCAAATGTATGAAGAGGACCATAGGTGTCTATGAAGTTTTGGTAACTGCATATCAGAAGCAAGATTTGAAAAACCGAAGTTAAAACTATTATAAATTAGAGGGTTGTTGGGTTCTTCTTGGGGCAGGTTTAGGCCTTCTAAGGGAATTCTTGCCTCCTTCCAGTCGTGGGTAGAGATTTAGGGTGCTGATCCATCCTAGTCTATTTAGCAGGTAGAAAACCAGGGGTGTAGGAGAATCCTTTCTATAGTGGCAGAGGAATCCATAGGATTAAGTTCTCCATCAAGTTGGTGCTTGTAGAACAATTTTGTATACGATTACCTCATTAATAGGAAGGATTTGTTGGCTTTACCTTTGAGGTTTCCATGATAAATTGGTGTGTTCAAATTTTTAATTATCCTATTCACATTGGGAATGATTCTTTAACTTGTGCTTAATACTAATTTTATATAAAAGGGTTGCAAAAGGCAATACTGATTCAGCCCCCACCTCTTAGTATTGTTGGATTAACCAACACCTACCACATAGCGCCCTCATCGTCGCCTAACGTCTTGTGTAGTTGATTCTCTAGTGCGCTTGGGCCTATTAGCATAAGTTTGTAGGCCCCCTAAGGTAAGCTTACTTCCCTTATAATTTTTAAGCCTTCTTTGGACTCCAAAGCTCATGAACTATTTACCCGATCTTTTTAGGTACTTGAGACAAAAATAATGATAAGAATAGGGTCCCTTTATTCATAGATTTTGTACCTTGTCCCACCTGATGAGCACCTTCCAAATTTATCTTTCACATGATCATGTATTCCATGCAACACGATATCCATTTCCATTGCATTATTGTTTGTTAGCTCCTTCATGGATGCAGAATTTTGTAGTCTTTTTAGAGCGATGTAAGCATTTAGAACAAATTTCCAGATATCAAAACCTTGTGCGGAGTAGAGACTTTCATGTTCGTCCATGTGCTCTAGATATCTTTGGTCCAGCTATCAGACTCTCTCGAAGGAATTGACTGCCTAATTTAACTGCACTAACTAGAGGGAGGCTCGAAACCTAAGGAAGCTCCAACTCCTCAGTTTACTAGCTCCATCTAGAACGAGGCTACAACCCCTTGGTTGTCATAATTTCCAACCTATAGATAGGACTCCAAACCTCAGTAAAGTACAACTCAATAGTTTTACTAGCATCAACTGGATGGAATCCCCAAATCCCTAAGATCACAAGCACCAACCCAAAGGAGACTTGAATCTCCTATCCTTGCTCTATCCTGCCACCCTAATATGAATAAGAAGAACAATATTCCATTTCCATTGTATCACGGTTTCCATCAACGTATATGTGTATTGATGTCCTTGTACCTGTATCACTCTCCGTCTATCAATGTATTGATGTCACTATCACAATCCATGTTCATCACAAGGACACAATCATAGCTTGTCCATGTGCGTATTGGAGAGCAGAGCTTGTCCATGCTTGTGGAGTGTTTACTCTACTTGCCTTAGTACCAATTTCGAGGGTGAAAGATTCCCATCCTAATTGGGAATTGGAGAGGCCATTGTGCATTGGACCATGAGGACACATATTAAGAGGTTGTGGCACCCATTTGTGGCAATATTCCCCACTACACTTGGCATGATTCTCTTACCAATTCAAGCTCAAGATGAAGGGTAACATACTTGGGGTAGTTTACGAGGTATTATTCATGGCATGAGTCATGTAAGGTCGAATTGGAGTGGAAGAATAAGTCCCATGGAAGAGGAAGAGGCATCTTAGAAGAATTGTGATAGTTGGGCTAGATTCTGTAGCCTCTAGTGTGACAACAATGATGAAGATTCTATGACACCTATGACACAAATCAGACCTGAATATCGACATCTGAAATATATGACATGTTAGGGATAAAAATAGCTTCCAAGAAGGTGCACAAGGGAGTTAGTGCATCCAAAGTGACAGCCATTTGAAATGAGGGAATAAGTTGACTAGGAATTGTTGGACAAGTGGCACACATTGGAATCTCTTCCCAAATTGAGTTGGAATGAATCCTTAGGAAGGAATTCGACCCATGGAGGACTTGAGAAGTTTATAAAAGTCACAATAACAAAGAAGGAGAGTATATTTTGATCATTTTTATTTTCATCTTTGCAGTTTGGAGAGCTTGTACCTTGTCATGCTAGTGTAGTGTTTACTCTAATTGGGAATTGGAGAGGCCATTGTGCATTGGACAAAAAACCAGAAAACTAGAATTTGACAGAAATTGCAGATCCGAAATTTGCAGGTCACTTTTGAGGGGTAAATTTTTGGAGTTTTCAAAATCTGAAGACACGAGCTTGCTCGCCTCAATCAATTGCATCTCCCTGTCTAGTAAGAAGTTTGAAATTTCAAGTTTGGATTTTTAGGGTTTCTCTATCAAACCCTAGCCAACTCCAAATCTAGTGGTAAGATCTAAATATTTTATTTCCATCCGAGTTTCTCATTAAGATGTCTCACCACACCAAGCTTGAGGATAAGCTTGAAGGGGATGATAACTTCCAAACATGGAAGTATAGGATTGTGTTAATCCTAGAAGAGAATTAATTGGATACCTACATAAGTGAAGAGGTTCCAGTCCCAAAGGGAGATGAGGCTAAGGACTTACATAAGAAGAACTTGGTCAAGGCCAAGAGGATCGTTGCAGATTCTATCAAGGACCATCTCATACCACATGTGTCATCCCAAGAGACACCCAAAGAGATGTTTGACTCCTTGACCAAGATGTTTGAAGGAAAGAACATAAATCATAAGATCACTTTGAGCAATCAATCAAAGAATGTCAAGATACAAAATCAAAGACCATGCAATCACACTTTACAAGGGTCGCTCAGATAAAAGAACAGCTTGAAGCCATTGAAGAAGATAGAGAGAATGGAGAAATAGTGATGACCACCTTGAATGGTCCTCCTAGATCATGGGATTCCTTCATCCAAGGAATTTGTGCTAGGAAGAAGCTCATCTCATTTAGTAAGCTGTGGGAGGAATGCTCATAGGAAGAAGCTCGAATTGTAGCTCAAAAAGAAAACATGGGTAGTGAAGACCAGGCTCTCACATCACACACCAAGAGGAATTACAACAAGAGGGAGCATACTCATCACAAGAAGGAGATTGTCCCAAGAACAAAAGCAACTCCCACAAGAAGAAGAACACTCTATTAGAGACTCCGGTAGTTCCTACAAGGAAGCAAAGATTGAGAGGGAGTCCACCCAACAACCAAACAAAGATAAGTATTTGAATTATACGAGACCAAATATTTGCTTTGCTGTAAACACATTGAGTCAGTATATGGTGAAACCCAGGAAAGTTCACATGATTGCGGCAAAAAATGTGATGAGATATCTGAAGGGTACATTGGATTATGGACTCAGATATGCCTCAGATAGTGAGTTCAGACTGTATGGGTACACAGACTCAGATTGGGATGGAAGTGCTAAAAACAGAAAGAGTACCTTAGGATCATGTTACTTTAGTTTCAGATCAGGCGTGATCTCATGGCTCAGTAGAAATAAACCCTGTGTTGCACTCAGTACAATGGAAGTTGAACATGTAGCAGCTTGTTTAGCTTGTGGTGAAATAGTGTGGCTTCGCAAGATGTTGACAGGATTGTTCGATGTAGAGATTGATGCTACAAAGATACTCTGTGACAACCAGAGTTTCATCAAGTTGACAGAAAATCCTGTGTTTCATGATAGATCGAAGCACATCAAGATTATGTTCCACTATATCCAGGATATGGTGTAGAAGGTATCTGTGGTGAAGTTTACTAGCATTTCCCCTTAGTATGTGAAGACATGTTACTATACAAACATCTGATTTATGGTAGTTGCAGAAGCCTATAGAAACTATTTGATTATGAATTGGGGAGATAATTGAAGTCCTTTATCAATACCACGTATCTATTCTGAAATTTGGAAAGGTATTACAACATTTAGGAAGCCAACTTTCTCCGCTATCCTTAGGGGTTTTGAACCTCGATTTGACTAGTAAAATTCCCCAACTTCTCCTGAAGTTAAATGGATGTTGCAAAAGTATTATGAAATTAGTCTACAATCACCGACGGGGTTCATTTTTATGTCTTCATACCCTTCATATACCCTCATCCCAATTCGAAATCCTTTAAAGAGTCTTTTGAATCCATCTACCCTTGGGGGCTTCAACATAGATTTTCCTAGTAATTCTGCCTTTCATTCTCTAATTGTAAATGCAAGTGGCTGAAGTCTTTTGGAAGTTCCAAGCCTATAATAGCTGCATAAATGTGTCATATTACACCTCAATGGTTATGAATATTTTTCAAATTGTTAGGTATTTTTTATGTTTCTAAAATTTCCTCTATATGGGTTCTTGGTTTATCTCGGTTAGACATTGCTTATTAAAATATGTAGAGAGGAGTAATGCAAATTTTGTTGATTTTTATGTCCCAATACTTTTCAAACACCTTTAGACCCAAATCAGAAGCATTTGAACCCATTTGGAAGCATTCAAGTCATTAATAGTCTAATGGTCGAATTGGCCAAAATTTGCAATTTTCCAATTTTAACAAATTTATTAAAAAGGGACACTACATGAACAATAGTATTATGCATCTAATATGAAATGGGTTGTGTAAAAAAAAAAAACCAACCTTAGATGTTATTTCTACGACATGTGATCTCTCCTTCTTTCCCTAATTTAATGCTTCATCTCAATGCCATCTTGGAAGATTGATCTTGTTGTTTAGACTTCTCTTATCTCTTATGGTCATATCTCCATCTTCTTCATCAACTTCTTCCCATGTTACACTAGATATTCTACAAACCCATCTACAAACAATGTCTAGAATTTGTATAATTGATCAAACAAGTGATTTCTTCAGATTGTTAGCATTTTTGTCTTTATGTTTTTTAAATTTATTCTATATGGATTCTTGGGTTATTTAACATTAATATAACATTGCTTATTAATGTTTATAGAGAGGAACAATGCAAATATTGTCACTATTCTAAGGTCTCTCATTCCAAGGGTGGAGGTGGAAAAGGCGCTAAAAAATTGGACGCCAAAACAGACAAACGTGTAGCAAGGCGGCAGAATTATGATGCAGACCCACCCAGAAGCAAATTGACGGTGGAAATGGGTTCCTGCGCTAGAAAGTGCATGTTGGTTAAAGTTGGAAAAGGTGGAGCAGAAATTAAATCGCTAACCACGTGGCTAGTGTTGGTGGAGTTTGCTATGAAAAGTGTTTAAATTTAAACCGCTCATTACAAGTTCCGAAACCACCTAAGCATATGTTCTATAAAAAGTTTGTTCAAAGTTTTTAAAAATGTTTCTGTCGCTTATTGCCTGGAGGAAAAGAACCCATGGGAACGTCATTGTCTTCGTTAACTGGAACAACACCCAAGAAGATCACTTCACAAGTAGCTCGAAACCCTCAGTGTTTTGATTTTGTGTCCCAAATGGAGAAAACCCAAGACCTTCTTCCCTTCAATGAAAGTCCAGATGAAAATGAGAAGCTTGTATTTGATAGGGAAAGGGATATTTTCGACCTTGTTTTGTCTGTGTGTAGTATTTCGTAGTCTAAGGAGAAATTAATGGAGTTTAAGTTGTAGGGAAAGGATGTATTTAATGTGTTTGGTTCTTTTTTGTACTATTTTTATGTCGAACAAACCCTTCACTTCCCCGAATTTGTTTGTTGGTGTGCGAAAAATTATTCGCAGGGCCAAAGGGTAATCATTAATGTAAAAACGACCAAAATTCTATGCTGAATAAATGCACAAACTGTCCATGAGGTTCTACGTTTACCTGAAACATTTCCCAAAAGCCCTGAGTTGTTTAACGAAGAAAATTGGAAATTTTTTATAGAAAATGCAGTCCTGTAGAAAAATACAAGTTTTTATTACAAGTCTTGAAAGATGGTCAGTTGCATGAAAACCTATCGTTCCCTTTGAGTATTGATGTCTTTCAAAGAGATACCCAGTTATTTTTGTCCTTGTTGAGTCAAATTTTATGTCTAGATAGTGATAAGTCAATCATGAAAGTTATGTTGGGTTTCCTTCTCCAAGTAATTTCACTAGAGTCACAGTCGAGTGCGGTGTGTTGTTTTAATTTTGATGAATTCCTAGCTGAAGCGATTCATGTCTAGTTGGTGAATTTCAACCAGTTGAAGCATTTTAGATATCAGTCATATCTCTTGAAGTTGTTCGTGTGTTCAAACATTTCGGAATCCAAGTTTCTTGGTACGATCTTTTCTCAGGACCTTCCTAAACAGGGCAATATGTTTGAGTTCACCCATAAAATCATGGAAAAAGTTTACAGAATTATTTTTAATGTTGAAATGTCCTGAGTGTTAGAAGAAATGAAAGAAACTTTGCATCCTACACCAGAAGGCCAAACAGGTGATTGGTTCTTATATAGAGAACATACTATAATTAGAGTGTATGGTTTTACTGGAGCACCATATCTGTTGCCAACCTTTTTAACAACGAGTGTTTTTGCCTTGGAATTTATTAGACAA
This sequence comes from Larix kaempferi, assembly GCA_027924585.1. Taxonomy (NCBI): domain Eukaryota; kingdom Viridiplantae; phylum Streptophyta; class Pinopsida; order Pinales; family Pinaceae; genus Larix; species Larix kaempferi. The sequence continues at coordinate 1,790,649 of BSBM01000626.1, forward strand.
ATGTTGCATTTAGAAGAAGAACATTTATATGCTTTAAAAAAAGCATCGGATGTGAAATTCCCTCTTCAAGTTGGTCCATTCATCATTAAGAATAAGGCATCCCTCTCCGTAGTAGAAAAATTACTGAATATCGTGGATTACCAAGAGGCTGAAAGGATTAATTATGATCCTCATCAAATTATATCGCAAAGGATACATCAAAATGGAAACAAGGATTTTGATAATCAAACGGTAGAAGGATTGAAAGAAATGGAAAATTTATTCAAATTTGAACAAGATAATAAAGAGGCGAATATGGAACAAACAGGAAATTTGGCAATGCTAGTTCAGACACTAGCTAAATCTGATATAACTAGTAAGAGAAGTATTCCAAAATTTGATAGTATGGAAGTCGATCAAGAAGTTTCAAAGAAGAAATCAAAAGTGGAATGACAGAAGGAAATTATTAGTATGGAGGAATGAGATTCAATTGTTCCAGAAAAAAAAGTAGTTTGATTTCACTACCACCTGCAAAAATAAAGGAATATTGTTTTTCAGAAATAAAGGAATCTGGAAGTAACTCTCAGTATAAGTACAGATCTGATGTCCTTTCACAATATACATCAAAGAGGAAGCAATCTTCCGAAGAAACTCAAAATTTTTACCTTCAAGTAAGAACGTTGGCAGAACAAAAAGTTTCCCTTCTTACAACTACAGATCCAGGAAGAAACTCTATAAGGTTTGCAGTGGTGAATGATGAGAAAGTTTCTGAAATGGAAGTTAAGCTTGATGCGATTAATATACCAAATAGGATTCAATTGCATAAACAAACAGGAGATGTCATGTATTCTGATTTATTGCAATTCAATTTAAAAATTTCTAAATTGCAGTCTATGATAGCAAAGCTGGAGAGTCAACTAAGGCAAGAGAAGGCAGAAAACAAAGCAAATTCGATCCAGATCAAAAGACTACAAGTGGACCTTGTGATCGTGGGAGCCAAGCCAAGGAACAACCAGTGTACAAAAAGGCTCATTGATGAAAAACAAAATACCATTCAAATTATCAAGAAAAAATTGAAGGTGCCAAATAATCAACATGTGCAATCTCCAGAGTTGACAGCATTGCAACAAGAAAATAAATCCATATATCAAGAAATGATGGATCACAAAGGTAAAATGTCAAAGTTACAAGATGAAAAGCATGCTTGGGAAAAACAAAGAATTGAATTGTTGTCACAAATTTCATTGTGGAATACAAATTAGATTGAAACTGTGCAAGCGCCAGAGAAGCGAGGGGATCAATCTCTATGTACAGATGAAGGACAAATGGAAAATTTCTCCACTGAGGAACTGACTAGTGCTATGTCACAAGTTAGTCTAAAATATGTAGAGATAGAAGAGTTGAAAGCAGAAAACCAGAAGTTGAAAGAAGAAGTAATTCGAAATTCTGGAGCAAAGATAAAGGCTTTGAGTGATAGAAATCAGCTGCAAAAGAAAGTTAATGAATTAAAAGATAAATTGACAGGTTGGCTTCCATTACACGGAGCTAAACACCTTATATGGGATGCGATATCAAGGAAAGTCACCAAATTCTGGTCTTATTTGAATTTTATAGCAAATAAAGATGCTATATAAAACATAGCTCTCCAGAGGTGTAAAGTGGAAAATGATACATTATGCAAAAGGCCTTCAGAAACAACTCAAAATATAGTCAATTTGTTAAAAAATCTAACCCAATTAGATATGCAGAGTTTTGGAATCAAAGACAGACCATCAATCATCATTTCGGCAAAAAGAGTTATTAGCAAGCATGATTGTGTTAAAGAAGTAGAAGACATGGCGCAACAGATGGTCCTTGAAGTTCAAAATTTTAAGGAATTATTTCTGGGGCCTTTTGAATGTGGTCTACCTTCTTTTTGGAGTGTCGATGGAAAATTAATGATTTAAGAAAATTATCACAATTTAATAGTACAGGCTCGAATGGACCACTCGAAATTTGAAGGTTTGGTCAAAGGATTAACTGGAAAGACAATAATTGATAAATTGACCGATGATTTTGAAATAATTGAACAATTTGTAATGATTAAGAAGGGTATGCCAGATGTATGTTACACAAAATGCATAGAATTGGAGGTGATGGTGAAAGAAATGATGGATTATGAAATCCCAACTCAAGATCAATGGAAAATTGTTAAAATATTTGGGAAACCAAAACACAAGTTATGTCAGGAATAAATATTCAGGTGTCTTAATTTGAAATGACATTGCAGTTCCTTTGTTAACTGCCCGAGTGTTACATCAGACATATTTCTTTGAAATTTCTTTTTTTAGCGAAGAATTGAAAGAATGTTTTGTATAATTTTTTATTTTACAAAGTAATAGGGGTTGGATCCGAAACATAGATTCATATGTTGTTACTTTATTTAGTCTTTTAATTTCTCTTTTGTGAATGTATTTTGTGTTACACCATCTTATCACTTTGCCTCATAGTTGACTGTAATATCTGACTTAGAACTCATTTTATATGCTCTGATCCACACATTTAAATATTGTCAATGTTCTTTCTTCCAAATTAATGTAGAATTAATCCTAGAACGAATATTGGATAAGTTATAACATATAAACAATATTTATCCCGACTTCCGACCTCCGACAAGAAGGATCGACCGCCCCTTCGTTTATTATAAATTTGTGAACAACTATATCCAACAATTCACCTGTATCCAGAATGGTGAACACAAGAAGGATCGACCGATCCTTCTTGCAGTTTAGAACTATTTTGAATAGAATATTGGGCAGAAGCAAGGTTGGTCGACCCTTCATTTATGAGTGAATTGTAAAAATATTCCACCCGCCTAGGCTGGGACAGCAATTCTAGACTTTCGACTTCTGCAATGAATATTTGGGATCATTATATTGGCTAAGTTATAACATATCAACAATATTTATCCCAACTTGTGACAAGAATAATCAGCCGCCCCTTTGTTTAGTAGACAACTGTAGACACCTATATGTTACAATTCACCTGTATCCAGAGTGGTGAACACAAGAAGGATCGATCGACCCTTCTTGCAGCCTAGAACTATTTTGAACAACATACTCGACAGAAGAAAGGTCGGTCGACCCTCACATGGGCTTCAATAGAAGGCAATATAATATCATGTTCATTCATATTGCAGTATTAAATATTCATGAAAACCTAAAAATTATATTGCTTATATATTAAGGGGCAAAGGGTTTTTTTAGTTAATGTAACAATACAAAAGTACTTTGGGGTCTTTTTTATATGGGAGGGATGACAAATGTCCACCAAATGGAGATGGCAGGATCACGGCCGGATGAGAAATCGGGTTGAGGCAAGGTTTGGGATTACCAGTATGCAGAGAAATCACGTCTTGAGGCATGCTTGAGGCCAGGGGTTTCGTGGTGAAGTGGGTTTCCATTCGATCATAGTCAAGAGACAGTGGTCATTGACAGCCAATTGTTACCAATAGCACTCAGCTAGTTGTTACCAATAGCCTTGGGAGCCTCTAAGCCTCCAAGGCCTGTTATAGGCCCTCGATAGGTCTTGGGAGCTTGAATACCCAACCACTCGTGCCTATTACATGCTTTGGGAGGTTTAGTCAGCCTCCTAGAGCTTGTTATAGGCCTTGGGGGCTTGGATACCTAGCCCACAACAAGCTTAGTCAGCGATTGAGGAACTGCAACATGCAATCTAGATGTTGTACTATGTGCATTGGCTCTAGTGACATACAAGAAGTGATCTCATATCTCTTCATTAGACCATTAGATGTTTCAAATCATAATGATATGTGGTTGAGTAATTGCATTTTGGGTGAAGTAATGTGCATCCACAATATGCATCGAAAGAAGCAAGGTGCATTGTAGAATGCATGTGGAGTCATAAGAGGGGTATCATATCAATATACTAGGTAGAAATATAAAGGGGTATAAAAAATGTTAATGAAAAAATTGATACATACAATATCTAGTGAAAATAAGAGTTTTTTTAAATTGGGAAGGAATATTGGGAGGGGGTTAAAAAAAAAAAGGATTTTAGAAGGTATTTTCCAATATTTAGTGAAATTAGGAGTATTGTTTCATATTCCATGAACGAACGTGCTATAAAAGCGGTTTATTGAGTGAAGCCCCCGTTCTGACCCTTCTTGCACCCCCATGAGGATTTCATCACCTTTTTCGAAGACACAAATATATTATGGATTGCAGATACCTAGATTTCTTAAAATGTTCCTTCAATTCCGCTATCCTACAACCCGCAATGCAGATTGCGGGATGGGACAACACTTCCCAACTCCCAACTTCTGCAGTAAATAGTGGGGAATGGAGATTGGCTAAGTTATAACATATAAACAATATTTATCCCGACTTCCGACCTCCGACAAGAAGGATCGGCCTCCCCTTTGTTTAGTATAAAATTGTGAACACCTATATCCAGGAGTTCACTTGTATCCAAAATGTTGAACACAAGCAAGATTGGTTGACCCTTATTATAGTCTAGAACTATTATGAAAAGAATACCTGGTACAAGAAGGGTCGGCCACCCCTTCATTGCATGGGAATTTTTAACAAAGTCAAGGTATCCATTTAGTTACAGTCAAAATGCTTTGGCCTAGTGGAAAAGAAGAGATAAGAAACAATCTAATCAATACTCTTTAATAAGTTTTATTTGTTATCTCTGTATGATTTGTAGAGCATGTTGTCCAATAATTGTCCAAGCTTAATTAAGGTTGCCATCTATTCAATGCATGTAAATTCCATTTTTAATACCAGAAATCTTTTCAAATTATTGGGTGGCCTGCATATAGTTTTGTCCAAATATTCAATCTCCAAAGGACAGGGTGTCAATTCATGTATATGAATAATGGTGAACATTGAAAGAAGACTGATCACAATAAGGGTCAGCCGACCCTTTATTCATGAGATAAATGTATACACAACAAAACCCCTTTCACTGGCCCCTTTGGCATCACTTGTATTCCAATTAATCAATGTGCAATTACCATTCACATACATATAAATTAAGTACAAAAACTCACATAAACTCGAATACAAAACATGTGATAAACTCATACACATAAACAAGAAGGATTGGCCATCCCTTCTATGATGATTGCTCATTCTATGATCGATCCTTTTCTTAAACGACTCTATAAAATGTGCATTTGATCTCAAATGGATAGTGTTAGCAAATTGGTTCTTAATCAATCAATTGATTTTGAAAATGAGGGGTCGTTCCTTAACCATCAATCATTAGCATGAATATTTGCAAGTATACATCTAATATTCAAACACTAATTTATAATTATAGACATTGTATGCATTCTTATATTGACTGTTTTGCAAATAAAGCATGACTGCATTGTTTAGCCTCGGTAACTACCAGGAAATCCCTTTCTTTGAATTGAAAAAATATCACAACCTTCACCTATGCACAAATGGATGGTATGTTGAGATGGAAGAACCCGATAATTTGTACTTGGATTTATATCTATTATACTTGGACTACAAGAGAGCTCGAACTAGAGATGGAATATTGACATATGCGGATCTTGATGAATCTAATGAAAAATTGCGAGTTCAAGTTGAAGTGGTCGATGGTGAAAAGTGTTTCCTTCTACGGCTTGATATTATGGTTTGTAATTATCGACCAGATCTAATGAAAAGTGGTCCCGATCCAGATCTGATTTCCTGTGCAAATAAAGGGTGGGTTTTGCCCTCGTATGATGTTTCTAATCGTTCCGGAATTGATACCGCGTCATCCTTGAAGAAATGAATTTTGTTGGTATGGAGGAAAAGAATGTTGGTTGGGAAAACTTCCTGTGTATTGCATTACATGAATATTAATAAGAAGCCGATAAAGTTATGCCATGAAAATATTCTTACGTACAACAGAAGAGAATTTCTCCAATATATTGTAAAAGATGTGGACAAATCTTCCTTCAAACAACTCAAAGGAAGTCCTTCTAAAGCGATGCTGCGGAAAGCGACTAAGAGCTTCGAAAGTTCAAAAGACGTTCAACAATAGCAGAGATGGAATGTTGAGATGGAAGAACCCGATAATTTGTACTTGGATTTATATCTATTATACTTGGACTACAAGAGAGCTCGAACTAGAGATGGAATATTGACATATGCGGATCCTGATGAATCTAATGAAAAATTGCGAGTTCAAGTTGAAGTGGTCGATGGTGAAAAGTGTTTCCTTCTACGGCTTGATATTATGGTTTGTTGGTATGGAGGAAAAGAATGTTGGTTGGGAAAACTTCCTGTGTATTGCATTACATGAATATTAATAAGAAGCCGATAAAGTTATGCCATGAAAATATTCTTACGTACAACAGAAGAGAATTTCTCCAATATATTGTAAAAGATGTGGACAAATCTTCCTTCAAACAACTCAAAGGAAGTCCTTCTAAAGCGATGCTGCGGAAAGCGACTAAGAGCTTCGAAAGTTCAAAAGACGTTCAACAATAGCAGAGATGGTATGTTGAGATGGAAGAACCCGATAATTTGTACTTGGATTTATATCTATTATACTTGGACTACAAGAGAGCTCGAACTAGAGATGGAATATTGACATATGCGGATCCTGATGAATCTAATGAAAAATTGCGAGTTCAAGTTGAAGTGGTCGATGGTGAAAAGTGTTTCCTTCTACGGCTTGATATTATGGTTTGTAATTATCGACCAGATCTAATGAAAAGTGGTCCCGATCCAGATCTGATTTCCTGTGCAAATAAAGGGTGGGTTTTGCCCTCGTATGATGTTTCTAATCGTTCCGGAATTGATACCGCGTCATCCTTGAAGAAATGAATTTTGTTGGTATGGAGGAAAAGAATGTTGGTTGGGAAAACTTCCTGTGTATTGCATTACATGAATATTAATAAGAAGCCGATAAAGTTATGCCATGAAAATATTCTTACGTACAACAGAAGAGAATTTCTCCAATATATTGTAAAAGATGTGGACAAATCTTCCTTCAAACAACTCAAAGGAAGTCCTTCTAAAGCGATGCTGCGGAAAGCGACTAAGAGCTTCGAAAGTTCAAAAGACGTTCAACAATAGCAGATCAAATAATTTTTGTTCAATGAGCAAGTTTTTTCCATTGAAGTAACAAGATGTGTTGTTGCACCTTCGCACTTACAATATCAAAAGGTTGATGAGGAGGTCGTGCAAAAGATGGTTGTATCTCTTGTACATACATTTACAACAACATTGAGAGATGCTATTCTATTACCTTTCGATAAGGAGACCACATTGGCCTTTCTTCCTGGAAATGAAGAAGAAATTAATTTTCCATCAGTAAAGTTTTATATATTGGATGGACAGCATACTATTTCTGTGTAGAAAATAATCATTGCAGATGCTCAATATAAACAGCTCCATTCAAGGTATCAGCAATGTACAACTTGTCTTCTACATAGAGACGTTCCTCAGCACGCCATTAGCAAATTATGCAAAGAACAAAATTTGTCAAACAAAGAATTTGTAAACATTTCATTCATTTATCAAGTTGAAAAAGAAAGGGAGAAATGGATATCCTGTTGTACTCCATCCCGCCTGGGAAAGGGAAACATTTCCAATGATGCTTGGCAGGTATAGAATTTTTCTTCTTATTAATCAAAGTCTTTAGATTGTTTCATGTGTTATGAAATTAGCAAATTAACTAAAATATTCAATTTTATATGTTCACAGTCTTTCCAATATTAATGTATGGATATCTTTCTTGTTCAAAATAAGGAGAGCCTAAAAGACAAGCTAACTCTTGTTTTGACATCAAATCGATTGTGGAGCAAATGGAAGCTTGTATTCGAGCTTTACAAAAGTGGCTCCTTGCCATCCTCACCCAAGAGCATCACTGAGGATGATTTTGTTCAAAATAAAATTAAGGGTTATGGCTCTAATTTTTTTAGACCATTGTGTGATCTTGATGAAGATGAATTGACTGCTGTGGTGGACAATATAATCAACAGATCAGTTTGGATGAGCACATCAGTCGATAAAAACGTTTGTGCACAAACTTTAAATCAATATTGCAAACGAATCAAGGACGAGAGGTCAACCAGGCATTCGATCGTTGAATATTTCAAAGTTAATGATGTTCAAATTGATCAATCACAGACCGTCACTGACGATAACGTCATTGAAATATATAAAATTGCACCAAACCATCTCCAACAATTGTGCAGTATTTTATGCTCTGGAAAGAAAGCAAAATCTCTGAGTAAAAAGAGAAAGAACGAATCTGAAGTGGATAATGGTACCAAAATACCAATTGATGCTCATAAAATATTGAATCTATATATCAATAAAGAGAGGATGGGTATGTCCATTGACGATGTCGAAAATAGTTCACAGTTTGCTTGTCAATGTTGTTACCCCGAATCTTTGGCCAACACACTCAGATTATTTCCATTCTTTGGTGCGGCAGTCAGCTGTGAATTTGTTGCTGTGGATATGTGTAATTGTGATAGTCCATGGACATAACAAGACATGCTTTCATTTTTGTACTACTTAGAAACAAATGAAGAGGCATGTACTTGTATTTTGTTAGCTGATATGGAAAACTCTTGTATGATTTCTAAAGCTTTCACAATTTTCAGCAAGAAATAAAAAAAACATGTTACACCGAATCCTACAAAGGGAGTTTATAGAGAATTCTCCAGGGACTTGTTTATAGGATTCTCTATTATACATTGTTGGAGCATTGGAAGGGATAAGGATATTTTATCTACTTTTGAAATTGATATGGATTGGAAGGATGAGGGCCTACCGATGATTGATTTACCTTAGCTCAAGGTTGAAAACGATAGTGCGATAAGCCATGTGTTTTCAAAAGAAAGGACACAGGAATTATGGGATCACATAGTTTCCAGATAGGTCACTTCTCAAGGCACAGTTCTTTTGTTGTATGCAGGAGGTAGGCTTCTTCGTTCATTGATGAGGGCTCCAGAAAGAATAGTTATTCTATTGTGGAGACAGTACAACAAGAGTTGTTTATGAACAATTTCTATCATGAATTGGGTGTAAAACAAGGTATTTCTATTAACTTTTTCAGATGTCTTTGATTTTATTTTACTTTTCTAAAACAAGGTATTTCTATTAACATTTTCAGATGTCTTTGATTTTATTTTACTTTTCTCGGTTGGTTGTGTTCAATAACTTCTTCAAATTCCTATTCTACTACAGCTTCAAATAAAGAGCACACCTAGGTATCGTCCAATCAAATTGTACTATCCGATGACGAAAATGAATGTGATAGAGAATCCACTAAGAACTACCAAACAAGAGCACAAACGGGACAAGAAGGTAAATTTTTTTTTTTCAAAGATCATGGTTAAATTAACTAAATTATGAAAGGGGATAGTGACCTTGAATACTTCCAAAAAATTATATAAAATGTATACCTGCAAATTTCCAGGTCAACATGTGGATAATCCACAACCAGAGCTAGCATCGACGATGCCTCTGGATATTGGCCAGCAAATCATATTGGAGTATAATGGACCAGGAAAGAGCTTGGACAATAATGAACAAGGCAAGAGCTTGGACAATATTGAAACTAGAGAGGGCTTGGTGTCAAAATGCGGTGTCTCCAGTGATGTTACTCACCAGTCAAATGTTGGCCTGCCATTGACAGGTAAAAGACAAAGAATATTTTCTACTTAAATTGATAAAACAAATTTATTCCGAAGTATATAATGACAAGCAATATTTCTGTGCAGCTCCCCATACAAAAATGTTATTGATATTAGAAATGGAAGGTTTTCTATTTTGCAAGAAAGCAACAGAAAATGACTCCAAAAGAGAAAAAAAAGGAAAAAAAATACTGTTGGAGAGGAAAGAGTAAAAAAGGGGGAAGAGATTACTAATGGTGAATTTGAATTTAAACATAGAAGAACTTCATATGAGTCATGATCAAATGCCATTGTATTTTTGGATTTACTTCTTTCCAAATTCAATGTTGGGATTTGGTAATCGAAATGTAGTGTCAATGAGGGGAAGCCACTGCTTAAATTTTTTTTGATGGCATGCAGTAAAGATAAATCATATGAGAATTTTTATTTATTTATTTGGTTTCGAGAGAGATGTACCTACAATCAAGAAGGAAATACACACAAAAATATGGAGAGTGTGTGGACGGAGTTCCCAATGAAAACTTCGGAAATTAATACATCAATAATTTTTTTGGAGGATGATGGTGAGAAAGCACATCCATTTCAAAATTGTATTTTGAGTCAGCCCTTTATTGAATCATCCCTTAGGATAGATACTGAATTGGTACATGGACTTTGCTAGCATTTTAGTAAAATGCATGAATCAACTGATATCAGAACCTTCAATGCCTTCTCCTAGTTGAATCTTGATTGAGTGACAGCCATCAAATGTAACCTATCATTGCCTATTTCTAGATGTAATCTACCATTGCACATTTTAAATCATTCAATGTGTTTTCTGTTTTTTTCGGAGACGTTGCTATTTTCGTCTGAATGTAACATATTATTAGTTCAGTGTGATGTTTTTATTAAATCAATTGAATCTATGAAATTTTGGGTGATTTTTGTATTAATATTTGGAAATCAACATCTTCATGTATAGTTGCATGGTTGTGATCATTAACTTCATGAACAAAGTGTTGTTGTTGTTGTTATGTATATAGTCACTTTTCTTGTATGCAGTCAGGATATCACCGCAAAATAAACTATTGGTCCTGGGATTAGAGGGATTGCTCTTTGGATTTTGAATGTTATCCAACATTGGAGATTCTTCCAAACAACCTCATTTTGTCCATAATTGCTATCGTTATTATACACACATGTTCAGCCCCGAAATTATCAGTGTTGCCAGAGAGCATTTTGATGTTGCTTTGTGGTTTTCCTCGCTCGGCAACATGGAAATTAAAAAATTCCTTGCTCTCCAATATGGAGATATATTGGAAATTAAAAGTTTCCTTGCTCTCCGAAAATAAATACAAAATATTCATTTTGTATTTATTTCGGTCGAGAGCAATCTAAACTTAGTACTATTTATAATCACTCAATGTCTGCATACTATAATGTTGGTGAAGTACAGAACATATACAAAAAGTCGTTCAAGGATGTACTTATCCAATATGGAGATATATATAAATAAACAAACATGTTGTTTATAGATGAAGGGAAATATCAATCAGTAGATAATTGCAAGGAAAACTGCTTGAAAATGCCAACAAGTTGGAAATTTGATGGTTCACAAGAGAGAGATATAACTATAAAAACAATGTTGTGTTGTCTGTTGAATTATCTTAGGCCTCATTCAAAAATGGGGTGTTGGTTAAACACATTGAGTTTGAAACGACTGTCATATTATACAAAAAAATTTCATTTAGTGATTTGTATATTTTTTACAACTCCTTCATTTAATTGATGTAAGTTTTATTGCACAGTTCTCATATTATTTATGGACATTGTACCATGTATCTGGTTATGTGTTTAAAAAATGGTTGAACATGAAATCAATATACTTGGAAACATTGAACCATAATATTTTATTGACTGGGTTGTGTGTGTGTGTTTTTTGTTTGTAGATAGTACTAGAAGATTTGTTTCTAGTAAACCATTGATAAGTTTTTATTTAAATGGTGTTTTGTTACACGCATTACATAGAAAACAGAAACCCGGATTGCGATGAGCACTGGACATAGAAACCGCAACAAAGTATTATTTTATACGGCTAGGCTTAAGGGAATTTTTTGAAAAATGATTTACTATTTTTTAGGTTGGCGTATGGACATCTGCTCAACGAAAAAATGTTGATGAGTTTTTTCCTAGATTATTAGGAAGAACGAGATTGAAAAGGGAACTATTTAGATTAATTTTAACACAGGAAGATTGTTCTTCCCTAGCCAAAGAGGGGTTTCAGGGTGATGGAAATCCTAATGTATCCACAAGCCCTTAAGTAAATTTTGGGACACTTTGATCCATGGTTGGGATTAGACAAATACAATGATTCACTTGTCGATGACTTGGCAGAAAAACATGTTTCTAACGAGGAAGGAAACTATATTATAACAAAAACTTATGCTTGCGACGATGTCAATGACACATTTTTGTTAGATTGATTATGGCCTTGCTTACTGTAGCTGAATGGCGTGAGCGATGTGAGGCCAATTGTGAATAAAATGAAAATGAAAGTATTTTGTTAAATAATACGCTTGAATGTTTGTTTGTACTAGTATGTTCAATTTCATTGTGATTATAATTCTTGTAAAATGTCGAGTTTGGTTTCCGAAAATGCAAAATCAGAGTTTGAAATTACTAAAATATGTTTTAAAATTTCAAGATTAAGTATTCGATGTGTAAAAAGTAGCCTTCCAAAAGGGAAAGTGGCAATCTTCCCTTGGAAAATTAGATGAATGAGAGAAGCATCGAAGGAGAGAACTGGAGAAACTCTATACTTGGAGAATTGTAATGTTTTACAATCTTAAAAGAATTTCAGTTAGTTTCTCTTTTCCTTTCTTTTGTTGTGTATAAAGTTTCCTTGATTCATTTTGTTTTTTCATACATACATCTAGTACCTCTGTTTAAATTGTATTGTTAAATCATAAAAAATATAAATCTGTGTGCTTGATTTATCATTCATATGATTTATATGTAGGTTGTGCATCAGTAAATTTCTTTACTTGATTCATATTTTTTCACATTATGCAATTACATAACAGTCATTATCATCATATTAAGTTAATTTGCTAAGTTAAGTTATTAAGCATCTAATTAACAGCTCCTTGACTAGGCTTATGCCTATCATTCTAAGAACATACAGGAGGCATCCATCCATCAATGAGGTTGTGACATGGTGTTCTTGGTTATCAGTCTGTGAAATGGTGTTTTGTTGAATTGCTGCTAGTCCTCTACTTTGTAGGTTAATAATTCTTTGTTGTACTCTAGTAACACTATCATTAGAAATTTTCAGTATTTTTTCAAGTGAAAGGGGTCCTCTAGTAGGTGATATGATAAGGATATTCGTTCTATTTTCCTGCTGAGGTGCAGGTGTACCAGGAATTACAGTCGGTTGTGGGACTATTTGTTGTCCAGAGGTAGATGCCTGTGACTGGCTACGAGTGACAACCGATGATGTTCTTGCTGGAGGAGGTTTATGAGTATTATGTTTCGGCATAATTTACTCCAGGCCCTACTTCTAGTGCCATTTGTTGAGGCCTCGAGTGTGTATGTGCTGGAATGGGTTTTGAAGCTCTCAACAGAAGGAGAAAACCCAGCCAGAGGCTTCAGATAATCCTGAGCAAGTATTACCCTATACTCGAGCTGTTTGGGTTGGTGATATCCCACGGATACAAAGGCCTCCGTTGGCACTTGTGGTTTTGATCCTAAAAGGATCTATCTTCCAATGAAGGAAAACAAAGTGTGTTCAGTTTGAAACAAATCTACCTAGGAAGGAAAATCTAAGCTAAGTTAGACCTACTCTAAAAGGTGTCTTGTTTAAATGCATATTAACTTGATGTGAAAATAAATAAGTACATTCATCCACTTAACATAAATGTGAAGAAGATCAATTCCTTATTTGCTTAAGTTACAATCAATCAATTAAAATTAACTGAATGCAATATTAAGTGTTTCAGCTCATTCAAGATTAACTTGTAACTAATATTTCAATTGAAAAATTAACATAGATTATAATTTATTGTAAATCATTTGCAGAAATCGATAAATATTTTAGTTGAAGAAATTCAATTAAAACATAATGCATACACAGATCTAACATAAGGAAAAATCCAGATTAACAATCTCTGCATGAAATAATATTTGCAAAGGATTAAACAACATAGATAATAACCTGAAGTAGAAATCAATATTTACCAAAGAAATTTGATCAATGAACAAAAGATGATGCAAGAGAATAACTTTACTGTATTAATGAAAATCTGTAAGAAATTACAAGCTCAGCATAAAACGGATCATCTCTAGTCTTCTTTTGTCGATTTCTACCCCCAAAATGATCATCCCTTTCCTAAGAGAGATCTACCCCTTAAATAATAAATTACAAAAATAATACAAAGGATAAATTCCCCTTAAATAGGGATTACAAAATCAGAATATTCTATTTGGTGAGGAAATCTTCCCACTTTTCCCAAACTTCTATCAATTCATCTATATCTGGATAATGAGGAGATTCGAGCCTCAGCTGGCCATCACATATGAATCCTTCAATCTCATTTTTGGTTAGTTTATGCCACGTGCGGATAAACATATAGATCTTGGCCTCCAAGGAAACAGGTTGCTTAATCAACCAATCCACGTCTTCAATTTGGGTATGCTCAATTTGCAGGATTTTCTCCTTGACTTGATCACAATAGGCTTCGACCTGTTCTATCATCAATTTTTGGCAGATCTGCCCCGTAAGATTAAGACAAATCGACGACTGAGATCTAATCTGGGGAATGCAGAAGACGAGCTACGGGAGTTTAATTTTTTGGAAATATATACAACATTCCCACAATCCACAATCTGCAATAGCGGGTTTTGGGACAACAACTCCAAATAAAAAAAAAACAAAGTGTCATCAGTTCCTATGATGTCAGTTCTCTCTTTGAGGCACACATGTGTGATATTTTTGCCTACCAAAATAGAGATCAATTCATGTATAAATAGAATGGTCAAGACTGGAAAAATATAAATCACAAGAAGGGTCGACCGATCCTTCGTTTAGTAGATAATTGTGGACACCAATATCCAACAACTCACCTGTATCCGGACTGGTGAACACAAGATGGATCGGACAACCTTTCTGGTAAAATTCAGATAGCAGGTAAATTAAGGTTGCCATCTATTCGATGCATGTAAATTCCATTTTAATACCAGAACTATTTTCAAATTATCGGGTGGCTTGCATATACTTTCGTCCAATTTTAAGTCTTTGCTCATTTGATCTCATGGAGGAAGAATATACCTTTGGAAGTGGGAATTTTTCTTGCATGCATTGGAGCAAGCTTAAAAACCTATATTTTCTTATATATCAAAGATTCAAAATGATTATAACTTTGTTCCATATGTGTCATGTGACTTTCCATTGTATCTCTCTTACCTGATTCTTTGAAGTTTTATTTGAGATAGTGGTTAAGTTATTGCATCAGTTTTGTTGGCGTGGTCCCAGATAGAATGTGCAGTCACCAAGGTGGTAGAGTCTATTTGAGTTTATCTAAATTAACTTGCCCCCTTGACTTGGACCAAGGGGGAAAGGGGAAAACCAAATCAAATAGTACTCAGATCCCCGTGCATTCCATTGTTTATATTATCTATCCTTTCCTATCATTCTTGCACCTCTAGCGATAAAGGAATTTCTCTGAGCCATCCATCTTGCAAGATCAATTTGGTACCATTTATCTTCTTTCACTCTTATCCCCATGGCCTTCCGCAGTATTCAATCTCTCAAATATCGCCTTCCCTGCACCTTAGATCTGCGTAGTTATTATCAACTATCGATCTGGCCCCTATTCGCATCCTGACCATCCAAAGGTGGGGCCCTTATTGAGGTTCGCGAATTTGGAACGTGTCGATACTCCATGCATGTTCAATCTGTGAACTAAACCTCCGTCGCTGATGCCTTTCCCCGCCAGATCTGCACCGTTGAAACATGCGGTCCCTACAAAAACTTCACAAATCTGAAAAGTACATTTCCCCACGCATCTCAACTCACCAAAGTACCTGTCGTCCGTAGATCTATCCTTCCACCCGTTGATATAATTTCCAACTTGCTCGCAGTCTAGCAACACTCCGCCCATGCTTAAACCATCCTATCTTACTTTTGTGAACAACACTTGTGGCCGTTGATCTCCATCAAGCTTTTGTAACCGTCGATCTCGGTCAAGCTTCTGGAAGTCTAGAACTAGTTTGAAAATAATAGTGGGAAAAAGAAGGGTAGGTCGCCCCTTCATTTAAGCTAGAAAAAATGGCGAAAATGACCCTTGGTAAAAACTCGCAGTAAAATCCACACAACAGGTAATTTTCGAAGATGAAAAATAATAAAAGGAAACAGAAACAAAATCAACATATTTATTAATTCCGTCGGGTTAAATCTGGGCCGTAGGATTAAGACAAAGAGACGTCTGAGATTTAATCCATGGAATGCGGAAGACGAGTTGAGGGGTTTTAATTTTTTGGAAATATATACAACGTTCCCGCAATCCACAATTGCGGGTTGCGAGACTACAACTCAAAATAAAAACAAACCTAAGTTTCTGCAATCCGCATTGTTGGTTGTGGGTTACGGAAATGCATGTCGCAAATCCATTATTCAAACACTTCCCGCAATCCTCAATCATGTATAGTTAGATAGCCACTTCAACAAGCTATAGCATGATATGATGGTGCGTGCATTTTTCTCAAACAAAGAATTATGGAGGGCATTCTCTCAGAGCAGTCTTAACTAATTTTTCCATATCTTGTTAATTTCCAAAGTTTCACAAGCTTGTCATACTTTTCCAGAATGATGTCAGATTGCAACATTGACTTAATGATAGCACCATAACACCATCATGTGTCTTCCCAGCCTCATCACACATTCCATGTCATCATATATTCCATGTCATCATACATGCCATGTCATCCCTTCCTATCGTGTGAGATTTTGACCTCCCAAAATAGAGATCAATTCATGTATAACCAGAATGGTCAAGACTGAAAAAATATAAATCACAACAAGGGTCGGCTGACCCTTCGTTTAGTATATAATTGTGAACACCAATATCGAACAATTCACCTATATCCAGACTGGTGAACACAAGAAGGATCGGATGACCCTTCTGGTAGTCTAAAACTAGTATGAAAATAATATTGGGCAGAAGAAGGGTTGGACGCCCCTTCATTTATAAGAGAATTGTGCAAATATTCAACCTACGAAGTATAGGTTGTCAATACATGTTTATAACGAATGGGGAAGACTGCAAAACTACTAAGCACAAGAAGGGTCAGTCAACCCTTCATTTAAAAGAGAAATGGAAATTTTTTTAATCTACGAAGGTTGGGACAACAATTCCTCACTACCAACTTCCGACTGCCAACAAGATGGATCAGCTGATCTTTCTTTTATTAGATAATTGTGAACACCAATAAACGACAATTCACCTGTATCCACAATGGTGAACACAAGAAGGATCGAACCACCCTTCTTGCAGTCTAGAACTACTATGAAAATAATAGTGGGCAGAAGAAGTGTTGGCCGCCCCTTCATTCATTTATTTCGAGCCTCATTAAAAAATGGGGCATTGGTTAATGACATTCATATTCAAATGAAAATAAACAAAAGTTTCTTCAATCCGCATTGCGGGATGCGTGTTGCGGAAATGCATGCCGCAAATCCATTATTCAAATAGTTCCCTCAATCCACATTGCGGGTTGCGGAAACGAAGAATGCAAACATTTACAATACTCTTCCCGCAATCCTCAATTGCGGGTTGCGGGCATCAAATCCTTGATTATTGGAAAAAATTTACAACCGAAAACTAGAATGGTCAATCATGGAAAAATACTAAGGCTGTGCCGTCATTTCATGTATAACCAGAATGGTGAATAATGAAAAAATACTAATCACAAGAAGGGTCGGTCGACCCTTCGCTTAGTAGATAATTGAGAACACCGATATCCAACAATTCACCTGTATCCAAAATGGTGAGCACAAGAAGGATCGGACGACCCTTCTTGCAGTGTAGAACTAGTATGGATGTAATACTGGGAAAATCGCATGAATGGGGGGGACAATCGAAGGAGAGAACTGGAGACACTCTGTACTTGGATACTTGTAATGTTTTACAATGATTCTTTAAATAATTTCAGTTAGTTTCTATTTTACTTTCTTTTTCTATGTGTATCAAGTTTCCTTGATTCATTTTGTTTTTTCATACATACATCTAATAACTTTGTTTTGTATTGTTAAATCATAAAACATATAAATCTGTGTGCTTGATTTATCATTCATATGATTTATATGCAGGTTATGTACCAGTCAATTTCTTTGCAGGTTATGATTTATATACAAGAATCTTTACTTTTGAAAATGTGCATCAACTCTGCTCGGGAATATTTATTCAGAATTCAAGTGCTCAATACAAAACGAGTATCTCTTCGCGGGTTCCAACCCTTACTACATTTCCAAAAAAAAAATCTAATCCTTTGAATACAATAACACCAGAATCTTTACTCTTGAAAATATGCATCAACTCTGCTCGACCATCTTTATTAAAAATTGAAGGGCTCAATACAAAACGAGTATGTCTTCACAGGTTCCAACACTTACTACATTTCCAAACATTGTCTTTTATACATTGTAAAACCTCTCTAGGTAAAACCCTAACCGCTTCATAACTAAAAATATAAAATTATAAACTAACTATTACATTCCATTTCGGTCAAAATTTATACAATTTCCAAAATTTCTCAGAATATAAGATTTGATGTCCTTCTATTGGCTTTAGTTGATGACAACGCTTCTTTCTCGAACATCAGTTTTCAAGTGTGCAAGGTGTACATCATTTTCCCATATATCTCCACTGTCTTCCATTGCTCTGTAGAAGATACCTCATAACCAGTCATATCCTCGACCAGAACTTTCATCTCTATGTGCTCTGCAATGGAAGTTGGAGGAATCTTTTCAGCTATCATGGCCAGCTGGTTTAGAATTTCAAAGTCAAGGGAGAGTTTCTTCAGTAGAATTTTCCCTGTTAGAACATGAGTCAAACCTTGAAATTGCTCATGGTTACTCCTGATGTTATATAGTAAATCCTTATAATTTTCCTGGGAACTTATTTCATTATTTTCATCCCAAAAAGAAGGCAGTCCCTTTTGTATTACCTTTTCAAATCCCTTTTTGAACGCTTCAACATGTTCCTTCATCTGTTCTACACTAGCCTGAACATTCTCAATGTGAGAATGTTTGCCAAGGACTCTCCTAGCCCAAGTTATGATTGTTACCCTGTTTTCGATAGCCATTGCTTTCAGATCACCTTCTGTCAGAGTATTTAAGAAACTTATGGTACCCTGGGCTGTATCTTTTGGTATCTTATCTAAAAATTCTCTCATTTCTTTACAGCTTTGTAAGCTATCATTTGCTATGGATTCCTTTGTCTTCATAAAATCTAAATAAATCCTCAATTTTGCAGCCTCATCGATGATTGAATCCCAAATAAAATGCTTTGCACCTTGCAATGCTAGTTGTCCTGTCACTTGGCCTATCATCCTCTGATTTCTGCCTACCAAATCTTTATTGTCTTTTGTCAACTCTTTTATTTCATTTTCCTTTTTCTGATTTTCCCCTTATAGTCTTTGTTTTTCTTCTTTTAGTTCGATGATCTCCACCTATTTCAAGCTAAGTTGGCACATAGATTGAACTATATCAAATGTGCTTGCTTCTTTGTTGCCTTGATTTGTTCCTTGTTTCTCTTGTGCTGTATTTGCCAATTTGGCCTTTAGATCTTCAATTCCAGTCTTAAGACTCGACCTATCTTTCTCCCAACTTTCCTCTTTTTCCTCAAACTTGAGCAATTTAGCAAGACAATCATCCAATTCTCGAGATAAAGTTTCTTTTTGTTGTTCTATCACAGTTAATTCAGAGGCTTGAATTATTCGAGTTGATGGAATTCTAACCTTTTGCTGAAGTAATTGGATATTATTTTATTTCTCAGTTAAAAGTTTTTTAATTGCCTCCCCTCTATTTAGTTCATCATTGCTATTCACCAGGTCATCTTGTAATCTTTTTATTTGTAGCTGATGAGCTTTGTTCTCTATTTTCTCTTGCCTCAACTGGATTTGCATCCTGTTCACTATTTTCTATAGTTTTTCCACTGTTAAAGTAGCTTTCATCATATCAACATAAAACACCTCTCCAGTCTGTTTGTGTAGGTGATATTTATTAGGGACTGTTATCTTCTGCAAATTCAATTTCATTTCCGTGACCTTATCATCAGACGATATGGCCAAATTCAAAGTATTTTTGTCTGGATCTTTGCTAGTCATCAAAGTAATTTCTGAATTAACAACATCCCTGACTTTTGGAAACAACTTATGCATTGCTTCTATTGTTGTTTCTCTGTATTTGCCATATTTTACACATATTGCATCTCTTGAATGAAATTTGCTAGAATCACCTGCATCTCTTGCCTCGTCAAATTTTTATTCCTGTACTTGAATTCCTGGCCCTAGGTATTTTTCTTTCTTCATTCCCTTTTCTTTGTAAGATACAACTACTTCATCTTGTTGTCTTGATTTTAATCTTTTGGCTTCTCTTTCTTCCTCCACCTGCATATCACTACTTTCATAAAAACTTCTTTTACTTGTTGCTTCAACCTTTCCTGGGGTAGGTACCAACTCAGCTAAAACTTTATCCAAGGTAGAAGGATTAGCATGTGAACTTCTGGAAACTTTTGTGTATGATTCATATTGTAGTAAATTTTCCATCTTCGCCAATCCTTCAACCTCTTGGTGATCAAAGGCTTTATTTTTGTTCTCTTGCCTTCTATCAGAAATAACATGACAAGGATCATAATTAATAGCTGTCGCTTTCCTAAAACTCAGTGCTTCTAAATGTTTTTGTACAAAAGGGAGAGCATTCTTGTTCTTGATGATAAAAGGACCAATTTTTAAAGGGAACTTTATATCCATAGCTTTCTTGAAATGTAGAAAATGGTTATTTTCTACAGTCAATTTTTGTCTGATAAACTCCAAAGAAAAATCTCTTGGAGTCAAAAAGGCTGGTAGAATATAGGGCTCCCTAACAAATCCATAATGTTTGATCACTGTATCTTGCTTCCCTAAAAACTAGTCTCCAATTGATTTTTTGGGGCTTAATTGCATCAGGGTCTTCATCTGTGATAATACTCTAGGAAAATTTTCTCCAAACATCAATCTGTATACTTCTGATAAAATAAAATTCATAAAATTAAACATACTGTCTTCCACTGGTTCTGAAAACAAAGATTGTGGGAAATGTAAATCTTTTCAACTGCTAAACAGGAGCATTTTCATCAGGTGTGTTTGGAATCTGAAATGTCTCGAAGTGTGGAAATTCACTAACTGAGAGTGGATGTTTCGAGCCAAAAATCCATCAAATTTAAGGTAGGGTACTTGACTGTAATCCATTTCTGGTTTAGCAACACTTTATCTAAAAAGCAAACTTAATTGGACCTCTGTGACCATGGAATCATCAACAAACCCTAAAAACTGTGAAATGAGTGACAAAACTAACTGTGAATTTTCATCAAAGAAATTAATGTCAAGTGGATAGGGGGTGTTATCAATGGCAAGGCCAGGTTTCAGACAACTCGTCATGAAGTCTTGTTTGGTCTCAGGGGATGACTCTTTGTATTGGCTAACTAGGGTTCTTTGGCAAAATCTTCCTAGTGGTGGGTGGAAAATAGGGGTACTGCTAGAGCTTTCCTAACAGTAGACGCATTTACAAGAAAAAGAATTTTCTTTCGTGATGAATTTAGATGAATTCATAATGACTCTTTCACTCTAAGAATAATTTACTGCACACCACGAAACGAATTCCAGAAACCCTGAAGGTTGTTCGGGACAGAAATGGATAAAACGAGACTTATAAACATTGTGCACATCCAAATTTTGTTTATATAAACCCTCCAACTTTCTTTTGATTTCTGAAATTGAGAATTTAACCATTATGGGGTCACGGATGTCACTATCTTTGTCCACTAGGGTTTCTCCTATCCTCATAGTTTCAATGTTCTGACAAACGGTTTCACTACTTCCTTCCATTATGTAAACAATTCTAGTTACTTTCATGAGTTAAGAGGACCTACCTGGCACAGACAGGATGAATAAACTATGCTCTGTCGCTTTCGAGCTGCACATCCATGTTCCAATCCTCCACTATTCGCAACACAAAAGTCAATTTTTGACGTGCCCTTCTCTTTTATACACCACCGAAGGTGGTTTTGCAATGTGGGATGGTGGTTTTCCTTACTGCTTTCTCTGATTGTAGAATGATGTGGAGACAACACGCGTACAACGGTATGGTATTTCGCAACCGCTCAGACCTCCATTACGTCGGGCATGTTGGTGGTGCGGAAAGATTATGGACCGTCGATCTAACCTCCCTTTATTGAATAGACGTTGGTCTAACCGCCCTTAACTGAGACCAAGACTAGATAGCCACTTCAACAAGCTATAGAATGATATGATGGTGAGTGCATTCTCTCAGAGCAGTTTTTTCTACTTTTTCCATACTTTGTCAATTTCCCAAGTTTCACAAACTTGTCATACTTTTCCAGAATGATGTCAGATTGACACACTGACTTAATGTTAGCACTAGAACACTATCATGTGTCTTTCCAGCCCCATCACACATTCCATGTCATCATACATGCCATGTCATCACTTCCTATGGTGTCAGTTCTCTCTTCCTATGGTGTGAGATTTTGGCTTGCCAAAATAGAGATCAATTCATGTATAACCAGAATGGTCATGACTGGAAAAATACAAATCACAAGAAGAGTTGGCTGACCCTTCATTTAGTAGATAATTGTGAACACGAATATCTAGCAATTCACCTGTATCCATACTAGTGAACACAAGAAGGATTGGACAACCCTTCTTGCAGTCTGGAACTATTATGAAAATAATATTGGTTAGAAGAAGGGTCGACCTCCCCTTCATTTAAAAGAGAAATTAAAAAAATTTAATCTACGAAGGTTGGGACGACAATTCCTAACTACCAACTTCCGCAGTATATTGTAGGGATCGAGACATTGCCTAAGTTATAACATGTAAACAATATTTCTCCGGACTTCGGACTGCCTCAAGAAGGATCGATCACTCCTTCTTTAGTAGATAACTGTGAACACCAATATCTGACAATTCACCTGTATCCAGAATGGTGAACACAAGAAGGATTGAACCACCCATCTTGCAGTCTAGAACTGTTATGAAAACAATAGTGGGCAGAAGAAGGATCGACCGACCCTTCATTCATTTATCTCGAGCCTCATTCAAAATGGGGTGTTGGTTAAAGAAATTCAACTTGAAATGACCGTCATATTATACAGACACCGATTCATTTAATAATTTGTATATTTTTTACAACTTCAAATGACTGTCATAATTATCATATCATAACACCTCAAAACCCAATTTCAAAAGTGGCAATATCAAAAGAAAAAGTATGGTTTTGGAATCTGGATTTGGCACTTTTGGAAACGGATTTGGCAGTTTCGGAACCGGTTTGGTCACTTTTGGAACCGGATTTGGGACTTTTGGAACCGGTTTTGGCTCTTTAGGAACCGGTTTTGTCACTTTTGGAACCTTGATTTGGCACTTTCGGAATCAGTTTTGGCACTTTTGGAATCGGTTTTGGCACTTTCAAAACCAGTTTTAGCACTTTTGGAACCGGTTTTGGCACTATTGGAACAAGTTTTGGCACTTTTGGAATTTTGATTTGGCACTTTTGGAACCGGTTTTGGCACTTTCAGAAACGGATTTGGCACTTTCAGAACTGGATTTGGCACTTTTGGAACCGGTTTTGGCGTTTCTGGAAACTTGATTTGGCACTTTTGGAACCGGATTTTGCTTGATTTTGGGGTTTAGAAAGGCTATTTTTAACCTGTCTTCAAAGTGACTTGGACTAGAATAAGTCCAAATTTAATGAAATAGGCGTTATTTGTTCTTAATAGTTGTAATTGAAGAATTAAGACCTTTAATAAAAGTATATCACTATTACATACCACAATAGTGTCTGCAAAAATTCTAACTTGAGTCCCATTACCCACCTTCCAAGCTAGGAAAGAAGCAATCATGAGAAAATATTTGATCAAATCCTTCTATTGGTTGGATACATTCTATATTGGTTGAATACATTCTATATTGCCTTTTTCTCCCAACATATAATCCACTCCTAACAAGAGTTAAGAGCCATATATTTTTCAATCAATATCTTCTTCCATATGTTTCTTTGTTAATGCATTCCATAATGATGCTATCAAGGAACATAATAAGTATATCCCTTTTAACACATAGCCTCACATAGACTTTGGAAGTGCGATATTTTTTCGTTTAACGCAATGGTTACCTTTATAATCGATGCTCCCTAACACATAAATTTGAAACAATATTTCTTTATAATCCATGCTCCCCTCAAGGTGTAAATTAAGGATTCACTTCTCCCAATTTTTACACCTTCTATGGTCCCTTACCCTTTTCTTCTCTCAACACTCTACTTAACCCTTCTTCCACCATTAGAAAAGGCAGGGGATAAGGGTACTTTGTCCAAGTGCCCTAGAATCCTTGAAAAGGGCTAAATGTCAAACCATCAACAAAAAAAACACGGGTTATGCATACAGAACATAATCGATTCAACTAAAAGCAAGGATAGATCAATATGATCCATCAACAACTTGTAGAGCCATGACACCCTATCATATGTTTTTGAAAAAACAAACTTAACTAGAACAACATGGGATTTTAATATAATGCAAGCTTTCTTGGGCAATATCTATGGCCTCATAAATCAAGAACATCGACAGGTGACAAGTTAAGTACCATGAACAAGTTATGTTAAGTGCCATGAACAAGTTATCTATTACTTGTTCTCTTACTTGTTTGTTACTATTTGTTATCCATGACACATGAGGTACAAGTTATCCATACATGAGCTACTACGTTATTTTTTATATTTCTTTTTTTTTATAATTGTTTATTTTAAATTTTCAACCATACTTATAAAATCAATTTTGACAATACACTTGTCCCATCCTCCTTCAATCTAGGAAAAACAATAATATTATATGTCTACTTATTAACTTATTTAATGCACTTCAAACGACGTAATGGTTGAACGTAATGGTTGAAGTAATGTGGAAAGATATAAATAGTTCAAAACCCTGGCATTGATCCAATGATCGGATGAGACACTTGTTCGGAGATAAACATCGAGGTAAAGCACATTGTGAAACACAAATTAAGAATTCATGGACACGCAGCTTCTTGCCACCTTAACGTCTGCGGCTGGTTTCTTGGGACTCGTTCTAATCCACTTTATCGCATTCATCGTAATCTACTCGTTCTTGAAACTATGTGCTTATGTTATATTTATGTTACAATCACGGCGGAGACGAGAATTGATAAACAGTACTCCTCCTCCTACAATATCGCCGGCGTCAAGGATCGTCGTCATCCATAATGTGCGCAATGAAGAACAACATCATAATGTGCGCAATGAAGAACAACATGAGGGCCTGTCTGACCAACAAATAGCCGGACTGCAATCTTTCAACTACACAACGAAACGCGGATCAGAAGAGGAGGAAGAGGAGTGTTGTAGCATTTGCTTGTGCAGAATGGAGGAAAATCAAGAAGCCCGGCAGCTCCCTCAGTGCACACATTTCTTTCACAAGGTCTGCATTGATAAATGGTTGCGTTTGAAGAGAATGTGCCCCCTTTGTAATACTGCAGTATACATTGAAATTCCTTCAAACGTTCATGAGAACTCCAATCAAGTAGTATCTATCAATCACTGAGAGGGATCTAATTTCTTGAGGTCTATTTCTTTTTAAAAAAAAATTTAAACTCAAGAATTCCATAATTTTTTAATTATTTTGTTAGGAACAAACCTTATCTCCCCCATACTAGGCTGTAGTTTTTTAATTATTTTGTTAGGAACAAAGGTTACAACATCTCCCCCCTACTGGGTTCAGTTAAGAGTTCACTTTCATTGGAAATAAAAACAACCATTTTCAATAAATACTTTAAAATATAGAAATAGTTATTTTCAATAAAGCTTTCCGAATAAATATTTTCTTAAATTAAAGCTTGAACTTTTTTTTCAACTTACCTGCCAAATTGATGATTTTAAAGATTAAATAAACACCACTATTTATCTGTACATTTTAAAATTAAAATAATTATATCAATATGTGTTTATTTCTTGGAATTTAGGGTGGACTAGAATCTATGCTTTTTCTAAATTGCACAAGGATGTGAAAAGTGTATTGTTATGAAGATTTTGAAGATGAAAAAAACATTACTATTTACTTGTATATTTTAAAATTAACAATATACGATGGTTAAATAATTTAAAAATAAATAAATCTAGTTGAAACATATCAGTTAAGAGTTTATTGACATTGCAAATAAAAACAACTATTTTCAATAAATACTTTAAAATATAGAAATAATTATTTTCAATAAAGCTTTCCAATGCTTAGAAATATATATAAACAATTATTACAAAAAATGAATATAAAATATAACTAATAGCTAATGTATGAATAAATAGTTGAGAAATTACACTAGTTTAAAAAATATCATATAAGAGTTCAATGTCATTGCAAATAAACTAACCATTTTTAATAAATACTTTATATTTAGAAATAGTTATTTTCAACAAAACATTCCAAAACTTCCGAATAAATACTTTCTTAAAATAAACCCCAAACTTAATTTTGAACCTTAAATATTTGTTTTTTAAAGACCTGTTTGTCAGCACGCTGTAAACGTTCTTATGAATTTTGATCAATAACAATATTGTTAGTGATGTGGCGGAGGCAATTTGGAATTTCATTGCATTCAAGATGGGTTATTCAATTTTCTATTATATCAAATTTCATATTACAATTTTAACTATATAAACCTTAAAAAGTTAACGCACTTTGTCCCAATTATTGATGTTACTTGAAAATATTTACATTTATTACAATTATATTTAAATTATACTAGGGTGGTGCTTTTAACTCATTTAAATTATATCACTATCATGTTATGGTTTCAACAATCAATCTAAAATTAGAAAAAACATATATGAGGTGGACTTATACTTTTTATTATTGAGTTGTGTAATTAATTTTGAAGACTTTACAAATTTTAAATATTTTATTTTTGAAAGGCTTTTTGTTAAAATTATAATGAAATTTGATTATTAATTTTAATTTTAAGTAATACTATTATATTAATAAAAAAAATAGTATATCAAACATTATATAAATTATTTTGGGGCTTTAAAGGGAAGCCAGGATAGACTCCTATTGAACTTAGATAAAAAAGCTTTTATAACAAATTTCACTAACCCCGTCTTTACCTTTACTCCAAAATTACTAGACTTCCTTTTAAACTTATGGACAAATACTAAAACTAAATATATTACGGAATTACAAACATAAGTAGAAAGCACAAACATGCATTGAGGCTACCTTTCATGGAAATATATATGGGCGAAAACTAAGCATTAAGCTGCAGAGCATTAAATGCGGCAGCTTAGTGCTTAGGGTTCATTGGATCCGAAGAATCTCCAGATCCAACAGACCCTAAGCACTGAGCTGTGACATTAAATACTATGCAGTTCAATGCTTAGCTTTCGTCATATATACGAACTTACCATTAATTTCCATGGTGATCCCCCTGAATGGTACTCAGTCTAATATGGGCCATATCCTCTATATCAAGACCGCAAGACGAAAGGATGCTTTGCTGAGGATGAGAGAAAATACTCACAGGAGCTAGCATATCTTGCACCTTGTGAAAGGACTGGATTTCCTTTCCTTTACTACCTCTATTCATACCTTTCAAATGACCATCCACATGCCATTTCATGCATTGGTCGCTTAGTACATGGTTGTATGCATGCATCATGAGAAACTTAATGATTAAGATTAGTGGCATCCTCCCGATGGGACACGTCCATAGAGCATGAAGCCTTGGACTGTGCTCAAATAGTCTTGTCCATAAGATCACTTAATTCCACTTGAACGCGATGCGGTCACAGATCTCTAAGTTGGCCAGGATGCCCACGGGGCCACCACCTTGTTCCCCTACCGTTTGACATGGGAAAAAGTGCATGCCTTGCCATCCGTAAGGCATACAAATAATCTTTCCAGAATGTGTTCCAATCGCCATTGAGATGACAGCTTGGAGCTGTGCTTGCCACATTGAAGACTGATTTCCATGCCAATAACCACTCGGGAGTCCCCTTCCATAATGAGAGGGAACTAGTCTTGCCTCTGCACCATGAGGAGTCTGTGAATAAGGCCTTCCACCTATGCCACATTGTTAGAATCCTAGCCAACAAATCCTGAGTAAATACCCAGAACAGAACCATCATGTTTAATAAAAAAATCCCCAAATGCTGCAGTTCCAGGGTTCCCCTTCGGAGCTCCATCAAATTTAAACTTGACGAACCCACTTGGAGGGGGTCACACAAAATTGGGGTTATCACCAAAATTATTACGAGGGCAAAGGGACCGAAGCAAATAAGCGAGACTGTGATACCCAAAGCATGGAGTATGGAAGCCTCCAGGCCCTAGGAATTCCAAGCATCTCCTGGCCATGAAGATAGAATCATTGTTTCAAGCATGTGACTTTGGATAATAAACTAGACACCTTGAAAAATTCAAGTGTTCTGCTCTCACCAAATTTCCCAGAAGACAAACTGTGGGAAGAGCTTCCAAATCTTGTTAACTACACAATTCTGAAAAGGGTTTTTCGACCATTCAGCCACCGTGGAATCAAGAATACCCCGAGCATAGTTCAACCTGTGAAAGGAGACGGCTCCTTTATCCCGTAGTTGAGAAGAAAATGGATAAGTATCAATCATATGGTCAATGGTTTCATCCATCACTTCATAGATACAACAACAGAATGGTCCTCGCACTCCCCTTTCCATTAAGTTTTCTTTTGTTAAAATTCTTTGTCTGCTTAGGATCCAAAGAAAAGTGGCAACCTTAGGCCATATGTGAGACAACCAAATTTTCTTCTAGACTAGATATTTAGGAAGGTTATGATGGTCATTCCAAATCCCGTAAGCCTCTTTGATTGAGAAAACCCCTTTAGAGAGAAAACCCCAATTAATTTGTCTAGGACGTGGTGGAATTGAATAAGCCACTCCTGGAGGATCTCCCAAACCTGATTACCTTCTTCCTGCATTCCATCCTTTGGCCACCATTCAGGAGGCTGCCATTCTCTAAATTCCTGGGTATCTGGAGCATTTCTCCATAAATCCTTAATCTTTCTCCTATTTTGGGTATCACAAAAACTCTGGAGGTTTGAAAAATTAGACATGCTCTGGATCTTCGACTGTTGTTTCCATGCACCACTATAGAAATTTGTCATCTCCCCGTTCTTTATTTCCTAGAAATTGAAATATTGGATCAAATACCTTCCTCTGAGTGCAGAGAGCCAAATATGAGATCTCATACACAAATTCAAGAACTGGATAAGGTCTTATTTGTGCTAGTTTGGAGCATACTTATGCATCCATAGATTTTCCTAGGGTTACACATCATGGGAAATCCACTTCCATCACACTTTTGTTCCACAAACCTCATTAATTTTCTTTGGATCCCACAACCCCAAACCAACTTGAAGTTTCAGCTTGCAGATGTCTTCCCATTTAACCAACGCCCGATTGTATTTTTTACTAGCACTGCTCCAAAGAAATTTGCTTTGGAGGTTTCGAATTTCCTTCAAAACAACTTTTGGGGATGCCAACGCCGAAAAGAGATAGAGAGGCATGGCCTACAAGACTACTTTAACCAGCATAATCCCTCTAGCCAGATTCATAGGGTAGAAGGTCCAGTTCACAAGCCTCTTCTTCATTATGTTTAGCAACTCCACCCACAAGCCCTTCCAAGCAATAGATTCAGATAGAGGCCCCCTAAGATATTTGGACAGAAGGGACTTGAGCTCTCTTGGAAGCCAAGAATGAAACACATATTATGTTTAGTAATCCTGGTAGAGTTGAAAAAGAATACTTGAGATTTCCTATCATTCACGTCAAGTTTTGAAGCGATGGAAAACAAGTTGAGACTTTTTTTGATAGCCCTTTCCTCCTAAATTGAAGGGTGTCCCATCATCATCATCATGTCATCCACAAATTATTGGCGATATTGTCGATCCACCCGAGGGTGAATGTTTAAATCCCTTAATTCTTGATATTCTTTCATAGCTTTCATCATTCTCCCCAATCCTTCTGCCATTAGAACAAAGAAGAAAAGAGAAAGAGGTTCCCCCTTCCTAATACACCGAGATGGACGAAACGTTTATGTAGGAGTTAAGAGAATAGCAAAGAAGGAAAAAGAAACCAAGCTCATGACCCACTCCATCTATTTTTCTCTAAATCCAAACACCCTCGACACCTCTCTCATGTATTTCTAGCCGAGTTTGTCATAGGATTTATCAATATATAATTTTAACAACATTCTAGGGGTCTTCATCATTTTTATAGAGTGAAGAACTTCATGGACTAAAATGATTCCATCCAAAATATGCCTACCCTCAACAAAACCCAATTGTTCCGGGGAGATGAGAAAAGGTAGGGTGGGATTGAGTCTATTAGCTATGGTCTTCATTACAATATTATAAATGACATTGCATAGAGAAATTGGTCTAAACACACCTGGTGAATCCGCCCCCTCATATTTGGGGATAAGAGTTAGAAACGTATAATTCAAAGCATTGATGATACCTTTCATTTCGCGAGAGTCCTCTACAATTATCCAAACTTCATTTTAGATGAGATCCTAAAAGAAATGAAAAAAAATTGTCGTAAAACCATCGGGGCCAAGGGCTTTACCATATTCCATCTGCTGAACTGCTTCCTCGACTTCCTACAAAGAGATAGGCCGCATCAACAGATCATTCTAGGATTCATAAACTAAGGAAGGGATATGCTAAGTGACTTTTTCTATATCATTTATCCTATCAAGGAGGGGTTCCTCCATTATGTCCCTAAAGAAATGGAGGAGCTCCCTTCAATCTCCTCCCTCTATTCCAGACTATTCACAGTCTCACTCTTAAGCATAAGGATCCTATTTGTCTGGTGATGTTGTATGGACGATTGATGGATTTTTTTTTTGTTTCACTCCCCTTCCTTAAGCCAATTAAATTTGGACTTCTGCTTCCAAAGAATTTCCTACTATATTTTCCTTTCCATTAATTTAGTACTCATATAGGACTCTTCTTCCTTCAGGTCCTAGGGTTACCCATCCCTCATTCCTTTCTGCTGGATCAATTCAAGTCTTTGTTCCAGCTGCTTCTTGTTCGAAAATATATTTCCAAACTCATATTTGTTCCACTTTTTTATTTTTCCCTTCATAGCTTTGAGCTTTTGTTGGAAGCAGTACATATTATGTTTGGATGGCTGCCCGAGTTTCGTCCACCACTGCTCCACCTTACCTTTGAAGTTCGGAGGGCTAAGCTTAAATTTTTCGAAACCAAAGAGATTCTTAAAATGAGATGCTAAACCACTCCAAAAAAATCCGACATGCCAAGTATCCGACCTTGCCGAAGGAAGAATGAGAGCCAAAATATCAGTACCTGTATCAATCACAGATTTTGACACAAGAAATCTATCTACGTAGAAGGCAATATGATGATCCCCCCTCTTGTTATTCCAGGTAAAGGATCCATTCCCAGTTTCAATGTCAACCAATTTCAAGTCATCTATGGTTCCCCAAATATTCTGCATTCCCCATCCAGGTGCCTTCGACCCCCTTTCTTTTCGTCTAGGGAGGTTTTAATGTCAAAATCTCCTCCCACATTCTAATGTTTCCCTTTCGTCCATTAATGAAGCATCCTAAAAGAGTCCAGAAACTCCTGCTTTAGGTGCGCTGAGATTGGACGATAAACATTCATTAGCACTCCCCTTGCTGGAAAACCAATTACTTGAAATTTTGTTGATAAGGATTGAGAGTAGCAAGGAAATTTCCTAGGCCCACCAGGGTTTGGTTCCAAACGATCCCTAAACCCCCAGCAACACCAACCGCATTGATTCCTACTACTTCAAATCCCTTCCAAACCTTCTTGCGAATATGCTTGAGTTGAAACTCTAAGCATTTGGTTTCTTGTAGAAACAAAATGCATGGTTTTCCTTCTTGAGCTTTCTTCTTAAGATTTGAATTTTTTGAGGGTAGTTCGATCCCCATATATTCTAGGTTATGATCTTCATTGACGAACCACTAGTTTAAAGACCCAGAGGAACCCGGATAGTGGGATATTGACTAAACCCAATCATTTTAAGGCTCACCTCAATGATCCTCTACCTGTTTGACTTTCTTCTCGGTTTCTTCCCGTATTCCTCATACTTACGCTTGTTATCCTTATGCGGGATAGGATCTATGCCTATGGGAGATATAGCACATGCCTTAAGAATAACCTCCTGGAGCAGAGAGAGTTGATGATGGAGAATGTAGCCTTCCTTTTTATAATCACAAAATTTTTCGATCCTTTCCACATCTAGCTCTTCGATGTCCATGTCTTCCGCTTATTCCTCCACCTACTGTGAAATGTGGGGTGGGGTCCCTCCTCCCCCACTTCCATCGCCTCCCTAGGGGACAATCCACCCTATCCCCTTCTCTCGTTCTATTATTCACATGTCTTGTGGCACCCTGATCCTTGCTGGGAACCAAAGGGACAATATCCAATTCCGGATTCACCTACAACAGATCCAGGTCGTACTGAAAGATGATGATCTCAGATTGGTTTGAAATGGTGGGATTTTCATGAAGATCTGGAGCCCCCTATTTCCGTCTAGCCCTCTTCCTAGAAGGGTTTTTGGAGAAACCCTCCTCATCAGTTTCTATAGAAGGGTTAGGAGGGGTCAGGTGTTGTTCATTTGTAAACATGGAAGAGCCGACATTTCAAGGGAATCTGCTCATAATCCAACATCTACCTCCAATCCTCATCTTCCCAAGTTATATAAATATCTTCAAGAAGATCTGTCATGATGTCCATATACACATATATGTGCATAAGAGGTATAATGCTTAGCTTTCGTTTGTTCCAATATTTTAATAAAATATCCAAGCTTATTACCTATGTCTTCCAAGATTCTAGGTTCCCAGTATTCCCCTAGAAGAGAGTATAGCTTGATCCAAACATGAGCAATTCTAAGATATTCTTTCTCAGGAAAAAGCCTCTCCTTCCGTGGCTTGCGAAATAGACCTGTTGAATAAAATAAATAGGGACCTCCATCTATCGCTCTATTGCGATCCTCTAGACTTATAAAAGTCACAGTAAATAAACCCTCAGACCCTAGTTGGAGATCATAGTGGCCCTTGGGTTTCCAGGATGAATTGATCCACCAGATCAAGGCCTTTTCAAAAGGGGCTATCCCTACAAATTTACCAATCAATGTGTAGTCCTTCACATATACTAGATGCAATCCCATAACTTATCATATCTGATCTGCATAGAAAGAATCCGATCCAATCTGGGAATGCATTGGCCCAGATGTTTTCTGCTCTCCCTTTGCTCCTGAGGCATATTCTTCCATCCTGAACCCTCTCCTCCTATATAATCCATCCGAACTTGGACACTACCGATTTGTATACCTCTAGACGGGATCTGGGGTCATCCCTCCCCCCAGACTTACAGCCATGTTCTCTTGTCAAAACTCCCTCCTAATCTCCTCGTTAGTTGGGAAATGAAAATCCAAAAGAATTTTTGCAGGAAAAAACCTCGCATCTGCAATCCCCTTTATTTCATCAATTTTATATGAAAATTTCAACAAACTAAACTTAAAAAAAAATTAATAACTCACTTCGAGGTGAATTTATTATAACTCTCAATCAAATCTAAGGAGTGCAAAGCTTTATTTGTTATCTATAGATATTAAATAAATATGAGTTTTTGGCACAACTTCAAAAATAAAAATAAAAATAATAACTTAAGTTTAGCGGTATTTCAAATTTCAATATTTTATATTGAAGAATCAATTATCTTATTATCTGTTATTTGGTCTCATATCAAAACTAAGTGCAATATTATATTATCTATGAAACATATAACTTAAATTAGAAAATTATGAAGTTATATAAAAATAGAGAAATGCTGTAAAAAAAATTAAATTACTTTGATTTCATTTTTAAGCTCGGAGAGAGATGAAATATCTTAAGGTGTAAACGATTTCTTAATGTATACCAGATACCTTTTTAATAGTTGGTCATTTTCAAGTCATAAAAAATTGGTTAATGGTTAATGATAAACATTTCAATTTTCCTATTGGTTAATGGTCAATTGTCCTTTCATAGATATATAAAACTGTTTGCATGAGCTTTTTTCCTCTCGATATATTCGCTGGGCCTTTCGTTCACCCAATCAGGATTTATTTGCGAGCTCAAAATATCATACTTCCTCTCATTTACAGTGCAGCCATAACTCAACTTCTTCACATTTCCACTACTATTCTACTAGTTGTGTATAATTGTGTTTTGGGATTGGGGTTCTTCTAGGTGTTACGTGGACTAATATTAATCGGGTTGTGTATAATTGTGTTTTGGGATTGGGGTTCTTCTAGGTGTTACGTGGACTAATTTTAATCGGGTTACTGGTTTGGCATTAAACTAGTGTTTGTTGTTGGTCCACAAGAAATATTTGGAGGGGCTTTCCAAATAACACCTAAAAAGATGGAGATCATTTCTGAATCTGGGCTGGACTTGCATTCCAATTTGCATGGAATGGTACTTAGGGTAGTATGAGTTCATGATTTTATTTGTTTAGGCTGTTTATAAATCAAGAATGACACATTCAAAAGGTATATATTTATATTTTCAGAATGAATAGATATATAATTATGTATACCACTTCAATAACGATTTAGAAAATTGATTGTGCATTGATAAACGGACAAAACATTCCTCCAAAAGCAGCTTTCATTAAAATTACTCGGTCATTTGGAATCGGCAGAGTGGACAGGTATTGCCATAACAGAACCATGTAGAAATGCATTTGGAATGGTAGACATGGCCGCACCGGAGTTGAGATGCATCCTCACCCAATTCAAAATCGTCATGGCAAACAGAGCAGGAAGAAGGGACAATATTATTATTTAATTCATGCTCCGAAATCCTAATCTGAGGCAATGCTGGAGGGGCCCGGGCTCTCTTATGATCGATCGCTGCGTATTCAAATCTTCTAGTGGCTCTCTCTCTTAGAGCGTGAAAGCCACCATCAATTTCTTCGTTGATATCGTTTAGAGAATGTAGCCTTCGCTGTAACTCCTGATGACGACATAATAATTCATCTAGTGTAGGCCTCTCGTCCACTGGTTCTTCTTCTGTAGTCAAATGAGGAACTGCATGAGTAGCTTCAGTTTCTTGAATCTGATTATCATTGGTCATTTCAGTTACAGCTTGTTGAGTTTCTTGAATCTGATGATTACCATTGCTCATCTCAACAGCTTCTTGACTTTCTTGAATCTGACTATCATTGCTCATCTCAACAGCTTCTTGAGTTTCTTGAATCTGATTATCATTGGTCATCTGAGTTACAGCTTGTGTAGCGAGGTGATTCTGAGGAACAAGAGGCATTAATGCATCTGGACGGGGGACTGTGTTACGATTAGTTGCAGCTAGGTTTCGGAATCTACGTCCTCTCTGCAAAAGAACTTGTTGTTGCTGACGACCATTTTCTTGTGGAACTTGAAGAGCTAGAGCATGTAGCCTTGTCACTAAGTCGTCTGTGGAGCGTAATAACTGTGTTCTAAGTATAGATCGCTGATCCACTGATCGTTCCGCTATCTGATCAGAACTGAGTATCTCTGTAGCCACCTCATCATTTTCAGGAACAACAATATCTCCTCCACGAATTTCGGGCATGGCGGGATGATGAAAGCCATGCTCACTATAATTCCTTGGATCATCCTCACGGATATTTTGAAAATAAAAATGGATAGTCACACCAAACTGATTAGAGTGCTGATCGAAGAATTCGTTCGTAAATCTTTTATTGATAAAATGGAAACTAAAAACAAGACGTCTTCACGTTAAAAACAAGATGTCTTCACGTTTAAAAGAAGCCCGATGAAAAGCTACTGAAGATGCATTGACGTTTATATTAATACTATTACAATAGAGTCATCGTGACGGGGATCTATTAGGAACCGACATCAACTGTACGGAATTTTAAAAATAAAAATAAAACAAAATTATAATAATTATATATATAATAAATTTGAATTAAATATTTTTATTAGTTATTGATTTGAATATATATATATATAGACCAAAAAAGAATGGTCATGTAATTATTTGAATAATAAATGCTACTATACTTCTTTATAAAACAGTCAACCATCATTCTTTTCAAACTGTAATTTTTATTTTATTTTATGCAAGAGTATGTGTAAAACTATAAAGTCAACTATCATTCTTAACTTTTATTTTTCTTATCATTATGTATGAAGGAGTGTGTGTAAAACCACAAAGTCAACCATCATTCTATTTTTCTTGTTTTATTTATGGAAGAGTATGTGTAAAATCATGCTTCTCAACTTTTATTTTTCTTGTTTTTATTTATGGAGGTGTTATCCCTAAAGTTTAACCTAGACTACGGGATTCAAGCTTAAGGAAATCTTGGTTTGAAAATGTAAAAATCAAATGAAATCAAATTAAAAAGACAAGCTGGTATCAAACCAGGGTTAATGGAACCTTTCAATACTAAAAGGCATTAAACCAATATTACTTTGTTTGTACAGTTTATACAGTTTAGGAATGAAATCAAAACATCACACACTTTACAATGAACAGAGCTGGTATATATCACAGATGGGTAAATACAGGTATTTATCAAGAAATCAAAGCATTGAAGTAAAGGCTTGTATGAATCAGAGCTGCAGGAAACTCAAACAGATGTTGTATAACATGAAAGCAATCACAAAGTTCAATACCCAGATACTATGATCCTAAATAATGAAGTGAAACTGTCAATGTTTATAAAAATGAAAGATAACTGTCATCTCATAATAAGAATTATGTAATGGAATGCGAATGACCAAGTACATAAAAGAATTATCAAAGAGACAATTTATATGACACAAAGGCAAATCATCATCAAGTTTATTCAAAACTAGAACGTGTCATTGAAGCTGCAAAAAGTTCATGATATACAGAGTGCATACAAAAGATCCAACATGGCTCCCAAAATTGCCAACC
Source organism: Larix kaempferi (assembly GCA_027924585.1). Taxonomy (NCBI): domain Eukaryota; kingdom Viridiplantae; phylum Streptophyta; class Pinopsida; order Pinales; family Pinaceae; genus Larix; species Larix kaempferi. Next base: position 1,827,564 of record BSBM01000626.1, read on the forward strand.
TACAGTCCCCTGCGTTCTCCTGAAAGGAAGAACTCTTTGCTCTGAAAGGAAGAACTCTCTTCTCTGCTCTCGACTCTTTAGCTGGGACATCTACCTCTTTTACATTCAACAATTCTAGAATTTATATCAATTATTACAAAAAAAAATGAAATTTTCTGGTCTTCTGCCTCTTCGATGAGGTCTACCACCTATCAAATTAGTTGTTGAAATGATGATTCGATGCCTGGAAATATTGAACTTTTAACAGCCATCTAATATAAAAAATAATTCTTTGTTTTTAGGTGTCTGCCATCTGTATCATTATATGCTTAAACGCTGCTGGAAGATATTGACCAAATCCCTAATAGTCTAGGGATGATTAACTCAACTCCTTGAAATCTGGAATTATTGGCAGCGCTGTCAAATGTGAGGTAGAAATGTTCCTAATTTCATCTCGGTAATAAACCCAATGTGCTTGAGGCGGTAGTCTTGCCAAATTTGACTACTGATCCTGTGTCTTCAGCCTCGATCATGCCTCACTATTTTGGGGAATTTGGTACTTTTCCCACCTCTGTCAACTCCTTAATGCCAAGTAGCAATGGACTGCCACGTTTACATATAACCGACTCATTGGGATAGTGTGGACTTTTGAAAATAAAAGCATAGATACCAATCTCTGGGTTCCCGCCTACTCTAAGCTTTCTAGTTGACTTCTCACCAATCTGTAATCGATATTCAGGATTCACAGGTGAGCATCTATATTGATAACTCAGAACTCCACACCCTTAATATCGCTCTCAACCATTCTGTTCACAGCATTTGAGCCTCCCCCTGTGTAGCGAAATCTTCGAGGATTTCTTCTTTGTTGATGCCATGCTCCTTTGGAGCTTGCAGGATTCGATCTTTGCTATTCTCAGAATATCCACGTGTTGATTGTGAGCATTTTGGCAGAACAAATTCCCAGTCAATTCTACCTGTAATCCATGATGGGTGTACATCATAGATGTTACACCATCAAACTTAAACCCATCGAATTTATATTCTTCCAACCAGCGGCGGGCATTTGACATTAGAAACCGGAGCACTTCCCAGTGACCGTATTTGAACAAGCGTGAATCCCACATCCAATGATATCCTCGAGATCCAGAGGGAAAATAGTGAGAACCAGTTCCATCGAGCATGATCAGTCCAGCTAAGACGTTATTTGAAGCATGACTGTGTACAATATCCATGAGGACAATGATTCCCAATTCGTGGGCTCTGTCAATGAGAGACTTTAGATCATCTGGGGTCCTGCAGCAACTACTAACAGCAAACTTGGAATATGTAGACACAGGATAATTAACCCTTGAAGCGAGTTCATGTCGTCTGCTTCGAGTAGATCAGAATCTAAAACAAAAGAATGCCAATCTGTGGCTATCCAGACATAGCCCGTGTTCTAATTTCATAGCTTCAGACATAAGTTTAAGACCGGCATCTGAATACATATAGACTACAAAAATTCGTGTATCCAGTGAAGTCAATCTTGCCAAGATATTACTCATCTCGCTTCGGCCAACACTAGGAGCCATAGCTGCTTTAATACTTATAATTAGTGTGCCCAACAAACAGAGACTTGGTAGTAAATGTATAAGGCTGAACATCTACATCTGCCCTGGTAATCTTATTGATGAAAGAACTCTTACCCACATTTGGATACCCACAGATAAGTATAGTCCTGGTGTTGGGATCAATAGAAGGCAATCTAGCCATGTGCTGCGGAACCTGCTCTAGATAGGCCAGACTAGGCCCAATCCTCATTTGGACATTCTGTCATTAAAATGCTGCCAGTTGTAAGAATTCACCATATAACATATACTTTCTTGCACATACATGGGCTCATGGCTTATGAATGAAGATTTTGGTGAAAAAGCAACCCTAAAGACAATCAATGAATCATAAAATATAAAACAAAGCAAAATTAAAACAATGAAAACCAACCATAATAAAAAATTTAAAAATAAACAGGAGAAGCAACCCTAGAGATAACAGGAGGAGTATGTGTAAAACCATGGTAGGTTATGCCTTTAAATAATGGGTATTTTGGTACAGCTATTTCCTCTTTGAGAGTAGTGCACTACCACATGAGTTCATGTTGGAAGAGTTTGATGCCGCCATCTTTCCTCCGGCTTTCTCGGTGAAGCGACGCTCTTTAATGCATCTAGACCTGGGACGAAATACCACATGAGTTCATGTTAGAAGAGTTTAATGCTCTAAATAATTAAAGCAAGACATCTAAATAATTAAAGCAAGATATCCTTTAATATAAGAGTGTCCAATGGTATTTTAATATATTAAAAACATAAAATATTACATGGTTTATTAAGGGATTGAATCCGGCATTGGAGGATTTGAATACATACTTTATGTATTAAGTTGGTGTGAATTTAAATGTGTTTGAAGTGTAATTAGTGTTTGAAAGTATGATCTACATAGAAAGGAGATGTGAATTTAAAGAAAAGTATTAAAAATGTCATGGAAAAAATGGATACCCAAGATATCCAATGAAAATATGGGTTTCTTAATGAGAAAGGTGTATTGAAAAGAGTGTTAAACAAAAATATTTTTGAAAGTATTCATTAATATGAAAATAGGAGTTTCTTAATGAGATGAAGGGTATTAAACAAAATAATTTTTGAAGGTATTCATTAATATCTTATAAATTTATGTACTATGTGATAGGTTCATGTCAACAATTAGACTCTTTTTGCTTCACTAAAAAACACTAAAATGATAAGTAATCCTTAAAACACTATTTATGAAGAAAAATAAATAAAAATAAATAAATAAATTCTCTATTATGTATGGTTGTGAAAAACAATGCTATGGTTAATATGGTTAATTTATAATTGAATGAGGCCTAAAATGCACAATAATGAGTAGATTAACATATCCTAAAATTAATGAGTTGCACTAAGCAAAATTAGAGCCATTTAGACAAAATTATCGTCACAATGGTATCATTTTTTGGGTTAAAATTTATCACCACAATGGTATCATTTTTTGGATTGGGAATATAATCCATATTGGATTGCAGTAGTTGAGTGGTAAACCATGTTTTAACAACTAGCTTGGTGATATTCCATACATTTATAAAATGGTTCCATACATTTATAAAATGGTTGTATTAATCAACTCTCGTCGAAATATTTCTATTTTGCTAATTCCATGACTTAAATGGGTATGACATGTTATTTTCATTGGATATTTAAGGGACTAATTTGTCCTGATTGGAGGTTGTGATTTTGAATTGGTTACCTTTATGGTAAGGGACACATTTAGGTTTACGAAAGAATATGATATATAAGTTATTGTACCGAGAGGAGTGAGGTGCTTTTCTCCTCAGTATGGGGGGAGATGTTATAACGTTAATACCTAACAAAATAGTAAAAAATAATTAAAAAAAATCTTGTGTGCTCATAAATAAAAAAATTATGGAAAATATTTAAAAAAAATTCATGTTGGTTCATAAAATAAAAAATTATGAAAAGTAATTAAAAAATCTATGTTCGTCTATAAAATAAAAACTTAAAACTTAAACCCTAGATAAATTTTTTTAATTTAAATTAAAAAAAAATTACACCTCAAGAAATTGGATCTCTCTTGATGCTTGATAAATTCAAGTTTAAGATGAATATAAGCTCGTTTCTTAATACATGGATTATGCAAAATTATTTAAATTTCAAATATTTTTTTTACTTTTTTATTGATTATGTGATCATTTATGCAAAAATGTATCAAATTTTTTTATTTTACATTATATTCTTAATTTGAAATGTAATATTCAAGTTTTTTTTAATTTTTTTGCATTTATCAATTGTCTCCTTATTATTATTTTTAAATTTACATTAATTATTTTTAAAACATAATTAACATAACTTTCAATAAATATTACTTGAAATAAAATTAATAATAATACTTACTTAAAAATAATTTAATGCCACGATTTTTATTTTAAATCATATTATTCTATGTTTAGAAGTGAAATTTTTTGGTACATGAATAACCTTCATATGATGAAATTTTTAATTGTCTTTTAAATGTGATATTATACATCTCACCTCCTCATTATCATGAGTGAGTGAGTCACACGGGCTCATAATTGTATATAATTTTAATTATAATTATTTGATTATTATTTATTTCATGATGTATCATGTAGTGAATAGCTTGATGATAGGGAATTCATTAAATAGGTAATATTATATTACATGGATTTATATGGAATAATTTAATACTTTAAAAGAAAAGAAAATTTAGTAAGTCAAGGTCAATTTAATATTTCAATATATTTTCTAGTAAATTAAGGTTAATGGGTATTTTTAATATGTTTGAAATATATAGATATTAAGGAGTTATAGTGATGTATCTATAGGCTTGATTAAGGTATTTTGGAGTTTGAACTAGTACTCTATGTGTTGAGTTGGCGTGAATTTGCTAGTGTGTGAAGTGTTTGAATAAGCATGGTCTATGGGTGAAAGTTATGTTAGTCAATTTTTGTTTGGAGTTAGAGTAGTGTTTGAATATATATGATTTGCGAGTGAATCAGATCAGGCCATACACTGCGACATACCCATGACCCCGTGTGCATCTCCAGAAAGAATGTGTTGTGAAGTAGATTGGAACAACTATGTGTATAGTCAACCTATGTTCAATGTGTTTTTCGCTATAATAAAATAGCAAATTTTCTCACATAAACATCAAGAATCCTTTAATAGATGCGTATTTCAACTTGAACAACACCTATGCAATACAATGAATACTAGATTTTTACTTTCACCATTTATCATATTCATTTGACTAGCAGAAATAATTAAATAACAAACACACCAACCTGAGATCATCTTGTCGTGGAATGTTGAAGGACATTGAAGTCCCGTCACAAGTCCAATCCTCAATTTCGAAGCATAGAATGTCCACTGGAAACCACCTACCTCTCCCAAAGGGTACTCTTTTCCCTTGGAACCCTCGAGCCACAATGGGGTTGGATGAGAGAGATATGCTAGCCGAGTCAAGGGCGTAGATCAAACTAAAGGGATCCCAATCTCGTTCTCCCAATGACGAATAACATTCTCAGTAGTCAGCAGTTTGACCTAAGATGTAGACATTATGCTATTTGATATCTATTCTTTTGCATTCAATGAGGATGCTAAAACAATTTCACCACATTTTTCATGCTTTCAAAAATTTCAAGAACATGGATACAAACACCTCCTTAGTTTATCTAAGAAAAAGTAGTCTTTAAAAGAGTAGTTCTAATGATATGCATGATGATGCACTAATGTGATTTCTATTCTTGTTAGTGTATGTTCTTATTTCTAATCATCATTGCAATTTTATAACTAACTTTAAAAATTCTAAATAAAATGACATAATTCATATTTTGATTGTCAACAAAAGAAAGCAAAAAGTGGCATTCATATCTATAAATAGATAAGAAGTTTATTTTTCCTTAGAGGGTAGCTTAAAAATGAGAGATTTGGAAAATAAGCTAATTGGGAATTCATACACTATATTAAGGTTGTGGGTCTCGATAATACTCCACGTTGTAGTAATGGTTCGTGGGTGCCATAATCACTCCACAATGTAAAGTGTTCAATTCTATCATTTTGTCGGTATGTCAAGATTTGGGTCCCCACATGTATGTTGGACCATTAAGGGACTAAATAAAAAGTGGAGTCCCCACTTTCCCTGAATCTAGTTAGTCTAGTTGTGTTTCACCAACACCTCCAGTTGTGAGTGACCCAATACTACTGGTGAAATGTATAAATAAATCCCTCCTCTCTTCATTCATGGATTTGTTCATTTGAGGGCCTAGGAGTCGAGAGAGTTGAGCTATGGTATATGCTCTTCTATTGCACTACCTTAGTAATCCGCATAATCAAAATTTGAGTCTTCCTAGCAAAATATTCACCAAGACGTTACAAGGTTTTATAATTTGATGAAATATTCACCAAGTTTTTACAATATTTTATAATTCAGTGAAATATTCGCCAAGATTTTACAATATATTATCATTTAGTAAAATATTTGCAAATATTTTATAATAGAATGAAATATTAGCCAAAAAATTATATATACATATTATATTATTGATAAAATAGCCTTCAAATTTTCCTATATATTAGGGAGATTTGCCCATTTATTATACATATAAATTTTGAGGGTGTTCTTAAAATTATCCCGAAAAATAAGTGTTTGAGCTTCATGTTCACCTCCCATATTTATAGCATTGAGAGACTTGCAATGTGTCCCTCGCATGCATAATTAGGAATTTAGTAATTAATTTTTGTTTTATTATTCACCTAGACTCATGTGTCACTTTTCTCGCTAATTCATATTTTTCCATTTTATTAATATTTACCCTCATTTACTTTCTTAAATTCACTTTGAAATGTTTCCTTTAATTTCTTTATTCCACCTATTTTGTGTGTGCGTGTGTGACTGGAGTTCACTAAGTTTTAATGTAATAATTCAATCATTTTCTTTATGCATGAGTTTACTTTAGTTTCATTTTCATAATTTATGAATTTCACATTCATTCCTAATTATTTGACCCTTTTTTAATTTTACTCTTTTAAGATAGAAAGTCTCACCCCATAGTATTTTTATTTTAATATTGCATCCCCACGGGCATACCAAGGGTGTCATGACCTCTCTCATTCCTTTCAAGCATCCCTTTTTCCATGGTGGGGATTGGTGCAATGACTGAGACCATGTTAAATCAACCACCTCGAAATTGCTAAGAGACTCACGGTTCCTTAGGATTAAGGTCATGTCCTTATTGTGCACCCCCTAGTTGATCCTCACGAGTGACTCTGTCCGCATCCTACCCTAACAAAAACATGCATTTGGTGAATAAAATTATTTCTCGCTTTTCAACCCATTGCATGGAGTAATCACTAGTCTTACTGGAATCATTTCCCATTCATCCCCATTACGTTTATGTGGACCGATTGGAAATCACGATCCTACACCTACATGTGAAAACACCATGTGCATCAAAACACTCTAAACACAAAAATAATATATCAAATTATACCAGTTTAACATCACTTGTTGTGGATACTCTACTCAATCTGAAGTCTGTGCGGTATTGACGTACCCTTGCATCATATGTACCTCTCTTTCCCTGTCACACTTGAGAACCCGTCAAATCCCATGATACATAATGTATAAATAGAAACACATTTATTTAACCATCATTTTATAATTTTATGAAAACCGTTAAAAATCTAATCATCATCATCCATCTCATTAATAAACAATAGTTTTAAAAATTCAATTTATTCATAAAGGTACTGGTTCTCAAGTTCCAATGCCATGTTGTTTCCACACAAAACTGGGTCATTCAAAATCGAATGCCCTCAAATAATATCATAGTATAATAGTCATGGTCCAAGGTGAAAGCAGGGCAATACATACACCCCCTCTTCAGTAAACTTCGTCCTGAAGTTCTAGAATAGAGAAGGAAACTACTAACACATAAGTATTTCACACATAATTATTATAGAAACTAAAATACGAAATGAGTACCAGATCCATCATGCAGTTCTCCCTTGAGATATAATTACATAACAAAATCCAACGACTTGTGATGCATTCTCCTATTTTTCCTAGCATTAACAATGGAGTATGGAATGCAATTTAGATATTGACACTTGAAATATAATTTGATGGTAACAACAATGCATTTTATTATACCTTTATCAAAATCCTTATCTAAACTAAAATATACATTACGTTTATGCAACAAGGACAAAATGGAATAACAATAGCACTTGAGATCTAAATTGTCATTATAGAGTAATGCAAAAATAATTATAGAAATTCAATTACAAGTTCTAAATAATTGCTCCTTATTCCAAAAATTACAAATTATAATCCTATAAAATATATTATAATAATCATTGAACATAAACTACAATCATGCATTTATGTTATAACCTTTTATTGATCCCTTCTTAAACAACCATAATATAAATTACATTTTCATAACCATAACAACTTAAACAACTACAATTTAAACATACACTATAATGGTAAGACAATTATTGATATCCTTATCACAAGTGGAATATTTATTTAGTGGTGATTCACAATTTTAACATGTAACCACCATCATCAATTCTAATGTCCAAGTGAATATGAATTACTCCCACTGATTTTTCCAATGCACTTACAATGACCATCAATACCTTTATTTATTTTTTCCATAGGAAAAAATCTCGCAGCACATTTTATTAATATAGAATGCATCACATTCTTCATGGCCTATGACATCTTTTACAAATCCAATTGTCGTCTCCACTGAATGGAGATATAATGATATGGAAAATAGTATCATTTTAATCTTGTCATAGCTAGATGTAATAGGAGTATATCTTAATCAACTACTAAAAAAACATGATATATTCTTTTTTAGCTACCAAAAAACATGATATAGCAAAAGTTCCCTACTGACAATATGCAATCTTTTGAGGTCAGTCAGAGGGCCATATGAAATGCAACATCCCGGAAATTTCACTAAAATTAAATTTTTTTGAAATAGCATTAATTACTAAGAATTCTAATTGCAGAATAATTGTTGTTAACTAATTAACTATTGACAGCTTAACACAATTGACAAATTGTAAATTTTAAACATAATAAGAAACCAAATTATAAATATAATTCTATATACAATATTTAATTTCTCATGTGATACAGTGGGTGAAAACGTGAAGGTGGGTAACACTTTCCTGAGAAACGAGTGCAAAATCGTCTTAGCGGAAGTTATTCGGCCGAATAATAAATATTATTCGGCCGAATAATAAACATTATTCGGCCGAATAATTTACATTATTCGGCCGAATAATGCAAAGGTTATTCGGCCGAATAACCACAAACAGTTCTCCGTCCAGTCTAACGGAGATCCTTGGAATGTGTGCAAACAGTTGCCGGACGGAAAAAAATTTCGGGCAATAGTTTATTCGGCCGAACAATTTTTCGGCCGAACAATCATTCGACCGAATAATCCGTCGGCCGAATAATTGTTCGGCCGAATAATTCTTCGGCCGAATAATTGTTCGGCCGAACTATTTTTCTGCATAAAAACACAGCATCGGCTGCCATTTGGCATTCTTTGCTGGAAATTTCTGGACCCCGCAACGGGCCCACAGGAGCTTTGTTGCCACCCTGCCGCTATTCCACGACCCGCCTGCTGACGCTCCACGAACTGCTGCTGTTACGTCCGCCACCCTGCTGGTTCTCCACGACCCACTGCTGCCCCGCGACCTGCTGTTTCTTGCTGTTTCTTGTTGTATCTTGCTCGTCGGCCGTTACGTTTTGGGTGGCAGGTGCGTTCGGTTGTGTTGCTGCGTGGACGCTGTTGCGGTTTTGTGTGCAGGATTGAAAGCTCGTCATTGAAAGGTGCGTTTTTCCTTCGCTTGTGATGTTTTGATTCTGGCTGCGTATGTTATAGGTCTTAGTTGATGACTTTATTTGTTGTTTGGTGAAGGAATTAGTTGTTTCTGGAGCGTTGGTGGATCGAACAGTCGCGGCGTCGTGGATCGACGATTTCTTAACCGCTCGTTTGGATACAGGTATGTATCGATACGCATATTCTGCTCTTTAGTTGGTGGCATTAGGAGAAAATTAAAAAAATTATGCTATGGGGTTAAAATTAGAAGTTTTAATTTTTTTATATTCAAGTTTGATTTTAGAGATGTTTGTATGTGCATGAACAGGCTTCATGAGCTCTGCTCATGAACTCTGCTCATGAGCAGAGTCCAAGAGCTCTGCTCATGAGCAGAGTCCATGAGCTCTGCTCATGAGCAGAGTTCAAGGAGCTCTATAATAGATATATTTACCCTAAGCATAGCTAGGTCCACTATTTTACGAATTATTAATAGAGTTGTTTTGCTTAAATGTTTTATGTCTTCAACGTTCAATTTGGTGTATAGATAGAAACATGTTTTATTCGCCGAGAGATAATGTAATGGGGTAGAGCAGAGTTCATGAACTCTGCTCATGAACAGAATTCAAGGAGCTCTATAATAGATATATTTACCCTAAGCATATCCAGGTCAACTATTTTACGAATTATTAATAGAGTTGTTTTGCTTAAATGTTTTATGTCTTCAACGTTCAATTTGGTGTATAGATAGAAACATGTTTTATTCGCCGAGAGATAATGTAATGGGGTAGAGCAGAGTTCATGAACTCTGCTCATGAACTCTGCTCATGAATTCTGTTCATGAGCAGAGTTCATGAACTCTGCTCATGAACAGAATTCAAGGAGCTCTATAATAGATATAGTTACCCTAAGCATAGCTAGGTCAACTATTTTACGAATTATTAATAGAGTTGTTTTGCTTAAATGTTTTATGTCTTCAACGTTCAATTTGGTGTATAGATAGAAACATGTTTTATTCGCCGAGAGATAATGTAATGGGGTAGAGCAGAGTTCATGATCTCTGCTCATGAACTCTGTTCATGATCAGAGTTCATGAACTCTGCTCATGAACAGAACTCTGTTCATGTTATGCTCTTTTTTATATATAAAAATGGTAAAAGAAAGTAAGGCTTTGAAATATTTAAAATGAAAATCAAACACATAACGTGTATTTGTCTTATTCTTATGAAATGCAACCCCATGGCTTATTTATATAAATGGATATCTAAACCCCAAACCTGAATGAGTTTCATATTAAGTTTCTCTAATTTTTAATGAAAGGATAATAAAGGGTATACTACACAACTTTATAAATGATTAACCGGTGGTTTTACTATGTTAAGTGAGGTACAAGAATGTTATATGAGTTCATGAACTCTGTTCATGAACAGAACATGTTTATGAACAGAACCTTTTCATGAACAGAGTTAATGTAGAAAGTCACTTAAAAATTTGATGTTCTTAGGTATTTTTTTTATAAAAATGAAGGAATGTTTGTTTATTGAGATATAGAATGAAAACATAAGTGATCATTGAAAAATTTGGAAGGTTATTGTACTATTACAATTAAATGATTATAAGATGATTATTGATGTTATGTTTATGCTGCAATAGTGTTCTTAGAGCTAGAAGAGGAACTTACGAAAGAAAATAAGTTATAATATTTTAGGTGGCTCTACATTTTGTATGCAGATCTTTAAGAGATATGTTTTTAAGTTTGTAGAATGAACATGTACAATTTCAATGTGTGTAAGTTGTTTTATCATAAATATAAATTAGAAATCTCTTAATAAGTGTATATATATGTTATACTATTTTAGCCAGCTTTACATTTTGTATGCAGATCTTTAATAGATATGTTTTTAAGTTTGTAGAGTTAACATGTACAACTTCGATGTGTGTAAATTGTATTATTATAAATATGAGCTAGAATTCTTTTAATAAGAATATATATATATGTTTGGTGAGATGTTTGTTCATTGACATATATAATTCAACCATATTTGTTGGATTAAAAGTTTTTAAGGTTACTATACTACTTCAATTAATCATGTTATGACTTATATTTGATAATGAAATGATTATTAGATATATCTTTATGTTGCAATATTAGTGATGGTAAGGAATTTTAGTTAATTAATTAGAGTTAGGAGGGGGACTTACATTTTGTTGTAGTTTTTTATCAAATATTGGCTTGATGTTTGTAGAATAGTCATGTACAATTTCAATATGTTAACGTTTGTGTAAATTTAGAAGTTATATCAAATGGAAAGAGAGTCTTCGAAGGGAAAGCGTAGGAGGTCATCACAATCCTCAGGAATTGGTGTTCTAGTTGGTAGTCGAAGGTTGTCGAATTCACCGAGAGGTTCAAGTTTATTGCATGGGTCCCAGTCATTTGATCATCAACGAGTTCGAAGGGGTACAAATGACTCTCCTTCATCTTCTGTGGGAGAGCGTCGATCTCAACCTTCTGTTGGTATGAACATTAATGTTTAATAATGTATAAATTGTATTTTTTTTTGTTTTGAATTTATGGACAAGGTTAATTCTTGACAATGGCTATATTTGAAGCAGAGCGACGTTCAGAAGATGTGCGTAATTCGATGGAGCGAGGGGAAGATCAAGATAGGATTGTAGATGATGGAATAGGTGTGGGTGGAGAGCAAGGTCCTGAAGATCCTCCTAGAGCTAGGACGACATATGTTCCACTAGCTGAGGGGTGTACACCCATATCAACTTATCCATCTGATTTACCTGATGAGCTTCCATGGCAAGGTGTTGTGCAACAAACTATTCTTGAAAGTTGTAGATCCCACTATGACAGGTTGAACAATGATCTTTGTTCTTTGGATCTCCCTCCAAAGAGCCGACAAAGTCTAGAGATTGTTTTGGCGTCTTTGCAAAAGTTCATTGATGCATATGAGGAACTTGGACCAACTACAAATGGTTTTGTTCATTTGACGCGGATGCGAAGGGACCAAGTTATGGGTCCAGACAATTGGGAGGTTGTGAAGGAGAGAGTCACTAGAGAACAAGCCAATTCAATGTTCAATTTCAAGGAAGGCCTTAAGCGAAAAATGTTGAAAGTGCAATATTTCAAGCATCCTCAAATTGCACATTTAATATATGATCGATTTCTTGCAGCTTATGGTCGATTGCCTTGGAACGATGAGGTTCCTAATTATTTTGCAAGATTTTTTTATGCGGAGTTTTTTTTAGGTATGAAGCCTAACTATACTGATGTTCCTTCTGACTTTTATGGAGTTGGAAAGGGTAGAATATATAATCGAAAAGGCGCTCTCAGAGACCCTACCACTATACAACCTCCACCTGAGATACCTCGTCCACCAAGGGTTGTGGCTTTAAGATCAGAGATGGAGACAACATCTCAACTAGGGACAATTGGAAGGGAATCGGTAGGTGATGGTTTAGCTTCAGCTCTTGCTGGAGTAGAAGTTGGTTTGGGGCGAGAGAGGGCTCGTGCTATTGTTCGTCAAAGTTTTGTTTACAAGACTAATGACGAGGTAGATGCATTGAGCATGGATGATCTCAGGGCTTATGCTAAGTCTTGTCGAGATATAGCTTCAGATGTGTTATCCAATGACACATCGAGCATGGGAGAGGTTTGTTGATTATGCTATGACAATCTATTTGATTTTTTATTAATCATTTTGAATTGAATTTTTTGGTACATGGGAATAAATATATTAAGCAAATGTATTTTGTTTGCAGTTTTCGAGAATGTTAAATGCACATAATTTTCGAGTCTCCAGTAGTCAAAACCAAGAGCATCTTAGTCAAAATGAAGAGCGTTTAGGAGAGGTATTTTAATTATAATATTTATGATTGAACTTGATATTTTTTTTGTTTATTTGAATTTTAATAAATATCAATGTATATTATTGTTAATTTGACTTATTTATGCAGGTTTCTTTAGATTCCAACTTTTTAGATGGTTTACCATCTCTTGTGAGCTAATGATTTTAATTTTTTTTGTTTTGGTTTTAAGTTAATTGCTTAATTTATTATTTGTATCTACTATGTTTTATTTATTAACAAAATTTAATTTTAGGGAAGAGACCATTTGGAAATTGGGGGCGAAGATGTGGGGTCTTTAATGAATGCAGATATTGGCACCGAGGTAATTTTGTTGAACTAGAAATGATCTCTGATATAAGTTTAATGTTTTATATTTTTTTGATTTATTTGAAAATTGTTTTTGTACATGTTGCAGCTTGGTTCTTTGAGATCCTTTGGAGCCAAAGGAAAGGCTCTAGGAGAAAAAAGTGGTGGACATGCATTCAAAGAATTTGATGTACTATTTTTTTAATAATTGAATTGTTTTGTAGATGAGTTTAATATCTTAATATCTTGAATTTAGTTTAAAATTGTTTAAATAATTTATGATCTAAATTTATAATTTGTTTTTTTGTGTATTGTAGGTTGAGTTGAGTCCTAGGGAAGGTCCTAGTGGAAAGATATTGGTCTAGATGGATAGTGGTTCAGACTTTATTGTTTTTGTTGATATATATATATTGTAGTTGTTTTGAACATGGAGGGTATTTATTTTTTGATTATATATATATGTACATTGAATTCACAAGTTCATCAACTTTTTTTTTGGATTATATACATGAGTACATGTCCATTATTTCTCATTTGGTAAATGTTTAGAATATGTTTCGCACGAATGTTTAAAGTGTTTTGATAATATTTATAATATGTTTCGCATGAATGTTTAAAATGTTTTTATAGGTGCAATCCAAGGTTAGGAAATGTTGAATGATGAGAATGAATGTTATGAAGTTAGAAAATGTTGAATGATGAGAATGAATGTTGAATGTTTCGAATGTTATGGAAGAATGAATATTGGGAAAGAATGAATGGGAAGTGTTAGGAATGTTTAAAATGTTATTCCAAGTTGGGAAATGTTCAATGTTGAGAATGAATGTTATGGTAAGAATCAATGTTGGGAAAAAATGAATGGGAGGTGTTAGAGGAAAAGGAATGTTGGGAAAGAATGAATGGGAGGTGTTATGGAAGAAGGAATGTTTTCAATTTGTTATTTTGAGAATAAGTGTTATTATAATATGTTGTTTTGCATGAATGTTTAAAATGTCTTGATAGGTGCAACCCAAGGGTAGGAAATGTTGAATGAATGGGAGGTGTTGGAAATGTTTAAAATGATAATCTAAGTTAGGAAATATTCAATGTTGAAAATGAATGTTATGGTAAGAATTAATGTTGGGCAGAAGTTTATGAATGTTAAAATTTTTGATAGAAATATGGATGAATTAGGAAGTTTAAAAGCAAATATATGTTAAGTTCAAATTTTGATATAATGGATTTTTAATTAATTTAATTTTTATTTTCAATGTTCAGGTACATTTGATGCGGCTGAAATCATGGAAAATGGGGGTAACGGTTTTTTTTGTTTTTTAATCATAAGCGAAGATTCCAGGATTGTGAAGTTTGTGATAAATTAGAGCAATGATTTTATACAACAAATTGATGAATTTTCATTGATTTGTTGTAAATAATCATTTCTCTAATTTAGCATAAGCTTCACAATCCTGGAATCCTTGCTTGTGATTAAAAATCAAATGATCGTTATCTCCATTTGCCATGATTTTAGTTATGTGAATTTGCACAAGCGATATTTTAAATTAAAGATTTGGGACGGAGAACTTGGTGACAATTTTAAGACATCTATTTAAGATCATATTTATGGTGAAGTATGTATTAAAGAAACATGTTCGATGGATTAAAATAATACAAAATTTAATAGGTCTTTTTGTGATTTTTCGTTAGTATCAATCAACCAAAAGTAAAAATTCGGGGCGGAGTGGGGATAGCCACATCCGTTATCTCATCCCTTAGTGGTCTAATAGACATATGGGGACCCGAATAAAGTACTTTTGAATTTTCAAATTATATTTGAATTCATTTTTAAGCATGTTAAAGTACAACCATTTAAGCTTTTATGTTAGTTGTCATTCAAGAAAATATTCATAAAATCTCAATGAAAAAATATACTGTGCACAACAATTTTGATAATTGGACAAAAAATATATTGCACACAACAATTGACAAGGACAAAAATATAGATCAATTTATTTTTGATATGTAGTTAAAAACATCGCAATGGAATACCATCTTCAACTATCCGTTCATGGTCACATATGGATAGTTTCCATTTTTTGGTTTTTAACTGTTTTTTTGATGGAACTTGTATCAATTTTATTCGAGATGCACATACTAAATGACTATATTGACAACATATAACATCGGGCTCATAATATTGAAAGTAGACATAATTTTTAGTCATATGCGTCTGCTGAAAAAAGTAGCCTTTTAAAACGATGGATCCTCTTTCGTATGTAAATCCGTTGTCGTTGTAGTCCTCCAATAACTTCATTTTTCCTTCAGTGCATCGCATCAAATAATATTTGACATTTTCGTTGTTGTCTACAGGTGCAATCACAGCGAAAACATCTCCTGTGCAAGTTATGATTGGTGTTAGCGTATTTAAATGAATTAAATTGACTACTTATGGCGATGGATTAGAATGAACAATTGATTAAAAAGTCAAAAACAAGTTTATAACCTTCTCTTACGAGATATGAAATTCTATCGCCATCAGACGATATTGCTATTTCTTCTGATTCTAATTCTTCTACACTTGCCAGAGGCATTTTTCCTTTTGGATTAATCTCTGTGTGTCTCCAAGCTTTTACGTAGTTGTTTGTTATGTTTTCACAAACTTCTGTAGACTCGACATTTTCAATGCAAATATGACAAAAGCATGATTTCTTTCTACTGTCAAATGCAAACACGTTGTGAAATGATTTTGTTTGAATAGAGTGAAGATCTCTAGTTCCATGTATGGTGCTAGCGTCATATGGTATTGATCTATTTATATCTTGGACCCCAACAAGCCAAAAAAACCTACACAATAAATATTGTACATGTGTACTTAAATGTTAGTATATACATTTTTTAAAATTTTAAGAAATAATATAAATTAAAAAAATAGTGGACATACCTGCGCACGTCTTTTGATTGTTGATTATAATCATGGCTTAGATTTAATTTACACCATTGGACAACCTTTGCAGCTGAATGAAACCGTGCTGAAGAATAGTTCATTTGCCATCTTCGAAGTGCTCTTTTCACGCATGCTCCTGCACCATCATGCTCACCTTTTCCATGCCCAGTTTCAAAGAAATTCCAGCGATGTTTAATGTTCAGCGCTTTATGAAGTCGACATAACCAAAAAAATGATCGTGAAGATTTAAATTGACCCGCACATCCATCAGACCATATCCAATGCTCTTTGAATTTGACTTCGCGTTTTTTCAGTGAGTCATAGAAAATATTTTCTATACAATGTTGGACAAAATGTGTGTCGTGTGTACGATCATCGCTGATATAGAAGTGATATTATTTAATCACATCTCGATTGTCACATGTGCTTTCAATGCCATTGACATCCCGTTGAGAATGTCTATATACAACATGGACAAATATCGAAACTTGGTCAGAATGATAGTATTCACTCTGTATTTCTTTTTGTGCAGCAAATGTATAGTTTTCAGCAAAATCAACCACCGACAAAATTGTTCCGGGTGGAAAAATTTCACGAGACTGTTTGAATTGAAGATCTTGCCATCGTGCTCTATGTGAATGCTGGGTGTATTTATAAATTTCGCTTTCAAATTTTTTGAGAAAATCTGTGACGCATATCTTGTCTTCTAGCAAATCAATTCTTTTGGAATGTGAATCACTATAACTTGTATTATAGTTGATGTATTCGTATCTCTTCCAATCAACATTTACATTTGACAACGATTGATCATTATCGATAGGGTATTTATTGTGGAATAACACCAAATTTCCACAATGATGACAATGTTTTCCATTGACACATTTCTTTGAATAAAATACTTCATCGTGATTTCTCTCACATAAAATTTGAGATATGAATTCACGTATCGTCGGCGGAGGTGGTGAATTTGTCCAAAACATTTTACCAAATTCAAGAAACGTGTCATAATATAACTGAAATTGCACATGATAACGGCAACAACATGTATCACGTATAGTTATAGGTCGAACATACCATGGTTTTTGTTGCACAAATGTAGTGATTGATATATTAATTCCACGATGATCTTCCTTGAATTTATTGAACAATTGTACTTGTGTCATGTCCATTATATGTTTTGGTTGGCTTTCATATACATTTCGTGATATTCTTTTGCGTATCACATCTCTTGCATTTGGTGAAACTCGAGCATGTTCCAACCAATATTCTCGTACAATATCTTTAACACCTGCTCCTAATCTATCTTTGTAAGGTTGTCTACAAATAATTGCCCAACAAGCAAGTTCATTATTTTCATCTATTTGCATTCTGAATTCGCTATGTTTGTATAATGTTTTTCTTGATGTTCCAACTGCTTTTGCTAGTTCTGTTGTCAAACGCTTTTGTTTAGTACTAGCTGAAAGAATTGCTGTATGAATTGCTTTACGTGCAGCACTGATATCTTTCTTCCTGGATTTTCCAAATTTTTTTATTGCATCGCCTATATTTTCCATCACATTTTGTTTCAATTTCGACTCTTTTGTTACTTTGTGAATACCCAATAATGATGTAGCACCTTCTAACTTCTTGGACACTAATAAACATCTCAAAATTTGTGCTTGTCCTGCTATTGAGTAATCCTTGAGAACTTCATCATAAAATTTTGTAGCACGATATCGTGCAACATGTATTGGTAGTTTTTCTCCATATTTGTCGCAATCAATGTCTTCTAACATTTCATCATCAATAGTAAAAGTACCTATACATCAAGTTAAATTTAATTTAACATATATCAAAAAATAAAATTCATTATAAAAAAATGAATTTGGAAAATATATGATATATACATACCAAGTTCAATTTCTGGATTTTGAACTTGATCTTCAATATTGATTTCATCAACATTAGCATGTAAATCACTATTTACATCTTCTACAATGTTCTTTTCAACTTCAATTTGTTCTTCTTGTACTCTATTTTCAATTTCCATTTCTTCAACATTATCATGTAAATATGTATTTATATCTTCAATAGTTCTCTCTTCCGTTTCAGCAACCCTTTGTTTTTTGGCAATATATCTGAGTTTTTGTTTCTCTCTATTATCATCATCATCACGTTTACGATCAGCTTTTCTTTGACGTTTTCTCTTATTGCCCATGGTTGTTTAATCTATAGACGATAAATTAAAGAATCATGTTACTTTATAGTAAAAACAAATAAATTAAGATTTAAAAACATTTACGGAATTTATAAAAACATGAACTGAAATTTACTTTACCTTTTAAAAATTTTGTAAGAGTCTTTTGAAGAAGATTTCTTTGGAATTAACTTTCCTTTGAAAAAAATCTCTGAACAAAAATCTTCTTTGGAAAATAATAAAAACACCTTGTGCCAAGGAAGAAAATAAAACACCTTGTAAATAAATCTTTGTTGTAAAATTCATTGCAAAAATACTTTTTTGAAAAAATATCTACGAAAAAAACCACTAGAAAAAATACTTTGAATAAAAACTTATTTATAAATATATCTGGGAAAAAATCATTGTAAAGAAACAACTCTTTGAAAAAAAACCCATTTCAAAGAAATAAGAAGTACAAAATTACCTTGCAAAAAATCCTTTGCAAAATAAGATAACTATTTGAAAAAACTCCTTTCAAATAAATAAGAAGTGCAAAACTACTTTGGAAAAAAATCATTTGCAAAATACCTTAGCAAAACAACTATTTGAAAAAACCTCTTTCAATTAAATAAAAAGTGCAAAGCTACTTTGAAAAAAAGACATCCTTGCAAAGAACCTCCTTGCAAACATGTCTAAGAAAATAAATATTTTGAAAAAACTCCTTGCAAATATCTCTTAAAAAAAACACTTTCAATGTGTCTTTTGGAAAAAAGAAGAAGAAACATACTTTGTAAAAATCTCTTTTTCAAAAAAATGTTTTCTTTGCAAATATACAATAAGAAAATAAATATTTGGAAAAAACTTCTTGCAAATATGCCTTAGAAATTTTTTTTCTTCAATGTGCCTTTGGAAAAAAGAAGAAACATACCTTGTAAAAACCTCATTTTGCAAAAAATGTCTTCTTTGTAAAAATGCAATAAAAAAGAGATATTTTGGAAAAACTCCTTCAATGTGCCTTTTGTAAAAAAGAAGAAGAAACATACCTTGTAAAAACCTCATTTTGCAAAAAATGTCTTCTTTGTAAAAATGCAATAAGAAAAGAGATAGTTTGGAAAAACTCCTTGCAAATATGCCTTAGAAAAAAAAACTCCTTGCAAATATGCCTTAGAAAAAAAAACTCCTTCAATGTGCCTTTTGTAAAGAAGAAAAAGAAACATACCTTGTAAAAATCTCCTTTTGCAAAAATTATCTCCTCCTTCCGAAATTAGTTTGACAAAAAAATGCGAAGTTCAAACATGCGAAAATAATGAATTAACTTTACGTTTATTTATATGAGTATAATTTTTATTTTTATTTTTATTTTATTTTATTTTATTTTTCCGGCCGACGTATTTTTTTTTTCCGTTTAGTTATTCGGCCGAATAACCTTCGCCATAAGTTACGGCGCTGTTACGGAAAACAGTTATTCGGCCGAATAATTATTCGGCCGAATAATTATTTCGGCCGAATAATCTCTGAAACATGAACGATTCAGATCTCTGCAAAATTTTCAGGTTTCTCCATTTTCGGAAGGAGAAAACCACCTCTTACACAACAAAACGAATGTCGAACTTCATACCAGTAGATTCATCATTGAATCTACTTTACGAGGGTATAAATTTTGTTGTATATAGATAAGAACTGATATTTTTTAAGTTTTATATTTGTAACATGTGTCGAGTTATGATTCAGCTCTTTAAAAAAACAGCGAGAAGAAAAATCCATAACTTTGAAAATACAACACCAAAAAAATCGAAGAAAATGTGGGAATCTTCATTGACGTGTCTACTTCAAAAGGGTGGTTGTAGATTTTTTGATTTTATAGCGGATTGAGAGAAAAGTGGTGCAACAAAAAGGTTGTCGAAAATCGACTGAGTTTCCCCATTGATCGACTTTAAAAAAATATAACAATTAGTATAGAGGTCCATTGGATGCAAACTTATAGTCAGGCACTAGTACATTGTGTATAGATTGTCGTAGCATTTTCAGTTTTTGCAAAACACAAGTCTAACAACGATTTTAGTGGTGCAACAAATCATAACTCTTTTGTAGTCTTTTCATTTTATAAGAACACACTGTCAAACATTTGCGAAATCGGCATATCAAATCTTAATAAAAAAAATTGAAAAAATTATGAGTAGAAAGCTAACATAATTCTACAAAAGTTTTCTTTTTACGGCAAAGTGAAATTTTAAACAAAAATATCACTTTTGTTCGCCCGAAGTTGGAAGACATGAAAAAAACAGAATTATTTTCTCACGAGACCCCCCAAAATAGACATCCATCTTCATTTTTTCACCCCAGTTCTAGTGATAATACTGACAGCTATGTTTGAATGTTGATGAAGGGGTTCCTACAAGGTTCCCTGGGGTTTACTTAACTTTGATAGCTAAAGCATTGAACTTGTTTCTTTTCACAGATTCGCAGGTAAGGTATTATTACAATTCAAGTACTTCAAGTAATTCGATATATGCTTCAGCTAGACGTCAATTCTTTAAGATAAATATGAATAATTCTATGTATGAAGGTATCGATGGTATGAATCTCCAGTTTTTAGTTCAACAAGTACTATTTTGACCAAACACAAAAATCGTAGCTACAGATATCTACACTAGACTTTTATTGAAATTATCGACAAGAAAATATGTACTCTACAGATTCATAAATGATTGTTAGAATTACAAATTGTATAAATATTATGAGGGTCCTATTAAATTCCGAAATAGTGCAATAGCTGGAGTCATCAATTATCTAAGATAACCTTTATATCTCGTTATATAAGTATGTGATGACAATCACAATTGTAACAAGGTTTCGATATCATGTGACCCTTGTGAAAAGATGCTACAAAATAAAATAGTGAAGCTTTTAGGATTAGAACAATTCTTTGTTTTAACGTTTATACTATTTATTATAATAGTGTAACCATATAGTTAATGGTAGCATTATCATAATGCTGCATCGTGTATTGTTTTGTTTTTTCTAAACCTAAATGCCAAATACCACATGCTTCGTATAATGCGACCTATGTCAAATGGTACTATATGCATTGTAAAAATCAACTATATCAATTGTGAACTAAACATTGCAATGTTACGAAATATTGACATGCAAAAAACCTAGATATCTCATACTATGTTTTAATGGAAATTAAACGTTGGTAATATAACATATAAACACTATGCAAAAGATCGCGCCAATGCATTGATTATGGATGTTGACAATATTAAATTTTACTACAGACATAAGCTGGCAGGATTGATGTGTTCGAACTGAGCATTTATGCTTCCCTCTAACTCCTTGGTGGAATGTCTCATTGGCTAATCGTGTAATAGGTTCCACATGATGGTCTCATATGAAATACTAGAAGCATGCCGAGCTGTGTGCTACTCACTTGGTGATATGGCCTCCAACTAGACTTGGTGTTGGTAGAGTCATTAATGAAATGTTTGAACGTACTGATACTTCGAAAGTGGTGTTTATCGACTGGCCCGATCACACTCATTGATCTGGATCTGTCTCAGTTATAATTTGGGTACTAAACCCTAACTGCACTTACTACTCGTCGTTGGTATTACTCTTTTGTATTCATTTGAAACTTCTGGCCTTTGGAGAGAGGCCGACTGTTTGCGTAGTTATAGGGTTTGATAACTGAACATCCGAGGACTCCTTCCTCAGATTCGATGGTGAGATCTTCAGTTGAACCTGGTAAATTTTCAGATCTTAAATGGGGTTTGAGTGTTATTTAGCACAGTGGTAAGCATTGAGTAATTAGAAAGGAGGTTCTTAGGGTTTCTGTTATGTTTAGAGTTCGAGTATGGAGTGAAAGAAAATAGTGAAATCATGGCGTTTAAACCTCGTTGTTGCAGTTGTTGGTTGTTCTGACCTTGTTGCTATCGGCGTTCCCAACCTCCTGTTCTTGATGCAAGGTAATGTACTCGAATCGAAAAGCGAGTCACTGGTAAATGTTTTCAAGTTGAATCCTATGTCTTTTCTTGTTTTCTTTAAAAAAAATTAATAGAAGGTTTAACCTTGCGTTGATTTCCTGGTAGGTGTTGTCTTTGTCCTAGAGGTTATAGTGTTGAAAGCTCAATGGGAGTTGATGGCTCGCTTCACTCGGTAAGCCCCGGTGGCATAACCCTTCGTAGGTTCTCTTGGTATAGTTTGTTGATGACGCTACTCATTTAATACTGGTTGCTGGATCCTAGCATCGTTTTAGCCCTAAACTTAATGGTTTAAATGTAATAGTTTAATGGACAGAAGGTTAACCTTGTCATGTTTTGGTAACTGGCTTGATCGTGTAATGTTTTGAACTAGGGAATGAAACCCTTTATCGTTGTTTTAGTAGTAATATTTTTCCATTGTATAATCAATAAAGATATATACTTACAAGAGGGTTTCACCCATCTTCCACTCTTGGTAATGAAAGGATTCAATTTATCGTTCCACTTGTGTTCGTGTGGTTATTACTGTGAGTTATTCTATGTAAAAGAATTTTGTTTCATGGCAAGTGTTGTGAATACGGTTCTATGGGCGTTGCTCCATTTTTGCATGAAGGAAATGAAACTTATCATTTCCTATCTACTGTGTTTTTGTGGATAGTAAAAAGGGAAGCCAAGGGTTTAGCCTTGAGCTTAGAAATCGAACCATAATACTTCCTTCTGTATGGTAGTCTTGATGCGCTACTAAAAACATTGTTTTAACTCAGATGTGTGGTTCTCGGCAAGGTTCTGTTATTATGAAAAGCAATAATTTAAACTTATGAAAGTGGATGTTTACAATGAGCTATTTGTATGGTTTTACTGTTATGTTTTAAATAAGAAAAAAAAATGTGATAAGTAGGATCATGTTAGTACATGAGATATCTTTACTTCCAATCGTAAGGAATATAATGGTAAATGTTTGTGCCTGAAGTTTATGTCTGTTGATGTTAAATTATTGGCCGAGAGCCAACGTTTCTATTATCGACAAGTAATGATATTCTATTTGTTTTCTAAATATGATGTTAACTACGAGTGTTTGTACCTTAATGGGAATATGGAAAATAAATGTAGAGACTATTAGGGTTTAGTTAACAAAGACTCTGCTTGGATAAAATGATGTCTATTTGTTTAAATAATTAGATAGTATACTGGAAATAAAAAACTGTGCAGACAAATTTAAACAATTATGCAATGTTTGGAAAGGATTGTAACATGATACGATTTGATAATATGAAATTTGCAGTTGATATGATTTGCCTAAATACTATATAACTGAAAGAAAATTTCTATACTTAGATGTGGAAACTATCTATTTCATAATAAATATGCTTGTTGACAGTAAGGGTAATAGTACTGTATAATTAGTAAATAAATGTTTTCTTACAGCTGTTAAATTTACTACTTCTAAATGAGGGAAAATACAGTAAAACCTTGAAAATTTAACAAATGAAAGAATGGTAAGAGAAAGACAAAAGATTATGCTATTCGATACGAAAATATCAATGATAGGAAAACTAGTAAAATACAACAGCATTGATTTTCTCATACATCTGGCAATCTGCTTATCAATTCATCTATTTTAATTTCTTCTCTGTACTAGAGTATGATGCAACTTCATTAGCATGGGGAAAAATACAGAGAAATATTTTATTCATTCTATTATACATAATCATTACTATGTAGAATACTAATTAGATCAGAAACTAGAATAAATACATTTTTTTAATAATATTTTGACAACAGAAAAACAATTAGAAGATAGAAATTGAAAACTATATAAAATTTGAAAAGACAAGTAGAACCTGTAAACGAAGATAGGGCCGACAAACACCCAAGGAGTCCTGTTCCTCCCAACCTTTTCCAGAAGAAGCAGCCAAACTGTTGGCTTCTTATGAATCCCCGAGCCTGCTTACTGAACCACTAAGTAGATGGAATCTGTGTAGAAGCAAGGCACTAAGTAAAAACTTATGCACTATGTAGTATAACTTATGCACTCAAAACATGCCTTCTGCACTCAACAATGTAATTTCTGCACTCAACAGTAATGGGCAAACTCACAACATGATCAAAAACTTAGCATATCCCCTCATCAAATCTCTTGGGTGCAAGCACAGCAAAACCCCAAGGTAAATTTCCTTGTGATGAAAAGTGATGAACCTCAGTTCATAATTTGATGGCTATTATATAGACTGCCTAGGTCTTTAGTGGTCAGTTTTTGAATAAATGAGCCTCAAGCTACAGTCCCACCTTCTAGGGCACTATGACCACATTTTAAGGGAGTTGTCCCATACCAACAGCTAGTTAGTTGCATCATGATGCTGCCACTTGTCCATTGCCTTCTACCCCAAGTTCCATTCCACGTAGTGGGCCAGTAACCACTCTTTCAACAGTCCCCTTAGGTGTTTGTCTCCTATTTTATTTATTAAATAATAAAATATTGTGCAAATTACAGTCATCTTTTGGACACTTGTCCAACATAAAAACTTTACAATAAAAGTTAACATAATGTTTCCAACATAAAATGTTCTTCAACAAAAAGGGTATGTTACAGAAACTAAAGTGGGATTGGTCTAGTATCATCCTCTTCAATGGTATCCCCAGCACATCTCCATCGCTACCAAAAACCATCACCTAGTTGTAAGCCAATCTTAGATAATCCATCTGTTGTAGAGTTCCTCTCTCTGAATACATGTTGAAAGTTGATGCTATCAAAGAGGTATGATAAATGTACAATATCCTCGAATATGGGCTTGGGATGAATATTATGAGGCGGCCTTCAAAACTGCATCCACGTGATCACCATTTTGGACCCACCAATAACTTTAATCTGATGAATGTCATTGGAGATAACCATCTCTAATGTTATTTTAAGAGCTATCAATTTGGCTTGGTTATAGGTGCTGACGCTAATGCCTGCTACGAAATTGGTCCAATGAGTGGGGGATGTGTAAATGATGCATCCCACGCCACCAATCTGATGGTTTCCTTGAGAGGAACTGTCAAAGAAGCACCAAGGGATGGATCGATCGATCTGCTCAGGTACGATCACTCTGGGAGGATTTATCTTTTTTAGTGTAGTTGTGGCTTCCATCGCTGCAATACTTTTAGAGGCATATGTTGAAAGAGGAATATACTGGTCTTCGAATATGAAGTGGTTTCGGGCTCGCCATGTATTCCATAAGATGAACAAAGGAAGCGAACTAATTCCATATGAGATGGGGTCTTCATTCCATATATTTAAATGAAATAGATATATTTAAAAATTTAGTAATCCAACTCGCGCCACATGACATAACCATAAAATTTTTAATAGCCAAATGAGACATGGGGTAATTTCGATAACATAAATTAATGCCACATACAACAACCATCCTAACTTTTTTCTAAATGGGAATATATATTATAATTAAATAATCTTCAATAATGCCAAATAACATAACCTACCTTATAATTTTGGATCAAGAGGGAATACACAGTATTAACAATACCGTTATCCTTTCAACAATATCGACTCCACCAAATTAGGGTTCTATACAAAATTTTCCAACTAATGGATATAATAACAAGCCAATGATGATCACCTCATGACTAACTACCACTAAAGCAAAGTTTATAATATTGTTCTTGACACCCAAAAGATACACTAGTATTCATCATTTTTTTCCCACAAAAATAAATTACAACTCAATTTTTTTATTAAAACTTTGAATCATATTGTTTAATTGGTATAGATTCCATACACATAGGCATCGTCCCTAAAAAGTGGATGGATTTTTGTTTGTATTTGAATTACCATTCAAATATAACATCCATCCAAATGACGGAGATAAATATAATCTGACAGAAAAGGAAATTGTGCAAGTGTAATTTGTCAATAGGCAAGTGTAATTTGTAATTAGCTATGGCTCCGGAGATAGATATCCAATCAAACACCATCAAAAATGAAGAAAGGATGTGAGAAATTGATAGTTTTGAACAACATCCTCATAGATTCAGGCAACCCCCATGGCATGATAATTAACAAAAAAAGGACATGGATCAAATTCCTTGATAATGTATCTCTTAAGCTCCCAAATATCCCTGTACCTTCCACGAGCCAGAGGGCCATTTTGGATGGTTGATCAGTTAGTTCATTATGTTCCTTGTATATATAATGGAAGGATACATCTTCAATGGAGGTCAGCACCCCGCAAATGTGCTCAAATAGTGGCCTCATAAATATTTTCTTAGGGGGATTTTTCATTTGGAGCCACTCAATCACAAGAAGTGAGTCCCCATAAATTTGTAATTTGTTAATCCCTTTTGAATCTTCCAACTTCAATATCATGTGAACAAACATCCGTTCTTCTCTTTTATTAGTAGCAATTCCAATGGCAACAAAGAATTTAAACAAATGCTAGTTTGTGAGGTACAATAAACCCCCACACCCCCATTTCCTTGTTTTCCTTGAGCTGCACCATGAAAGAAGCACCAAGCCTTAGACTTATCAATCCGTTCCATCTCAATCCTTTTCATTTGTTTATCTTTGTTAGTCTATGGAAACTGTTCCAAATTTGCAAGGCTCTTGTCTACGTAAATATGTGGAGGAATATAAATATCCTGGAAAATATTTTTGTTCCGGGCAATCCATGCCCCCCATATCATCAAAATAGGGAGGGATTTATAATCCTAGAAAGCAGAGCAATTTAACCATGACCTTAAAACATCCCTAATGGAAACCCCTTCCCAAATTAAATGGATACCTGTAACCTATGACCCATACTTCCACATCTCTATCATATATGGGAAACAAATAAACATATGATTGATGTATTTTCCATCAAGGTTACATAGAGAACATTTGCTAGGCCCATCACCAAATTTCATCAATAGATTTTTGCATACATGGAACTTTTTAGCTAAGGTAAGCCATAAGAACAACTTGGTCTTGAGACGACAATTGAATTCCCATATTTCCTTATTCCACCACTCTGGTGGGAGTTGACTTTCTTCATCATGCGGGGCCTGATATCCAAGCTTTAGAAAATAAGAACCCCTAGTAGCATTTTGAGTCCATAGTAGGGATCCCTCCTTATCAACCAATATGATATGGCTATATTTTAAATCTTTGATATATCCTTCCCAATCGACCTTTTCATCATTCTCAAAACCCAAAACATATGCAGTTATCCATTCTTTAAGGATAGGTTTGGAATGTGTCTAATCATGAACCTGGTACAAAATAAAAAAAATAATTTTTCCACCAGTGAAGTAATCATCTACTCTCGAAATATATGCAATACTTTGCATATGATCCATGGGTTGAGACCCAGTCGAATGCATATTCCATTTCCAACCTCCCAATATAACCGATCTCAAATAATATTAGAGGCTAATATAAGAGATTTCCACATGATGGACACATTCATCAATGATTTCACACTAGAGTGGCACCACTCCAAAATAGTCATGGAGTGCATATAATTTTTCTATACAACCTTAACCCACATACTATCACTTTTTAACACTCTCCATATGCCTTTTGTTGCAAGTGCTTTTGAAAATCACATGTGATGTTTAAGCCCCCATCCCCCACTATGTTTTGGTAAGCTAAGCATGTTCCAAGTAACCCAGTGGAAAGGTTTTGCATCAGAATTCCTTCTCCATGGAAAACTGAAGCAAATATTCCTAATACACTAATGCACACCAGTCGGTACATGTGTTATAGAAACCCAAAAAATAGGGAATCCTTCCATAATAGATTTCAATAATACCAATCTACTAGATTTTGATAACCACTTATTGCACTAGAGATGCAACTTACTCTCAACTTTATGGATAAGATAGGCCCAGTCCTTAAAGTTGTAGTCATTAGATTTCAAAATAAAACCTATATATTTTATACCTTGGATAACATCTAGAAGCTCAAAATCAAATTGAGAGGAGATCCATTCAACAACCTTATGATCCAGGTTCATGATAGAGAAAATAGGATTATTTTGGTTACAAATCATACCTGTAGAATCCAAGAAGAGAGCAAGAAAATATTTGTATTTAATTAATATCCCTTCTGGTACCCTTTGAGAATAGAAAAATATCATCTACAAATAGTAGATGTGAAATGAATACTGCACCACCAAAGTGGAAACCTTTCAGATTTCCATTATCTCCAATATTTTTTATAATTCTTCTGAGTCCCTCCATGACTAATAAAAATAAAAGAGAAGCAAGTGGGATCCCTTTCCTAAATCCTCTTCCCAGGATAAAGAAGGATGAATCCGAGCCATTTATCAGCACCACAAACCTGATAGAATGTACACAAGAGAGAATCTAGTTCACCATAGATAGATCAAAACCAACCTGAATAAGTACTAACCTGGGAAAAGTCCAATTCACTTTGTCATATGCCTTGGATAAATCTGCCTTGATGACCAACTGCATCACCTTCTTTTCCCTTCTAGACATATGGATCCTTCTTGTCCATCCCACTAGGGAATGAGCATAGTAAAATCTTCATGAAAACCCCAAATTCTTTTACCTCTTTCATAAAAATCAGTTTTAACCATAAGAAATAATTACTTAAAAAACTAAAAATCAAAGCATGAAATGAAACAAGGTTTATTTAACTTTTTTATTATTTTAAAAAAGGTTTATATAAGTGTTGTGATATTTTGTGTGTCAAATATTTTGAGAATGTTTCATGACCTCTTTCATACTATTTTTAGTCAATTTATAGATGATGTAACATAATTATTGTTATCACTAGCCTATATCCAAATCCTAGGCTCTATCAAGCATCGAGAGGGATCAAATCTCCCGAGGTGCAAACCTCTACTCGGAAAGCTCCTTGAGTGCCATACTTGAGAAGAGGTTTGTACATGAGGAGATTTTATCCCTCTCGGCGCTTGATAAATCCTAGTATTTGGATCTGTTGAGGTGTGTGAGCTATCTCAAAGAAAACACCTAATATTTAATTATCGACCAGAGTTGGTATTCTTAGAGTTGAGGCAAAGTATATGCTAAGGTAGAATGGCACCTACGATTTTCGGCTAGTCAGACCTTAAACATATTTAATAAAGAAAATATCAAAAGATCTTTCAAAATGAAAAACCGAGTCAAACTTCAGAAAAACAATAAAAAGAACTAAATCAAACCTAGTTAAACAAACAGAGTAGAATAGTATCAAATCATACTACTCTACTTTATAAATTAATAATGCAAACTGATTAAAAAGGGAACTATTAACTATGAAAATGGAAACTACTTAATTTCATATTATAATCTAGGAGTTAGAAAACAACTGTAAATAAATTAGAGACCTGTTTATGAAATGAATTAATTTGATGATAAATTACATAAGCATAAAACTATGTTGATCAAAGCAAATTGCAAAGTATTTAATAATTTCAACAACTAATTCAAGAAAAGCATCTGATCCCATGTAACAGGAACTAGAGTAGATGTATCATAATGTCTTTCAAATGTAATAGCAAAACAAAATGGAAGTAAATCTGATCTGATTTCAACAAAGAGATGTAAACTACAAAGAGACCAATTATAGTTAACTTTAAACATTCTAATCTATCTACTATCCATGAGCAGAATAATATGAAACTAATGAAAACTAGAGGCAAGTAGAAAACTTAATAAATATATTTACTTCTGAACTTGATTTGGAAGCAAGTAAAAAACTTGATAAAGATATTAATTTCCGAATGCAAATTCTATTCCATGGACATCTTCATTTTCTATCTAAATAAGAAACTGATCCTAATTCTTAATAAATGAAACTATCAAAACTAGAATACTTGAACAATAAAATTATTAATTCTAATCTAAACTAAATCTTAAGAACATGTGATAAACTAGACTAAGAATAAAACTGATAAATTTTAAAACAACAACATATTAGCTAATTAAATATGAAAGATAGTTAAAGCAAACTAAGAATGAATCAAGACTTTAAGTAAAACTTTATGGAATGTAAAATAGGGGCCTAATTATGGTTAAGAATGCTAATTAAGAGCAAGAAAGATTACAGTTAAGAAAAACTAAGAAATTGAACTTAAATGAGCATAAAAACAGTGTAGAAAGAATGAAAGTCCGAATGACGATCTGGATGACTGTCCAAATGACAGTCCGAATGACAGTCTGGATGAGGAAAGACGAATTAAACTAAGGAAAGAGGTAGTTTTGATGATCTTAACGTGAACTGGAAAATGCAGATGAACCTACAATGCAAAGAAGTCAGTTAGAAGACTTGTTGAGAAGCTATGATAATAGGAAGAAACCTATTCTAATTATTGTCTAAAGAAGATGAACTATTCATATTCTATGCTAAAGAAATACTGAGATGAGAGATAGAATTAACCTACAGCTACAGAGAAGAAGCTAATGAAACTAATTCTAATTGTAAACTAAGCTAGAAACAACAACTAACTAAGTCCTATCTAATTGCGGGAAATTAGAAAACAACCTATCTAATTACAAAAGACTGAAATTAAACTATCAAAGTTATGCTTGGTCAACCATTTACTAATTCTAGAAACATAGATTAAATTAGCAACACGATATAAATTACAGAGATGAAAGAAATGACATATACAGGAAAATGAAATTAATTACCTATACAGGAAAATAAACTAGCTATTTGCAGAAAATAAAATGCAGAAAAACATAAACAAAACCTCTGGCTAATGAGGGGCCCTTCCCAGCAATACGAGATGGAAAATTAAGCTGATTAGTTACTCAGAGCATCAACAAACTGAAACTTCCATTAACTAAGAAAATTACAAAACGTCTACTATCTCCTGCAACTCTACAAACTATCTGTTGATCTGATGATCTTTTCCAACTAAAGACTAACTCTATTTCTCTATACAAAGCGTCTATTTATACATTTACAGTGGGAGAGAAGGTCGACAGAGTCAACCTCTCTAAAAATAGAGGCTTTTATCACTGCAAATGGTTACTTTGAGTGATGCGTGATAGCGCAGGGAGAATCCACCATGTTTCACGGGGTCGGTTCCTTCATGAGGCTACTGCAATGTTGATATTTCTTTGACGTGGGTAGAGAGGTGGAGTGTTGTCGGACTGAGCGTGGGAGAATGGACTCCTCTAGAATGTTGGTGTGAACATGAAGCATGATACCAAGCTAAATGGACGAGAGAATCAGCGTATGGAGTGTTGACGTGGAGGTATGATGTGCTGTCGAGCTTGGAAGGCGGGAAGGTGAATCTTCCAGAACAAGAGCTTATCAATTGTAACCATCACGTGGATAACAGAACCCACGTACCCATTTTTGTCTTTAATAGCCAGAAATATGCCAACCATGGATTTCGCGAGTTGAATGCAAGGCTGAATGATGGGTTGGACGCGGCTGAACATTAACAATATAAACACGCAGTATGAATGGAAGACCGTTTGAGAAACCGCAGCCTGTATATCAAAACTAAATGCAATGCATGTCTGGAATTGCCACTTTAATCATTAATAAATCATAATATAGTGAGATTTGACCAAAATTCATATGATAAATGAATACATGCATACCTGGCCTGTTTGATGGGCTGAATTGCAGAAAGAATAACTTATTATATCAAGAATAGTGAAATTAACGCCATTCAGAGTAGATTTGATGATAAAAATTAGTGACAAAATGGACACCAACATTCCCCCAAACTAGAGATATGATAGGTCCCATTGAGCAAAACATAGAGAAATTAGGAAGAAGGTCGAGCTGCGGTAGCAGTGGCCTTCAACTTGGATGATGAAGATATAGACTTGGCTTGGAGCTTCTTTAATTGGTTCTTTAAGGAATTATACCTCATCCACAGGGCAGTATGGGATGTTGTTTTGGCGTTAACCAAGCATTCAATGCCTTTTACTTGTGTACGCAGTGCCTTGTTTTCCTCATGAAGCTCAGAAATTGTTTCCACATACCTTTGATTCTGGTCTGTTAACTGTGCTATCACTTGGATCAACTTATCCATCTCCGCTGAGTCAAAATGAGCTGTTCTTTCTGATGTTCAGGGCTCTTTTGGGGACTCAACTCTCTTAAAAATGTTCCACACTCAACAGTATGATCTTCAAGAATTTTTTCTTTGTTGTGTGCAAGAGGAATTTCAACAGTAGAGGCTTCACTCATTCGAGCAGATGCGTTGGCCAATGTGAGGAGGGGTATTTCAAGGGTATGGTCCTATGACTGGACATTTGAACATGATGGCTGAACAATAGTCTAAATGACAGACCGGTCACAATTTGTTCTCGTGGATTTAGTGGGCTCTAAAAAGAGTGGAGGTTCCGAAGTAGGGTCACCAAGGGTAAGTTTAGGATAAGGTGATGACTGGACAAGGTGGTCGTCACCTGAGAGATCCTCATCAAATCGTACATGCTTAGTGTCTCGTTCTTCTTGCGTAGAGGATTAGGTAGGCTCACCAATATTGGATTGGAAACAATGTTTTCGAGAGGGAGAGCGTTTGATAGTAGAATTCTCAATCAAATGAGGGTTCAGTATTTCAAAAACAAAACAATCCTAGGTTTTCCCTCTCTCTTCTAACTGGTGAATGATCAGGAGTTTAATGAGACAATGGTGATACAAGCTACCAGAGGGATTAACAGTATTCTTCCTAGCTTGGCTAGACATCTTCTCCAAACTTTTCAGGAAATAAAATGGGAAGTTGAGGGTCTGATTGTTAACAAAATGTGCTAGCAATCTAAAATGGAAGACTTTAAAAACAATAAACTTACCCTCACAAGTGATTAAGTGAATGATGACAGTCAAAGGATCTAAGTATTCTGGCTTGACCCATTCTCTATGGAATCCTTTGGTACTAGCAACGTGTTGAAAATCAACCTTCATGGTAGATTCGTGAGCCTTCCGTGGAAGGAAGAGGTGCCACCGGGCACCCTCTCTAGGGAGCTTTGTAGCCAACACGACGGATTCTCCTATGCTACTCTATTCTTTGCGACCCGATCCACCGGTTATGTATTTTGTATTTTTATGATATGCAAGTGCCCTAAATTAAATGCATGTGATAAACAAATCTATGATACTCTAATCTAAATCTAAATTTCCTATCCTTATAAGGAGCAGATTTAAAAGATGGGTAATAAACTGAAAAACACACCCAATAACTCCACAGGTAGCTGTTAAAATTGAAAGGAGCATTTACAACAAAAATAAAGGTTATCCAAGAGAGCTCAAATTAATATCACATTCAATTACCCATTTAACACAAACAATTTGCAGAGAGAGTGAAACCATTCATAACAAAGAAATAATTCATAAGAGCCAAGAAAGATCTCACAAGAAATGTATGAAAATGCAGAAATAGTTCGGCATGTATTCAACAAGACTTCCAAACAAAATGCTGTGCCAGCTTCCACAGGCCAAATCGATTTTTCTCATTCATGTAGCAGAAATAGTTCATCTATAGGACAGAAAACCTTTCACCTGCCAAAAGTCCTTTTTTCTTCCTCCACTCAGCTATATATAGATTTACAAGATGTGCCAGGAGTTGCCACCTATACCCTAACTGTTTATATTCCTCTAATTTGTCTTTAGCGCACAACTAAAAATTCGTAGGAAGCCTTTCACATAAGACAAAGATAGAGCCAGCTGTCTTATAAAGTATTTATACAATAAAAGAATTTCAACTCTTCCTCACATTAAGACAAATAAGAATTCTGATATTTCATTTATTTTGTTTGGCTTCTCTTTGCTGGCTCGCTGACTCATCTTCTTGCAGCTTAGGGGCTTTCTCCCTGGATGATCTTGTCTTCCTCTTCTTTCTGGGCTCTAGCAGCTTCTTCTCTTTGTTGCAATTGAAGAGCCTGCTCTCGTTACATTTTTGCTGCTTCTTCCTGATCCTTGGGAGGTGCTTCTGCTGGTGATGATGCATCTATGCTGGTTGCTGCTATTGATAGCCCAACGCAGTGATGGAGATCATCTGTGGCTTACCCTTTGGCGTTGTAGCTTATCCATGTCAAGCAAAAGATTGTAAATAATTACATAGAATAAACCATAATGCCGCATGCTGGGGAAAGAAACAAAATGTAAACCACATATTATAGTATTTTAAGCCTCCAAAGATTGGGAGGTTAGCAAGAAAAGCATAGCAAGATACCAGGCTATTCCTTTTCATCGCACCCAGGACGAGATAAAATAAGGTTGGAAGAATAATTTCCAGTTTCTTTGTTTCTCTACCGCCCCATCTTTCTTAACCAAACTGCGTTCTACAGTCTTGAAGTATTCCACCATGGCCATATGACTAATAAAAAGGACTCAAAGTCAGGTTAAAGCAACCAAAAAAGCACGTTTTAGCCCATTAACTGTCAAAACCCGAGGTAAAAGGCGAGTTCTATCCACTGTTTTGGAATGAAACGTTGAGTTCTTCCGAAGTTGTGGAAAGAACTTGTGAGTTTCTTTCGATCTTGCGGAAGGAACTTGTGAGTTGTTTCCAAAAATGGCAAG
Source organism: Larix kaempferi (assembly GCA_027924585.1). Taxonomy (NCBI): domain Eukaryota; kingdom Viridiplantae; phylum Streptophyta; class Pinopsida; order Pinales; family Pinaceae; genus Larix; species Larix kaempferi. Next base: position 1,862,700 of record BSBM01000626.1, read on the forward strand.
TCAATGGTCTATTGCGGCGAAGGTTCTTGAGTTGGTCCGTAGTTACGGGAAGACTTCGATGAGTTCTTCCGAAGCTTCGAATGGGTTTGGTGAGTTTTTTCGAACAAGGGCAAGGTCGAGGGACGTGACGAGGAGGCACCCATTGCGGTGAAACTTTATGAGTTGATCTACTGTTGCGGAAAGACTTGCCGAGTTCTTCTGAAATTTCGGATGAAAGACACGAGTATCTCCGCCATTGCGGATGAAAACCGTGAGTTTTTTCTTTTTCGAAACTTCACAAATGCTTTCGCCATTGCGGGTGAAAATTTTGAGTTTTTTGACTCAGAGGAAAACTTCGCAAGTGCTTAAGCTGTTGCGAAAGGAACTTGTGAGTTTCACCCACTGTTTCGAGGAAGAAACCTGAGTGCTTCCACCGTTTCGGAAATAAAACTTGAGTTCTTCCTCTGTTTTGGAAGGAAAACTTGAGTTTTGACTTAGAAGAAAGCATAAGTTCGTCCGCCGCTTCGAGAGAAAAACTTGAGTTTTACTTAAGCAAAAAAAACATAACTCAAAAAAGTTTAAGGCAAGTTGAGACTCATTTTAGGGGCAAGCTAAGGAAAAATAATGACACCTGGATAGCCTTGGGAATATTTTATGTTCTTTACAAAAACAGAGGATGGGCCCCAATATTTTTAGCAAAGAATCTATGGGGGGAATGTTATACCAACAACATACTGGTAGAAATTCTTTTTTAGTAACAATATATTTCGATTCTGTAGGAGTCAAATTTTTACTAGCAAAGTAAATGGCATGTGATGTTTGTCCCTCTTTTTGACCTAAAACTTCCCCTATGGCTATGTCGGAAGCATCAGTGGATATATGGAAAGGAAGGGACCAATTGGGGCCCCTAAGTATTGGTGCTGCTAATAGCTTACCCTTCAGAGTTTTGAAGGCTTGTTGACAGGGTTCAGTCCATTGAAATTCTGTGTCTTTCATGAGTAGTTTGAACATAGGTGTGGCTATTTTAGTGAAATTCTCAATGAAATGTCTATAATAGCCAGCATGGCTAAGAAAGCTTCTTACTTCCTTTGGAGTTTTTGGAGGAGTAAAATTAACAATTATTTTGATCTTGGCAGGATCTACCTTGATACCTTGAAGAGAGACATGATGTCCCAAAACTATGCCCTCAGTCAGTAACATCTTACATTTTTCATGACTAAGAGCTATGTTCATTTCTTGGCACCGAATAAGAACTGTTTCGAGGTTACAAGGGATTCTTGGAAGGTATTACCATAAACTGTAAAATCATCCATATAAACTTCTACACAATCATGTATGAGATCAACAAAGATTCCTAGAATTGCACGTTGGAAAGTAGCAGGTGCATTACATAGGACAAATGGTAGCACTCGATAAGCATATGTCCCCCAAGAGAAATTGAAGGTAGTCTTGTCTTGATCCTCAGGTGCTATCAATATTTGAATGTATCCACTATACCCATCAAGGAATGAAAAATATTGTTTTCCTGATAAGGTGTCTAACATCTGATTGATGAAAGGCAAAGGGAAGTAGTCCTTAAGAGTGGCCTTGTTCAGTTCTCAAAAGTCAACACAGATACGCCATTTTCCTTTGACTTTCTTTGGAACTACCACTAGAGGAGAAGCCTATTTACTGTTAGAGATTGGGTAGATGAATCCAATCTTAAGGAGTTTTTGTAATTCATCCTTTACTATATCCTTTAGGGTTGGATTCATTCTTCTCTGGGGCTGCCTAACAGGAGGTATGTTCGATTCTATGTAAATGTGGTGGATACAGGTATCTGGGTGTATACCTTTCATATCGGTATATTCCCATGCAAATGCTCCAGTTTGACTCTTGAGAACTTTTCGTAATTGTTGTTTCTGACTCTCATCTAAACTTGCATTTATATGTATAAATTTGTCGGTACTAACCTCACACGGTATCGTATAGGATCCTAGGTGTTCTTCGATTGCGAAGAAACAGGGTGTACTCGTAAATGTTGAGAGGCTCATGTTTTCTTGGAATTCATCTCCAAAGATTTGGTCAAGTTGGGAGAAAGACTGAGGAAAGTCTACACATGTTGTGGAAGAGATAAATTGGCTCAACACGTTCTCAGTATTTTTCTCTTGAAGTGCCCGAGAGAATTCACTAACAAGGGAAAGTTCTTCCAAGTTCTCATCTCCAAAAGGACAATCTAACCAAAACAGGTTTTCAATTACTAGTTGAGCTAGTGGGTATAAAGCTAGTTTCCTTGTAGATAACCTATCAGAGATAATCATCTCTCCATCAATACATCCTATAAATGCATTGGTAGTAGCCAACCAAGGTCTTCCTAAAATAATGGGGTGACCTTTGGAAGGGTATTTTGACTATATAACCATGAATTCCATAGGATATTTCCATGACGCTACTGATACAGTGATGTCATCTAAGATCCCGGTAGGTTGAACCATAATACGATCTACTAACTCTAGCATCATTGGGGTAGGGCGGAGGAAGTGTTCTAAATTGAGAGTTTCTAAAGCTGTGGTAGTCATCAGGTTGATAGCAGCTCCTAGATAAATAAGTGTGTTTCTTATGGCGGTGTTACTGATGATAACAGTCACCACAGGGTTCCCTGGGTTTGAATACTTTGGGATTCTAGGTTGGTTTTATATGCAATCTGAAATTTCTCCTATTACATGAATCGTCGGAGGGTCTTTTTGCTTTTTCCCTGGTCTTTTAATACAGAGTTCCTTTATTGGTTTACTATAGATTGGGATATCCTTAATGGCTTGTAACAAATGGATCTTAATACAAATATTTTTCAATTCGTTAATGATATCATACTTTGGATAAGTTACAGGTTTTTCTATTACTAGACGCTCCAGATATGGAGGTGATTTTTCCCTTGGAATTAATTCTTTGTGTGGATGGTTGTGTGTTGAAGATTTAGAAATAACCACATCTTCAAGAATGGCATCATTCAAAACTTCGGTAGGTATGTTTTCTTCTTCATTTTCTTCTTGGATAACAACTGATGACTTGGGTTGGTCTTGCAGGACTCTTCTAGACCGCAGTTGAATCTCATGTATTAGTGCGGTCGAAATGGCATATGATGGAAGAGGTAACAACCCAATGTTATTAAGAGCTTGGGTTGGTTTTTTATTAGGATTCGGTATTGTGTAGGTAATATTGTGGGTCTTGGAGGATTCATGTTCTGGAAATGGTGAGGTTGATTCAAGATAGGGGGTAGTGAAGGAGGTACAAATCTAGGCAAAAGTTGCTAAGTATTAGGTGGGTAAGGATAGTTAGGCATATGAGGAGGTGGTTGATTATAAGCTTGTCCTCTCCATCCATGTGGCCATTGCTGCTGTTGAGCATTCTGAGGAGGGTACGGTGGTGGCCAATTCTACCAATCTGAAGTGTTCCATTGTTGATGGGGTTGATAAGGATAGTAATAGGGTGGAATTTGTGATGAGTCTTGATACCATGATTGATCTCTAGGTTTCCAAGGCCTCCTAGGTATTTCGCCAAAATTTCCACTCTTGTATACAGCTTGCAATCCAGGAAACAATGGACAATCATTAGTTGGATGTTCTTCTGTACATAGGTGACAGACTGAAACATTATTTAATGGACATTCTCATTGAGGATGTTTAGTTCTACACCTAGGATAGAAAACACTCATTGTTGCACGCTCTTCATCTTGTCTCGTTTTAGCTTGTAGTGCATCTAATTGAGAACCCATGGCTCCTAAAATATCTGTTTTGAAATTTTCCAATAGGTTTCCAAAATCTACCCTTGTAACTCCACCAGGACCGGATCTGTTTCCTTTGGGATTCCTAGCATAAGATTCTCTAAAGTGTTTTCCACCTTTCCGTTTTCTCCTAGAGTAATTCCTACATAGTTCACAAATCTTTGTAAAAGACTTATGAGAAATGTCTCCTGCGCCATGAGATTAAGGTTATCTAAGAATTCTTCTAAGATTCCTTTGAGGAAGAGTGTTCTTACTGCATCTTCTTGAAGATCACTATACTTGGATTTGTGTAACACATAGTTAAATCTCTCGAGATAGTCTTCTAGGCTCTCATCTTCAAGTTGTTGAATCTTAGAAATATCATTGCGAGAGTCCTTAGGTCTACAATAATCCTGATATTTTCGTAGAAATTCATTCTTCATGTCTTCCCAAGTTCTAATACTAGATTCTCCTAATCCCATGAACCATCGAAGAGAAGAATCTTTCAATGTGGCAGGAGAGAGTTTTAGTTTTGGGCCATCTTGTAGGTAATTATAGCTCCTACACAAAATGTCAAACTCGAATAGGAATGTGTCCGGATCCTCGCTACTCTTCCCATAAAAGGTTGCTAGTGAGGAGGGAGGGATGTTTTTCATAGTAACATCTTGTGCAGTGTCTAATATAGGGAACCCAAAAGTACCTTCGTCCCCTACCTCTCCTTCTCCTTCATCTTGTCGGACACGATCTTCATTTTCATCCTCCATGAAGATTCGATTGCCAAAGATAGAATACCTAGGTGGATCTTTTCTTGGTGAATATGGAATGTCCCAACGTTTTGTTTCAGTAAGAGTATTCTTCTTTTTAGGAGGGGAATTACTAGCTACGTGGGTATCCAGTTTTGAAGGTCCTACTGTTGTTGTATCAATCTGTGATATAACTATGTTCACAGAACTTTCAAAAAGAGCGTCTACTTGTGCTGGATCGAAAAAATCTACTAAATTTGGACCACCTACTATTGAAAAAGTAGTGTCTTTGGGACTTTGGACTAATGGAGAGTTGAGAGGTCCTGAAGTTTTATCCTTTTGAGTTTCCTCTTGTCTAAGTTCAGTCTCAATATGAGCTTGAGGTTCTTCTAGTGGAATTTCTTCATGAACAGACTGTTCTGATGTCCCTATGTTTTCTCCTAATGGATTTCCAGAAAGGATTTCCTTTGCTTTCCAAGTAGGACTATCCCCTTTAGGTGTCTTCCGATACCTTTCTGTTGAGTTAGTGGTTGGGGTGGCATGCCCCCCATATAGGTTAATAGTAATTTTAGTGGGGATTTTAGTAAGTGAACTAGTTTTAATAAATCTACCTTGTGAATCTCTAGACCTATTCTTGAAAAACAAACTATAATTGAAACAAATTCTAACTGCATTACTACTACTGCTGGGTTTTGGGGATGCCTTTTATAACAAATGCGCAAGTTCTTACCTCTCGTCTTAGCGTTCACCCGCCACCAGCCTATTTTCAAAGGAAATAATATAACTAAATTTCAAAAGAGAGTTCAACTTATCTATGACTTAATTCTACCTATTTATCTACAACTCCTCGGTAACGGCGCCAAAATGTTAAGGTGTGTGAGCTATCTCAAAGAAAACACAAAATATTTAATTATCGACCAGGGTTGGTATTCTTAGAGTTGAAGCAAAGTATATGCGAAGGTAGAATGGCACCTAAGATTTTCGGCTTGTCAGACCTTAAAAATATTTAATAAAGAAAAGATCAAAAGATTTTTCAAAATGAAAAACCGAGTCAAACTTCAGAAAAACAATAAAAAGAACTAAATCAAACCTAGTTAAACAAACAGAATGGAATAGTATCAAATCATGCTACTCTACTTTATAAATTAATAATGCAAACTGATTAAAAAGGGAACTATTAACTATGAAAATGGAAACTACCTAATTTCATATTCTAATCTAGGAATTAGAAAACAACTATAAATAAATAAGAGACCTATTTATGAAATGAATTAATTTGATGATAAATTACATAAGTAGAAAACTATGCTGATCAAAGCAAATTGCAAACTATTTAATAATTTCAACAACTAATTCAAGAGAAGCATCTAATCCCATGTAATAGGAACTGGAGTAAATGTATCATAATGTCTTTCAAATGTAATAGCAAAACAAAATGGAAGTAAATATAATCTGATTTCAACAAAGAGATGTAAACTACAAAGAGACCAATTACAGTTAACTTTAAATATTCTGATCTATCTACTATCCATGAGCAGAATAATATGAAAGTAATGAAAACAAGAAGCAAGTAGAAAAATTAATAAAGATATTTACTTCTGAATTTGATTTGCAAGCAAGTAGAAAACTTGATAAATATATTTATATAGAAGCAAGTAGAAAACTCGATAAAGATATTAATTTTCGAATCAAAATTCTATTCCATGGGCATCTTCATTATCTAACTAAATAAGAAATCGATCCTAATTCTTAATAAATGAAACTATCAAAACTAGAATACTTGAAGAATAAAATTATTAATTCTAATCTAAACTAAATCTTAAGAACATGTGATAAACTAGACTAAGAATAAAACTGATAAATTCTAAAACAATAACATATTAGCAAATTAAATATGAAAGACATAATTTAAAAGACAGTTAAAGCAAACTAAGAATGAATCAAGACTTTGGGGCCTAATTATGGTTAAGAATACTAATTAAGAGCAAGAAAGATTACAGTTAAGAAAAACTAAGAAATTGAATTCAAATGAGCATAAAAACATTGTAGAAAGAATGAAATTCTGAATGATGATCCGGATGACTGTCCGAATGACAAACTGAATGACAGTTTGGATGAGGAAAGACGAATTAAACCAAGGAAAGAGGTAGTTTTGATGATCTTAACATCAGCTGGCGAATGCAAATGAACCTACAATGCAAATAAGTCAGTGAGAAAACTTGTTGAGAAGCTACGATAATAGGAAGCAACCTATTCTAATTATTGTCTGAAGAAGATGAACTATTTCTATTCTATGCTAAAGCAAGACTGAGATGAGAGATAGAATTAACCTATAGCTACAGAGAAGAAGCTAATGAAACTAATTCTAATTTTAAACTAAGCTAGAAACAACAACTAACTAAGACCTATCTAATTACAGGAAATTAGAAAACAACATATCTAATTACAAAACACTGAAATAAAACTATCAAAGCTATGCTTGGTCGACCATTTACTAAGTATGGAAACATGGATTAAATTAGCAACACAATATAAATTACAGAGAATAAAGAAATGACATATATAGGAAAATGAAATTAATTACATTTACAGGAAAATAAACTAGCTATTTGCAGAAAATAAAATGCAGAAAAACATAAACAAAACCTCCAGTTGATGAGGGGCCCTTCCCATCAATCAGAGATGGAAAACTAAACTGATTAGTTACTTAGAGCATCAACAAACTGAAACTTCCATTAACTGAGAAAATTACAAAACGTCTACCATCTGCTGGAAATTCTACAAACTATTTGCTAATCTGATGATCTTTTCCAACTAAAGATTAACTCGGTCTCTCTATACAAAGCGTCTATTTATACATTTACAGTGGGAGAGAAGGTCGACAGAGTCGACCTCTATAAAAATAGAGGCTTTTATGACTACAAACGATTGCTTTGAGTGATGCGTGATAGCGCAGGGAGCATCCACCATGTTTCACGGAGTCGGTTCCTTCACGAGGCTGTTGCAATGTTGATCTTCCTTTGACGTGGGCAGAGAGTTGGCGTGTTGGCGGACTGAGCATGGGCAAATGAAATCCTCTAGAACATTGGTGTGAATAGGAAGCGTGACACTAAGATGAACGGACGAGAGAATCGACGTATGGAGTGTTGACGTGGAGGTATGATGTGATGTTGAGCTTGGAAGGCAGGAAGGTGAATATTCTAGAACAAGAGCGTATCAACTGTAACCATCACGTCGATAACAGAACCCACGTACCCGTTTTTGTCTTTAATAGTCATAAATATGCCAACCATGGATTTTGCGAGCTGAATGCAAGGCTGAATGGCGGGCTGGACGTGACTGAATATTAGTAATATAAACACGCAGTCTGATAGGAAGATCATTTGAGAAACCGCAGCCTGTAGATCAAAACTAAATGCCATCCATGTCTAGAATTGTCACCTTAATCATTAATAAATCATAATATAGCGAGATTTGACCAAAATTCATATAATAAATGAATACGTGCATATCTGGTTTGTTTGATGGGTTGAATGGCGAAAAGAATAACTTATTATATCAAAAATAGTGAAATTAATGCCATTCAGAGTTTGATCAGCAATGTAAGGAACATGTTAAGTTGAAAACACAGATAGAATTATGAGGATTTCATAATGTAAGTATTATGAGGATTATTTCGTTAAAATTTTTAACAATATAGATGAATACAAATCAAATAAGATGATGTTTAAATATGATATATGTCAACATGTTGGCTGATGTTATCAAAGAATATAAGCCTATATAATGTTTAAATACAACTATATTACAATGTGATCAACTTTGATATTTCTTCTTCATTTTTTATTGATTCCACTCTTGCTCCCTTTGGCATCTTCTCGTATCGATCATATGTGAAAGGAGGAATACCATCCAGACCTTTTACTCATGATATTGTTGTAAATGGGAGTCCACGTTGTTCTTTGTTTCCAATATTTATAGTTTTGTTCTCTAATGTTAATCCCCATTTTTTTTTGCAGTGTTGATGTAGATATATTAAATGTTGCAATAGTTCTTTGGGCCAAAAGAAGTAATGGTGACTTATCTAGTGTTTGTCTAATAGCTCTAATCAAGTAAGATTTTCTTGTACCTGCAGTTCCTTGGATAATCATTCGTAGTGGTTCATTGTTCCCACCTCTATAATGCTTAATAATAATCTCAAATGATTTTCTTTGCTTCTCTGTTAAGATTTCAATTGAATAATTTTGAGTACGATTATTATGAACAATGGCATTCAATTGTCGGTTTTCAGATATGAATTGTAGTGCATGATAAGAAGTTTCCATATCAACAAAATTAGAGTTCCAATTTTCCTTGTTATCACATTCCATGTATCCAAGTATGTCATATTCATTGGTAATTATATACTGATTCCTATATAACCCTAAAATTATCTCTCATTCATGCTTTTGAGAATCTCTTTGCACAAATAACACTTCTTCATGATCTCTTTAGTTCACGGTCGTGTTTTCTATGTTCTTTTATATGCTCTCATGATTCTTTTTATTTTTCTCTTCTATACATTTTGTCGTACTTTTCTTTTTTGATCATCAATATATTCATTATTTGCAATATTATCATGAGGATCCACAATATACCCTAAAATAGAGAAAAAAAACTTTAATATGTTGAAATCATTGCAAATAGTTTTTCTATTAAATAGATAAATTAAATGTAGAAATGTAAATAACGAAAAACAATGCATTGTTTAAATCAATGCAATTTTTTTACTTTTTATTAAATTGATAAATTCAATACATACATGTAAAAAATAAAACAAGATATGCATTGTTAAAATCAGTGCAATGAATCAAATAAATATGCATCTTGTATTATTTAACAACATTTATGTGTGGTCTATTAAACAATGCAAGGAATTATTATAGGTGACATTATTGAAGATCATTTGTTTGTGGTTTATTAAACAATGCATTATTGAAATCAATACAAATAATCAAATTAATATGCATCTTGTCTTTTTTATACTCTAACTTTCATTCTCTTATGATCAAGGTTTTATTAACCTTACTAATCTCTAAATCATATACAAATTACCCTAAATAATAAATAATGGATGTAACTTATAATTTAATTAAAATCTTTCTTTGGCTTTTAACTGGTTTTATAGAATTACCACCCTTCCATAAAGACTTAAAAGTTTACTATAATTTCTTGAATTCATGAAAACTATAATGAACATACCAAATGATTTTGAGAATGTAATTGTCATCATTAAACTTAATTGTTATATGAATCCATGATATATCCCTCAAACATCATATAAATGATTTTGAAAGTGTAATTGTCATCATTAAACTTAATTGTTATATGAATACATGATATATCCCTCAAACATCATATAAATATGTGGAATAAATCCTTCTTATATATAAATATCTTTAAAAATACTTAATTTTAACATTGTATATGACATTTTATATTTTAAGTTTCAACACTTTTAAATTTCTCAAAAAAAATAACACAATTATATAAACTTTATTATTTTATATAACACTTTCTAATCTTAAAAAAAATATCACAATCATATATATATGCAATTACATATTATATATTTACTATCAATTTTTTGAAATTACAAGATATCTTTTTAATATTACAATATATTCTTTTAATAGTGGGTCATTTTCAAGTAAAAAAAAATTGGTTAATGGTTAATATAAACATTTCAATTTTCCTATTGGTTAATGGTCAGTTGTCCTTTCATAGATAAAACTGTTTGCATGAGCTTTTTTCCTCTGGATATATTCGCTGGGCCTTTCCTTCACCCAATCAGGATTTATTTGCGACCTCAAAATATCATACTTCCTCTCATTTACAGTGCAGCCATAACTCAACCTCTTCACATTTCCACTACTATTCTACTAGTTGTGTATAATTGTGTCTTGGGATTGGGGTTCTTCTGGGTGTTACGTGGACTAATTTTAATCTGGTTACTGGTTTGGCATTAAACTAGTGTTTGTTGTTGGTCTACAAGGAATATTTGGAGGGGCTTTCCAAATAACACCTAAAAAGATGAGATGCAGGAGATCATTTCTGAATCTGGGCTGGACTTGCATTCCAATTTGCATGGAATGGTAATTAGGGTAGTATGAGTTCATGATTTTATTTGTTTAGGCTGTATATAAATCCTAAAGAAACATAAGACCGAACAATTACATCATACCTGACACTAAACATATATGTGGGTAATAAGAATGACACATTCAAGGAATCTATATTTATATTTTCCGAATTAATAGATATATAATTATGTATACCACTTTAATAACGAGTTAGAAAATTGATTATGCATTGACAAATGGACAAACCATTCCTCGAGGAAGCAGCTTTCAGTAAAATTATGAGGTCATTTCGAATCGGCAGACTGCCCCCCACATAGTTCTATAGAAACTAAAATACCAAATGAGTACTATATCCATCATGTAGTGGCCCCTTGAGATATAATTACATAACAAAATCCAACGACTTGTGATGCATTCTCCTATTTTTCCTAGCATTAAAAATGGAGTATGCAATGCAATTTAGATATTTACACTTGAAATATAATTTGATGGTAACAACAATGCATTTCATTATAGCTTTATCAAAATCCTTATCTAAACTAAAATATACATTACGATTATGCAACAAGGACAAAATGGAATAACAATAGTAGTTAGAGATCTAAATTATCATTATAGAGTAATGCAAAAATAACTATAGAAATTCAATTACAAGTTTTAATTAATTGCTCCTTACACCACAAATTACAAATTATAATCCTATAAAATATATTACAATTATCATTGAACATAAACTATAATCATGCATTTATGTTATAACCTTTTATTGATCCCTTCTTAAACAACCATAATATAAATTACATTTTCATAACCATAACAACTTAAATTACATTTTCATAACCATAACAACTTAAACAACTACAATTTAAACATACACTATAATGGTAAGATAATTATTGATATCCTTATTACAAGTGGAATATTTATTTAGTGGTAGATTAACAATTTTAACATGTAACCACCATCATCAATTCTAATGTCCAAGTGAATATGAATTACTCCCACTGATTTTGCCAATGCACTTACAATCACAATCAATACCTTCATTTATTTTTTCCATAGGAAAAAATCTCGCATACCTTTATTTATTTTTTCCATACGAAAAAATATCGCAGCACATTTTATTAATATAGAATGTATCGCATTCTTCATGGCCTATGGCCTCTTTTACAAATCTTATTGTCGTCTCCACTAAATGGAGATATAATGATATGAAAAATAGTATCATTTAAATTTTGTCATAGCTAGATGTAATAGGAGGATATCTTAATCAACTACTAAAAAAACATGATATATTCTTTTTTAGCTAGCAAAAAAAATGACACAGAAAAAATTCCGTACTGACAATATGTAATCTTTTGAGTTCAGTCAGAAGGCCATATGAAACTAAAAGGGGATTGGTCTAGTATCATCCTCTTCAATAGTATCCCCAGCACATGTCCATCACTGCCAAATGCCATCACCTAGTTGTAAGCCAATCTTAGATAATCCATCTGTTGTAGAGTTCCTCTTTCTGAATACATGTTGAAAGTTGATGCTATCAAAGAGGTCTGATAAATGCACAATATCCTCGTATATGGGCCTGGGATGAATATTATGAGGCGGCCTTCGGAACTGCATCCATGTGATCACCATTTTAGAGTAACCAATAACTTTAATTTGATGAATGTCATTGGAGATAACCAGCTATAATGTTATTTTAAGAGCTATCAATTCGGCTTGGTTATTAGTGTCGAGGCCAATGCCTCCTACGAACTTGGTCCAATGAGTGGTGGATGTGTAAATGATGCTTCCCGCACCACCAGTATGAGGGTTTCCTTGAGAGGCACCGTTAAAGAATCACCAAGGGATGGATCGATCGATCTGCTCATGTACAATCACTCTGGGAGGATTTATCTTTTTAAGTGTGGTTGTGGCTTCCATCGTTGCAATACTTTTAGAGGCCTCTGCTGAAGGAGGAATATACCAGTCTTCGAATATGGAGTGGTTTTGGTCCAGCCATGTATTCCATAAGATGAATAGAGGAAGCGAACTAACTCCATATGAGATGGGGTCTTCATTCCATATATTTAAACCAAATAGATATATTTAAAAATTTAGTAATGCAACTCGTGCCACATGACATAACCATATAATTTTTAATAGCCAAATGAGACATGGGGTATATTTCGATAAAATAAACTAATGCCACATACAAAAACCGTCCTAACTTTTTGCTAAAAGGGAATATATATTATAATTAATTAATCTACAATAATGCCAAATAGAATAACCAACCTTTTAATTTTGGATCAAGAGGGCATACACAATATTAACAATATTGCTATCCTTTCAGCAATATCAACTCCACCTAATTAGGGTTCTATACAAAATTTTCCAACTAATGGATATAATAACAAGCCAATGATGATCACCTCATGACCAACTACCACTAAAGCAGAGTTTTTAATGTTGTTCTTGACACCCAAAAGATACATTAGTATTCATCATTTTTTTCCAAAAAAATGATTACAACTCAAAATTTTTATTAAAACTTCAAGTCATATTGTTTAATAGGTATAAATTCCATACACATAGGCATCATCCATAAAAAAGTGGATGGATTTTTGTTTGTACTTGAATTACAATTCAAAGATAACATCCATCCAAATGTTGGAGATATAAATAATCTGACAAAAAAGGAAATTGTGCAAGTGTAATTTTTCAATAGGCAAGTGTAATTTGTCAATAGCTATGGCTTTGGAGATAGATCTCCAATCAAACACCATCAAAAATGAAGAAAGGATGTGAAAAATTGATAGTTTTGAACAACATCCTCATAGATTTAGGAAACCCCCATGGGATGATAATTAACAAAAAAGAGGACATGGATCCAATTCCTTGATAATGTGTTTCTTAAGCTCCCAAATATTCCATGTACCTTCCATGAGAAAGAGGACCATTTTGGGTGGTTGATCAACTAGTTCATTATGTTCCTTGTAGATATAATTGAAGGATACATCTTCAAAGGAGGTGAACACCCCGCAAATGTCCTCAAATAGTGGCCTCGGAAATATGTTCTTAGGGGTATTTTTCATTTGGAGCCACTCAATCACAAGAAGTGAGTCCCCATAAATTTGTAATTTGTTAATCCCTTTTGAATCTTCTAACTTCAATATCATGCGAACAACCATCCGTTATTCTCTATTATTAGTAGCAATTCCAATGGAAACATAGAATTTAAACCAATGCTAGTTTGTTAGGTACAATAAACTCCCACTCCACCATTTCCTGGTTTTCCTTGAGCTACACCATCAAAGAAGAAACAAGCCTTAGACTTATCAATCAGTTCCATCTCAATCCTTTTCATTTATTTATCTTTCTTGGTCCATGGAAACTATTCCAAATTTGCAAGGCTCTTTGCTACGAAAATATGTGGAGGAATATAAATATCCCGGAAAATATTTTTGTTCCGGGAAATCCATGCCCCCATATCATCAAAATAGGGAGGGCTTTGTAATCCTAGTAAGCAGAGAAATTTAACCATGACCTTAAAAATTCCTTAATGGAAACCCCTTCCCAAATGAAATGCATACCTGTAACCTATGACCCATACTTCCACATCTCTATCATATATGGGAAACAAATAAACATATGATTGATGTATTTTCTGTGATAATTTGCAGGGATCTAGCAACTGTAACAATCTCACGATCAAACTCTCAAGAATGTTGCAAAGAAGAAGAGAAGCATGCACTCAATAATTACTCATAAACACAGAATAATGAAAAATAACAGTATCATACAATGAATAATGAATGTAAAGAATGTGATACAATGAACTGTAAAGGAGCATCATATAGGATTCGAATTATCCAAATAGGGCATTTGAATATGAGCTCAGAGTCTAGCTTGGATAACAATGGAGACATCATACAGTCAACAGTATCAATCATAAATGGTAAGAGCCAGTCAATTGTGTCCAACTGAGTCTAACAGAACCATATAGGCATAAATCAGGGAAGGGAGACTCCAAGGGGGGCGCGTGAGGCTATCTAGCTCAAAGTCTAGCTTGGATAACAATGGAGACATCATCCAATCATTAGTATCAATCATAAATGGCAATAGTCAGTCAAGTGTGTCTAACTGAGTCTAGCAGAACCATCTAGGCATAAATCAAGGAATGGAGACTCCAAGGGGGGCGCAAGAGGCTGTCAAATAGTCAAGTGGAACTCCATAACTAGCTAACTAGAAGCTACAAGCAATCAGCATGAGCAATCGATGGAAGAACTACTCAATCAATGCACTAACTGAATGATAACTCTTGGTAGGTGAGATAAGGCGCCCTAACTGAGTGATAACTGGTGGTAGGTGAGCAAAGGCACCCAAACTGGTTGTGGTAGGTGGGAAAGGCACACTTGTCAAGCAGAAACATCAAGGAGGGCGCATAAGGTAGGTAGGAGGCCAAATGGGGGCTAAAGACAGGATCCAGAGAGCTAGAAGCAAGCTCTAGGTGCTGGGGAGACAACCATGATGATGATTGGATGCATGCAGCATGCAGATTTGCATGCAGGCATGAAAAATATAACAATGATGGTGTGAATATTCCAACACCCCCCCACAAGCTATAATATGAGGTAATAACTAAAATCTAAAAAATAGAGCCTTGGTGACTAAGACCAAAGGTCACCCTGTATAATCAATCTAAATAAACCAAGTGAGGAAAGAGGGAAAACCCAGTGTGAAAAAATCCCTCCCTCAAAATAGACTGAAGGATGCTAATGTAGCATATCATATCTCACCCCTGAAGGAGGTAAGTGTCCTTCTTTCTCAAAGAAGGACCGATAGATCCAAGATGGATCAGGAATTTCACAAGGATGAATCCTCACATCTGAAAACTCTAATCTGGAAGATCAGGGAGTAGTGGTTTCCAATCGAAGAAGAGTATCAGTAAAGTAATAAGGATGAAACCTCTCATGCTAAAAATATGATCTGGCTGATCGGGGAGCAGTGGATTCCCATTGAGGAAGAGAATCAACAATGTGAGAAGGATGAAACCTTCCATGCTAAAAATATGAACTTGTTGATCGGGAAGCAGTGGATTCCCATCGAGGAAGAGGACAAATAAGTGAGAGATCTTCAGGTTCTTATGGGTCTGGATCTCCCATTCGCTCATCTTCATCATCAGTTGCTAGACCTTCAGGCTCTTGTGGATATGGATCTAGCATTCTCTCATCATCATCTCCATTTGAAATATCATGCGAAGATGCATCATCATATCCAAACTCTGAATTTCAAATCTCATGAGGAGAAGCAAGTAAAACTATCTCATCATCACTCGAAGGAGGAACATATCGAAAAATGTTGATGTCATGAAACTGCTCCAGAATATGCATGTAGTACTCATTTGAACCATCATGACTGTAATCAATCTTGGAAGAACTAGGACTAGATGATGATGGATATTCAGTAAGATCAAAGGAGGATGCAGTAGTGGAGGCCCATTTTGAAATAGGAGGTGGAAAAATAGGTGCTAGATCTTCAGGTTGTTGTGGATTTGGATCTAGCATTCGCACTTCTTCAGTAGTCCTCTTTTTCTCAATCTCTTTTGGTGTATCTTTTCCCTTTAGGAAACCTTCGAAGGTGCCACGAGAAAGCTCGCCACTTAGAAGACCATCAACCACATTCCGAGCTAGCTTGTAGTTGAGATGAGATAGTCTACTCTCTTCATGAGTATGAGAGAAAAGAGCAGACTCCTTTGAGAGAGGTAAGAAGTGTGAAAACTCATAGATTTTTGTCTCATGATTTGCAACTCCTTTTGCAATGATTTCCCTTGAAGCCATGTGTTGTAATTGGACTTCATATGGAGTAAAGATCACTCTTTTGGGCTCTCCAGTATGAGTCATTTGATACACTGTAATACCCCAATTTTGACCCTTAGAAAATATCGGCTATAATGTAAATATTGTAAACACACGATGTATGTTTCCCTAGCGTGGAGCTCAAGGCCAAGGCCCCGCTAGTTTATGCTCGAACTTTATTTTAAATTAGACACGCTTGATATTTTGTTACCCACGTGCTATTAAGCCATGGGATATTGTAAATTGATGTAAATGTTTAATATGGAAATAAAATACCAAAAAACTGGCTATGGAGGCAACGAATGAGAAGGGGCCACGTGTATCCACTAGGGAGTGGTGAGGGGGCTATGGGACTAAACCCTAGGCTGCCATTTGTCATTATGAGAACCCATTGACTTCCCTAGGTGACATTAATGCCTGATGTAAGAAGGTGGTTGAGATTTCAGCCCATGGCTTCAATGGAGCATGGGCAGCCCTGAAATTCGTATGGGTGGGCATGGGCTCTGTTTGCTTGGGCAAGAAGTCACTCAACCTCATGGGAGGTTGCTTCATTCTCACCCCATTCCATTGTGAAACTACCTAGCATCATTCTGCATCCAAAAAACGAGAGCCAACAGTGAGGAAATCAGAAAATCGTGACCTTGAGAGAACTCAGATTTTGAAAGACCAAAAACGTCCAGATTTGGCATGGGATAGGGAAATCCAATGGGGAATCCATTATCATGAACCTTGGGGCGAATTTGGGAGCATTAGCTACCCCGAAATCAATGGGAAAACCCAGTTTTTGCAGCTCAGAAAACGAGTGACGGATTTGAGTACTTGGTGAGCAGAATAGTGAGAAATCAAGTGGGGATTGACTATGCAGAGGTTGGGTATGCTTGATAAACCCTGTGAAGGCTAGGATCTCAAGGATCAACAGCTGGACCTTTCTATGCCCATCCTGAAGAGCACTGGAGGGAAGAGTTGCCTGAGGGACTGTGTAACAGAGAAGGGGATCTTCCTTGTGTTGGATGCGGTAGGTAATGTGGGTGCCTGACTGTTGAGCCCACTTGAGATGCCTGTAGCTCTGTGGTTAAGCTCACTGGCTTAGCATTACCCTCCTCTATCTGCTTGGATGCTTGACTGAAACCATGCCTATGAGTGAACCCAGCTAGTCCTCCTTAGTGGATACACAGCCCAGCTCGGGGGTGATCTCTCAGCTGAAGGAATATAGGCTGGATAGAGATCTACGGTTGGGAGGAACGTTTCCTTCACGTAGCCAGTTGTTGGACGTCAACTTCTCAAGATAAGTGTTCTGTGGATTATAAATTGTTCCATTTTGTGTTCTGCAATATGTTAAATTGCCCATGTTTAATGAAATGAATTAATATAGAATCCATGCATGGCATACGAATGAGATTGGGTCTCTGTATGTTGAATCATTCTTTGCTGTGATTGTTATGATTGCAATTACTGTCTATTTGAGTGCTTGTTAGCATGTTCATTCCGCTGTGTTTATATTGAAATGAATTTGCATATAGAAGTTTTAAAATGTTAGGAATTTATGTGCAAAAATTATTGGGGCAAGCCCGTGTGTTGTTAACGTTTCCCCTCCTTGCATTTGATGATGATGGAAGGGGGCATTACATACACTGAAAGGAAATTAGCTGCAAGAGAAGGAACATAAAGCACATCAGAAAAGTAACCATGATAAAGATCGATTATTCCAATCCCTTGAGAGGAGACTTATGAATCATTGCCCAAGCTGATGGAAGGGCCAATAGAGCTTTCAAAAGTAGAGAAGAGATATTTGGAGGATTCCATATGGCATGATGCTCCTGAATCTATGATAAAAGAAGAATAATTTGATGCACTTGCTACGAGAGCATGACATCTTTTTTTTCCTTCTGATCTAGAATATTCAGTATCAGGATCTTTCTTCCTTGCACATGCTGGTAGAGGAAGATTGTTCTTCTCAAGTAACTGAGCCATCAAATCTATAGTCTTTCTAGTGCAAGTACTCTCAGGATGAAAACCCCTAAGAAAATATCTGCACTTGGTCTTTCCCTTCTGAGAATGCTTGGTCTTCCTTGAGTTCGAAGCCCCATTCAACTGACATGGAATATCTGTAGGCCTTGTATCGATCTCTTGTCAGAAATCTTTTGCTTTCCTTTACCATTCACTCTCTACAGCTGTAAGAGCTGAATCCAATTTGGGTTTGATCGTTCCCATGGAGATCAACTTCTCTTCCTCTTGAGTAAGAGATTGGATGAAGTCATCAAGTGAGGGAAACTTCCATCTTGGAATGGAAAACTTAGCTAACTGGAAAGTAGAGAAAAAAACTAAGAAGTTTGGCCCCAACTTTGAGATAATGGAAAGTATAAGCTACTTATCTTCTTTCACTATCTCATATCTTTTCAACTGTGATATCAATATTTTGAACTTGGTGAGGAAGGCATTGATAGATTCGAAGCTGTCAGGACTCAAACATATGATTTCATTCTCCAACTTGTGTCCTTTCATATCATCTTTCTGTCCAAAAAGGGATTCGAGCTTGTCCCAAACCTCTTTAGGAGATGTAAGATCGATGACATGGATTCAGAAATTGAGAGAAGGAGGAGACCAAATGCTTCATCAAGCCTATCCAAGTACTTGGACTTTTCAACTACACTGAGAGGTTCTACCATCGTTCCGTTGAGTCTTCGGGTAAAGCTCTTGGATCTCATGAAGAGAGCCATCTTGGATTTCCAATCAACATAGTTGGAAGATGTGAGATTTAGATCCATCTGAACAGAGAAAGTCAAATAGTTGAAGAAGATTTCGAACGGTGAATAAACTTGCAAAACAAGAAGAATTTTTGCTGATGGAGAATGGTGCACTTCGAATGAACACTACCTTTTGAACACTAAGAATATAGACTAAGTCCTTCACACCTAGCTAGACCTCATTGGATTTATCCAATGATTTCAAGTAATAGCACCAGGATTTGCTGTGGAAACTCACAGGCTTCTGGTTCTCAAGTGAAAGATAGTTGCTCAAAGAAATGCTGCAACTGCTGCAATTTGAATAGCTGCTAACTGCTCTGATACCATGTGATAATCTACAGGGATCTAGCAACTGTAACAATCTCACAATCAAACTCTCAAGAATGTTGCAAAGAAGAAGAGAAGCATGCACTCAATAATCACTCATAAACACATAATAATGAACAATAACAGTATCATACAATGAATAATGAATGTAAATAATGCGATACAATGAACTGTAAAGGAGCATAATATAGGATTCGAATTAGCCAAGTAGGGAATTCGAATATGAGCTCAAAGTCTAGCTTGGAAGACAATGGAGACATCATCCAGTCAGCAATATCAATCATAAATGGTAAGAGCCATTCAAGTGTGTCCAACTAAGTCTAACAGAACCATCTAGGCATAAATCAAGGAATGGAGACTCCAAGGGGGGCGCATGAGGCTGTCTAGCTCAAAGTCTAGCTTGGATAACAATGGAGACATCATACAGTCAGTAGTATCAGTCATAAATGGTAATAGTCAGTCAAGTGTGTATAACTGAGTCTAACATAACCATCTAGGCATAAATCAGGGAATGGAGAATCCAAGGGGGTCACATGAGGCTATCAAATAGTCAAGTGGAATTCCAGAACTAGCTAACTAGAAGCTACAATCAGTCAGCATGAGCAATTAGTGGAAGAACTACTCAATCAATGCAGTAACTGAATGATAAATCCCGGTAGGTGAGATAAGGCACCCTAACT
Organism: Larix kaempferi; assembly: GCA_027924585.1. Taxonomy (NCBI): domain Eukaryota; kingdom Viridiplantae; phylum Streptophyta; class Pinopsida; order Pinales; family Pinaceae; genus Larix; species Larix kaempferi. The sequence goes on from BSBM01000626.1 coordinate 1,882,874, forward strand.
GAGCCATAATTGGTGGTAGGTGGGAAAGGCGCGCTTGTCAAGCAAAAAGTCAAGGAGGGTGCATTAGGTAGGTAGGAGGACAAATGGGGGATAAAGACAAGCTCTGGAGAGATAGAAGCAAGCTCTAGGTGCTGGGGAGAGAACCATGATGATGACTGGATGCATGCAGATTTCCATGCAGGCATGCAAAATATAATAATGATGGTGTGAATATTCCAACATTTTCCATGAAGGTTACATAGAGAACATTTGCTCTAGGACCAGCACCAAATTTCCTCAATAGATTGTCGCATACATGGACTTTTTTAGCTAAGGTAAGCCACAAGAACAACTTGGTCTTGAGAGGACAAATGAATTCCAAGATTTCCTTATTCCTCCACTCTGGTGGGAGTTCACTTTCTTCATCATGTAGGGCCTGATATCCAAGATTTAGCAAATAAGAACCCCTAGTAGCATTTTGAGTCCATCGTAGGGATCCCTCCTTATCAACCAATATGATATGGATATCTTTTAAAGATTTGATATATCCTTCCCAATGGACATTTTCATCATTCTCAAAACCCAAAACAAATGCAGTTATCCATTCTTTAAGGATAGGTGTGGAATGCGTCTAATCATGAATCTGGTACAAAATAAAAATAAAAATTTTCCACTAGAGAAGTAATCATCTGCTTTGGCAATATATGCAATACTTTGCATCTAATCCATGGGTCGAGACCCAGTCGAATGAATATGCCATTTCCAACCTCACAATATAATTGATATCCAATAAGATCAAAGGCTAATAGAAGAGATTTCCACACAATGGACACATTCGTCATTGATTTCACACTAGAGTGGCACCACTCCAAAATAGTCATGGGGTACATATAATTTTTCTATACAACCTTAACCCACATACTATCACCTTTTAACACTCTCCATATGAATTTTGCTGCAAGTGCTTTTGAAAATCACAAGTGATGTTTAAGCCCCCATCCCCCACTATGTTTTGGTAAGGTAAGCATGTTCCAAGTAACCCAGTGGGAAATTTTTTCATCAGAATTCCTTCTCCACGGAAAACTGAAGCAAATCTTCCTAATACACTAATGCACACTAGTCAGTACATGTGTTATATAAACCCAAAAAATAGGTAATCCTTCCATAATAGATTTCAGTAATACCAACCTACTAGATTTTGATAACCACTTATTGCACTAGAGTTGCAACTTAATCTCAAATTTATGGATAAGCTAGGCCCTGTCCTTAAAGTTGTAGTCACTAGATTTCAAAATAAACCCCATATATTTTATACCTTAGATAACATCTAGAAGCTCAAAATCAAATTGAGAGGAGATCCATTCAACAACCTTATGATCCAAGTTCAAGATACAGACAATAGGATTATTTGGGTTACAAATCATACCTGTAGAATCCAAGAAGAGAGCAAGAAAATATTTGTATTTAAGAATATCCTTTTTGGTACCCTTTGAGAATAGAAGAATATCATCTACAAATAGTAGATGTGAAATGAAGACTGCACCACCAAAGTGGAAACCTTTGAGATTTCCATTATGTCTGTCGTTTCTTATAATTCTGCCGAGTCCCTCCATGACTAATAGAAATAAAAGAGGAGCAAGTGGGATCCCTTTCCTAACTTCTCTTCCCAGGCTAAAGAAGGATGAATTCGAGCCATTTATCAGCATTGCAAAAATGATAGAATGTACACAAGAGAGAATCCAGTTCACCATATATAGATAAAAACCAACCTGAATAAGTACTAACCTGGGAAAAGTCCAATTCACTCTGTCATATGCCTTGGATAAATCTGCCTTTATGAGCACAGTCAGGATGAATTTAATCTTTGTCGAGTGGAGGAGTTCCTAAGCAATATTGATAGCATCATGTATATGCCTTCCTTAAAGGAAAGTAAATTGTTCAAAGTTGGTAAATTTTGATAAGATACCTCTAATTCTATTTTCTATTACCTTAGCAATCAACTTGTAGACACAATTACATAGGGAAATAGGCCTGACATCATCAATTGTAGTCACTTTGTCTATTTTTGGAATCAAAGTTAAGAAGATAGATTTGAAAGCAGCCAAGACTCCACATTTTAATATGGACTCTTCAACAACTAAAAGTAAATGATCTTCGCCAATAACCTCAAACATGACAATATTCATCATATTATTAACAATGACTACCATTAAGACAACACTTGGAGTCCAGACTCCGCAATAGATAGACAGTTGTATAGTGAAGGTAGACTTGACCAGCACTGTCGTTGGGATTGTTGATAAAGTGATATTTGGACTCTTGATCAAGATCTAGTTGCAACATTTAAGTGTTAAGGTTCCTTGTGAATGGGAAAATGTACCCATTCTCGAGAAGCCCAAGAATGAAACCATAGAGATTCCTCCATAATTTTGTGATGGATTGATAGGTGTTCTAATTGTTGGTAGACTACAACAATGGTTGTCATTGGAAGGGAGTTGGGGAAAAATAAAGACATGTTCATTTATTTGTTGAGGACAATGTCGACTAATGCATGGAATTTAATTTACAAAATGGGTTGGACTAAGACTAAATTTTTAGGGAATTCAATTTTTCCAACATTCATTTAAATTTCTGGAACTATATGGGCAGAGCCAGAGTATTTTTATAAAACTAGAATGGCTAATTATCATGACAGTGATACACCTCTAGACTACATTCAGCTATCAAAATGCTACTTGAAAACATAGTGTGAGAGATAGGAACAATCTTATTGATTAACCCTTTAGTCGCGACTTAAACTTGGTCTCTGTAGATCGATTGACTTGGAAGATACCAGTATAGACCTTTTAAAAATGTCAGCATGACTAGATGAATTTGATCCAAGCAAATATATAAGCATAAACTCACCATTTGATCTAGGCATATCATCAAGTATAATCTTGATTTCTGATTAGTTGAAATGTTCAAGGTTTTAAAAGGTAGATTCTAATTAAATCGACTTAATCAAGTAACTTAAAAAAATTAAACTCGGATCATTAGGAAATTCCAGTTAACATGAAATTAAGTGGATCTGGGAAAATTTCTTAATGTGGCCATCAAGCTCCCTCACAATTGGACAAAACTAAATTTTGTTTAGTGAAATTTATTTTTCCTTAACCTTGATGGCATGCATAAAGAGATTGCAATGCAAAAATCCAAATTCATAAACTAGTCGACAGTTCAGTTTACACACTGTTACACAATAGTGTGATGTGGCTATTAAAACACCTCTAGATAAACATTAAAATCCCAATTTAACATATTCCGCATAAATGTATTTCTGGGAATATAAATTCATAGGTTTATTTTCGGGAATGCATGTACTCTAGTTTGTTTGTATTGAGTGCCACACTCGTCTACTTCCTATTGAACCAGGAGATCATACCTGATCCCAAACTGAAGTAGCATCCTAGCGTGCTCTTCCTTTCTGTGATAGCACCGACCCAATATCAACACATGATTTTCCACAATAAGGTGAACATGTCTCGGCTCCATCATGTACTGACTCAATGTGTTTAGTACAAAGCATATATCTAGCCTCATGCTCGTTAAGTACATCAACGAACCAATAATTTGTATGTATATAGTGGCATCCACTATCTATGAAGAAGTATCACACAACAACTTCAAATTCAATGCCATTGGGGTGGCCATGGATTTGCAATCCATCATCCTGAATATCTTCATGATCTCTACTGCATATTTTCCTTGACTAAGGAAAATCTCTTATGGATTCTGCCAAACAATTCAGGAAAGTTGTCTTTACACTACAACAAAATCCCCTTTTGGGTGTGGTTTTAGCTTGCGACGATTTTGCTAAACCCCCCCCAAAATTATTTTCAGGTCTTTGGGGGCATTCCTCCCTAAGGTGAGTTGACAAAACCCCTTCTCCGGCCAAATCCGTGGACAGAAATATAAAAAATCTGATGCCCCAGTATTCTCAAGCAGTAGTGATAGGATCAAAATTCAAAATTTTTGGATCTGGAATCTTCCTCCACATAAAAATGCACCCTCTAGGGAGAATTGATTTGTGCTCTTTTTCGGGCCGATCTATGGTGAAAAGCCTTCAGAACAAGAAACCCTAGTTTTCACTTTCGGTAGTTTCTTGTTAGGAACCTATGTCAACCCTTCTCTTTACTATGTTAGTATATTGTTGTTGGACGCATATGCTTTGTAAGTCGTCCCATAGTATTATATGTCCCATGGTTTTGACTCATAGTATTGGGCATAGACTTAGTATATAAGTGTGTGTTGAGGTCATTGAAGGACCGTGAAGTTAATTGTATTGAGCTTGCTCAAAGGAGGTTGCCCCCTCGAAGTGTCCCATGATCAATATAAAAGTGATTCTAAGTTCTATTATTTCTGATATCTTGTGTATTTGCATTAATTAATTATTGCAGGTTCATCACATCTAGTATCAAAGCACTTTCTTGGGCTCGTTGGGTGGAATTTCTACCAAATTTTTTTTCACATCTGTTGCAGCTTCGGATTTGGGAATAATCCTTATCTGATTAACTGTGGGAATTACTTAGGAATAAGCCCTAAAACTCATTGTGAGGAGTACCACAAGAACCCCAAAGTAGCTGGCCCATTGAGAGGACCTGCCAGCGAAAAGGGCAACAACCCCTACCTGATTGACTAGTTCCCACCTGTGAGGTAAACCAAGAGCGGTCGTTTGTGGCAAAGCGGTTATCAGTTTTATCTGAGCCGTGGAGTGAGGGGTACTACCCCAATACGCAAGCCGTCAGACAGCATTGGTGGCCGAGTGAAACACCTGAACTGTTAGGAAGCCGTACATACCTGGGGTCCATATCTATTTTCAGTTGAACTGTTGCCGATCACTTCCGCTCCAGATCCAGCCATTTCAGATCTATTCTGAAAGTCATTCCAGATCCAGTCGTCGTTTCAGATCCATCCGTTTTCGATCCCTTCTGCGCCATTGCAGATCCATCTGTTGCAGATCCCTTCCGCACCGCTGTTGCTGATCCATTTCTTAAAAAAAAAAAAACCAGTTTTTTCTCCATATCTCCCTTGTTTTCACTCTGTTTCCCTTGAAATTTTTGGGGAACCCCTGTCATCCCATTCTGCATCTTTCATTCCTGAGGACCCTATCCCCAATTCCCCTTCCCAAAGCCCAAAATACCACATTTGTCTATTTTTGGGGTTTGCCATAACTTCCTCAGATTTCACCCAATCACCTTCAAATTTTACCACAGAGTTCCTTTCTGAATTCTGCTTCTTTGTCCCTCTCTGCCAAATTTTCTCATTCTATCACCCCGCTTTTGAAATCCCCCTTTTTGCTTTCTTGTCCTTTCGACAGTGTCCAAAATCTAGTCAAACCCCAATTACCCATCAGATTGTTTCCCCAATCCAAATTTCCCTTTACTAAATCAACTTCTGTTTGTGTTTTTCTACCCATTCCACCAAAAAAAAAAAACCTGGTTATGGTTGTCACCCGTGCAGGAGCACACACCATGGAGGAAGCACTTGCAGCCATCCAAACCAAACTCCAAGATATGGATGAAAAATTTCTCAGCCTCCATCTTCAGCATTCAGCCATGAACAATACCAGACAGCCAGAATCTTTTGCAGCCACCGGGTTCTCTTCTTCCAGCAATTTTCGTGGGCCGAAGCTTGATTTTCCTCGCTTCAATGGTACTGATTCAAGTGGATGGATATATCGAGTAGAACAATATTTCAGTCTGCATAATACTTCTGATGCCCAGAAAGTTCCACTTGCATCCTTTCATTTGGAACAAGATGCCCTTCAATGATACCGTTGGTACATCAAATCTCATCCCGAGCCAAACTGGACAGATTTTTGCCAACTCATTTTGCCATGATTTGGTCATAGTGCTTTTGATGATTTCACAGGAGCACTCACTAAACTTCACCAAATTGGCACAGTGAGAGAGTATCAGACAGAATTTGAGAAATTGGCCAATCACACAGAAGGATTGTCTAATGAATTCTATAGGAGTTGTTTTATCAGTGGTCTCAAGGATGAAATCCGCTCAGAGGTCAAAATGTTTTGTCCCAACACAATGATGGAAGTCCAAGGGTTGGCTAAGCTGGCTGAGGCCAAGATCGCATCTCAACAACGCTCCAAACCCACCTTTGTTCCCTTCAGAAATATGGGTTCCCAACGACCTCCCATCACGCCTTCTCCTCAACCAACTCCTATCAAGCATTTGTCTGAAATAGAAATGCAGGCACGCTGAGACAAAGGGATTTGCTATAATTGTGATGAGAAATTCACTCGGGGCCATAGATGTGTTCAACAAAAGTTCTATCTCTTGGATGTGGATTCTCCGCCTGCCTTAGAACTTGGTGAAGAAGCTACAGATATAGTAGATGATCAGGTCGACATTCAACACCCGCCTGTTGACACCCCATCTCAGGACGACCCACCCAAGATCTCTCTCCATGCTGTAACCGGCGTCACCACCCCACACACAATGCAGGTCAGGGGATACTTCAAGAAGCTCCCTCTTACCATACTCATTGATTTTGGTAGCACTCATAACTTCATTGACCCTCAGATTTCCAAACAGGCTGATTGTTTTGTCCATCCTTGCTCCAACTTTGAAGTCATGGTTGCTAATGGGGGCACCTTACCTTGCAAAGGGAAGTGTCACAATGCGCGTATCTCTATGAAATATTATAACCTATGCTCTGACATGTTTGCCTTGTCCTTAGGTGGATGTGATGTGGTTTTGGGCATTCAATGGTTACGCACACTTGGCCCCATCTTATGGGATTTTGATGCACTTTGGATGCAGTTTAAAGTCAATTGGGCACAACACAAATTTATGGGCTTACAACCAGGGTCTCTCTGCATCATCAGTTCACATCGCTTGGAAAAAATCCTTAAGAAGAATTCACATGGTGGCATCGCTCAGCTCAATTCCATTCAGATGCACCCATCAACAATATCCACTACTTCCTTGGATAGATATGCAGGTATCCTTGCTGAACCAATGCGCTTGTTGCCTTCAAGATACCTTTCCGGTAAGAATTTACAAAACATCTTCCTCTCAGCAGGAAATGATGGCTATTTTGCATGTAGTACAGAAGTGGTAGCCATACCTATTAGGGAATTATTTCTGCATCAAGACTGATCTCCAGTGTCTGGAAAATTTTCTGGAACAATGGGTCTCCTCCCCAACACACTTGAACTGGGTTATCCAACTCATGGGTTATCCCTATGTGATCACTTACAAGACGGGTAAGGACAATATGGTGGAAGATGCTCCTTCTCACACAATTGATGACCTAGTTTCTCTTACAGCTCTTTCTCTGCTTGCTCCAAATTGGTTTCCATATGTTCAACAGGGCTCTCTGTTCTATGAACTCCATGCTTCTTCATCAATAGGGCACTCTGGGTTCTGCAAAATGGGTGACCAAGAACAATGTAACTTCTTTTGGCAGGGACTAAAAATGACAATTCAACAGATGGTGGCTGACGATGATACTTTCCAAGTCAACACGAGTGAAACGACACTCCTTTCAGGATTGCTCAAACCCTTTCCCATCCCTACACAGCTTTGGCCAACTATTTCTATGGATTTCCTAGCAGCACTCTGGTGGTACAATACAACATCTCAAAGCACACCATATGAAGCAGTCTATGGAAAAACACCGCCAGTTCTTCGTCCATACATCCTTCGCAGCTCCTCAGTTTAGGAAATTGACTCGGTTCTTCGAAACTGCGATTAGATTCTTCTCATTCTGCAGGACAATCTTCACATGGCTAGAATTTGCCTGAAACAACAAGCCGATCAACACCGTTCTGAGCGCATTTTCCACGCAGCTGACAGGGTTCTTCTTCATCTACAACCTTCCAAGCAATCCTCCTTGACACTCCAAAGGCATCAGTGGCCCAAAATGCAACCCGAGGATGCTACCGGGGAACCACTCCTTTAGCTTCTGCAGCAATTTCTCCAACCAAAGCTTTGAGGACAAAGCTTTTTCTAAGGGAGAGGGAATGTTAGGAACCTATGTCAACCCTTCTCTTTACTATGTTAGTATATTGTTGTTGGACGCATATGCTTTGTAAGTAGTCCCGTAGTATTTGTTGATTCGTAGTTTATATTAGCCCATAGTATTGACCCATAGTATTGGACGCATATGCTCTGTAAGTCATCCCGTAGTATTATATGTCCCATGGTTTTGACTCATAGTATTGGGCATAGACTTAGTATATAAGTGTGTGTTGAGGTCATTGAAGGACCGTGAAGTTAATTGTATTGAGCTTGCTCAAAGGAGGTTGCCCCCTCGAAGTGGCCCATGATCAATATAAAAGTGATTCTAAGTTCTATTATTTCTGATATCTTGTGTATTTGCATTAATTAATTATTGCAGGTTCATCACATTTCTGCTGCACAAGGTATTCTTTCAGGCTAGCACTCATATCATGTTAGAATTTTAATACTATAAAGATGGTTATGTTACAATCAATTTGCATTATATCACAATAACCATATACAATAGGATCACTGAAAGATAGACACGCACAATAGAAACAAGACTACAAAAAAAATTATCATGGGAAACCCACTTGGGGTAGAAAACCCGAAAAAACTTCTTCATTATAGATTCATTAGCAAGTACCAATGTCAATCTTGTACAATAACTTGAGAATAAAGAAACCCCAAAATAAGATGTTTTCAATGCAACTACTCTTTCTCCCAAGCGAACTTATCTTTCTCTCTCTACTCATGTGAACATGCTTGAGTGAGTAATGTGTACAAATGAGATAGGTGTCTCACCTATTTATACTAATCAAAAGTGACCTTTTTAACTAACTGGTCCAATTTGAATTCCCTGATTGGGACGACTTGACTGGGGAAGTTTTTCCCATTGTTTGGGGCAGACTGCCCATTGTTTGGGGCAATTTATGTTGATGTATATGTAACTTCAGAATGTATTTCATATATATTTATTGTACCCTTATTAGAGATGTGTTATTCCTCTATAAGGAAGTGTCGTCATGTGGATTGACAAGTGTCGCAAGTGTGTGTACTTGCTGATGGGTTATTAGACCACCATGTGTAGGGTCGACCCTGAAATATATATTATATTGTGGATGTATTTAGATAGACAAGTTGGTCCCATAGTGTAACTGGGAAAACAAGTTAAGTATAAATAGAGATCGGGAGATCTCTATTTGGATCATTCGGAAAGACACACTTCTCTCACTCAGAAAGTGGCGCACTAGTGAGGAGGAGGATCATCTGCTCTAGGAGACTATCTCAAGTGTATTTTGGTTGTACTTTGGTTGAGCCATTGCTCTCTCTATCTCTGAGGAAGTTGTGGGGTTTTTCACCTTAGGGTTTTCCCCATGGAAACTCTGTGTCTCTTGTCTCTCATGCTTTTGATTCTTGTGATGCTTGTGATGCTTGTCATGCTTATTGTGATTGTTATGCATTGATATACTGTATATGTTATTCTCTCCGTAAAGATCCAAGAGTATTGTGAATTAAATGCTCAAAATTTAACATGGTATCAGAGCTAACCTCAGAAGAAGACATTTTGCAGTGACAGAAACTTGAGTTTCTCTCCATAGATTTTGGAAATGCAGTATAGTAGATTGACTCTACTCATCAAGGAGAATCTATCTGTCCAATCAGAATTCAATTCTAAGCATTTTCAGATTTGGCCCTAAAAATTAGGGTTTCCACAAAAATAGGAATTTTTGAAATTTGAAGACATAGCTGGAAGCTCCTTGCAAACATCGAAGCTTAGAGCTTTGAATCGAGATTTTTGGCTGGGTAGATCTCCGAGAAACTCAAACCCTAATTCAGGGCTCTCCGTAGTGAACCCAGGAGGACAAAAAGGCAAATTTGAAGGGTAAAGCTTTGCTGATCTCAAATTCTGAATACACCAGGATGATCAGCTCATCAAGGCATATCTTTCTATCCTTTCAAAAAGTTGAAATTCACATTTTGAATTTTTAGGGTTTTTCCGACAAACCCTAATCCGGGACCAGATCCAGTTTTTAGCATTTCAAGTGGTAAGACCTAAATCTTTTCTATTTCCATTTGAAGTACTCTTTAAGATGTCTCACCACACCAAGCTTGAGGATAAGTTTGAAGGAGCTAATAACTTCCGAGCTTGGAAGTATAGGATTGGGTTAATCCTGGAAGAGAATGAGTTGGACTCATATATAAAAGAAGACATCCATATCCTAGAGGATGAAGAGGCTAAGGTATTTCATAAGAAGAACTTGGTCAAAGCAAAGAGAATCATTGCTGATTCTATCAAAGACCATCTCATACCCCATGTGTCTTCTCTAAAGACACCCAAGGAGATGTTTGACTCTTTAACCAAACTATTTGAAGGGAAGAATATAAATCGGAAGATGACCTTGCGGAACTAATTGAAAAGAGTAAAGTTTCAGAATGGAGAAACCATTCAATCTTATTTTTCAAGGGTCTCCCAGATCAAAGAACAACTAGAAGCAGTGGATGAAATGGTGGAGAATGGTGAAGTGGTGATGAGAACTCTAAATGGCCTACCCAGGTCATGGGATTCCTTTATTCAATGAATTTGTGCAAGGAAGAAGTTGATCTTATTCAATAGATTGCAGGAAGAATGCTCTCAAGAAGAAGCTAGGCTTATGGCCTGAGAAGAAAAGATGGGAAATGAAGATCAAGCTCTCACAACACATGCCAGGAAAGGCAATTCCAAGAAGGAATTATCTCATAACAGGAAATTCTCACACCACCATTATCATAAAGATAAGAAAGATCTCAGATGCTTCAATTGCAATGAGAAGGGACACTTTGCTTCAGATTGTCCCAAGAAGAAGAAAGACAAGAACAACTTCAACAAGAAGAAGAAGAATAACAAAAAAAGATATCATGCTCATGTTGCCAAAGATGATGAACTCCCAAAGAAGAAGGCTAGGGTAGAAAGTGATAGTGATGATGACTCATCAAGTGAAGAAGAGTGTGTTCTAATTTTTTCTCTCACAGGTACTATCTCCCATGGCTGTAATGATTGGTTGATTGACAGTGGGGCTTCCAAACACATGACTGGGTTTAAGGAATCTTTTGTGAATCTATCCGAACATGAATCACCCCATAAGGTGAAACTTGGGGATGATTATCAATACCCAATCAAAGTTAGTGGTGAAGCCTCCTACAACCTAGATTTTGGAAAATCTTTGAAGATGAAAGAAGTCCTTTATGTACTTGGGCTCAAGAAGAACTTACTCTCCATCTCTGCATTGGATGAAAAAGGTATGAGGGTTGCATTTGTGGATTTCCAAGTCCTAATGTGGCCAAAGGGAAAGACCACAGATGATGCAGTAGTGATTGGAGAGAAAGAGGGAGGTTTGTATAAATTGAAGGGACAACCTAAACATGCCATGGTACATGAATCCATGGAGCCAAGTGAACTTTGGCATAGAAGACTTGCTCATATGCACTATAGGGCGCTTCCAATTGCAAGCAAGGCTATAGAGGGTCTTCCTGAAATCAAGACCAAACATGAAGGTGTTTGCAAAGGATGTGCAAAAGGTAATAACATTAAGAAGGCTTTCCCAAGCAGTGAAAGCAAGGCAAAAGATATACTGGAGATCATCCACTCAGATGTATGTGGTCCTATGTCATTCAGTTCTCTGAGTGGGTATGTTTACTCTGTCTCATTTATTGATGAATTCTCTAGGAAGACGTGGGTATACTTCTTGAAGAACAAAGATGAGGTGTTTGATAAGTTCAAGGAATTCAAAACCTTAATGGAGAATCAAACTGACAAGAAGATCAAAACATTCATATCCGACAATGGTGGAGAATTCACCTCAGGCGACTTCAAGAAGCTTTGCAGTGATTCAGGGATTAAGAGGGAGTTGACTGCTCCTTATAATCCTCAATAGAATGGAGTTGCAGAAAGGAAGAACAGAATAATCATGGAAGCAACAAGGGCAATGCTGCATGACCAGGATCCACCTATGCATCTATGGGCAGAAGCAGCTAGAACAGCTGTATATGTGTAGAACAGAACACCCCACAAGATATTGGACAACAAGACTCTAGAAGAGGTGTTTTCTGGTAAGAAACCTGAAGTCAGCCATCTCAGGATATTTGGTTGTACAGTATACACTCATGTACCAAAGGAAAAGAGGACCAAACTAAATCCTTCAGGAAAGAAGGGTATCTTTGTGGGTTACAGTGAAAGCTGGAAGGCTTACAGAATATACTTTCCAGGGTTCAAGAAGATTGATGTCAGCAGGGATGTAACATTTGATGAAAACTCAGCATGCATCAAATCAAGGAAGGAACCTATCGAAGTTTATGAAGAACCTAAGGACACTAGATTTCAAGACACTACCATGACTAAAGCAATTCCTGAAGTTGTTCGTGAGTTTGAAGATCCGCAAGAACCTGTAGATCCACCCCGTGAGGATAACTCTCACAAGAGGAAACCTGAATGGACTAGAGAGCTCATTTAAGATGCAGAAAGATTTGGAATTCCAGAAGAAAAACCCAGAGCAAAGAAGAGAACCAGATCACACACCAGCTATGTTGCTTTACTCTGTGACATTATGAACAAAGAACCTTCCAGTTATGAAGAAGCAGCAGAAAAGAAAGAATGGAAGGATGCCATGGTTGAGGAATACCAATCAATAATGAAGAATGATGTTTGGGATGTTGTCCCAAGACCTAAAGAGAAGTCTGTTGTGACTACCAAATGGATCTACAAAATCAAGCATGCTGCAGATGGCAGTGTAGAGAAATACAAGGCAAGATTCGTAGTTCGTGGCTTCTATCAGAAAGAGGGAATAGATTATGAAGAAACTTTTGCACATGTAGCCAGGTATACTTCCATCAGAACAGTACTTGCCCTAGCTGTAGCAATGAAACGGAAAATACACCGAATGGATGTCAAGACTGCTTTCTTAAATGGCGTAGTTGAAGAGGAAGTATATGTGGAGCAGCCACTCAGTTTTGAAATACATGATAGGGAGTCATATGTGTGCAGATTGAAGAAATCCTTGTATGGCTTGAAGCAAGCCCCCAGAACCTGGTATGGTAGGATGGACAGTTTCCTATCTACTTTGGGCTTTACCAAGAGTAAAGTGGATTCCAACCTTTACTACAAAGTTGAGGAAGGGAATCCTATGATTCTACTTCTGTACGTGGATGACTTATTTGTAACATGAGATGACAGATTGATTGCAGATACTAAGAGCAAGCTTGCTGCCGATTTTGATATGAAAGATTTGGGAATGATGCATTATTTCCTAGGTATGGAGGTGTGGCAGAGTGCAAGTGGGATCTTCCTTGGTCAAGGGAAGTATACAATAGATATCATAAAGATATTCGGGATGATGGATTGCGAGGCTGTGGCCACACCTATGGCATCTAATCTGAAGCTTCTATGTGATGCTTCATCTGAGCTGGTTGATGTCTCTATGTATCGTCAGATGATTGGGTCCTTGATGTACCTGACGAACACGAGACTAGATATTTTCTTTGCGGTGAACACATTGAGCCAGTTCCTGACGGATCCGAGGAGTGTTCACTTGGTTGCTGTAAAGCAGGTTTTGAGGTAGATGAAGGGTACATTGGATTATGGGCTCAAGTATGAAGCGAATCAAAAGTTTAACCTGCAGGGTTATGTTGATTCAGATTGGGCTGGCAGTGCTGCAGATAGGAAGAGCACATCTGGGTGTTGCTTCAGTATGGGATCAATTGTGATCTCTTGGTTTAGCAGGAAGCAGTCCTGCGTAGCACTGAGTACAGCTGAGGCAGAGTATGTTGTAGCCTGTTAAGGTAGTTGTGAGGCAGTATGGCTACATAAGCTACTGTCTGTTGATGTATATGTAACTTCGGAATGTATTTCATCTGCATATTTTATATATATTTATTGTACCCTTATAAGAGATGTGTTATTCCTCTATAAGGAAGTGTCGTCATGTGGATTGAAAAGTGTCGCAAGTGTGTGTACTTGCTGATGGGTTATTAGACCACCATGTGGGGTCAGCCCTGAATTATATATAATATAATGTGGATGTATCTAGATAGAAAAGTCGGCCCCATAAGGTCACTGGGCAAAAAGGTTAGTATAAATAGAGATCGGAGATCTCTATTTTACTCACTCTCGGAAAAGTAACTCACTCTCACTTGAAAAGTGGCGCACTAGTGAGGAGGAGGATCATCTTCTATCAGGAGACTATCTCAGTGTTATTTGGTTGTACTTTGGTTGAGCCATTGCTCTCTCTATCTCTGAGGAAGTTGTGGGGTTTTTCACCTTAGGGTTTTCCCCACGAAAACTCTGTGTCTCTTGTCTTTATGCTTTTGATTCTTGTGATGATTGTCATATTATGATTGTCATGCATTGATATACTGTAGATGTTATTCTCTCAGCAAAGATCCTATAGTATTTTGAATTAATACTCAAAATTTAACATGGTATCAGAGCTAACGTGAGAAGAAGACATTTTGCAGTGATGGAAGCTTGAGTTCCTTGTTTATTGGGTTTCTCTCCACATATTTTTTGAAAATCAGTATAGTAGATTGAATCTACTCATCAAGGCGCATCTATCTGTCCAATCAGAACTCAATTCCGAGCATTTTTAGATTTGGCCCTAAAAATTAGGGTTTCCACAAAACTAGGAATTTCTAGAATCTGAAGGCACAGCTGGAAGCTCCTTGCAAAAATCGAAGTTTAGAGCTTTGGATCGAGATTTTTGGCTAGGTAGATCTCTGGAAAACTCAAACCCTAATTCAGGGCTCTCCCTAGTGAACCCAGGAGGACAAAAAGGCAATTCTGAAGGGCAAGACTTTGCTGATCTCAAAATATGAATGCACCAAGCTGATCAGCTCACCAAGGCGCATCTTTCTATCCTTTCAGAAATTGGAAATTCACATTTTGAATTTTTAGGGTTTCTCTGACAAACCCTAATCTGGGACCAGATCCAGTTTTCAGCATTTCAAGTGGTGAGATCTAAATCTTTTCTACTTCCATTTGAAGTACTCTTTAAGATGTCTCTCCACACCAAGCTTGGGGATAAGCTTGAAGGAGCTGATAACTTCCGAGCCTGGAAGTATAGGATTGGGTTAATCCTGGAAGAGAATGAGTTGGACTCATATGTGAAAGAAGACATCCCTATCCCAGAGGATGAAGAGGCCAAGGCATTACATAAGAAGAACTTGGTCAAGGTAAAGAGAATCATTGCTGATTCCATCAAAGACCATCTCATACCCCATGTGTCTTCTCTTAAGACACCTAAGGAGATGTTTGAATCTTTGACTAAGCTATTTGAAGGGAAGAACATAAATCGGAAGATGACCCTGCGAAACCAATTGAAAGGAGTAAAGTTTCAGAATGGAGAAACCATTCAATCTTATTTCTCAAGAGTCTCCCAGATCAAGGAACAACTAGAAGCAGTGGATTAAATGGTGGAGAATGGTGAAGTAGTGATGACCACTCTGAATTTCCTACCCAGGTCATGGGATTCCTTCATTCAAGGAATTTGTGCAAGGAAGAAGTTGATCTCATTCAACAGATTGCGGGAAGAATGCTCTCAAGAAGAAGCTAGACTTATAGCCCGTGAGGAAAAGATGGGAGGTGAAGATCAAGCTCTCGCAGTCCACACCAAAAGAAGCAAAACCAAGAAAGAGCACCCTCGTCACAATAGATCCTATCAAAAGAGCAAGAAGGACCTAAGATGCTTCACATGCAATGAGAAGGGTCATTTTGCCTCAGATTGTCCCAAGAACAAAAGGGATAATACCAACAATAAGAAGAAGAAGGGCAGCAAAAGAAGGTTTCATGCTCATGCTGCCGAAGATGATGAACCCCCAAAGAAGAAAGCTAGGGCAGAAAGTGATAGTGATGATGACTCATCAAGTGAAGAAGAATATGTTCTGATCTCTGCTCTTACAGGTACTATCTCTCATGGTTGTAATGATTAGTTAATTGATAGTGGGGCTTCCAAACACATGACTGGGTTTAAGGAATCTTTTGTGAACCTATCTAAACATGAATCACCCCATAAGGTGAAACTTGGGGATGATTATCAATACCCAATCAAAGGAAGTGGTGAAGCCTCCTACAACCTAGATTCTAGAAAATCCTTGAAGATGAAAGAAGTCCTTTATGTACCTGGGCTCAAGAAGAACTTACTCTTAATCTCTGCATTGGATGCAAAAGGTATGAGGGTTGCATTTGTGGATGGTCAAGTCCTAATGTGGCCAAAGGGAAAGACCATAGATGATGCAGTAGTGATTGGAGAGCAAAAGGGAGGTTTGTATAAATTGAAGGGACAACTTGAACATGCCATGGTGCATGAATCCATGGAGCCAAGTGAACTTTTGCATAGAAGACTTGCTCATATGCACTATAGAGCACTTCCAATTGCAAGCAAGGCAGTAGAGGGTCTTCCTGAAATCAAGACCAAACATGAAGGTGTTTGTAAAGGATGTGCAAAAGGTAAGAACATCAAGAAGGCCTTCCCAAGCAGTGAAAGCAAGGAAAAAGACATCCTAGAAATCATCCACTGAGATGTATGTGGTCCTATGTCATCCAGTTCACTGAGTGGGTATGTTTACGATGTCTCATTTATTGATGACTTCTCCAGGAAGAATTGGGTATACTTCTTGAAGAGAAAAGATGAGGTGTTTGATAAATTCAAGGAATTCAAAACCTTGATGGAGAATCAAACTGAGAAGAAGATCAAAACATTAAGATCCAACAATGGTGGAGAATTCACCTCAAGTGACTTCAAGAAGCTTTGTAGTGATTCAGGGATTAAGAGGGAGTTGTCTGCTCCATATAATCCTCAACAAAATGGAGTTGCAGAAAGGAAGAACAGAACCATCGTGGAAGCAGCAAGGGCAATGCTGCATGACCAGGATCTACCTATGCATCTATAGGCAGAAGCAGCTAGAACAGTTGTATATGTGCAGAACAGAACACCCCACAAGATATTGGACAACAAGACACCAGAAGAGGTCTTTTCTGGTAAGAAACCTGAAGTAGGCCATCTCAGAATATTTGGTTGTCCAGTATACACTCATGTCCCAAAAAAAAATAGGACTAAACTAGATCCTTCAGGAAAGAAGGGTATCTTTGTGGGTTACAGTGAAAGCTCGAAGGCTTACAGAATATACTTTCCAGGGTTCAAGAAGATTGATGTCAGCAGGGATGTAACATTTGATGAAAAATCAGCATTCATCAAGTCAAGGAAGGCACCTATCAAAGTTTATGAAGAACCTAAGGAAACAAGATTTCAAGACACTACCATGACTGAAGCAGTTCCAGAAGTTGTTCGTGAGTTTGAAGATCCGCAAGAACTTGTAGATCCACCCTGTGAAGATAACTCTCACAAGAGGAAACCTGCATGGGATAGAGAGCTCATTCAAGATGTAGAAAGATTTGGCATTCCAGAAGAAGAATACAGAGCAAAGAAGAGGACCAGATCACATACCAGCTATGTTGCTTTACTCTGTGACATTATGAACAAAGAGCCTTCCAGTTATGAAGAAGAAGCGGAAAAGAAAGAATGGAAGGATGCCATGGTTGAGGAATATCAATCAATAATGATGAATGATGTTTGGGATGTTGTCCCAAGACCTAAAGAGAAGTCTATTGTGACTTCCAAATGGATCTACAAAATCAAGCATGCTCCAGATGGCAGTGTGGAGAAATACAAGGCAAGATTCATAGCTCGTGGCTTCTATCAGAAAGAGGGAATAGATTATGAAGAAAATTTTGCACCTGTACCCAGGTATACTTCCATCAGAACAGTACTTGCCCTGGCTGCAGCAATGAAATGGAAAATACACCAAATGGATGTCAAGACTGCTTTCTTGAATGGTGTAGTTGAAGAGGAAGTATATGTGGAACAACCACTTGGTTTTGAAATACATGACAGGGAATCTTATGTGTGCAGATTGAAGAAAGCCTTGTATGGCTTGAAGCAAGCTCCCAGAACCTGGTATGGTAGGATGGACAGTTTCCTATCTAGTTTGGGCTTTACCAAGAGTAAAGCGGATTCCAACCTTTATTACAAGGTTTAGGAAGGGAATCCTGTGATTCTAATCCTATATGTGGATGACTTATTTGTAACAGGAGATGACAGGTTGATTGCAGATACTAAGAGGAATCTTGCTGCTGAATTCGATATGAAAGATTTGGGAATGATGCACTATTTCCTAGGTATGGAGGTGTGGTAGAGTGCAGGTGGAATCTTCCTTGGTCAAGGGAAGTACACAGTAGATATCCTAAAGAGATTCAGGATGATGGATTGCAAATCCATGGCCACACCTATGGCATTGAATCTGAAGCTTCTATGTGATGCTTCATCTGGGCCTGTTGATGTCTCTATGTATCGTCAGATGATTGGGTCCTTAATGTACCTGATGAACATGAGACCAGACATTTGTTTTGCTGTGAACACATTGAGCCAGTTCCTGACGGATCCCTGGAGTGTTCACCTGGTTGATGTAAAACATGTTTTGAGGTACTTGAAGGGTACAATGGATTATGGGCTCAAGTATGAGGTGAATCAAAAGTTTAACCTGCAAGGTTATGTTGATTCAGATTGCGCTGGCAGTGCTGTTGATAGGAAGAGCACATCTAGGTGCTGCTTCAGTATGGGATCAGGTGTGATCTCTTGGTTTAGTAGGAAGCAGTCTTGCGTAGCACTGAGTACAGCTAAGGCAGAGTATGTTGTAGCCTGTTCAGCTAGTTGTGAGGCAGTATGGCTATGGAAGCTACTGTCTGAGTTATTTGATCTCTCGTTGGATGCTACTGGTATCTTCTGTGATAACCAGAGTTGTGTGAAGCTGTCTGAGAACCCAGTGTTTCTTGACAGGTCGAAACACATAGAGATCAAATATAACTATATCAGGGATATGGTGCAGAGAGGAGCCGTGAAGCTCCTGTATGTTGCGATGGACGAGCAGATTGCAGATGTGCTGACGAAGCCACTAGCCAGGGTGAAGTTCGAGTACTTCAGAGAGAGGCTTGGTGTTCTTCAGATCGAGGACACTTTGAGGAAGAAGTGATGGACACATTTGCTGGAGCCATTCCAAGCATGTTGGAAGCAGGATCCTTCACATGGCTGTGGATGTAAGCGCTGGATGTTGATGAGCATCAGGATGATGTTCTGATATGATCAGTTGGATCATTTTTATGTATGTATGTATGCATCATGTTGGATACTAGATATGATCAGTTGGATCATTTATATGTATGTACGCATCATGTTGGATGCTGGATATGATCGGTTGGATCATGTGTATGTATTTTTGTATATGCATCACGTTGGATGCTTGGACCATGTATCTGTATATGTATCAGGTGGATACATTGTATGATCAGGTGGATCATGTATGGTGATATGTATCATGTATTTGTATTTGTATCAGGTGGATACATTGTATGATCAGGTGGATCATGTATGATGATATGTATCAGGTATATACATGGTATGCATCAGGTAGATGCATTATATGATCATGGATGACAAGCTTCAGGATGTTGCTCCAGATGACATGTAGCAGGATGTTGCAGTGATGATGATCAGGATGATCATGGATGACGAGCTTCAGGATGTTGCTCTAGATGACATGCAGCAGGATGTTGCAGTGATGATGATCAGGATGAACATGAGTACATCAGGATGATGTATGGTGAGTATTAGGTTGATACTCTATGGCCATGGATCAGGTTGTGCAAATGAGCATGTAATTCGGTGCCCTGGGAGATTTGCAGATAGTCTTTCGAGTTTTTGCCTATGGCATGTAATTCAGTTCCCTGGGATATCTGGCAGATGCTCTTTCAAGGTTTTGTCCTACGACATGTAATTCGGTTCCCTGGGAGATCTGATAGGTTGGGCTGTGTGCCCGTAATCAGTCCTGGGATTCTCTTGCGAGGTTTTGCCATAACCACATGTAATTCGGTGCCCTAGGAGATCCTATAGGTAGAGCTGCGTGCTTGTAACAGCCTGGGATGCTCTTGCGAGGTTTTGTGGTAGGGGTCACATGTAATAAGTCCTGGAGATATGGAAAGGATGAAAAAGGCCTCAGATGCTCTTTAGAGTTCTTGCTAGTCAAGAGACTCTTTTAAGGTTTTGTGACAGACGTAATCAGTCCTGAGGATTCCACAGTATGGCCAGTGATGATGAAGACCTGCAGGTGGTGGGCCTACATCCAGTATGAAAAAGGACTAGCTCTGTAGAACTTCCTATGACGAGTAGAGTCAGAGATTGGTTGAGATGGGAGCAGCAGTGACGATGATGATGACGATGATCCCGAAAAGAAGACTTGTCTAGCAGATCTGTGTCGAGAAATACCTTCCTAGTAAAGAGGGAGTGTTGATGTATATGTAACTTCGGAATGTATTTCATCTGTATATTTTATATATATTTATTGTACCCTTATAAGAGATGTGTTATTCCTCTATAAGGAAGTGTCGTCATGTGGATTGACAAGTGTCGCAAGTGTGTGTACTTGCTGATGGGTTATTAGACCACCATGTGGGGTCGGCCCTGAATTATATATAATATAATGTGGATGTATCTAGATAGACAATTTGGCCCCATAAGGTCACTGGGCAAAAAGGTTAGTATAAATAGAGATCGAAGATCTTTATTTTACTCACTCTTAGAAAAGTAACTAACTCTCACTTGAAAAGTGGCGCACTAGTGAGGAGGAGGATCATCTGCTATCAGGAGACTATCTCAGTGTTATTTGGTTGTACTTTGGTTGAGCCATTGCTCTCTCTATCTCTGAGGAAGTTGTGGGGTTTTTCACCTTAGGGTTTTCCCCACGGAAACTCTGTGTCTCTTGTATTTATGCTTTTGATTCTTGTGATGCTTGTCATATTATGATTGTCATGCATTGATATACTATAGATGTTATTCTCTTAGCAAAGATCCTATAGTATTTTGAATTAATACTCAAAATTTAACACTGTCAGAGTTATTTGATCTCTTGTTGGATGCTACTGGTATCTTTTGTGATAACTAGAATTGTGTGAAGCTGTCCGAGAACCCAGTGTTTCATGACAGGTCGAAACACATAGAGATCAAATATCACTATATCAAGGATATGGTGTAGAGAGGAGCTGTTAAGCTCCTGTACGTTGCGACGGATGAGCAGATTGTAGATGTGCTGATGAAGCCACTAGCCAGGGTGAAGTTCGAGTACTTCAGGGAGAGGCTTGGTGTTCTTCAGATTGATAACACTTCGAGGAAGAAGTGATGGACACATTTGCTGAAGCCATTCCAAGCATGTTGGAAGGAGGATCCTTCACATGGCTATGGATGTAAGCGCTGGATGATGAGCATCAGGATGATGTTCTAGTTTCTGCCGGATATGATCAGTTGGATCATATATATGTATATGTATGTATGCATCATGTTGGATGCTAGATATGATCAGTTGGTACATTTATATGTATGTCGACATCATGTTGATGCTAGATATGATCGGTTGGATCATGTGTATGTATTTTGTATATGCATCATGTTGGATGCTTGGACCATGTATCTGTATATGTATCAGGTGGATACATTGTATGATCAGGTAGATCATGTATGTTGATATGTATCATGTATTTATATTTGTATCAGGTGGATCATGTATGATGATATGTATCAGGTAGATACTTGGCATGCATCAGGTAGATGCATTGTATGATTAGGATGATCATGGATGATGAGCTTCAGGATGTTGCTCCAGATGACATGCAGCAGGATGTTGTAGTGATGATGATCAGGATGATCATGTGTACATAAGGATGATGTATGGTGAGTATCAGGTTGATACTCTATGGCCGTGGAATAGGTTGTGCAGATAAGTATGTAATTTGTGCCCTAGGAGATTTGCAGATAGTCTTTCGAGGTTTTGCCTATGGCATGGAATTTGTACCCTGGGATATCTGGCAAATGCTCTTTCGAGGTTTTGCTTGGGAGGAAATATAATTTGTGCCCTGGGAGATCTGCAGATAGTCTTTTGAGGTTTTTCCTATGGCATGTAATTTGTGCCCTGGGATATCTGGCAGATGCTCTTTCGAGGTTTTGTCCTATGGCATGTAATTTGTGCCCTGGGAGATCCGATAGGTTGAGCCGTGTGCTCGTAATCAGTCCTGGGATGATCTTTCGAGGTTTTGCCATGACCACATGTAATTTGTGTCCTAGGAGATCCGATAGGTTGAGCCTTGTGCTCGTAATCAGTCCTGGGATGCTCTTTCGAGGTTTTGTGGTGACCACATGTAATTTGTGCCCTGGGAGATCCGATAGGTTGAGCCTTGTGCTCGTAATCAGTCCTGGGATTCTCTTTCGAGGTTTTGTGGTGGGGTCACATGTAATAAGTCCTGGAGATCTGGACAGGATGAAAAAGGCCTCAGATGCTCTTTAGGGTTCTTGATAGTCAAGAGACTCTTTTAAGGTTTTGTGATGGATGTAATAAGTCCTGAGATTTCCACAGTATGGCCAGTGATGATGAAGACCTGCAGGTGGTGGGCCTACATCTAGTATGAAAAAGGACTGGCTCTGTATAACTTCCTATGACAAGTAGAGTCAGAGATTGGTTGAGATAGCAATAGCAGTGACGATAATGATGACAATGCATTGATGATGATGATCCCGAGAAGAAGGCTTGTCTAGTAGATCTGTGTTGAGAAATACCTTCCTAGTTAAGAGGGAGTGTTGATGTATATGTAACTTCGGAATGTATTTCATCTATGTATTTCATATATATTTATTGTACCCTTATTAGAGATGTGTTATTCCTCTATAAGGAAGTGTCGTCATGTGGATTGACAAGTGTCGCAAGTGTTTGTACTTGTCGATGGGTTATTAGATCACCATGTGTGGGGTCGGCCCTGAAATATATATTATATTGTGGATGTATCTAGATAGACAAGTCGGCCGTGTAACTGGGCAAATAGGTTAAGTATAAATAGAGATCGGGAGATCTCTATTTGGATCATTTGGAAAGACACACTTCTCTCACTCAGAAAGTGGCGCACTAGTGAGGAGGAGGATCATCTGCTCTAGGAGACTATCTCAAGTGTATTTTGGTTGTACCTTGGTTGAGCCATTGCTCTCTCTATCTCTGAGGAAGTTGTGGGGTTTTTCACCTTAGGGTTTTCCCCGTGGAAACTCTATGTCTCTTGTCTCTCATTATTTTGATTGTTGTGATGCTTGTCATGCTTATTGTGTTTGTTATGCATTGATATACTGTATATGTTATTCTCTCAGTAAAGATCCAAGAGTATTGTGAATTAAATGCTCAAAATTTAACAATTTACCCACTGATTTCTATGGGGTCGACTTGTTTATTTTACTTGATTTCTTTTAGGTTTTTTACATGATCAATTACAATATATTCCAAATTTAAATTCTTCAACAATAACACAAAGAATTTATCCTATTAAAACCCAAACTCAGAAAAAACCCATCCAACCTTTCTTATTTAGAGATTTAGTTCAAGATACAAGAGTACATCAAATATATCAGATACAAGATAGCAAACCCAAGAATAAGAGTATTCTTTCATCCTGTATTTATCTCTCTTGTGCACTTGTGGAGTAGATATGAGCGAACTTGCTTGATTATCAAATGAGAAGGTGTCACACCTTTATTTATACTTGTTTCTCGCACAATTTTCCAATGTGGGGCCGACTTGTTTTCATTGCGATGCCAAACTGCTTGTGTGCATAATAATAATTGTTTTATTATTTTACCTGGGATGACTTTGTTAGCAATATAATAATGTATATTATTGTTTTCTTCTAGGGAAGATTTTCTTAGTGAGGATACCTCTCTAAGTTATAAACATAAACACTTTCCAATTGGTTGGAGGTCACTTAGCTAACTTGTTAAGTGCAAGTTGTCTCCTATACCCAATCCAAATTCCCAAACCTTTTTCCATGTCCACGATGAAATGTGATAGTTCCTCAGAAGCCTGCTACCCCCCTCTAGGTCCAGAAGTTGACATGGGATGAAATGGTAGAATGTCAACTCAAAGGTCTTAGTTAGAATTGTGATAAAAAAAATTCTCTCAAGCATAAATGTAAGGAGAAAAAATATTTATGTCCTATTAGAAGAACTTGCAAGACATGACTTCAAAAAGACATTCACATATACCATAAAGGGGAGGAAAATTCCAAGACCATCACTAGATACTTGTGTTGATTGAGTTGTCATTGACGCCAACAAGGGACTTGCAGTGGCCTATGCTTTGTCATTGATGCCACCAAGGCCCTTGCAGTGATTATGCCAGGTGTACAAATGTGGACATGATCATAGACACTTGCACATGCTCACGGTGTCTTCTGTGGGGTACTTTTCATAGGTTGGAGCCTTCCTCCCATACACAGTTGTTATGATTGCATAGGTTTGCATGATGATGGTACCCTAACTTGTGGTAGCATGGGCATTGTAGCCCATTCACAAATGATGTACTTGGTGGTGCAAATGACCCATTCTGTGGTCATTTGTTGAAGATGGTGTGGTGCCCTTGAAGTTTTGAGATGACCTTGATGCTCCTTGCTGATAGGAAATACCTATATCTTGATAGCTTGATGATCTTGGTTGCACATGAAGGATTAGGTATTGGAACCCACCTATGTTGTGGTTTGATGGTGTCATGGAGCCCTTGTATATGGTTCTTGTTGTCATTATGATGATGATGACCTTGATTCCCTTGGTAAAATTATTGTATGTATTATGGCTATTGGCATGTTGTGGAACCCATGGACATACCCTCAGTATGATGAAGAAGCTCTTGAAGCACTTGAAGTGTGTATGGGAGTCTTTCACTCATGCCCACAAGGTTGATGAATACTTTGGTGGTCATGTTGTTGTTGAAGCCCACATGGAAATAATTGCTTGAAGAGATGAAAATCCCATGGTGGTTGATGTGGTAGCAAGCACACCAAACTTGCATGGTGGTTCAATGGCTCATAGATAGTTTTGAAGCCCATTTCTTGTGCTTAATAGTTCTTGAAGACAATACATTCCGAAGATTCCCTTTCCAAGTATGGAACAACCCTTAAAATAAGGCATCTCCTAAAATTAATTATTGTGTGCCTAAATGTGTGGAAAAATCCCAAACAAAAAGGAAAAAGAACCCCTACATTTTTTATAGATTCTTGAAGAATAAATTAAAAATAAACAAGAGTAAAATTACTATTTGAGTAAGGTTAGCCAACTAAAAATAAGGCATTATTTTTTATATTTTTAAAAGCTTACACATGTTGGCTAGCTCATAAATTGACCCTCATGACTTGTATAAATTACAAGCATTCCACTCTCAAATTGTAAGTTGCACGGCTCCCATCTTGCTTTGAATTTCGGGTACTTGAAGGACTGTAGCAACATGCGTGAGAGATATGATTTCAGTTTGACATAGGAATACATTTCAGACGTCAAGTGCAGATGGATGCATGCTTAAACAAAGGCACACACAAGAGATAAAGTTTGATCCTCCAAGCATCCGAAGTCTATCTCAGTCTCTAATCTACCACAGTCTCTAATTTTGATCTCTACCACAGTCTCCAAGCATTTGAAGTCTGTAGCAGTAAAATAAGAAGTTGTAAGGGAAATTCTTGATCTCTAATCTATGCTTTGAACTCATGCATTCATTGAGGAAGCACTTAAATAATATCTCGGGTTACTACAGTAGAAAATTGATACATAAGTTTTGCATCAGGGATAATTTTAAGGACCCATACTTATTTGAAAGTGTATTTAAACCTTGACGAATCTTACCAAATCTTAAAATGT
The DNA here is from genome assembly GCA_027924585.1 of Larix kaempferi. Lineage (NCBI taxonomy): Eukaryota > Viridiplantae > Streptophyta > Pinopsida > Pinales > Pinaceae > Larix > Larix kaempferi. Next base: position 1,908,645 of record BSBM01000626.1, read on the forward strand.
CAACTATAAAATATTTGGCGATATTTTTCTAAAATTATTTCAATTTCTAAGGACTTTATATAGTTTATATAATATTTTGGTGATTTTTATCTAGTGAAAAATGTTTACCCCACCAAAATTGGGTGAAATGGGGCTTCAAAAAATGCAAATTGGCGAATCTTTTTTTGGAAAAAACATGGAAAATAGCCCATGGGATAAATTTTGCCCCTAAAATTATCCTTGTTTTGCATGTTATGTTTTTAGACTATCTTTGAAATTTTGGGATAGAGGAGTATAGCAACAGCATAAGCAAGATTAATTCTAATGAAATTCTCCAAAGTTCTGAACATGTTAAGAAGACATCTGGGGACACAGTTCAATTATAATTCGCTGACTCGGAAATATGAAGGTATCCAAAGCTACAACAATAAGCAAATTCACATGTTTGTGATTAGGGTGCAATCACAAATTTTAAGGAATTAAGCCTTTAACTAAGGTATGCTCATTTTGCTCAAGTTCTGTTGAAAAGCTCAGAGATCAAGTAAAACATAAGGAGGTACAACAGAATATCTGATGATCCAGTGAATTAGTGTGAAATTTTGATATCTGGCATGAAGTTTTGATGCATATAAAAGGTTGTTATGAAGGACACCTTGGCATAGTCTTGGATTGAACTGATGATTTTCCTTGAGATATATTGAAGCTACCAAATTGAAGCAGATAAGAACAACTAATAAGTTAATTTGACCTGTGATAACAAGATTGATTTGACAGGACAGTAATTGATTGACTTTAATGATGATATGCCAGCTTGATGTGACAAGTGATAGGTTGGTTGAGATGTGATGTGACATTGATAACACATGATTGATTGGACAACATTAACTAGAAGACTAGACGACATCTTGATGTGACTTGGACTAGGTAGCTTGATTTACTTGTAGACATGTTTGTCATAGTTAGCTTCACCTCTTGATCGGTATATGAGCATATATTTGATATCCTAGCTAGTATCAATGTATGGGCAGATCCTTGATGTCTTGGTGTGAGTAGTGTATGAGTAGATTCTTGAATGACTTGACATGATGTGTATGAACTGTTTCTTGAGTGTGAAGAGATGTTTGAGTAGGATTGACATGAAAATAGACATACTTGACATGACAACAAACATACTTGACATGATTGCAGACAAACTTGACAGTGATATAAGCAGGACATAGATGACTTGTCTCTTTGAGAAACTGGGTAGTAGTTGATTGAGTTGGTTGAATGGACAGAGTTGTACATGAGATCTTTTATTTGATAGCAAGTTGAGTCTTGTAACCTTGAGGATTGGATTCCTCACTCATTCACAGTTGGAGTTGAGAAAACCAAGTTGGGTCCTGGATTGAGAGTTGGTGCTCTTTGTATCACTTGGTGTTGATGTAATCGTGAATATTGTTGTCTTTCACCAAACAGTATATAAGGATTACTACATATATCTTGTGTCCTTCTATTGATGTGTTATGGTTAATGTACTTCTTGTTCTGTTTATGCATTGATGTTTAGTTGATGGCATGATAACATGATGATCTACTTGGTTGTACAACATAATGAACTGTGATAAACATTGATTGGTCTTCCATAAGTTAAAAGGAGGTTAAATTTCCATCACACTAATTCACCCCCCCTCTCAGTGTGACCATTGTGTCCAACAACTTGGGAATAAGGCACGAGAATGAGCAATTTGTTGAAGAGTTGGAAAGAGGAGGAAGTTTTTATTTTATTTATGATGTAGCCTTTATTGGAAACAATCTATAATGGTTGTCTTATTTTTCACATTGAGTTCACCTTAGGTGATATGCTATCCGAGAGAGGGATGGTGGGCATGGAAGCACCAATACTTTGATGCCTTGGAAAATTTCATTGAGTTATAAGAGGGGACTAGGCAACTTTAAGGAAGGGTTTGATACATTTCCTTTCTTCAACAAGCCCATACAATAGATTAAAGTGTAGATGAAATTGTTTTTTGGGGCATGAAGAAGTGATATCTCATAGCTAGAATGAGATAGTCTGATTGACTACCCAATCTATTCAAGGCTTGGAGGACCTCAATGTGAAAAAACATGGTATATTGGTTAAAGTATTGTATTCGTACTAAGTTTAATAAGTGATATGAAATGGATCAATACATAAGTTCTCATTTATTTGGTGCTTTTGCGATTGAAATATTGGATGAATTGCCTTAGGGCCCATTTTAGGGGTAGGTCCCATTTTGTAGATTGTTTTGGGGATCAAAGTGCCGAACACTTTGGATGACGCTTCATTTGAATAAATGGATTGATGTGAGAATTTGAATAGTAAACTTTGGAGGAAAATGGGGTTCTTGGATACATTTCTAGAGACATTGATAATTTATCAATTTTAAGTTGGAGAGGATGTAAAGCCCTTTCCTTTTCCTTGTAGTTGGCAATGGGAAACCCTACACATCTATTGAAATGATCATCGGAAGAATTACATGTCGGCTTATAGGGTCGGCTTCAAGACGCCTATTAGAAGATGAAAGAAGAGATATCTCGCCCATAGAGGAAAGAAGAGCAAAGAAGATATACCTCGCTCATAGAGGAAAGAAGAAGAACTGAGGAAATTGTCTGAAAGTATATCGCCACGTAGATCGGGAAAACCGAAATTGAATAATCATGGACATGCTGCAAGTTCAGGAATTGATTGGCTCTTTAACGCTTTTGGCCATATTTTTCACAGTAATTTTACTAGTCTACTTATTCATACGATGCCACTTTCATGCAACCATAAATTGGAGTATCATCGTCATCAATAATGCGGATAATCAGTATGAAGAACATATGGGTTTGTCTGATGAAGAGATAGCCGGACTGCAATCTTTCAAGTACACAGCGAAATGCGGAACAGAAGAAAAGGAGGAGGAATGTTGTAGCATTTGTTTGTGCAGAATGGAGGAAAGTGAAGAAGTCCGACAGCTCCCTCAGTGCAGCACACATTGCTTTCATAAGGTCTGCATTGACAAATGGTTGCGTTTGAAGGGGACGTGCCCCCTCTGTAATACTGCAGTACACATTCAAATTCCTTCAAACGTCCATGAACCTGCAGCGGGCAACAACCTCACTACTGGGGAGAACCTGCAAATCACAATTAATATTAACCTGGACGATGACAACGACAGATAAACAAATGGTGGCCCATGTTTTAAAACTGGGTTTTTTATAAGCAATTCATATCTTCAGCCGGGTCAACTACTACCTGCTACTCTGACTCATATAGATTATAATGAAGTAATTAAACAATGAAATAACTCTTTCATATAGTACTATATCTTTAGAACCTTTTGATCAATACACCGAGGTAGCATTATAATCTGGCTGACAGATCTCATTCAATTCTTGTAGGCCAATTGGGTGTCAATTAGGCTAGTAGGAATTCACAAAATGAGAGATTTTGCTAGGCAAAGGTAGCAGATTCAGTAAATGGTTTTTTAGTGATTAGCATCCTTTTATAGGTATTGTTATCATTTGTTGTATTTTTGTTTGTTTTCTTTGTAATGTTGCTTTGAGTGAGACATGGTCCTTGAGATCTTGTTGGCACCCCAACAACCCACCTTTAAATTTTCACAAAAAATATTACGGTTCCCCATTTAAGTTTGTAAATACATTGTTTTGATCGCTTTTCATTTTCTTTGTGTGGTTTCATTGCTTGTTTTGATGGTATCATTTTGTTCACATGCTTGGTATTTTTTTTATTAATTCTTTCACCTAGCTTTCATGAGATGCGTGTTGACAATCCATTAGTGATTTGGGTGATTTGGGCTCGTGAATGTTCCTAAACACTTGCATGTGCATATTTGACATCATTTGAGTTAATTATATCCTTTGCTTTCAAATGCATTGTGTTAGCTTCACAAATATTTTGATCTTCAAATTCATCTATTAATATTTGAGTATTATTGCTAATTGAAATCAATTAATTGAACATTTAATTTTACAATTCTAATCTTCTCAAAAGATTATAAGTTAATTAGGATGATTTATCAAATATTATGAACATTAAATTTCATTTCAAAAATTATGATTTTGTTCATAATTTTTGTATTATTTGATGGAGCTAAGATAATCCTAATCACATTCATTTAATAGTATTCCATTTTTAACTTCTCAAAAAGCATATATAAAGGTTTTGGTTTAAAGAAAAAATATTTCACCTTTTTAATGAATTTAAGCTCTTTTTAAACATTTTTAATCTTTTTATAATCTTGGCCAAATTTCATATTTTAAAAAAGAGTTTAAAAAAATTAACTTGATACTTTTATCATTAATTAAATTTATGAAATTTATCATATCTATAAAGCTTTTACAAAAGCAAAGGAAAAGGTCAATTATTCCTTCTATAGAGGTCAATTAGTACAGGATCTATCTAGATATTAAACATGAGAATCTTAAACTATAACAAAGAGCTATGGCCTTAAAAATAGCTCACATGTTTAACTAGTGTATTTATATTCCATTATTATAATAGAGCAGCCAATAATGAAAACAAAACTTTGTCATTGAATTCAAGAAAGAAAATCCTACAAATTAAAACGAAAAAATTTAGAATAAGCATTATATGGAGATTACAATCTTTGTCTTTCCATTTCTTACCAAGACGTGTAACATCCCTCAATTTCAACTCCTATTGTTAATTCTCTTGTAAATGTAATTATGAATGTTGTAAATGGCCATGGTGAGGAGCTCAAGGCCAAGGCCCCACCAGTGGACCTCGAGCTAGTTTTATGTTTATAAGTCTTAGTTTAAGCCTAAAAGGTTAAAGGATGGTAATGCGACTAAAACGATAACCAACAACTCATCCATAAGGAAATACAATGACTAGGGAGCCATCTGTTGGTTGAGCATACCATGACTTGTCATGTTGGTTATGAAGGGTTGGGATATGAGTTTGTCCTAGTAAGATTATTATTCAACCCAAATATATATATATAGCTAAGATACTATGGCCAAAGCTATTTTTAAATTCTATTACGATTAAAGCCATAATGATAGATTATATATATATATATTTATAAATATATATATATGATGATGGATTATATATATATATATAAAGGTGTGTCTTATAGGGTATGAAAGTTAAAAAAAAATATATAGTTATGATATTATATATAAATATGTGTCTTGATTGGGTTGATAGGGAAGGCGCCAGATGGGATTTTCTAGGGTTTATAACGATTCTGCAGGATTTTCTGATTTTGATGGTTGATCGGGGGATTGTGTGGCCTACGACGACTTGGAGTCAAGCTAATTTGCCGAATCAGCCTAGTACCAGCCAAGGATAAAAAAAGTGGGAACTAACATTCTAGTCGTAGGTTACCTTTCTTCTTTTCTGCTTGATTTTTCGGTTTTTTCCTGCATTGAATCTGGTTTCTATCTTTGGCGATGGTCATTTGATGATCTTTGGCCTCCTCTATTTTTAGTGATTGATCCTATTCTTGGCTAGTTTGGGGGTCCTACGTGCTACTCTAGGGGTAGGTACTGTTTCCTATTGCTTTGGCAGCTGTCGCTTTCCCTCTAACGGAAACCGACAACTGTGGTTTCTCTTCTATTTCTTGGGGCTAGTGTCCACTATGGTGGATTCTTGTCATTTTCGTAACCCTACTCTGTTGGCTTCCATTTCTGTGTTGGGTGATATCGCTGGCAACGCTGCTGGTGGAGGTTCACATAATGGTATTCTTCGAGGTTTGAAGGCCAAAAGTAGAAGATTACTGAAAACTATCAAGGCAAGGAAAAACATTGCTAGGTTCGACATTGATGGCATTTGAATTTTGAATTTTGATCCGCTATTTATAAAACGATGGCATTTGAATTTTGATCCTCTCAAAGAATTTCAAACCCTTTGGCATCTATGGATGATCATTCCAGGTCTCCCCATTGAACTCTGGACAGAAGATGTCATTATGGGGATTGCAAATTCGGTTGGGAGGTTTGTACGTTTTAAAGTAATGGTGGAAATCGATTTGAGGGGTGGTTTACCTGCTGAAATTGAGATTGCTTGGGGAGCTAGGGTTTGGAATCAAACCCTTGATTTCTTTAAGATGCCGTTTCGATGCTTCTCATGCCGAAAGCTTGGACATGTTCAGGCCTCATGCCCTTTCAGCCGAAAGCTTTCTTTGGCTTCTTCTACTTCGGAGCACTCCTCTCCCAAGGTTGGAAATCATAAGTCTTCTTTTGAGCTTTCAGGTAAGTTATTAAATGAAACCCCCTTAAATTATCCTGAATTATCAAATGCTGAACTTGCCTTTATTGAATCCTCTGAAAAATTGCTATCTAGTCGTATCTCTAAGGGAGAAATTCAGATGCGTCATGATCTTGTGATGGGACTTCCAGTAACTAGCCCGGTGAAATATTCTTCCTGTTCGAAAGTGGGTCGTAAGCTATTTGGTGATCTGGAGACAAACACTAATGATTTAGGGAATTTGTCGTCTCGTCTTGAAGGGGATGACTTGTCAAAACCTAATCTTGGTCAATCTTCGGTCCCCAGTAATTTGGGGTTACTTTCTCATCTTCCTGGTAAATTAGGGTCGGGTCCATCTTCACTTGTGGTTTGTTTGTCAGAGTCTCCTCAGAAACTGGGTTGTAAAGCTGGGCAGACTTTGGATGGTCACAAGATTTTGGATTGTTCTGCTGATACACCCAATTCGATGGATAATGGTATTTTAGTTGAAAGTGGATATCTTATATCGGAGAATGGGGAGGAATTTCCCCCTTTACCTACCTACACAAAAAATCCAGGTAGTGGGTCTTTGGCTAAACCTATTCAAACCCTCAATTTCCAAAATGTCACCATTAGACGAGGTAAAAAGAAAAAGAATTCCGAAAAAAGTGTCCATCACACCTCAGATTCATACACTCCTATATCGCAGAGATTAGAGGAGGTGGATAGGAATGATATGGTGGTTTCCCTGGGGCTTAGAGCATCTTCCCCCAATTTTCATGTTTCTTGATGTCTATGTTGTCCCTGAATGTGCGTGGATTGGGTAAGGTGACTCAGGCATAGGCCTTATCCAATCTGTTAAAAGATACTGGCCCTGCTATTATTTTGCTTCAGGAGACCATGTGTGAAGATAATTTTGCTATCCATAAACTTTGTAAACTTCTACCTTTTGGGAGGTGTCTGCAGTTAGTTCTTGTGGATTATCTGGGGGTCTTGTAGTTGCATGGGATCCAAATGTTTTTGATTTTAAGGTGTTCTATACCCCTTGGGGTATGTTATTAAAGGGGCTTTTTCGTGGGAACCAACATTCTCTCTCCATACTCAATTGCTATGCTCCCTATAGGGAGAGACAGAGTTTTTGGGTATCATTACAGGGTTCTGGTCTTATGAAATTAGATGATTTGATTATTGCAGGTGATTTAAATTTTACTTGTCATGCTTCAGAAATTTGGGGATCCTCTGCTAGGATGGATGATTTAGCAGAGTTCTTCTCTCAATTACTTTTGGATACAGATTTTGTGGATGTGCAGCCACATAAATTGGTCCCCACCTAGACTAATGGTAGATTCGGACGCGAGGGAGTTCATAAGCGTCTGGATAGATTCCTTGTCAAATCGGATTTGTTGGAATTTTTTCAGAAACATCGGTCTTGGGTTTGTGACTGCAAATTCTCGGACCATTGGCCTATTGTCCTTCAATTATATGAATTTAATCACAATCAATCTTCGCCCTGCAAGTTTAATGCTTCCTGGCTAAGTGATGATTCCTTTTGTAGTATGGTTAGATCTTACTCGCTGAGTTGTGGGGTTTTTGATACAAACCCGTTGCAGAATTTCTGTTATAAATTAAAGGGTTTAAAAGAGACTGTATCTAAATGGATCAGGGATAAAAAGAAGCAAGACAAATTGGAATTATCTCTGTTAGAAAGGAAACTACAAGCATCTATCTCTGCAAATGTAAATAATTCTCTCTCTTTCGACTCATTTGAGGTTATGAAGCAACTTGAGCAGAAAAAAGAAGAGCTACTGATCCAGGAAGAAAAAGAATGGCGACTTAAGAGTCGAGCCATTTGGATTTCACATAGTGATAAAAATACTAAATTTTTTCACTCTTTCGCATTAGCTAGGAGAAACTTGAAATTTATTTGGGAAATTAATGATGACAAAGGTCATCAGCTTTCTGGGCTTGATAACATTAAATCATAAGCTGTTTCTTTTTTTGGCAATATTTACCGTGATCCTGGAGATTGCAGTTTGACAGATCAGATTAAAGTGGCATCTCTATATCCACGTTTTTTTAATGAGCAGGAAGCTGATTGTCTACAAGAGGAGGTCTCGCTGGAAGAAATTGAACAGACATTGAAATTTTTTGCTAAAGTTAAAGGCCCCGGGCCTGATGGGTGGCCGGTGGAGCTATATTTGCATTTTTTTGATCTGATGGGCTGTGAATTACAAGAATTGGTGAATTTCTCCAGGACCAATGGATATATCTTGGGTTGTCTTAACTCCACATTTGTCACCCTAATTCCTAAAAAAGATAAGCCATTATCTTTTGGTGAATTTCGTCCGATTGCTCTTTGTAATTTATTGTACAAGCTTATTTCAAAAATTATTGCTGATAGACTGAAGTCTGTTCTATCTGAACACATCTCTGTGGAACAATTTGTATTTTTAGCTGGAAGGCAGATACATGATGCTATTGGAATTTCCTAGGAGCTGATGCATAGTATTAAGATCTACAAGAAAAAAGCCCTATTGCTTAAAATGGACTTGGAAAAAGTTTATGATAGGGTAAACTAGTCATTTCTCAGAATGATCCTCATCAGAATTGGGGTGCCTCCATTGATCATTAAGTGGATTATGGCCTGCATTACTTCTATGAATATCTCTGTGCTTGTAAATGGTAGTCCATCTGAGTTTTTCAGCTGCTCCAGGGGGATTAGACAGGGTTGTCCCCTATCTCCTCTTCTATTTATATTGATTATGGATGGATTCAGCAGATTGGTTAATAATGCTTCAATGAGAGGACTGATAAAAGGTATTAAGATATCAAATGATTGTGTGATCACACACATATTGTTCGCTGATGATGTTCTAGTGGCTGGTGTGGACTCTATGGAGGAGTGGTCTATGTACAAGAAAATTATTCAGACTTTTTGCAATGCATCAGGTATGATAGTCAGTTCTGCCAAATCAAGCTTTTATCATTATTCTCTAAATGGTGAACAACTTAGAGACATCCAATCAATCCTGCCTTATAAATGCTGTCCCATTGATCAAGGTTTCAAATATTTGGGTTTTAATCTTAAGCTGAACAATTATCAAATCAAGGATTGGTTTTGGCTGCTAAGAAAAGTTGAGGCTCGTATTGCACATTGGTCTTACAAGCTCTTGTCCATTGGTGGCAAACTTATATTAGTGAAGTCTGTTCTCTCCAGCATACCTATATATTGGTTTTCCTTGCTTGAAGTGCCATCTTTTATCATCAAGACCATTAAAAAATACTTCTTCAATTTTCTTTGGTCCGGGACTGCTTGTAGTGAAAAGATTCCTATGGTTGCTGTTGATTCTCTTTCTAGACCCTATAGATATGGTGGATGGGGCATTAAAGATCTGGAGAGCTTCAATATTGCTCTCAGATTAAAAAGTGCTTGGATGATGAGCATCAGGATAAAATCGGATGTTTTCTACTGGATTAGAAATCCTAGATTAGTAAGTTGGAATTTCTCTCCTATGTGGAGGGGTTTTATGAAAATATTCCACTGGATCAAAAATGACCTTTTATGGCAAGTGGGGTTAGGAAAATGGATTCATGTTGGGATTGATCCTATCATAGGGTTGGAACATGATTATATCCTTCCTCCTATTATCTCACAGTATCTTCAGGTTTTAGGGCTGTCCACTTTGAATAGAATTCAACTTCACAGTTTTGGGAATGAGAATAATGCTAAGTGGCTGTCTGCTTGAGAGATTGGTCTTTCTGGCTTTTTAGCTCGGATCTGGGATGACTACATCAGGAAGTTAAATTCAGCTGGTGTCAATTTGAACAATGATGCTGATCAACTTGTTTGGGGTGGAAACCCTGCATCTAGTACTGTATCGGCACAAACTGCTTATTCTAGAATTTTACAGGAAAAGTTTATCTTTCCACAGGATTGGTGGTATAAGAGGTTATGGCACTGGCTATTCCTTTAAAACTGAAATGTTTTATTTGGTTAGTTTTGCAAGACAAGCTGAAGACATGGGAAAATCTGTGTAAATGGGGATGGATTGGACCTAGTTTCTGTGTTCTTTGTAAAAATGCAGCTGAATCAAAACAATTTGTCCATTGCACTTTTACTAGAAAAATCTGGGATGTGGCTTCAACAAGTCTTAACATCACACAGTGCTGGGATGTTGGGGATTTTAATAAGTGCTTATTAAATTGGTATAGACATTGCAAGCAACATTTTTATATTGCTATATGTATCCCGTGGGCTATTTGGTTTACCAGAAACTGCACCATCTTCCAGAACTCTACACTTGATATTGTGCAATGCAGCATGATTGCATTAAAAATGCTTTCTACATGTGAGGTTGATGATCTAAAATTGAAGTCTGGCAGAATTGATTTTTTTAATCTCAAAGTGGATCAGCCTGTCCTTTTCTTCGATGGTGCTTCACAATTTGGTTTATGTGCAGTTGGGGGTGTCCTATATCTTAATGATTCTCATTATTTTTCTGTTAGACTCAATTGTGGTACTGGATCAAACATGAAAGCTGAGTTAATGGCTCTCTGGTGTGTTCTTAAAGTTGCTAATATCTTTGGTTTGGTTAATATCAAGGTATATGGTGATTCCCGGGTCACCATCAAATGGGCAGCGGGAGACTTCAAGGTCAATGTTATGAATCTGAGGCATTGGGCTATTAGAACTCATTTTGAAATCTCAAAGCATCAGAATATCAAGTTCGAGCATATTTATAGAGAACACAATTCTCTTGCAGACAAGCTATCTAAACAAGCACTATCTGGTATGGAAGGTCAGTTGATCTGGGAGGAATGGTGCGACAACTGCATCCTAGATAGTGGGTCCACTTATTTTCTTGATTGACCTGTGTTGGGTTTTGATTCTGGGACTTTTTGAATCAGTGGATTCCTTATTTTGGTTTTTTGTATATGTAGTGGTGTAAGTAACTTCCGATCTTTAATGACGGCTTTGAGAGTATTGAGTGGTTCCTGAAACTTCTTGTAGTTCAGATCTTTCATGAAGAAAAGTAATTGATTCAACTGTTTGAATCATGAGTTTTCATTGTACTATTTGATTCGTTTTGAATATCAATAGTAGTTTTTTTTCGCTGGAAAAATATGTGTCTTGATTACAAGTGAAAAATTTAATAAATAAATGAGATAAATATTATCCTTTGCATCCTCTCAAAAAGACTCAGCCTGATAATTAATATATATGTTGGATATATATATATATATATATATAAATGATAGTGTATTTAATATACCAAATTTCTAGCTTAAATAATCATAAGTTATACCTATAATACAAAAGATTTTATATACTATATATATATATAAGATTATAAAGCAAAAATGGACTTACCGTTTAGACGGTACCCTAGTAACCACACCAAGTAAACAATACAAGTATCGACCACTGAGGAATGTGATTAATTTAAGAGACAGCTTATGCTTAGTAGGATTGAGGGCCTTTTCGTATCCTTTTTCTAAAGGGATTTGTCCCTTCATTGATGAGGAGAACAACACTTTCGAGTTACCTTCAAGAGAGTAGCTTATAAAAAACGCTTCTGTTAGTTCTTCTTTTTGTTTTTGTGTTGGGCATCGAACCCCTTTGGCTGCCACTTGTAAATTGTAGAATTCCATGTCATAGATTTATTTATTATACCACTTCTGAAACTTGAGGAGGATGCCATTAGTATAATAATTTTAGGGATTTTGTTCCCTTGACTAGAGCCACAGTCATTTCTTTTATTTTGCACTTTTCCGCTTTCTGAGAGAGATCTACTCCCACTCCTTGCCGCAGCTACCTGCATCTTCAATGAAGTATTATCGCTACCTACCATTGCCAATTGTCCCACTCATGGAACACCCCACGCCGAGCACTATTATTTGTCTTCCTCATGAAGAGCGGGAACCCTCGAAAAGCTGGCATATGCCTCCAAAAGGGGGAAAGCAGTTGAAGTTGGATATTTTTATAGGATGGCTGATTGTCATTGAGGGGGGACGAGGGAAGTTTTAGAATAAGGAAGAGGCTGAGAATTATCGGCTTTGGATCTTTGCGACTGAGTTATGTGAGACATTTTTCATAAGTCGAGTGACTTCCAATGGGAGAATCGGTTCCTGTCTGCTGTATAAGAACTCTGCTATTATTTTCGCTTATGCTGTCATGAGAGTGTTCTTACAGCCAACCGCCAAAGACTCCTATTTCCGGTTGTGTCCCTAACTCAGGAAAATAGTGGAGATCATGAGCGCTAGTCAGAGTGGCACACTCTAGTGGCGGAGAAGATGAGATTTCTTAGGATATGCAGTCACCAGCGAAGATCCCCAGAGGCCAACGCGTTTGGTTCCATAACCAGGAGGAAGGATTTATGTAAACAATGAAGGAGGAAAATACAGAATGAGGAGGTTCGGAGAGGGAGAAGCGCCAAGAGAAGACGTAAAATGTCAACTTCTGCAATAAGGTATGAACTCTGTTTTCTCTGCGATTTATTTTTAAAGAAAGATTCCTACATGTTTTGGAGAGGAGAGCCAGACGAATCCAAACATGCTTGCGGCTAAACATGTCTAACCGTGGTTCATTTTGATAAGTTACTGCAAGAATCATATCCCTGGCAAGTTTTACTTTAGAGATAATACTTTTAGATTCAAGTAAAATCCTTGTCGAATTAATAAGTAGTTAACTCGTTCTATGAGATGTTTTTGGGTCTGCCCATACTTACGGTGAAGCCAGAATTGGTAACTTCTTTCCTTTCTATTGTTGTTCTTTTTTTTATATGGGCAGCCTTCCCTGCTACTTCCATATATATATATATATTTATTACATAGTAACCTGAGTGGTGCTGCGTAGACATCTTGGGAATACCCTGTAAGGCCCGATCCCTGAACGCCTTTTCTCGTGTTAAATAGATGTTAATCGTAGATTTAAACCCTGCTAAAATTGTTGATATGTTGATATAGAGGGGAGGGAGTAAGCTCAATAGCCTAGTCCCTAGATTTCGAACTTAGTTAGTGTCTCCACGAAAACCTGAGATAAACCTTGGAAGATCTCGGATCTCTGTTAAACAACACAGTTGCATCAAGTAGTTGCAGTTTTTGGGATAGCGAAGGTTCCTGAAAGTTAGAGTAACGCCCAAAACGGTAATTGTGGTCTCGGTTGGGTAAAACCCTGTACATTTTATGTTTATTCTTAAACCATGTCTTTAACTGAGTTTTTAATTACAAACATATCACTAAGTCTGAACACCTTCGTTCGACTGCGTTAGTAGTAATGAACGGTGATCTCCATTTTAGTCTTACTACTTGTAAGTTTAAAGAATCTTCGTTACTTACTAACTGTTCCAAACCTCCATATAATAGGGAGTCTTTCCAAGTCAAAACGAACCCTCCCCAACGGAGAAGGCAATAGATTTAGCTTGTCGAAGATCCGAGTTAAAACCCTGACTGATAGTTAGCACTGAGTTGATTTTCTTAAGATGTTGTGGAGATCCAAGTTCGGTTTCCATCTGATAGGTTATATAAATACAGTTATGAGCTAAGCACCATCATAGGTTATATAAATACAGTTATGAGCTAAGCACCATCATAGGCATGGGGTTTGCATTTCTTTAAAAACTACGGTTTGTCTCGAAGAAGGAAACCTGATGTTTATTTATTTTCTTAAGATATATTCTGATCCGTATAAACAAGTCATTACAGTTTTGCAACCGTGAGTTGATCTCTAGCTTAAGACTTATTAATTAAATGCATATATAACTTTGAAATGACAAGAGCGAATTATAGGTGTAAAGCCCAGAGTTGTTCTCGGGCTGATATTTAACGAAGCTGACTAAAGACAAAGTTGTCAGGATATTTATATATGAGTCTGAGTTGTATTAATATAGTCAGAGTAATTGCCTAGTCCTAAACTAGAGTTGGCTAGAGATTATGGTATTATATACATAAGATGTCGATTGTTCCAAAAGTAAATCAATATTTAAGAGTGCAGGTGTCTTACCACTTAGTGGTAGTAAAATACTTTGTACGTAAAAAGGGGCATAGCCCTAACAAGTCCAATTTTGTTACTCATAATATACCTTATCCTTGGTACTTCTTATTTTGACAAGTATCCAAGTACTATTATGTTAAACAAGAAATTCTATAAATTATCTAAGTACTAGTTTACGTATATCTTTTTGGAAGAATAAGATCCTCTTCTAGTTTGTTATCCTTGCTGCCTTGTAGTTATTTATGATTCAATTTCAGGGTATTAAATTTACGGTTGAATTTTGAAAAGCTTTATGTGATAGAGGCTAGATGGAAGGAGGAGGAATCTTGTTGCAGCAACCATGTTGCTTGTTGTAATCTTATTACTTTTTACCTAATAATAAAAGATGCACACACTGTTGTGGACTAGCCCGTGTACGGGTGAGCCACGTTATCTTTGGTCTCTTATGTATGCTTATGGTGTTCTTCAAATGTGTCGTTAGGTATGAGCACTTGTTTCTTTCTTAAAATATTATGACTACTTTAAAGTATCCGGTTCATTTAAAAAGTTGGTGGTTTATGTGATGTATAGTGCTGATATGTTTCCCTTATAATTATGGTTGTGTTGTTACTTGTTGATGTATATGTAACTTCGGAATGTATTTCACCCATGTATTTCATATATATATTTTGTACTCCTATAGAGATGGTATTATTCCTCTATATGGAAGTGTTTGTATTCCTATAGAGATATTATTATTCCTCTATACGGAAGTGTTGTCATTTATATTGTAAGTGTCGTAACTTATACTTCATGGGTTATTAGACCACCTTGTTGGGGTTGGCCCTGTATAAGTCATGTGGGTCAAAGGGATATTAGACCACCCTATTGGGGGTCGGCCATGTGGGTCAAAGGGTTATTAGACCACCAAGTGTGGGGTTGGCCCAGATTAAGTTAACCATGGGTTAAGCTAGACATGTAGGCCCCATTAGTTTATTGGGCAGGACAGAACAAGTATAAATAGAGATCAAGAGATCTCTATTTGATCATTCATTCACACACTTCTCTCATTAGGAAAGTGGCACACTTGTGAGGAGGAGGATTTGCTGCTAGGAGAAGACTATCTCTTCTATTCTGGTTGTATCATTGCTCTATCTATCTCTGAGGAAGTTATTGGGGTTTTTCACCTTTATGGTTTTCCCCAAGTAAAGTCTGTGTCTCTTGTGTGCTTGCATTATTGTGTCCATGATTGATATGTTGTAGATTTGCTGTACATGTTGTTCTCTCAGTTAAGATCCTAGATCAGATTGAAGTAAATTTTGAAAAATTAACATGGTATCAGAGCTAGCCTAAAAGAAGGCATGGTATGGCATGTATGACACTTGTTGCACTTGTGATGCTAGCGTTTGATATAGCAAAAACCATTCATCGTAGCACTTTCGCTATAAATCCATTTTGGTGAAGTTTTTGGATCTGAAACTTTTACAGGTTGAAGATCAGATCCCCATGTACCTTGTGTCCAAAGGAAAACTTCTAATTCGTTGTAATTTGTGATATATGATCTGTACAAGATAGGATTTCTGCCTCTTCTAGATCTCAGTCATAAACAGGTGACCTCGGCAAAAAGGTCATAACTTGGGCTAGGAAGCTCCAAATCAAATTTCGTAAAAAGTGACAGGTATTGCACAGACTGTAATATCGCAAGAAATTTTTTCAGAGGCCAAAGTTGAACCAGTGACACGTGGCACGCCGTACAAGTTTTCTCTCCTGTTTTATCCCATAAACAGGTCACGTTGCGACACTTGGCATAAATCTCTCTCAGAGAATCCAATTGAGGTCAGAACTGTCAGGATGGAAAGATGATAGTTCGGGCTATCTCAGGAAACGTTTTCAGACCCTGTGGATCGAAAAGTTCGGAGTTACACCAGAAACAATCAGGTACATATTTCTTTCATAATAGAATTATTTTTTACCACCTTCATTCATGGCTTCCGAAATTTAGGGTTTCGGAGAAAGTTGGAATTTTTGTAATCAGAGACTACGGCTGAATGCCACTCATCAAAATAGAAATTTAGGGACCAATATCAGAATTTTTGGTTGGGCAGAAGACCGGGATTGATCAGACCCTAGTTCGGGGCTTTGATTGGAAAAGTGGAAAATTAGGGCTTCTGCAAAAATGAGAATTTTTGAAATCTGTGACCACGGCTAGAAGCTCCTCAGAAAAATAGAATCTTAGAGCTTTGGATCAAACCTTTTGATTGGGCAGAAGAGTGGGCTTCATCAAACCCTAGTTCGAGGTCACGTCCAGTGAATTCGAAAGTTTCAAAGGCAAAATTGAGGAGTGAAACTTTGCAATTTTCAAATTTTGAATATACCAGCTTGATCAGCTCATCAAGGCTCATATTTCTATCCTTTCGGAAGTTTGAAATTCAAAGTTTGAATTTTTGGGGTTTCTTTGACAAACCCTAATCTAGCTCTAGGTCTAGTTCTTGCAAATCAAGTGGATTGGGTTAATCCTAGAAGAAGATGGATTGGTCACCTGCATAAGTGAAGAAGTTCCTGTCTCAAAGGGAGATGAGGCTTAAGGCCTTCCATAAGAAGATTACAAACAATATTGACAGGTATGGCTTACATGTATGTTTCGAATTCTTTTCATGGTTAAGTTTATGATATGTTTGTCTTCATATCATTATAGTACAATCTTGATTAATTACTAGACTTGTCATATCACCTTAATAGAAGATATTCATTGATTAAGGTTTTGACACTTATGATTGTACTAATGCATTGTGATGTTGTATGAGGTTTATGTTGTTCACTAACATAAAAGGTACACCAAGAAAGTCAAATCATGTTCTACTTCAAAAACATATGATCATGGTGACATGAAGACAAAGATTCATCCATTGTCATGGATCACTTAGAAGATCTACTTACAAGGTATGTATAACTTGGTTCTACACTGGATAACTTATGAAACATGCAGGTTACTAGCACAAGTCATTGAAGAGAACTAGAAGACATTATGCGGGTATGTTAGACATAACTAGCTAACATGCTAATCCATGTATGTTTTTCCTATATCAAGCTAGAATCCTACCTTGTGTTAGGATCTTATACTGTTGTGTTATTGATAATGACTATTCATGAAGTCATAGGTTTGAATAGTCATGGTTGTGTGCATATTATGTTTCTTACTTTAATTTATGATATGACTAACAATAAGAGTTCTATATAAACCTTGAATACTAATGCTTATTATTTCTGTTTGAAATGATCATGACTATACATGCTTAAGATTATTGTGTTTTGATAGTATTAAGAATATACTAATGAATGTATGATTATGTATGAGACCTCAATGATAACACAATGATGATACTAATAAGCATGCATAGTGATTAATGATGGATATAAGTTCAAGGACAGGAAATCCAGGAAGCAAAGATCAAGAGGGAGGACACTAAAGTTGTTCCTGCAAGGAAGCAAAGATCAAGAAGGAGCACACTTCAGTAGTTTCTGCAAGGATGCATATATTCAAAGGGAGTTGACCACTTCTCACAATCCACGTCAGAATGGAGCTGCAGAAAAGAAGCTACTTCAGCAACTCCTGCATGGAAGCAAAGACTCAGAGGGAGTCCACCCAACAAACAAACAAAGATACGTATTTTAATTACCATTTCTTATTTTGTTTAAATAATATTGTTCAATGATGTATATGCTTATGTTCCTAAACTTAGGATATGTATTGTGCATATTGAGATGATTGCATTAATGAACAGTACACTACTAATATGCATTTGATGGGTAAGTGGCCTATGGCACTATACAACATTCCATTACTACTTATCTAGAATGGAACCTCTTTGCTGACATGTTGGGAGTAGTGCAAACTCTTAACAATGTTCTGGTAGAGATTGGAAGGCATCTAGAAAGTTACATGATATGAATGAATGTTGTATTGAAGCATTGGCTAAAATAATTGCATGACTGTATGACATATTTCTTTATGTGTAAGAATTTGTTCTGAAAACTATAAGATGTTTTCTAATCACGCAATTTAACTTGTTGTGTAGGAAAGATCGTATACCATCACCTACAAAAGAAGGACTACAACATTTGTTCAGCAACAAAGTTATCTAGTGAAAATTTTGAAGATATTGAAGTTCCCAAGATCTGGGAAGAATGCCATGATCGAGGAGTACCAGTTGATCATGAAGATGTTTGGGATGCAGTCCCAAGACCTGAAGGGAAGTCTATAGTGACTTCCAAGAGGATCTACAAGATCAAGCATGCTGCAGGTGGTAGCATAGAGACCTTTTCTCTTGTAGCCATATACACTTCCATTAGATCAGTACTTGCTCTGTCTACAGTGATGAAGTGGAAGATACACCAGATGGATTTCAAGACAGCTTTCTTGAATGGTGTAGTTGAAGAAGAAGTGTATATGGAGCAGCCACTTGGTTCTGAGACACATGATAGGGAGTCATATATGTCTAGAACTTGGTATGGTAGGATAGACAGCTTTCTATCCAGTTTGGGCTTTACCAAGAGCAAAGCGGATTCCAACCTTTACTACAAGGTTGAGGAAGACAATATAGTGATACTACTTTTATATGAGGATGACCTGTTTATTATAGGTGAAGATAGATTGATTTCCGACATGCAACGGAAGCTTGCTGCCAAGTTTGAGATGAAGAACTTGGGGATGATGCACTACTTTCTAGGTATGGAGGTGTGGCAGAGTGCAGATGGAATCTTCCTTGGACAAGGGAAGTATGCAATAGAGATCCTGAAGAGATTCGGGATGATGGACTGCAAGGCCATAGCCACACCTATGGCATCGAACATAAAGCTTCTGTGTGATGCTTCATCTGATCTAGTTGATGTCACTATGTATCATCAGATGATTGGGTCCTTGATGTACCTGACGAATACGAGACCAGATATTTGCTTTGCAGTGAACACATTGAGCCAGTTCCTAACGGATTCAAGGTGTGTTCACCTAGTTGCTGTAAAGCATATTCTAAGGTACCTGAAGGGTATAGTTGATTATGGGCTCAAGTATGAAGTGAATCAAAAGTTTAACCTGCAGGGTTATGTTGATTCAGATTGGGCAGGCAGTGCTGCAGATAGGAAGAGCACATCTGGGTGCTGCTTCAGTATGGGATCAGGTGTGGTCTCTTGGTTTTACAGGAAGTAGTCTTGTGTAGCACTGAGTATAGCCGAGGAAGAGTATGTTGCAACCTGTTTGGCTAGTTGTGAGGCAGTATGGCTTCGGAAGCTACTGTTTCAGTTATTTGATCTCCCATTGCATGCTACTAGTATCTTTTGTGATAACCAGAGTTGTGTGAAGCTGTCTGAGAACCCAGTGTTTCATGACAGGTCGAAACACATAGAGATCAAATATCACTATATCAGGGATATGGTGCAGAGAGGAGCAATGAAGCTCCTGTATGTTGCGACGGACAAGCAGATTGCAGATGTGCTAACGAAACCACTAGCCAGAGTGAAGTTTGAGTACTTCAGAGAGAGGCTTGGTGTTCTTCAGATCGACGACACTTTGAGGAAGAAGTGATGGACAAATTTGCAGAAGCCATTCCAAGCATGTTGGAAGGACGATCCTTCACATGGATGTGGATGTAAGCACTAGATGATGAGCATCAGGACGATGCTATAGTTACTGCTCTGTATATGCATCAGGAGGATGCTAGATATGATCAGTTGGATCATTTATATGTATATGTATGTACGCATCATGTTGGATACTGGATATGATCAGTTGGATCATTTATATGTATATGTATGTATGAATCATGTTGGATGCTTGAACCATGTATCTGTATATGTATCAGGTTGATATTATGTATGATCAGGTAGATCATGTATGTTGATATATATCAGTTAGATGCATTGTGTATCTATGTATGTATTAGGTCGATCATGTATGATGATATGTATTAGGTAGATACTTGGTATGCATCAGGTAGATGCATTGTATGATCAGGATGATCATGGATGACGAGCTTCAAGATGTTGCTCCAGATGACATGTAGCAGGATGTTGCAGTGATGATGATCAGGATGATCATGTGTACATCAGGATGATGTATGGTGAGTATCAGGTTGATACTCTGTGGCCATGGATCAGGTTTTGCAGATGAGCATATAATTTGGCCCTGGGATATTTGCAGATAGTCTTTCGAGGTTTTGCCTATGGCATGTAATCTGGCCCTGGGATATCTCGAAAATGCTCTTTCAAGGTTTTGCTCTGGGAGGACATATAATTTGGCCCTGGGAGGTCTGTAGATAGTATTTTGAGGTTTTTCCTATGGCATATAATTTGGCCCTGGGATATCTGGCAGATTCTCTTTCGAGGTTTTGTCCTATGGCATATAATCTGTCCCTGGGAGATCCGATAGGTTGGGCTGTGTGCCCGTAATAAGTCCTAGGATGCTCTTGCGAGGTTTTTCCATGACCGCATGTAATATGTTCGTGGGAGATCCTATAGGTAGAGCTATGTGCTCGTAATAGCCTGGGATGCTCTTGCGAGGTTTTGTGGTGACCACATGTAATCTGTCCCTGGGAGATCCTATAGGTAGAGCTGTGTGCTTGTAATAGCCTGGGATGCTCTTGCGAGGTTTTGTGGTGAGGTCACATATAATATGGCCCTGGGAGATCCTACAGGTCAGAGTTGTGTACCCATAACATCCTGGGATGCTCTTTCAAGGTTTTGTGACGCACGTAATAAGTCCTGAGGATTCCATAGTATGGCCAGTGATGATGAAGACGTGCAGGTGGTGGGCCTACATCCAGTATGAAAAAGGACTGTCTCTATAGAACTTCCTATGATGAGTAGATTCAGAGATTGATTGAGATAGCAGCAGTAGTGACGATGATGATGATTCGAGGATGATGATTCGCTGATGATGATCCAGAGAAGAAGACTTGTACTAGAAGACCTATGTCGAGAAATACCTTCCTAGTTAAGAGGGAGTGTTGATGTATATGTAACTTCGGAATGTATTTCACCCATGTATTTCATATATGTATTTTGTACTCCTATAGAGATGGTATTATTCCTCTATAAAGAAGTGTTTGTATTCCTATAGAGATGTTATTATTCCTCTATATGGAAGTGTCGTCATTTATATTGTAAGTGTCGTAACTTATACTTGATAGGTTATTAGACCACCTTGTTGGCATCGGCCCTGTATAAGTCATGTGGGTCAAAGGGATATTAGACCACCCTATTGGGGGTCGGCCATGTGCGTCAAAGGGTTATTAGACCACCAAGTGTGGGGTCAGCCCAGATTAAGTTAACCATGGGTTAAGCTAGACATGTAGGCCCCATTAGTTTATTGCGCGGGCCAAGAAAAGTATAAATAGAGATCACGAGATCTCTATTTGATCATTCATTCACACACTTCTCTCATTAGGAAAGTGGTGCACTTGTGAGGAGGAGGATCTGCTGCTACGAGAAGACTATCTCTTCTATTCTGGTTGTATCATTGCTCTATCTATCTCTGAGGAAGTTATTGGGGTTTTTCACCTTTATGGTTTTCCCCAAGTAAACTCCGTGTCTCTTGTGTGCTTACATTATTGTGTCCATGATTGATATGCTGTAGATTTGCTATACATGTTGTTCTCTCAGTTAAGATCCTAGGTCAGATTGTAGTAAATTCTGAAAAATTAACATTACTTAAAAATGTATGTTAAAACATAATGAAGTTTTGTGTTTCCCGCAAGATTTAAGAAATGGTTGACATTTCGAGTTAAGAATTGATTTAGTTGAAAATAAAATGTCTATCTTAATTAAGCAGTAGGATGGAAGATAGTACATAATATACATAAATTACATTTGAAGGATGTTTTTATAATGACAATTATAACAGTAAATTACGTCGCAAAGTTTTAATTATTTATAAGCAGTATTCAAAGTGAGTAAACCCACACTTTATATTTTTTCGCATAGCTATTAGTAGCATTTTAGACCAGTTAGTAAAGTTTTAAATTTTTACAATTTTTGGGTACATGACAAGACCATTTTGTTTTGATTAGTAGTGTTGTGACAATGATGTCAACATATCCCAATGATGATAAGATTTTTTTCCCATTTGTTTTAGAGATAGTGGTAATTTGGCTTCTTTACAATAACCTACTTTAGTATATTTTTGTTGAAGCATATTATTTTCTAGTTTTTATTTCTTGGTAAGTCGGTCCATTGACCCTTTGTAGCTTGGTCAGTATTATGAAAGATAAAAGTCACTGCAAGAGCTTTTAGTTTGATCAATAAATCGGAAGCTCGGTATTTAGTGATTGTACCATATTTTTTAGTCTTCATCACGTGTCTATCTCTTGTAAATTCTGATGGTTGTTGTATCCCACAAAGTCTTGTAAATTCCCATGGTTGTTGTATCCCACATAGTCGGCTTACTAGGTATTCTTTTATAAAGTATAGCATTTTCATTTCGAATAGGCTAATAGAATATAAATACACTACCTTCAAACTATTGGTTCTTGATGGAGATCAATTGTAACTCCACAAGGGGAGAGTAAGACCGACTTGTCATTATATGAATTGTTTCTCACTTGGTATTTTTTTTAAAAAGATACTAAAATTGTTTTATGTGGCAAATAACATGATTATGGAGCAAAGAAAGGCTTAAATTTTTATCATTTTTAGAAATGCTAAAAATGATAATAATTTAAAGGCTTTAAAACTAAATCTAAACCATTCTTAGAAAGGCTCAGTAATGTTCTTAAATGCATTGAAACTTGTAGTTGTCAAAACCACAAAATCACTTACCATGGATAGCTAAAATGAATATTAAACATGCCTTAAATCACTCACAATGCAATGAAACTTCCCTCTACTATTCAAAACCGT
Source organism: Larix kaempferi (assembly GCA_027924585.1). Classification (NCBI taxonomy): domain Eukaryota; kingdom Viridiplantae; phylum Streptophyta; class Pinopsida; order Pinales; family Pinaceae; genus Larix; species Larix kaempferi. Next base: position 1,931,704 of record BSBM01000626.1, read on the forward strand.
TTTAATGCATTCTATCCCTATGCGATTATAAAATCACAAATTCATATCCTCGTGTTTATTAGTCAAATTTCAAAACATCAAAACAATCCAAAAAGATAGTTTATCAGTGTTTCTTAAATAACCCGAGTAGCCTGTTTGTACTCGGATGTGTTTCCCTCTATTAGTTTCCAAGTTAACTTTTAATTCACACTTTTAACCAACAGCTTTCTCTCTCTTTCATTTTCAGAGTGAACTTAGTTACAATGTTAGCATAGTTTTGGTGCAAAGTAAAAAGATTCAAATCCCTCTATGAAGCAAAACTCACTACCAAACGTTCGCCAACAACCATTTTAGCATTTGCACACACCAAAATAGAATAGTGATGTCAAAATTTCAAAATTAACAACAAATTTCAAGATTTCATTTTTGTTAGCGTTACCTGGACACATTCTGTTAGATATTCATCCCCATCCTTTCTATGCTTCTCCTAGACAAAAGCAGATGGGCATGGATATATATTTTATTATTATTTACACTGTAAATGGAATATTGCAGTAGTAATAAGAAAAAAATATGATATTGACCTGCATTATCAATTGGTACGAAAAAACTGGATAATTGAGCACCTGATAGGTAAGGAGAACCAAAGATGTAGCTATGGTGGACGGCCAAAAGCGCGGCAACTGGAGATCTACCAAAGACAAGCACGCCAAATATTTGGCTATCTTCTTAACCTCTACGTCTCCTCCTACAGCCTTCAAGTAATACTTGGAAATAGAACATTGTATGAGCTGTTAAAGACTAATGTTCTGTTTAATTTTTTTGAGATGTGAATACACTGTGCAAGAATTACCAGAGAAAGGTAGCGGTAGTAGGTGAGGAGCATCAACAATACAAACTTTAAGGACAGCCCATTCCATTGCAACAACTCCTTGTCGCTTAAATACGTTATTTACGACTATAAATGTTTCCTTCCTGATATTGGAAACGAAATGCTCGAATTAATATATATTTCATTTTCTAAGAAGTTTGACGCGATTACAAATTTAAAAATCATTTTAATACTGTAATGATCAAAATGCATTTTAATACCACAAATAGAACTTCAAATATATATCTTTTGAAATTTATACCAATTCATAGGTTGATTCTCTTCAATTCTGATTGCAAGTGTCATGCAGGAAACACCCAAGACCTGTATATGAGTATCCTTTGTAAAAGTCCCTTTAGAAAAGAATATGTCTAGTAAATTCATGCTTAAGAAGAGTGTTTCCTACTGAAGTTGATACGAGGCCATGTACATCGCCATAACAAAAGTTACGAATTAATTATTGAAACATCCATAGACTTTTTCAAAATTCCAATTTAATTTAAATCTTGCAAAATTCTTGCCTCCATAATCCAATTAAGCATCAGATGACATTGTTTTCCTATGGTGTCGGTCAACTAAGTATCAATACAGTCGAACAAATGAATTTGCAATAGAGGTTTCTTACGCTCTCTTGCTTTAAATTGCTGAAATGTATCATTGTCTTCATCCTCAGTGCACGCATAGTCATGCAGATTAGTAGTAGAAACAAAAGCATTATGAATTGAAATTTCAAACCTATAAAGAGTCTTGGATTTTCACATCTTGTTCCATTGCAAACTCATTACAAATCTAATTTAAAAATGATAATAATTGAATCTTCCCCAAAGATGAGCATGAGCCTCGCAAGAGATCAATGAACAACTTGATTTGCTAGTTATTTTAATTTACTTTAACAAAAACAGAAATTGTCTCTGCACTAAATGAAAATAAAGCCTAATGATCAATGATTTAAGCTTTACGAGTTTTTGATTCTCATTCTTTTAGTGCGGACAAGATAATTTATTAACAGAAACATAAATTTCCTGAATTAACTTTACCTGCAAGTAGTCCGAAAATGCTTCATTACCACCATGGGATTTTGTAAATTCTCGGCATGCCATATTAGCTATACTAAGCAGAAGCTCCGACAGTCCATTGGAACCATTGGCAGAAGCATAATCATTCCATGACCAAAATTTCTCTTCAAATTCAGCAATTAATGGATAACAGGAATTGGCAAGGATTGAGGGTCGCACAATGCCAGAATCTTCCTGTAAATCATCGCTTACCACTGTAAGAAACGTATAACTTGAATATTCTTCTTAATTAGAAAAAGATAAAAAGAAAAAAGGGGTCACATTCTCAGCAATATAGGAAGAAGCAGCAGCCTGTTCTTCATCGTAGTTATCAACATCATGTTTAAATATGTTCGAAGAGATAGCAGAATTTCTGTGATGGAAGAAACGAGAGGAAGATGATGATGTTGTAGTCGTTCCAAAGCCTTCTCGACCTTTATCATCATGAAGATGAAAGTTGTGCCGAGCTTGCAGCACTTTGGTTTTGGATGCGTTATGCAAAGGTTTAAATATTTTGATTTTGGATGCCAGGATGAAGTGGGTATGGTGACACTAGTAGATGAAATGACGAAATAAGATGGAATGACATGACAGGAATGGGACCTGAGACCCCATAGGGCAAGTGGCATTTTATTGGATTTTTTTTTTAAAATTATTTATATTTATTTTTAAATTATGAAAATAAAATTACTTCTACAGGAATTTATGCCCCATCGGAGTTGTCCTTATCCAATAAAAAATTTAAAATTTTATATTTTAAAAATTATTAAAATTATTTTTATCTTTCATAATATTATGTTTAATATTAAAATTATTCAAAACATTATAAAAATAATAACAAATTTTATTTCAAAATAAAACTAATACAAGTAAAAAAGATTTGACTTCTAAATGAAAAGTATAATATTAAAGTTGTAGAATTATAACATTTGTAATGAAAATTTCAAAATAAAGAAATACTCACATACTACCTTATATGGAGTAGAGCTCTAATTACATCAACAACATTACATAAAATATTTCATGGTTTTATAATTCCATAAATACCTACATAATAGATAAAATTCTAACTAGTTATGGTTTCAACATTAATGGATACCAACCTCTTAGTCAATATTATTTAATAAAAATGATCATTTTTATATATAAACTATTTGTTAACTATATAATGATCCTTATTTAAAGAATATGTTCACACACATTAATTAACTAACTACTAACCACCCAAAGTAGGGAGGTTAAGGTAGGGCTATAACATGTCCCCGCCCCCTTCAAAAGTAACAGTGTCCTCAAGGATAGAGGTGTGGAAACTACTATAAAATTATTATCGATTCCTAAATTTCATATTTTAGATACATATCTTTCAAGTAGATTAAAATTTCTTAGATGGTATGGTGCATGGATTATTCCATGTGGTAGCCAATAGTGCTTCCAACTAGAGCCAAATTGACCCTTCGTAATCAAGTTCTAAAAATGTAGTATGAACTCGACAATTTGAACCCATGACCTTCTTCAAACAAGACACATGAAGGAATGAATGAATCTTTGAGTGGGATAGAACTTAGAAGAGTCAATCTACAAGAAACTTGTCTAATGCATCAGGGGACCTGATAAGGTCAATAGAATTTTGGTGTGACATTTGGTGGGTTTCATGTTCAAGAGAGATCTACGTATAAAATTGAATTCATGGAAACACCTAGTACTCTTCTAGTAAAGAACATTTGGAACATTGATGGTTTGGTTATTTCTTCATGTGATTTTCAACTATGGCCAAATACTACTTATGTGTCTTAAATGACTTCTCTAGTGTTAAGAATTAAATGTATTGCTTGAGCCTTAGATGTGCATGGTAAATATGAATCCATTTAAGGGGGTTTTCACCCAGATACAAATTCATATGGTTTGATTTTGAAACGGCCGCAACAAGTGGGATTGTAACACCACTATGCAAGGTAGCCATTATGCCCACTAGTGCTGCATATATAATATAAAGAATCTCAAATAGGTTTCCAAGAACTTGTTGACCACTTGTAACTATCATTTTTTGAGACATTTCACTCTCGTTCTCAACATGTGCACCATGATCCATCACTTACTTCAAACATAATTTGGATTTGATTACTGGATTTGTTGGAAATAGTGCAACTTCAGAAGCTATTCTTATTATATTATTGTTTTACCTCCTACAAGAGAAGATATTGATGTATTTGATCATGTAAATCCTTGAAAGAATCAATGTAAACCTTTGGGTGAAAACACACAAATAAAAGTATCTTTAAATGTTATTTTAGCTTCCCCCAAGACAAGTCGGCCCTGTCAGTTAGACATGTCGGCCTAGTGGGTAAAATGCCCCAAAACAGTGGGCAGTCTGCCCCAGATAATGGGCAGAACTGCCGCAGTCAGTTTGGATCAATTAGATAAAGTCAGGTCATCCTAGTAAGGGAAAAAGTCTCTTTTGATGTGTATAAATAGAGATGTCAAACCTCTCATTTGGACATTCACTCAAGACAAGTTCTCTTTACTAAGAGGGGTTTGCTATTGCAACTAGGAGACTTATTGTTTGGGTTCTTCACTATTGGAGAAGTTTCTCTATTATTTTTCTTGGGTTTGAGATACTATTATCTCAATATACATCATTCTCTATTGGAAGGTGTGAGCTCGGGGAGACAAATAGCTTTGTCTATGGTTGGGAGATGATTGTTCTTATCATCATGGTTAAACGAGCTCCACACTCATTTTGTTTATGTGATTTTCCATTCTTTTAGTGCTCCTGATTATGAATCTATTAAATATAACATAGTATCAAAGCAATACTACAAGAAGCCATTGTTGAAAACTAGGGTTTCAATTTTTGGGGCCTTCCCTTATTAGTTTGTCTTGAAAAGAGCACTGGAAACTTTGACATTATAGGGAAGGTGCATCTTTTGGTGAAGGAAAAATCCAGTTCTAAGAAGTTTCATTTTTGACCTAATTGTGTAGTTGTGATAGTTACTGCAGAAATTAGGGTTTCACATTTTGGACTATCCATTCCATAGTTTTAGCTCGATATTACCTTCTCTCAACTCGCGTTGATAGGGCACATCTATTTGTGGAGTTAGTTTTGCAAGAATCCAAAATTCATTTTTGACCTAGCCCCTGCTAAGGTTTCTAGTCCAGATCTACAGTCAAGATGATTGGAATGAAGGTTGAAGATCAACTTGATGGGGATTCCAACTTCATTTCTTGGAGTTCTAGGGTTCTTCTCATATTAGAAGAAAATGATCTTTGGAAGTTCGCAAACGAGAAGGTTCTAGAAACAAAAGAAGAAGATGGCAAGTCTAAGTGGAGAAAGAATGATGCAAGAGTAAGAAGAATCTTGGTGGACTCAGTCAAAGATCATTTGGTTCCTTAGATCTCAAAAAAGAAGAAATCTCAGAAGATGTACAAAACCCTAAAGAAGTTATTTGAACATATTAGCATCAATGTTACTCTCACATTGAGGAATCACCTATCGAATCCGAAGATATCAAAGTCAGAATCGATTGTTGAGGACTTCATGAGGATCTTAGAACTAAGGGACAAGCTAAGTTCTAGTGGAGAATCCCTTAATGATAAGGAGATTGTCATAACCACTTTAAATGGTCTCCCACCTTCTTGGGAATCATTTATTCAAAGTATAAGTGGATGAACCAAGTTTCCCAAATTTGAGAGGTTATGGGGATATTTTACTGAGGAAGAGATGAGGATTGCAGCAAGGAATAAATTTCGTGGCCCTCAATCCGAAGAAAATCAAGCATTTACAACTCATGTCAAGAAAGGAAGATGAAAAGGAATAAAGTTTCATAACCATAACAATAGGTGAGGAGATCACTTGGACATCTTGATTGGATGGAGAGGCCACTACATTCTTTGGATCACTCTGGGATAGAGTGAGGAGATCTCTCGGACATCTTGATTGGATGGAGAAGCCACTACATTCTCCGGATCACTCTGGGATAGAGTGAGGATATCTCTCGGACATCCTAATTGTATGGAGAGGCCACTGCATTATCCGAATCAGTTTGGGATAGAGCGAGGAGATCTCTCGAACATCCCGATTGGATGGAGAGGCCACTGAATTATCCAGATCAATATGGGATAGAGTGAGGAGATATCTCGGACATCCTATTTGGATAGAGAGGCCATTGCATTCTCCAGATCACTTTGAGATAGAGTGAGGATATATCTCGGACATCCTGATTGGATGGAGAGGCCACTGCATTCTTCGGATCACTCTGGGATAGAGTGAGGATATCTCTCGAACATCCTGATTGGATGGAGAGGCCATCGCACACTCTCATACATTCTATAGAGTGGGGAGATATCTCAGACATGATGGGACATTGTGGAGAGATTTAGTGCATTCTCCATATCACACTGAAAAGAGTGAGGAGATCTCTGAGACATCCTGAGAAGTGATGGAGAGGCTGGTGCACATTGGCGCACACTTGCGCACACTGGTACTCTTGGACTCATTGAAGGACTGGTTTATTTTTTGCATGTTACCTGAAGGATTGGGTTGAGATAAGGCACGCTATCCTTGTGCATGTTCCCCGATGGACTGGGTTGAGCTGAGGCACATTGCATTTTTGCATGTTCCCCGATGGACTGGCTTGAGCTGACGCAAACTATAAGGACTCACCAATCGACTGGTTAAGTTGGTTCATGTTCCCCTTTGGATTTGTTTGAGGTGAGTCACATTTTCCTTCTGCATGTTCCGCAATGGACTGGTTCGAGCTAAGGCACATTGTATTGATTCATGATCCTCGATATAATGGGTTGATCTAATGCATGATGGACTCTCTGATGGACTGTGCAGAGTTTTTAAGATGATGCATGGTGGATTCTCAGATGGACTGTGCAGAGTTGTTGAGTTGAGTCATGAGTGACTCCCCTATGGATAGGGAAGATTCGTGGAGCTAGTGCATGTTCTCTGATGGAATGGATTGAGATAATGCACGAAGATTGATTTGTTGACACTTCTCGATGAATTGAGATTGTGTTAGAAGATCTTCCTTATGATAGAGAGAGGTTAGAGATAACTGTGATGTACAAATGATATCCATATATTGATGATGAATCCATGGATAAGAGGGAGTGTTGGATTAGTATCTGCATGAGGCATCACCTCATAGGTCGACCCAAGAAAGAATAAAATTAGAATACCTTCCTTGTTGAGAGGGAGTGTTGGAAATAGTGAAAATTTGGAAGCTATTCTTATTATATTATTGGTGTACCTCATATGAGAGAATATATTGATGTATTTGATCATGTAAACCCTTAAAAGAATCAATGTAAACCTTGGGATGAAAACACCCAAAGAAAAGCATCTTTAAATGTTATTTTATCTTCCCCTAAGACAAGTCGGCCCTGTCAGTTATGCATCGACCCAATGGAAAAAATACCCAAAAACAGTGGGCAGTCTGCCTCGGACAATGGGCAGTATTCCCTAGAAAATGGGAAGAATTGCCACATTATCGTCGGTGCAGTTAGGGAAAGTTAGGTCGGCCTAGTAAGGGAAAGAGTCACTTTTGATGTGTATAAATAGAGAGGTCAAACCTCTCATTTGGACATTCACTACTGAGGGGTTCACTACTGCATCTAGGAGACTGATTTTTGGGGTTCTTCACTATTGGAGAAGTTTCTCTATTTTTTTTCTTGGGTTTGCACTACTATTATATGGATTCACATCGTTCTCTATTGGAAGGTGTGGGGTCGGGAGAGACAAATAACTTTGTCTATGGTTGGGAGATGATTGTTCTTATCATTGTGGTTAAATGAGCTCCACATTCATTTTGTTTTTGTGCTTTTCCATTCTTTTAGTGATCCTGATTATGCATCTATAAAATCTAACATGTTTAAGTTCAAAGGTATCCATTTTCTAATATCTACTAAGAATAAAATCATGTTAATAAATACAAACTATTTTAAGCAATACAAGTCTAGTTAGGTAAATGTTTCTTAGGCTTATCTTAGTAGGACATTGTAACTAATCCTTGATGCTTAACTTAGGTTTTGGTTTTCTAATTTTTAGTTTGGCATAAAATATTTCAGTAATTCAAAATATATTATAAGACTGTTCTAAGTTCTAACTGATCTATGATTCCAATGTCAATACTATCTTTTGGTGAAGGTTGTTTTAAGGAAAAACTATCCAATGACTGGGGTTGAGGTCACGAAACTACTAATTTAACGGAAGTAGAGATCTAAGGTTTTGCAGACAAGAAGATAGGGTTTGGATACATGCAAAGTTAGGATACGAGTTTAAAAACATGTACCTTTTTATGTATGTCAATCCAATCTTTAATAACTCCCAAACTTTGATTCCAAGCCTTAAATCCCTTGCGTTGAATACCTACAAAACCACAACCAACACCTTCCTCAAAAGATTTGGCTACAATAAAATAATTACAAATTGGAAAAAATATGCAAACATCAACATAAACATCTAATCTCAACATAATACCTAATAATTTCATTAAATGAGCCATAACATAATTCTGGAAAGAAAGATATATTTCTTTTATTGATCAATAGCAATGAGTACAAATATACCTTGTAACTTCTTAGGCACCTCACGAAAGCTCGATCTAGGTCTCCTTGCTTCTCTTCTCCACAACTCAAGCAATCTCCAAGTGTAATATGACAGGGATGTCTCATGCACTCAGTCGAAGGGATGGAGAATATTCTTCCAAAATTCCTCTATTAATGGGAAAAAAAGGTCCTTTCATGGCCAATCCTCATTGTTTTTATAGTGGGAAGAGATAAGCCATAAAATGGAGGTTGTTTGCACCTGATGGGGGAGGTTACCAAGGACTACTCCAACTAGTCAAAATTCATTTTTATTTTTATTTTTTGAATTTAATGAGAAACAGGAAGATTGCATGTAACACACAATTTGGATACTTGCAAGATGCGTGCGCAACTTTTTATTGAAGACGTATGTGGAAAAACCATCCACTAACGCGTAACACGTAGTTTGCAGGACCATCAAGCATGTGTGAGTCACAAATATAGTTAAACAAATTAGGAGTGTTGGAGAAACAAAGAATGATCTAAGCCTTGGAAATGGGTATCAAGTCGAGGCTCTTCCATCCATAATGTCATTTTATATGAGCGACAAATTCAATGTCGTCATGGACGGAGAAGTTCCAATTTGACTTATAACAGATGCAACCTAATGTATGAGGTCATAGGGGAACATGATGGCCAAATTAAATTATGAATAAATTGAGGTGTGGAGTCAAGAAGCTCGAAAAACAAAGAATATTAGTCTTAAGGAAGTACTTGAAACAAAAACAGGTTGTCAGATGATCTTATCCCTGGTATATTGTCAATGGTCAGAATGATAGAACAAGACCTTCAGTAAGTTGATACATATGTATAACTGACGCATATATCATGGCCACAAGAATACAAGTGTGGATCCATGAGAAAAACATGAGCATGAACATAGCCATAGGAATTCAAAAGTGGATCTATGTCTCATCGAGTGCCAACATGATATAAGGCACAACCTTGTGCAGCTTGAGAAATGACACAATAGGGGTACTAGTATTGGCCCAAGGTCTCAAAACCAAACCATCTAAAGGTATGAATCCAAACCATGTGAATAAATAAGTTGAAGTTAAACATGGAGGACATCATTTGATTATCGGTCATTGATGTATACTATTAAAAAACGCGATGGATTCCACCGATAATGAAAATAGACCCCAAGGTACCTAGTACATTCTAATAGGTGTGAAAACATGTTCTCGAATTCGAACACTCGAAGAAACCATCGAGTATAGGACATTGATGTATTCCAACTACTTGATAGCGAGCGAAATTGCCAATAATGACTGCAATCCCCAAAGTACTACCAAAACTCTAAACTTCATTCACAGAGAATGATGAGATGAATTTGATGAGAAGAAGTCCGTTGGAAGGGAGGCCTTAAGGAATCCTCCATCATCCAAAATGAGGAAAACTCAAGGATTGATTTTATTTGGAGCATGGTTGAGTACACAATGAAACATATTGACACTGGGAATGACCGACATATGAAGTTAAGGAAGCTACAATGGCCGACATAGGATGCATCCTTGAACAGTGAGCACGTCACAGAAGTGACTTAGGTAGCTTTTAGACCAATGGTATAAATCCACAATGTAGGAGACATTGAAAGATTCTCCATAAGATTGGAAGAGTAACAACCAGGAGGAGTAAAAAACTATGAGAGTAGGTTTTATCCTAAGTCAAAAACTAGAACTGAACATGTTTGATAGAATTGAAATATGTCCTTTGTTCAAGGACAATTTGACTTGTTGTCGTTTTATTGATAGACATATGACATATTTCCCTTCCCTTTTTATACCTTTTCATTTTTTAATGAGCACGAAAAATATAAAAGTATGTTCGATGTAGCTCACCTGATGATGTGTACCTTAACATATATTTAACGAAACTGAGAAAGGATGGTTTTGGTCCCAAGGAGGGTCCTTTAATGTACAGTTTTACGAGTCCATAAAAGGAAATCTCAAAACGTTTTTCCTTGTTTAACGAGCTTGAAGAGAAGATATAAATATGCTTGATAAGATACTGATCAATGGATTTTATATTGAGCTCACATTTTTTCATGCTAGTCCATGTTTTCAATTTTAAAGAGTTTGAAAAACTTGAACAAGAATTCTATATACCATCTCGTGGATTTTATATCGAACCCGAGTTGGTAAATGCTCGTCGGGGTTTTCAATTTTAAAGAGTCTGAAAAACTTAAACAAGAACTCTATATACCATATTGTGGATTTTATATTGAGCCCAAGTTGGTAAATGTGCGACGGTGTTTTCCTATTTAGAGAATATGAAAAAATTAAAGAATACTCCATAATAGAATTTTTTGTAAATTTAGTCTCATCGCATGAAAAAGGATCAAACAATGCGAGAAAGAACTCTTCTAGCCACATATGACTGGAGTATTCCTTTTTTCGTAAATAGTCTAAATGGTCCGGAAAAGGGGTAAACGTATACCGTATAGATGACCTTTCAAGTACTTTAATGAGTATGAAAGAGACAAGTTGACTCAACAACCTTTTCATGCTTCGAGGAGGCATAAAATAGCTTAACAACACTCCATAAAATCTGGGATCCTTTAAAAGGGAGGTCAGAAAGATGAGAGAAAGTATGCGGTTTCTCTTCAAGGATATGACCAAGTAATTAGGCTCTTGAACCCAACAAAATGAAACATAGGCACCAAAATGGTGAATAGCTGCTAACTAGGGTGTCCCATGTGGAAGTATCTATCCATGAAGTACAACGATAATGAGATATTATAGGGAGGCTTAATGTCTCAGTCCATCGAGAAAATATCCTATAGAATAACATATGTTAAGGTTTTAATGCATGATGCAGAATGGGTGTGACCTAACCTATATGTTGGTTAGAGATATAAACCTTTTATTCGAGGACATATGTAGGCAAAAAGTTTTAATACCCTCCCCTCCTATTTGATAAAGTCAAACATTATCCAAAAGTAGATCGTTAGTGCCAAATATAACAATATGGCATGTCAAACTATATAAAACTTGTTAAAAAGGTAGAAATATTTCTCTTTGAATAGTAAAATAATGAAAAAAATAGCTTATTTGGATTTTACCACTTTGGAGAGACTAAAATACCTAAATGTTTGAGTGTATTTTATGGTCAATCTGGTGAACCAATTCCAAATCCATTAGTTGTAGGTAATTCCGTTCTTCTTCCTCATCATTATGCATCCATTTATTTCAAGTTTTGGTTCTGATTTTGAGTTTTTAGCTTCATTGTTTATATTTAGCAGCGCATACAAGGGTGAGACAATATTAGGTTGCGTGTAAGCTTATTACGTGCAATTGTACTTTGTATAACATGTGTGTGATGCACAACTATATAAATTCTCACCTGCATGTGGTGTAGTAAAATTTTTAATTTGAAATGTTGAGGAACTAGTGCTCAAAATTTTACAAATAGGGTGCTTGTATGGCGTGAAAGGGAACACAAGTAACTTGACCGGGATTCTCTTGTAGATCCACTAAGCTTAACCACTCTACGTCATTGTGGTTTACTCAAGTTTTTCCGAACCACCAATATGAGATCTCAAAGGCCACTCCTTGAAACTTTAGTGAGGTACTGGGATGTGGATCAAGGAGTCTTCAATTGTCATGGAGAGACCCTTGATATTATAGTGTTTGATATTTAATTTATTACCATTTTATCATGCCAAGGAGAAACAATGAATTTAAAAGGTTCCTTGAGAGGGGTTGGTGCCTTATTTGTACAAGATTATGTTAATGCCTATTTTGCTCACGAGACACAAAATTACGGTAGTCAAGTTCCTATTTCCAACATACAAATTTTCCATTTGAAATTCATACTGAGTACGAGATAACTATTTGTTTCAATAATCAGTAATTACCTATATCAATAGATATGATCATACATATGTATATAGATATCACTGTTATTATCATTCAACTTTGTTTTTCCATTCTGTTCTACAATAGAGTTTGTGGCCCAATGCCACAGCTAGGACTTACAATTCATTAACAATCTAATAATTAGATCAGATGCCCAATGCAGTTGCTATGGAAATAAATAAACAACCATTTGTACTAGAGTTTGCTTCCGAATGTAGCAATTAGGTTAACCACATAAGTTCTAATTGTACCGAGGAGTGAGGTACTCTATAGTCTATTATGGGGGATATATTGTCACATAAGGTAACATACTATAACGTAAAATAAAATTACAATAAATAAAAAGTAATTAAAAAAATTCATGTCAGTTAATAAAATAAAAATTTATGAAAAGTAATTAAAAAAATTCATATCAGCTCATAAGATAAAAAAATATGAAATGTAATTAAAAAAATCCATGTCGGCTCATTAAATAAAAAATTATGAAAAGTAATTAAAAAAATCCATGTTGTTCTATAAAATAAAAAGTTAAAACTTAAACCCCAATCTATCAAGCAAGAGAGGAATCAACTTTTTGGGTTTAAAATTAAAAAAAATTACAACTCAAGAAATTGGATCCCTCTTGGTGCTTTATAGATCTGGGTTTAATATGGATCTATGCTGGTATAGTTGTACTAGACTCTGATGTGCAATGTAGTAGTTAGGGTAACTACATAACATAACAGATTGATAATGATAAACATATCAGAAGTCAGGTTTAATCAAGAATATTCATATTCCGCTTAATAGTATTTATAACATAGAATCGCATTATTTCCGTTACTATTTATCATAGGTATGCATAGGATCATATTATAGATCCTAGATCAATCATACAACCAGGTGTCACTTTGGATCAATACTACAACATATAGTCACGTAGCTAAACATTTATCTCATATATCTCTCTAGATAATCTATCAAATATAAGAATAGATACATGCATAACAAGATAGCATTAGCATAAACCTATATTTCATATTTATAATCCATCAGATATAAACATAGATGCATTCATAACAACATAGTGTTAGAATAAACATATATTTCAGATGAATAATCCATCAGATCTAAACACAGATGTATGCATATAATCAATCAATAGATATAGATTAAGAGTTCAAAACTACAAATATCTAGGGAGAGAACTCATCTGTTCGAGGTACCGTGGATCTATCTGCAATTACTATGGGGATTTCCTCGATACACCCAACCATATATCTATAGGAAAATCCATTATTATTTTTACATAGGAACCCTCGAGTCGATTCTTCGTCTCTCTAGGGATTTTTTTTACGAACTCTTACTGTTTAGATTTTCTTTTTGTTTAGCAGATCTGCACTTCATCCTAGGGCCTCATCTCAGTAAGTTTACCTTGATGGTTTCCATGGTTCAATTAGGAAGTACTCATGTGTGACAACAGTCATCACAACAACCTATATAGAAAATACTGTTGACAACTAACACCTAGTTCCCTTACTCTGTATAAACAACATAGTTGTTTCTGGTCCCTAGGTAGTGCTCCTACCCATTGATAGATATATTTTTATCCCATGACTGGACATTTGGTTTTGGTAATCTCTTCTTGGTGTGTGTTTCTCTTCATTCTTCCTCCAAGGGAGTTAACCCATTAGAATTTTCCCCCTGTTTTGAAGAAGAAGAATTCATTATTTTAAGCTAGTTTATTAGGTGATTCCACCTATGTGGGAGTCACAATTCTAGAAGAGCCTCTTCATTTTATGTATTATTTGTTTATTCATTTTTTGTTTTTTTATCTAGATTTGTTAATCCCTAAATGAGGGCACATTTACACCTATATTGTGGAGCCTCACATTAGTTTTGATGTCGACTTTGGTCCATTAGTGGTACTTTTCATTACTATCGTTATATTAGTTATGTCGTCTTGGGTCAGTGAGTTGTGATTGTACCTCCTAATCTCCTATATATAGGAAGGAGATCTTTTCATTTGAGTATCTTGTATTGTCTTGTGTACTTGGTACATTGTATAAGGATGTTCCCCCCTCAAAGAGGCTTGCTAATCCTCTATTTTATTCATGAAATTCATGGAGTACTCTTTCTGATTTATTTTTTCTCTTTCATGCTCTTTTTGGAAATTTCTTTCACAACATTTGGTATGAGATCTCTTTCCTCAGGACTAGTTTCTTCAAAATGATTCATCTAGGAATTTTTGCTATATATTTTTTTTCTCCAAGGGTTCCAATAGAAAGACTTAAAAACAATCTATAAAAAATACTAAGATAGCTGTGGTCCAATTTTTAGGTCCTGGACCATTACGGGTTCTAAGATATTCCCTTTGGAAGCTAGGGTTTCTGACTAGTCTAAAACAAGTGTTTTGGGAAAAAAAGTCATATATGGGGCATGAAAGATCCAAATTGAGTGATACCTGTTTCATCAGAAAGAATACCGACCAAAATATCTTGGGTATATTTTTCATACTTAGATACAAAATATTGGACACTTGGCATACCGTACAAGTTCGCTCTTCTGAAAGGATAAAAAATAAGAAGTTTTAGGATATTTGCAACAAATTTTTACCGGCACATCAGAATTGGGTCAGACCTGCAATGTTAGAAAGATGATACATCAGGATATAAGAGAATGAATTTTTATACCTAGGTCGTAGAGGAGTAGAAATATCAAATTTACCTCAGTTCCAAGTCATCCTAAAAATAATATTCTAATCAGGGTTTGAAAAATGTACACCATTTTAAATTTGAATAACTTTGAGTACAAGGAGCTATTTGAGTTGAAACATAGGGTGTGATATTTATTTATATTGTTAAAAATTACACCAAAAGGAAGTGTAAAAAATCACACTCCACTCAAACCACCAGAGGACTCATCCCCGGCATACGATGAAAGGGAAGACTTAACTTTTCAAGTGTCCCAGTTGGAATATATGATTAAAGGATGTGTAAAAGCAGATGATTTAGTTAATTTATAGGGGAAGTTGATGAAACATATGGATAATAAGATGGAAGAAAATAAGAAAAGCTTGATGGAACAGATGGAAAATATTGGTAATCTCATACAAAATTAAAAGGATGCTCCTTCTCTAGGTGATGATGTGTTCCATGATTCTCAAGGGGATAAAGATACGGTCCATGTTGAAAAAAATTCCATGAATAAGAATATCCCAAGGGGAAATGATTATAGTAATGGAAATAATCAAGAATGGTCACCAAGGGGTACCCAACTTTCCAAGATTGACATGGGAAAGTTTGATGGAAATGATCCAATAACATGTATATTCTAGATGGAGCATTTCTTTGATCTACACCAAGCTCCAACTTTAGAAAAGGTAACTGTTGCATCATTATATTTAGATCTTGATCAATTTGTATGGTACCAATGGATTTGCGACCGTAAAAAGGACTCTATTATATCTTGGTCTATATTCACCGAAGAATTGATTGCATATTATGGGGATATTAATAGAAATACATTCTTTATCCACCTAATAAATCTCAAGCAAAAAGGTCCAATTATAGAGCACATCAAGTAGTTTTAGAAGCTAAGTATTATAATGAAGAACATTTCAGAAGATAATATGTTGGATCCCTTTATTGGAACCTTGAAGGATAGCATTCAACATGAGGTGCGTCTCTTTAAATCACCATCCTTGGAGAAGGATTTCATGATGGAAAGGAAGGTTGAAAGTAAAAATACGATGATGGCTACTAGAAAGACCACCTCAAACACATACCGAGAGAATACTATTCCTTCCTCTAACCCACCTCAAAGGTTTACACCTCAATCACTAGAGGAAAGAAGAGTAAAATTCCTATGATTTAATTGTGACAACAAGTATAGGAAGGGACATAAGTGTGGTGAGAGTAAATTATTCTACATAGATTGTGAAGAGGAAGAACCAAAAGAACATGAACCGTCTCAAGACGCATAAATAGAAGATACTACTTCTGAAGAGATTACTCCCACCATATCCTGTCATGCATTGGATAGTATTAGCACTCCTCAAAATCTCAAGATAGAAGGATATATCCAAAATAAAAAGGTAACAGTGTTGATTGATTATGGTAGTACTCATAATTTCATTCACTATAAATTAGCACAAATCTCTTCATTACTTTGTATATCCAGCACCATATTTTCAAGTAATGATTGCAAATGGAGGAACTATCAATTGCTAAGGGAAATTCCATAATATCAATCTTACTATGGGAGAATATGTATTGAATATTCTAATTATTACTATTCGGATGGGTGGTGTTGATGTTGTCTTAAGAGTTCAATGGCTACAATCATTGGGAACAATGGATTTGAATTTTTCAAAAAAATTTCATGAAAGTTTTATGAGAAGGAAAAGAATATGAGTTAAATGGTATCACATGAAAACCAAGCAAGGTGATAAGCTCTAATGGTATGAAAAAACTGATTAAAAAGGGACATCAAGGTTTAATTGCACAATTATGCTCAGTATATGTTCGAACATCTAAGGCTCCTATTTCCCCATATCTCCAAAAGGTCATTAATAAGAATTCTGAGGTATTTGAATATATTCTAAAAGGTATTCCACTTGTTCCATATTTTGATCATGCTATTCACTTAATTCTCGGAAGTGTTCCTCCTAACATCAGACCTTACAGATACACCTATGGCTAGAAGAGTGAGATTGAGCGTATGGTTGAATAAATGGTAGAGGCTGACATAATTAGGCCTAGCCAAAGTTCTTACTCTGCACTGGTGGTAATGGTACACAAGATTAATGAGTCATGGCGTATGTGTCCATATTATAGAGAGATTAATAAGATTACCATTAAAGATAAGATTACCATTAAAGATAAGATTACCACTAAAGATAAGATTCACATTCCTATCATTAATGAATTGTTTGATGATTTACATGGAGCATTTTTCTTCACAAAGTTGGATCTATGTTTTGGGTATCATCAAATTAGAATGAAGGATGAAAACATTCCCAAAAAAACATTCATAACTCATGAAGGTCATTATGAATTTTTGGTCATGCCATTTGGTGTTACGAATGCACCTTCCACATTTCAAAGTTTGATGAATTCCATTTTCAAGACTTTCCTTAGAAAATTTGTTCGAGTGTTCTTTGATAATATACTAATCTATAAAAAGTCTTGGGAAGAACATGTTCAACATGTTGAAAGGTTACTACAACTACTAAAGGAGCACCAATTATATGCAAAAACTTCCAAATGTTTCTTTGGGGTAAAGAAGATAAATTATTTGGTTCATATTGTATCTCATGAAGGTGTCAAGGTAGACCCCAACAAAATTAAATCCATGATGCATAGGTCAATTCCCCAAACCCTCAAGATTATTTGAGGATTCCTACTTTTGACAGGATACTACCACAAGTTTGTTCAGACCTATGGAAGAATAACAGCACACATAACAACATTAATGAAGAAATATGCATCTTCTTGGACTCCAGAGGAAACTCAAGCTTTTGAACAACTTAAAGAGGAAATGTGCAAAGCTCTGTTTTGGCCACACCAAACTTCACAAAAACATTTATTGTGGAATGTGATGCCTCATGAAATGGAATTGATGTTTTTCTATTGCAATAAGGAAACCCACTTGCTTTCACAAGTCATCCAATCAAGGGAAAGCACTCACATAAGCATATTTATGAGAAGGAAATGTTGGAAATACTACACGCTCTTAAGAAATGGCATCCTTACCTAATAGGTAGGCACTTCAAGTTCAAAACAGATCATGATAGTCTTAAATACTTCTTGGAACAAAGACTATCTTTGGAAGAGCAACCAAAATGGGTAACCAAGATGTTGGTATATGAATTTGAAATTATCTATCGAAAAGGAAAACAAAATATGGTGGCAGATGCACTTTCCAGAAAATATGAAGATGTTGGGGCATTACTTTGTGCAATTTCCATTCTACAACCTGATTGGGTAGTAGCAACAAGGAGATAATGAAAAAATGACCTATCGGTGTCGATGTTGATTCAAAATATACAGAATGAAGCTAGTGTATCATATACTTTTGTGTGGAAAAATGATTTACTATGGTATGAGGATCACTTATATTTATGCAAAATCTCCCAACTCAAACAAAAGGTATTCTCATAATTACACACCTCTCCTATAAGTGGGTACTCTGGATTCCTAAAAATTACCATAGGGTTAAGAAGGAATTTTTTTGGGAAGGTCTTAAATCTGATGTTCAAAGGTTCGTGGCCGAATGTCTGGTTTTCCAACAGAATAATTTTGAAACAATTAAGACCCTGGGACTTCTACAACCATTAAACATACCTTGCAAATGGTAGGAGGAAGTTTGTTAGGATAATTAATAATCCATCCTTGTCCTACTTAGAATTATTTACCTTTTCCTAGTAGTTGTTGATGTTATTTTCCACATAATGGTGTGTAGATGTCATCTAGGACCCATTAGCCATTCAATGCACCTTGCATGCATGATTCCGGGCCCAACAGAGTCAGGTCCCTACATTTTAGGACCTAAATCTGTGTTCTAGTTCAATCCACCTGAGTCCCTAAACTCTATTGGGGGGTTTAGCTCCGATCACCATTGATTGTGATATAATGTTCCCTTTCTCACCTAATTTGCATGCAAAAGTCACTAATGCACCTTCCTTCGTTAGTTAACTAACAGTAGCTTCAATTAACTGAGTTTTGGTTCAGTTGAGTTGCGTTTGGGACTTCCGAAGCACTCTAGTGGTGACAATTCCTATGCTAGAATGAAAGTGATTTGAATTCTCCTAGGATAATCGAATTATGTCCATTGTAACATATCTATTGACTATACTTCTTAATGGATCATAACACACAGTTTTGTTTCCATCTGAGTTCCAATGCATGATTAATTTTACTGCTCATTTCACTGTAAGTCATCTTTTCTGATCATTCTTTTCAGTGTGAGTTATTCCCAGCTCTATGATCTATTGTTTTCTATAATTTCACATGGTATCAGATCTCAGCGAGCATAGGTTGAGGAGTTGATTTTAGTAGTGCAATAGAAGACTCTGTATTTCCACAGCAAATTCCAGTGCCATTGCATTGAATTCATTGGATAAATCATTTGAGGTCTATCCAGGTGTGAAGGATTCGGATAAAAGTACCTATTGTCCTAAACCAATGCTCAACGAAATTTTATCTCCATATTTGAGAGTTTTTTGGAGGATTTTGAAGTTTTTTCAGTGCAGCAGTAGGAACTGTTTCAATTTATATTCACTCCAGCAGCTTCACATGGATAATTCGAATGTTCCTTTGTCTCCAAATATACTGACACCCTTAAATTATCTTGATTGGAGGGATGATATGAAAATGATGTTGCGCAACAAGAGTCTGCACATGGTCACAATGGGAAAGGAGGTCGAACATCAAGAAGCTGTTGAGAAGGCCAAGTACCTAAACATATTAGATGAAGCATTTGGTTTCATATGTATTCATATTTCTAGATATTTTATCTTCCACCTTGATGGATTGAAGACCCAAAGAGAGGTTTGGTTGAAGCTTGAGACTCTCTTCATTAAGTAATATGAGCTGAGAGGCCATATTCTGGAGAATGAATTAATTTCTCTTGAACACCCAACAATTTCAAAACCATAAAACAATTATTTTCTAAATTCAAATTCTTGGCTATGCAGTGCAAACAATGTGGCATTGAGAAGAAGGATGAGCTGTCAGTGCTATCCATCCTAAGCAAGGTTGGTCTGAAATTTGAATATTTGTTTCTACCTTCCATTCAGGGAGATAGTCAATCCCCAACTAGAAAATTCTTTCTTTAGATGCATCCACTGAATATCTTATCCATGTACAAGACAAATTGATTCAGATGGGCACCTTGAGGGCTTACGAAAATCAAGCTCTTATGGTTGGAGAGTAAAAAAGTGTGAATGATAAGGGGAAGCAAAAAGGGAAAGAAAAGAAGCAGTTTGAATCCAAGCAGAAGGAGAAGTCTAAGCCATCGTAAGGAGCCTCTAACTCCAAGAAGTATAAGAAAAAGGGGTTTGACAAGACCAAGTGTTCCTATTGCAAGAAAGAAAATCACCTAGAGAGATCTTTCACGAAGAAGAAGATAGATCAAATGACCAAAATTCTTGAACAACACAGCATTTCTCTCCCATAAGGCGCAAGGAAGACTAATTCTGGAAGGGAGGCAAATGATCATGAGAGATGCCTTGCAATGAAGGATGGATTCTCACAATCACAATCCTTCCTCATTGATTCTAGAGCCTCAAACGACATGGTTTCCTCCAAAGAATCATTTTATTCTCTAGATCTTACCAATGGTCCTAGTATTCACATGGGAGATGATTCTCAGATCTCTGGTGCAAGGAAGGGCACAATACAATTGGAGCATGTAAAGTTCAAAAATGTTTTGTATGTTCCCTCCCTTACAACAAATTTGTTATTTATTTATCATATGACACACACAGTTTCACTGAAGAAAGTTGTCTTTGGTCCTAAAACAATTGATATTGTAGAGATCTCATCTGGGAAGCTGATAGCGAAAGGTGTTGAAAACCATTCCTCAAATTCATATGAATTCTCACATATTTTCCATATTATCTACCTAATCCACTTGCATCTAATGATCTAGATTCAAAATCCAAAGATGAGGATCAATTTGAATCAGAGCTTGAATTTGAGTATAAAGTTCAAGAATATCCATATCCAGATCCAACTCCTACTCCCAATCCAAAGCCAAAATGAGCTCAAAAATTCCTTGAAGTTGCTGGGAGCGTAGATGGGTATCCATCTGACCATAAAAGAACTAGATCTCAACACAAAGATGAAAACCTTGCACTATGCCATACATGTCCATTTCTCCCTGATATGTTCTACATGATGGTAGGTCCCGATCCACAGTATTTCAAAGAGGCTTACCATGGTCCAATATGGAAGGCAACAATGGATGAAAAGTATGAGTCACTGCAAAACAATGAGACATGGTATCTTGTGTCTATTCCCCCAAGGATAAATCTAGTTCATAACAAATGGATCTACACAACAAATCTTGCATCTGATGGATCTACAACCAAGTACAAGGCTCGGTTGGTTGCAAAGGGGTACTCACAAGTTCAGGGTTTGGACTACAATGAGACATTCACTCCTATATAAAGAATGGATTCAGTCAGACTTGTTTGGCCATTGCAGCTTCGAAATAGTGGGATGTACATTACATGTATGTGAAGAGTTCCTTCCTACATGGTGACTTAGAAGAAGAGATCTAGATGAAATAGCATGAGGGGTACACTAACGATCCATCCTTGGTATTCAGACTAAGGAGATCATTGTATGGGCTCAAGCAATCCCCAAGCACATGGTACGCCAATATGGATTCTTTCGTACTGTCATAGAAGTTCAATGTATGCAAATCTAACTGCAATGTCTACATGTAGCGGAAGGGAGGTTTCCTACTATTGATTGTTTTGTATTTGGATGACTTGCTCATAATCGGTGTTTCATCTATTGGGTTGAAGAACATCAAGTCTGCTTTGAGTAAATCCTTCTCCATGATATATCTAGGGCTATTGAAACAATTTATTGGCCTTGAAGTAACTAAAAATGATTCAAGGATCAGGGTTTCACAATCTAGGCATGCATCTGACTTGCTCAAAAAGTTCCACATGGCTGATTGCAAAGATGCAAATTTTCCCTTCCTATCAGGCATTAGATTAGAAGAAGGTGGTTCTACTCCTTTGGTTGATAGCAATCTATACAAATATCTAATTGGTAGCTTGTTGTAATTGACACATTCGAGACCAGATCTATCATATGTTTTTGGTGCTATGACTAGGTACATGTAGGATCCACATGAGTTTCATTGAAAGGAAACACAGAGGATCTTGCACTATGTGCATGGTGCTAGAGAGTTTGGTATCCATTATTATGTTGGTGCCTAGTTAGATCTGGTTAGTTTTACTGAATCGGACTGAGATGGAGACAACACTGACAATAAATCTACTTTGGGATAAGTGTTCATGTTGGGATTAGGACCAATCTGTTGGTCAAGCAAGAAACAAGAAGACCTCACACTTTCTTCAGTAGAAGCAGAGTACATAGGGGTTGTGAATGTATCTATTCGGTATTTTGGTTATATGTGATCTTGACACTTCTCCTTTAGTAGACATTTTCTATGATAATCAAGGTTCCATAAGGATCTCTAGTGATTCTGTTCAGAAGAAAAATACCAAACATATTGAGTTTCACATGCACTACATCAGGGAGCTAGTGCACAACAGGACCATATCACTGCATTATTGTCCTACAGAGGCGATGATTGCAAAAATTTTCATGAATTTTTTCACTCATAAGAAATTTTCCTATCTAAAATCTCTACTTGGTGTGAAAGCTGCTTGAGTTCCCTATTGTTCATTTTTTAGGGGGGTATTTTTCCCATGATGTTTTCCCCATTTCCTTAGTTTGATGAACGATTCTTTTTTGTCATTTATTTGATTGTATGGGTGACCTTTGGTCTTAGTAATCATGGCCCAATATTTCCAATTTTGGATTAAGGGGGGGTGTTAGGATAATTAATAATCCATCCTTGTCCTACTTATCATTATTTACCTTTTGCTAGTAGTTTATGATGTTATTTCCCCCCTAGTGGTGTGGAAATGTCATCTAGGACCCATGAGCCACCTAATGCGCACTGAATGCATGATTTTGTGCCCACGAGAGTCAGTTCCCTACATTTTAGGAGCAAACTATGTGTTCTAATTCAATCCACCTGAGTCCCTAGACTCTACTAGGGGTTTTAGTTCCGATCACCACCAATTGTGATATAATGCGCCATTTTTCACCTACTTTGCATGCATAAATTATTAGTGCACCCTCATTGGTCATTTAACTAACAGTAGCTTCAGTTAACTGAGTTTTGGTTCAGTTGAGTTGAGTTTGGGACTTCTAGAGCACTCCAATGGTGACAATTGCCATGCAATAGTGACATGGATTTGAATTCTCCCAGGATAATCGAATTCTCTCCATTGTAACATATTTGTTGACTAGAATGATTAATGGATCATAGCACATATTTATATTTCCATTCGAGTTCTAATGAATGCTTAATTTTACTACTCATTTCACTGTAATTCATCTTTTCTACTCATTCTTTTCACTGTGAGGTATTCTCAGCTCTATGATATGATGTGTTATAGAATTTCACAAATTATCCATGGATTTTATCATAGGTTTACCCAAGTCAGAAGGAAAGAATGTTATTATTGTGTTTTTTTATAGGATCACAAAGTATGCATATTTTTGTGCACTCTCTCACCCTTTTAATGGAAGTACAATAGTTGTAGCCTTTATGGAAATAGTTCAGAAGTTACATGGAAATACAAATATTATTATAAGTGACAAAGATCAAATTTTCACTGGAAAATTTTGGACTGGATTGTTTTCTTATTTGGGTATCCAATTGGCTGACAATTCATGTTATCATCCTCAATCTGATGGGAAAATTGAGATAGTGAACAAATGTTTAGAAGGCTATCTTCGTTGCTTTGCATCTAATAAACAAATACATTGGGTGAAATGGTTATCTTTGGCAGAATGGTGGTACAATACGCCCTTCCATACATCATAAAAAATGTCTCCATTTATGGCACTTTATGGGCACCAACCTCCCTTTATCACATCTCCCTTAAAAGGAAAATCTAAAGTTCAAGCTGTGGAAGATCACATAGAGCACCAACAAGAAGTTCTCCATATACTTAAGGATGTTGATGTATTTGTAAGTTTGGAAGATATTCACTTGTACATTACATTTGTACTTTATTGTATATCCAACAGAAATGTATTATTCCTCTAATTGGAAGTGTCATCATTTGTATTTGCAAGTGTCGCAAGTTACATTGTAAGTGTCATCATTTGTATTGATGGGTTATTAGACCACTAGTGTGGGGTCGGCCCTAGTTAGGTCATGTGGTTGGGTTATTAGACTTCATTAGCAAGTCGGCCCCGTTAGTTTATTGGCAGGTCAAGTCATTGTATAAATAGAGATGTTGTGTCTCTCATTCTATTCATTCACTCACTTCTCAAGCTTGCATAGGTAAGAGAGAAAGTGGTGCACAAGTGGAGGAGGAGGAGTATCTGCTAGAGACATATCTTTGGGTTTGATCATTGTGATCTTGGTTTGTGGTTTATTCTATCCCTCGGGAAGTTGCGGGGTTTTTCACCTTCATGGTTTTCCTTGAGAAAACTCGGTGTCTATTATCTCTTGGGTTTATGATTGATATGTTGTACATGTTATTCTCTTAGTGATCATAGATAATATTGAATGAAATTATCAAAAAATTAACATGGTATCAGAGCTGACCTAAGAAGAAGGCACTATGCAGCTGCAGGAACTAGGGCTTCTTAATTTTTGGGTTTCTATCCCCAAATCATCAAAGGAAGGAGGCTAGATTGACTCTCCTAGCAAGGGTGCATCTTTCTGTCAAGAGAGAATTCAATTCTGAGCATCTTTAGTTTTTGGTCCATCACTACTGCAGGAAATTAGGGTTTTGGAGAAAGTTGGAATTTTTGGAATCTGAGACCACGGCTGGAAGCTCCTCAAAAAAATCAGATCTTAGAGCACAAGATCGAAATTTTTGGTTGGGTGAAGCTCTAGGAAAATCAAACCCTAGTTCGGGGTCCTGTCTAGTGAATCCAGAAGTTTCAAAAGCAATTTTGAGGGGTTAAATTTTGTAGATCTCAAATCGGAGTATACTAGCTTGACCATCTCAGCAAGGCGCATCTTTCTATCCTTTCAAAAGTTTGAAATTCAAAGTTTGAATTTTTAGGGTTTCTCTGACAAACCCTAATCTAGCTCTAGATCCAGTTTTCAGCAAATCAAGTGGTAAGACCTAAAGCTTTCTATTTCCATTTGAAGTAATATTTAAGATGTCTCACCACACCAAGCTTAAGGATAAGTTTGAAGGAGCTGATAACTTTCAATCCTGGAAGTATAGGATTGGGTTAATCATAGAAGAGAATGAGTTGGACACTTACATAAGTGAAGAGGTTCCAGTTCTAGAGGGAAAAGAGGCTAAGACCTTACACAAGAAGAACTTGGTTAAAGCGAAGATAATCATTGCTGATTCTATCAAAGACAATCTCATTCCCCATGTGTCTTCCCTAAAGACACGTAAAGAGATGTTTGACTCTTTGACCAAGTTGTTTGAAGGAAAGAACATAAATCGAAAGATGAGTCTGCGGAACCAATTGAAAGGGGTAAAAATTCAGAATGGAGAGACGATCCAATCCTACTTTACTAAGGTCTTTGAAATCAAGGAACAAATTGAAGCTGTGGATGAAGTAGTGGAGAGTGGAGAAATTGTCATGACCACATTGAATGGCCTACCTAGGTCATGGGACTCCTTCATCCAAGGAATTTGTGCAAGAAAGAAATTGATCTCTTTCAGTAGACTTTGGGAGGAATGTTCACAAGAAGAAGCTAGGCTTGTGGCCTGAGAAGAAAAGATGGGAAGTGAAGATCAAGCCCCCACAACACACACTAATGGAAGTATGTTTAAGAGGGAGAAATCTCACAACAAGAAACATTCTCACTTCCATCATAAGAAGAAATATCTCTTTCATGTTCGATGCTTCACTTGTGATGAGAAAGGACACTTTCCTTCAGACTGTCACAAGAAGAGAAAAGACTACAAGGAGAAAAACATCAAGAAGAGGCATCATGCTCATACTGTTGAGGATGATGAACCTCGCAAGAAGAAGAATAGGGTAGAAAGTGAAGACTCTTCAAGTGAGGAAGAATATGTGCTGATCTCTGCTCTCACAGGTACTATCTCACATGGATGTGATGATTGGATTATTGATAGTGGGGCTTCCAAACACATGGCGGGATTTAAAGAATACTTTGTAGACCTATCTGAACATGAGTTACCCCATAAGGTGAAACTTGGGGATGACTATCAATATCCTATAAACAGAAGTGGTGAAGCCTCCTACAAATCAGACTCTGGGAGTCTTTGAGGATGAAAGGTGTTCTATACGTACCTGGACTCAAGAAGAATCTTCTCTCCATATCATCTTTGGATGCAAAGGGAATGAGAGTTGCATTTATAGATGCCCAAGTACTCATATGGGCAAAGGGTAAGACATTAGATGATGCAGTGGTGATTGAAGAGCAAGAGGGAGGATTGTACAAATTGAAGTGACAACCGGAACATGCCATGGTACATGAATCCATGGAGCCAAGTGAACTTTGGCATCGAATGCTTGCTCATGTACACTATAGAGCACTTCCAATTGCAAGCAAAGCAGTAGAGGGTCTTCTTGAAATCCAGTCAAAACATGAATGTATTTGCAAAGAATGTGCAAAAGGAAAGAACACAAAGAAGGCATTTCCAAGCAATGAAAGCAAAGAAAAAGGAATCGTGGAAATTATCCACTCCGATGTATGCAGTCCAATGTCATCCAATGGGTATGTACATTATGTTTCTTTCATTGATGATTTTTCTAGGAAGACTTGGATCCATTTTTTCGGCAAATTCAAGGAATTCAAAGCCTTGATAGAAAGCCACACTGAAAAGAATATCAAGACCTTTAGATCCGACAATGGTGGAGAATTCACTTCAGAAGACTTCAAGAAGCTATGCAGTGATTTAGGGATTAAGAGGGAGTTAACCACTCCTTACAATCCACAACAGAATGGAGTTGCAGAAAGGAAGCAAAGATTGAGAGGGAGTCCACCCAAGAAACAAACAAAGATAAGTATTTGAATTGTCATTTCTTGTATATTTGATTGTTTAAATAACATTGTTCAATGATGTATATACTTATGTTCCTAGACTTAGGTTGTGTATTATGCATATTAGAATAATTGCATTAATGAACAATATACTTCTAATATGCATGTGATGGGTAAGTGGCCTATGGTACTGTACAACATTCCACTACTACTTATCTAGAATGAAACCTCTTTGCTTAGATGTTGGGAGTAGTGCAAACTCTTAACAATGTTATGGTAGAAATGAAAGGCATCTAGAAAGTTACCATATGAATATGGGATATGGATGAATGTTGTATTGAAGCATTGGCTAAGATAAATGCATGATTGTATGACATATGTCTGTATGCATAAGAATTTGTTTTGAAAAACTATGAGAAGTTTCTAATCATGCTGAATTTGACTTGTAGGAAAGATCGTGTACAATCACTTACAAAAGAAGGACAACAACATTTGTTCCAACAACGAAGTTCAGGAAAACTTTCTATTGAAGATATTGAACAATCTAAAGTTCCCAGGATTTGGGATGTAGTAATGGAAGAATGCCATGATCAAGGAATACTAGTCAATCATGAAGAATGATGTTTGGAATGTGGTCCCAAGACCATAAGGGAAGTTTGTTGTGACTTCCAAGTGGATCTATAAGATCAAGCATGTTGCAGATGGCAGCATAGAGAAATACAGGCCGAGGTTTGTAGCTTGTGGCTTCTCGCAGAAAGAAGGAATAGACTATGAAGAGAATTTTTTATCCTGTAGCCAGATACACTTCCATCATAACAATACTTTATCTGGTTGCAGTGATGAAATGGAAGATACACCAGATGGATGTCAAGACAGCTTTCTTGAATGTTGTAGTCGAAGAGGAAATGTATGTGGAGCAGCCACTTGGTTTTGAGACACATGACAGGGAGTCATATGTGTGCAGGTTGAAGAAATCCTTGTATGGCTTGAAGCAAGCTCCTATAACTTGGTATGGTAGAATAGACAACTTCCTATCCAGTTTGGGATTTACTAAGAGTAAAGCAGATTCTGACCTTTACTACAAGGTTGTGGAATGAAATCCAGTGATACTACTACTGTATGTGGATGACCTGTTTGTTACAGGTGAGGATGGTTGATTGCCGACACCAAGAGGAAGCTTGCTTCCAAGTTTGAGATGAAGGACTTGGGGATGATGCATTACTTTTTAGGCATGGAGGTTTGGCAGAGTGCAGATGGGATCGTCCTTGGACAAGGGAAGTATGCAGTAGAGATCCTAAAGCGATTTGGGATGATGGAATGCAAGGGCATGGCCACACCTATGGCATCAAATCTGAAGCTATTGAGTGATGATTCATTTGAGTCGGTTGATGTCACGGTGTATCGTCAGATGATTAGGTCCTTGATGTACCTGACGAACACGAGTCTAGATATTTCCTTTGCGGTGAACACCTTGAGCCAGTTTCTAACAGATCCTAGACATGTTCACCTGATTGCTGTAAAGCATATTTTGACGTACCTGAAGGTTATGGTTGATTATGGGCTCAAGTATGATGCGAATCAAAAGTTTAACTTGGAGGGTTATGCTGATTCAGATTGGGAAGGCAGTGCTGCAGATAGGAAGAGCACTTCGGGGTGCTGTTTCAGTATGGGATCAGGTGTGATCTCTTGGTTTAGCAGGAAGCAATCCTACGTATCACTGAGTACAGCTGAAGCAGAGTATGTCGCAGCTTGTTCGACTAGTTGTGAGGCAGTATGGATTAGGAAGATACTGTCTAAGTTATTTGATCTCCTGTTGGTTGCTACCTGTATCTACTATGACAACCAGAGTTGTGTGAAGTTGTCAGAGAACCCAGTGTTTCATGATAGGTCGAAGCACATTGTGATCAAATATCACTATATCAGGGATATGGTGCAGAGAGGAGCAGTGAAGCTCCAGTATGTTGTGATAGATGAGCAGATTGCACATGTGTTGATCAAACCACTAGCCAGAGTGAAGTTTGAATACTTCAGAGAGAGGCTTGGTGTTCTTTGGATAGAAGATACTTCGACGAAGAAGTGTTGGGACACATTTGCAGGAGACATTCCAAGAATGGTGATAGAAGGGTCCTTCCCATGGCTGTGGATGTAAGCGCTGTGTGATGAGCATTAGGACGATGCTCTGGATGATGTTCTGCTTGATGTTGATAAGGATGATGACATGTGATGATATGCATCAGGATGATCATATGTGATGAGTATCAGTACTATGCTCCAGATGATATACATCAGAATGATGATATGATGATGATCAGGATGGTCATATGTGATGAGTATCAGTACGATGCTCCAGATGATATGCATCAGGATGATGCTATGATGATGATTAGGATGATCATATGTGATGAGTATCAGGACGATGCTGTGACGTTGATCAGGATGATAATGTGATGATGATGTGCATCAGGATGATGTACTATATGATGATGATCAGTATGATCATGAGTATCAGATTGATACTCTGTGGCTGTGGACAGGTTGTGCATGTAGCATAGAAAAGATCCTGGGAGATCCTATAGTCTGATCTAGGATGCTCTTTCAAGGTTTTGCTACTAGAGGCATGTAATCAGCCCTGGAGATCCGATAGGTTGAGCAGTAAGCTCGTAATCAGTCTTGGGATGCTCTTTAGAGTTCTTGCAGGTTGCAAGACACTCTTTAAAGGTTTTTCCTAACCACATGTAATCATCCTTGGAGATCCGATATATTGAGAAGTAAGCTCGTAATCAGTCTTGGGATGATATTTAGAGTTATTGCAGGATGCAGGACACTCTTTTAAGGTTTTGTGGTGGGGGTCACATGTAATCATCCCTGGAGGTCCGATAGGTTGAGCAGTAAGATCGTAATTAGTCCTGGGATGTTCTTTAGAGTTCTTGCAGGTTGCAAGACACTCTTTTAAGGTTTTGTGATAGTCAACATGTAAACGATCCTGGGAGATCCTATAGTCTGATCTAGGATGCTCTTTCAAGGTTTTGTTGATGCACATAATAAGTCTCGAGGATTCCACAGTATGGTTAGTGATGATGAAGACCTGCAGGAGGCTAGGCCTACAACCAGCATGAAAAAGGGTTGGCTCTGTAGAACTTCCTATGACTAGAAGAATTTAGAGATAGCCCAGTGATCGAGATGTCGAGTGCAGCAGCAGTGATGATGATGATGCTCCGTGATCCAGTGATGATGATCCAACTCCAGAATTGAAGACTTGTGCCAATATGTATTGATGAGATATGTCTAGAGAATACCTTCGTAGTTAAGAGGGAGTGTTTATGTATTTTTAACTTCGGAAGATATTCACTTGTATATTACATTTGTATTTTATTGTATATCCAACAGAGATGTATTATTCCTATGATTGGAAGTGTCGTCATTTGTATTTGCAAGTGTCGCAAGTTACATTGTAAGTGTCATCATTTGTATTGATGGGTTGTTAGACCACTAGTGTGGGGTCAGCCCTAGTAAGGTCATGTGGTTGGGTTATTAGACTTCATTAGCAAGTCGTCCCTGTTAGTTTATTGGAAGGTTAAGTCAGTGTATAAATAGAGAGGTTGTGTCTCTCATTCTATTCATTCACTCACTTCTCAAGTTCACATAGCTAAGAGAGAAAGTGGCACACAAGTGGAGGAGGAGGAGTATCTCATATAGACATCTCTTTGGGTTTGATCATTGTGATCTTTGTTTGTGGCTTATTCTATCTCTGAGGAAGTTGCAGGGTTTTTCACCTTCTTGGTTTTCCCCGAGGAAACTTTGTGTCTATTTTCTCTTGTGTTTATGATTTATATGCTGTACATGTTATTCTCTTAGTGATCCTAGATAATATTGAATGAAATTATCAAAAAATTAACAAAGGACAACCTGGCCATGTCACAAAATAAGATGAAACAAAAAGCTGATCAACATCGCAGTGAAAGGAGTTTCGAAGAAGTGGATTGGGTATTTCTGAGGCTACAACCTACAAACAGATGTCCCTCAAGAAAATAAATAAGGAAAATAAATTACCACCTAAGTATTATGGTCCTTATAAAGCATTTCAGAACATTGGTAGTATGGATTACAAATTGGAGCTCCCTTCATTTTCAAGAGTGCATCCATTTTTCCACGTTTCTTACTTAAAGAAGGTAATAGGAGACAAGATCCCAATCCAAACAATCTGTCCTGATATTGATGAAGAAGGAAAATTCATAGAACCTGAACAAAACTGAAACAAGAACCAAACAACTATGAAATTTGGTTGTTACTGGGTACCTCATCAAGTGGAAGAGCCTGCTAGTGGAAGATTCAACATGGGAAGATGAGTCCTTCATACATAAGCATCCACAACTAATCAAGCGTTGAGGACAACACGTGTCTAAAGGGGAGGGGCATGTTAATCCCTAAATGAGGGCACATTTACCCTATATTTTGGTGCCTTACATTAGTTTTTATGTCGGCTTTGGTCCATTAATGGTAATTTTCATTAGCATGGTTATATTAGTTATGTCTGCTTGGGTCAACGAGTTGTAATTGTACCTCTTAATCTTCTATATATAGGAAGGATACCTTTTCATTTGAGGATCTTGTCTTGTGTACTTGGTACATTGTATAACGAGGTTTCCCCCTCGAAGAGGCTTTCTAATCATCTATCTTATTCATTAAAGTCATGTATTACTATTTCTGATCTATTTATGCTCTGTCATCCTTTTTTGGGAAATTTGTTGAATAATAAGATTCTGCTTAATTTATTTCTTTGTTTATCCTTCTTAATTATTTTTCTTTGTTTTATTTCTTTCTTAAAAGAGATCAAGACCCCTCATTCATCACTTAGTCCCAACAACAAAAGAAGATATTTAACATAGTTCAATAAAAAACACATAGTAATGTCAAATACAAAGTTCCATTGTTTACAATACTTAGCCACATACAAGGGTTGGAAATATGGGGTATTTCAAATGGATATTGGCTAGATGAATGAATTGAAGCTAGATGGATATTGGCTAGATGAATGAATTGAAGCTAGATGGATATTGGTTGGATAGATATTGGATGGATGTATTATATTGCTTGTCACTGTGATGATAGTTTGACATTTAGATCGACATGATTCTTTGGATTTCGGATTTGAGGAAGTACCAGTGATGTTAGATTTTGAGCATTAATTCAATATACTCTAGGATCTTTACTGAGAGAATAACATGTATAGCATATCAATGCATATCAATCATAGCAAGCATGTCAATCATCACAAGAATTAAAAGCATGAGAGACAATAGACACACAGAGTTTCTGTGGGGAAAACCCTAAGGTGAAAAACCCCACAACTTCCTCAAAGATAGATAGAGAAATGATACAACCAAAGTAAAACCAAAGTACACAGAGATAGACTCCTCCTAGCAGCTGATCCTCCTCCTCACATGTGTGCCACTTTTCGAGTGATGGAAGTGTGAGTTCTGAAGTGATCCAAATAGAGATTGGGAGATCTCTATTTATACTTGTCCTGACTGCCCAATAATATTATGGGGCCGACTTGTCTAGCTTAGCACAATAACCTCATGTTACATTAATCTGGGCCGACCCCTTACAAGGTGGTCTAATAACCCATCGGCAAGTTAACACACTTGAAACACTTTTCAATACAAATGACAACACTTTTGTATAGAGGAATAATACATCTCTATAGGAGTACAATAAATATATATATATGAAATACATTCCGAAGTTACATATACATCAACACTCCCTCTTAACTAGGAAGGTATTTCTTGACACAGATCTTCTAGCACAAGTCTTCTTCTCTGGATCATCATCATCGTCACTGTTGCTGCTATCTCACTAAATATCAGAATCTACTCATCATAGGAAGTTCTATAGAGCCATCCCTTTTTCATGATGGATGTAGGCCTAGCCTCCATGTAGGTCTTCATCATCACTGGTCATATTGTGGAAACCTCAAGACTCATTACGTGCGTCGACAAAACCTCGCAGGAGCATCCCAGGCCTTTTACGAGCACACAAGTCAACCTATTGAATCTCCCAGGATCTTTTACATGCCACTGCACAACCTGTCCACGACCAGAGATTATCAACCTGATACTCACCATACATCCACCTGATGTATATCATCACATTATCATCCTGATCATCATCATCTCTGCGAGGAAGCCATCAAGTAGGTACACCTCAGGACTAATTACACTGCCTCTAAAAAACCTGTAAGATCTCTTAAGATTGATTACACTACCTCTGCAAAACCTGGAAGAGCATCTCAAGACTGATTATATGCCTCTGCAAAACCTGTGTACCGAATTGTCACATCATCGTCTTCAGATCACCACATAGTCCACGGAGCACAACCCAGATGCACATCACATAGTCTCCATTATGGGAGGACTTTCCTACCACCATACGAGACCCAATCTACCAACATGCGAGGACTTTCCTACCAGCATGTGAGACACAACACTTACATCAACGGCCATTGGGGACTTTCTTACCACCATGCTGGAATGGCCCCGACACTTATGTCAATAGCCATGGGAGGACTTTCCTACCACCATGCCAGACTAGCCCCAGCCCTTACATCTTCACCATGGGAGGAATTTCCTACCACCATGTGAGAATGGCTCCAGCCCTTACATCCTACCATGGGAGGACTTTCCTACAACCATGTAAGAATGGCTCCATCCCTTACATCCTACCATGGGAGGACTTTCCTACCACCATGTAAGAATGGATCGACCCTTATATCTATCAACATTGGAGGACTTTCCTACCACTATGCAAGAATGGCCCATGTGCATCTGTGTCTCCAGACTTCATCACTTCCCCTTGGAAGGAATCTTGATCTGAAGTACACCAAGTCTCCCTCCGAAGTATTCAAACTTCACTTTGGCCAGCGGCTTGGTCAACACATCGAATATCTGCTCGTCCATCGCAACATACAGGAGCTTCACTGCTCCTCTCTGGACCATATCCTTGATATAGTGGAACTTGATCTCAATGTGCTTCGACTTGTCATGGAACACTGGGTTCTCTGACAACTTCACACAACTCTAGTTGTCACAGTATATACAAGTAGCACTCAACGGGAGATCAAACAAATCAGACAGTAGTTTCCTAATCCATACTGCCTCACAACTAGCCGAACAAGCTGTGACATACTTTGCTTCGGCTATACTCAGTGCCACATAAGATTGCTTCCTGCTAAACCAAGAGATCATACTGGATCCCATACTAAAGAAGCACCCCGAAGTGCTCTTCCGATCAATGGAACTGCCTGCTCAATCCGAATCAACATAACCCTCCAAGTTAAACTTCTGATTTGCATCATACTTGAGCCCATAATCAACTGTACCCTTCAGGTACCTCAGAACATGCTTTGCAGCTATCAGGTGCACATGTCTCGAATCTGTCAGATACTGGTTGAAGGTGTTCACTACAAAGCAAATGTCTGGTCTCGTATTTGTCAGGTACATCAAGGAACCAATCATCTGACAATACATCGTAGCATCAACCGGCTCAGATGAAGTATCACACAGAAGCTTCAGGTTCGATGCCATAGGTGTGGCCATGGATTTGCAGTCCATCATCCTGAACCTCTTTAGGATCTCTACTGCATACTTCCCTTGTCCAAGGAAGATTCCATCTGCACTTTGCCACACCTCCATACCAAGAAAGTAGTGCATTGTACCCAAGTCCTTCATCTCGAACTCAGCAGCAAGCTTCCTCTTCGTATCAGAAATCAATCTATCCTCACCTGTTACAAACAAGTCATCCACATACAATAGTGGAATCACAGGATTTCCTTCCTCAACCTTGTAGTAAAGGTTGGAATCCACTTTACTCTTGGTAAAGACCAAACTGGCTAGGAATCCATCTATCCTTCCATACCAGGTCCTGGGTGCCTGTTTCAAACCATACAGGGATTTCTTTAGTTTGCAAACATGAGTTCCTCTATCATGTGTCTCAAACCCGAGTGGATGCTCCACATACACTTCCTCTTCAACTACACCATTCAAGAAAGTAGTCTTGACATCCATCTAGTGTACCTTCCATTTCATCATTGTAGCCAGAGCAAGTACTGATCTAATGGAAGTGTAGCTGGCCACAGGAGCAAAAGTCTCTTCATAATCAATTCCTTCTTTCTGGGAGAAGCCACGAGCTACAAACCTATCTTTGTATTTCTCTATGTTGCCATCTGCAGCATGCTTGATCTTATAGATCCATTTGGAAGTCACCATAGACTTCCCATCTAGTCTTGGGATCACATCCCAAACATCATTCTTCATGATCGACTGATACTCTTCAACCATGGAATCCTTCCATTCTTTCTTTTCCGCTGCTTCATCATAACTAGAAGGTTCTTTATCCATAATGTCACAGAGGAAAGCAACATAACTGGTATGTGGTCTTCTCCTCTTCCTTTCTCTGTGTTCCTCTTCTGGAATGCCATATCTTTCTGCATCTTGGATGAGCTCTCTAGCCCATGTTGGTTTCCTCTTGTGAGAGTTCTTCTCACAAGGTGGATCTACAGGTTCTTGTGGATCTTCCATTTCACAGTCTTCTTTAGGAATTGCTTCATTCATAGTGGTGTCTTGTGTTCTTGATATTCTGGGTTCTTCATTGTCTTCAACAGGTGTCTTTCTTGATTTGATGTAAGCTGAACCATCATCAAATGTTACATCTCTGCTGATGTCAATCTTCTTGAATCCTGGAAAGTAGATTCTATAAGCCTTCGATCTTTCACTATAACCCACGAATATGCCCTTCTTTCCCGAAGGATCCATCTTTGACCTCTTTTCTTTTGGGATGTGTGTATACTGGACAACCAAATATTCTGAGATGGCTAACTCCTGGTTTCTTACCAGTGAACACTTCTTCTAGTGTTTTGTTTTCAAGTATCTTATGAGGTGTTCTGTTCTGTACATACACAGCTGTCCTGGTTGCTTCTTCCCATAAGTGCATAGGTAAATCTTGGTCATGAAGCATTTCCCTTGCTGCTTCCATGATTGTTCTATTGTTTCTTTCTGCAACCCCATTCTGTTGTGAATTGTAAGGAGTAGTCAAATCCCTCTTAATCCCTGCATCAGTGCATAGTTTCTTGAAGTCTCCTGAAGTAAATTCTCCACCATTTTCAGATCTAAAGATCTTAATCTTCATGTCAGTTTGATTCTCTATCAAGGCTTTGAATTCCTTGAATTTATCAAACACTTCATCTTTGTTCTTCAAGAAGTAAACCCAAGTCTTCCTGGAGAAATGATCAATGAAATTATAAACATAGTACACATACCCACTTAGAGAATTGGATGACATCGGACCGCATACATCGGAGTGGATGATTTCCAAGATTCCTTTCGCCTTGCTTTCACTTCTTGGAAATGTATTTTTTTCGTTCTTTCCTGTTGCACAACCTTCACAAATGACTTCATGCTTTGTCTGAATTTCAGGAATACCTTCCACTGCTTTGCTTGCAATTGGTAGTGCTTTGTAATGCATGTGTGCAAGCCTTCTGTGCCAAAGTTCACTTAGCTCTACTGAGTTATGGACCATGGCTTGTTCTAGTTGGCCCTTTAGTTCGTACAATCCTCCCTCTTGCTCTCAAATCACAACTGCATCATCTATAGTCTTACCCTTTGGCCACATTAGGACTTGGCCATCTATAAATGCAACCCTCATGCCTTTTGCATCCATTGCAGATATGGAGAGTAGATTCTTCTTTAGACCTAGAACATAAAGTACATCTTTCATCTTCATAGACTTTCCAGATTCTAGTTTATAGGAGGATTCACCACTCCCTTTTATTGGATACTGGTAGTCATCCCCAAGTTTCACCTTGTGGGGTGAATCATGTTTAGATAGATTCACAAAATATTCTTTGAATTCTGTCATGTGTTTAGAAGCCCCACTATCTATAAGCCAATCATTACTTCCATGAGTAATGGTTCTAGTGAGAGTAGAAATCAAAACAAATTATTCATCACTAGAAGAATCTTCACTATCTTCTCTAGCCATCTTCCTGGGAGCTTCATCATCTTCTGCAGCATGAGCATGATGTCTTCTTTTGAAGTACTTCTTCTTGTGAGAACCCTCTTTCTTGTTCTTGGCACAATCTCTGGAATAGTGTCCCTTCTCATCACATATATAGCAACGGACATAGGACATGTTCCTTTGAGGTCTGGGACTACCTCTTTGATTTTGATGGTGATGTCTTTATTTCTTGCCATGGTGGTGAGCTTTCTTATCACCATGTCTTTTGGAGTGAGCTATGAGAGCTTGGTCTTCATTTCCCATCTTCTCTTCTCGAGCTACAATTCGAGATTCTTCCTGTGAGCATTCTTCCCATAGCCTACTGAAGGTGATGAGTTTCTTCCTAGCACAAATTCCTTGGATGAAGGAATCCCATGACCTAGGAAGGCCATTAAGAGTGGTCATAACCACTTCTCCATTCTCTATATCTTCACCCACAGCTTCAAGTTGTTCTTTTATCTGGGAGACCCTTGAGAAATATGACTGCATAGTTTCTGCATTCTGGATCTTGATATTCTTCAATTTATTCCTCAGGGTCATCTTCTGATTTATGTTCTTCCCTTCAAATAGTTTTGTCAAGGAATCAAACATCTCCTTTGGTGTCTTTAGGGATGACACATGGGGTATGAGATGATATTTGATAGAATCAGCAATGATCCTCTTTGCCTTGACCAAGTTCCTCTTGTGAAGAGCCTTAGCCCCTTCTCCCTCTGGGACAGGGACCTCTTCACTTATATAAGTGTCCAACTCATTTTCTTCGAGGATTAACCCAATCCTATACTTCCATGCATGGAATTTATTAGCCCCTTCAAGCTTATCCTCAAGCTTGATGTGGTGATACATCTTAAAGAATACTTCAAATGGAAATAGAAGAGATTTTAAGTCTTACCACTTGATTTGCTGAAAACTGGATCTCGTGCCGGATTAGGGTTTGTCAGAGAAACCCTAAAATTTCAAACTTTGAGTCTCAACTTTCTGAAAGGATAGAAAGATGCGCCTTGATGAACTGATCAGCCTGGTATATTCAGAAATTGAGATTTGCAAAGTTTCACCCTTCATAAATTCCTTTTAGTCTTTCCAGATTCACTAAGGAGAACCCTGAATTAGGGTTTGAGTTTCCCAGAGATTTACCTAGCCAAAAATCTCGATCCAAATCTCTAAGCTTCGATTTTTCCAAGGAGCTTCCAAATATGTCTTCAGATTTCAGAAATTCCTATTTTTGTGGAAGCCCTAATTGTTAGGTAAAAAAATGAAACAGCTCAGAATTGAATTCTGATTGGATAGATAGATTCACCTTGCCGATGAGAGTCAATCTATCATTTTACTTTTCCAAAATCTATGGAGAGAAACCCAAAAACAAGAAGCCCTAGCTTCCGCAACTACACGGTGTCTTCTTCTCAGGTTAGCTCCAATACCATGTTAGATTTTGAGCATTAATTCAATATACTCTAGGATCTTTACTGAGAGAATAACATGTATAGTATATCAATGCAGATAAATCATAGCAAGCATGTCAATCATCACAAAAAGCAAAAGCATGAGAGATAATAGACACACAGAGTTTCCATGGGGAAAACCCTAAGGTGAAAAAACCCACAACTTCCTCAGAGATAGATAGAGCAATGATACAACCAAAGTACAACCAAAGTACATAGAGATAGACTCCTCCTAGCAGCTGATCCTCCTCCTCACATGTGCGCCACTTTCCGAGTGATGGAAGTGTGAGTTCTGAAGTGATCCAAATAGAGATCGAGATATCTCTATTTATACTTGTCCTAACTGCCCAATAATCTTATGGGGTCGACTTGTCTAGCTTAGCACAATAACCTCATGTTACATTAATCCGGGTCGACCCCTTACAAGGTTGTCTAATAACCCATCGGCAAGTTAACACACTTGCAACACTAGTCAATACAAATGATGACACTTCCGTATAGAGGAATAATACATCTCTACAGGAGTACAATAAATATATATATATGAAATACATTCCAAAGTTACATATACATCAACAAGTGATTCGCTTGGTTTACTACTCATTGGATTTTATGGATATAGGTTTCATATTCCATTCAACACTTTTTTATTTCAACTGAGTTTTGGCAGTTTTTTTTTATGTTTCATTATTTGAGATTAGTTTTGTGAAGATATTTGTTCACTTATGTTGGCTATAACTGACCCAAAGGTTTTCTATAAGACCCAGGTTCTTTACGGTTTCCCCTTTGACCAACAAAACCCCTTTCGCACAAGCCCTTTCGGAAACAACCTGCAAGCAAGCTGAGGTCTCACCCGAGGTGTATCTATGGGGTACTACGGAATCAGATTTCCACAGTAAGTGATGAGATGCTTGGGCATACGTACTTCGCAACACCACAAAGGGTAATTGCTGCGAAGTGAGACTGCATAGCGATGGGTAATGCTGCGGTCCACACTACTATGTTCTTCTACTGCAGAGCTTCCACTGAAGCTACGAACACTCTGACCCTATTCTATACTTTGCTTATCTTATAAATACTTAAGGTACTCAAATGAATATCACTCATCCATTTATTTAGACGCTTAACTATCTAGTCTTCTAACATTCATTTATTAACTCAAGATATCAAGATTCAAACATAGCCGATTGATCTAATCCATAAGTATACATTCCTTTGCTGCACGTAAGAAAGTATTAAACCAATTGACTAATTTACTGTCTTCGTACACAAGAATAAATGTTCACCATTCAACCATCCATGCGAAGCTTAACATATCATTTCCATACTTCTCTTAACGGAAAATGCATATAAAAGCTCCCTCATAACAGTATGCAAGAAAACATTTAGACATTCATTGACAGAAAATATAAACAAGTATTCATTCATAAACACAATCGCACAACAAGAGATTTAACGTGGTTCACTTCCCCAGGTGGGGAGCTACGTCCACAAGAATGGTTGGTAATGTATTTCTTTAGAAAGGGATGGGGACAACCATTCTTAGTCTGTGTTGGGCCTCATAAATGTCCCATTTTAATCCACTTTATCTTTCACTATTCTTCACATTTCATCGTCCCATTAACCTTTCATCATACCATTTCCAAACATATACTCGAGTTTCATCTTATTATTTTCCACTTTATTCATTTTAGTATTATAAGTGAATTTATGATTAAATATTGGAAAATAACATGTTTTTCACTAATATCTCAAGTATGGATGAGCTTTGTAATGTGTACGAATATGGAAGGATCAATTCAAAGAAAGACTCCTCGTTTATCTCCTCCCATTTCAAGGAGATAGTTATTCAAAGAATATTTCAAGGAGAAGATCATGGAAATTTTGTTGGCATATCTTATTTAGGATGTATGAGAAACATGTGGAGAATTTGTGAGAGACATGTGGATGATTTGAATGGATCATATTTTGTAATAATAGAAAATTAGTTGAGAGTGGTTGGGAGAATAGTGGATCTATCATTATGAGATGGTTATCTTCTTCTTAAATAAATTCATGTATAAAAGCGAGTGCTCTCTCTTCATTTGGGGGATATGTAGGTTAATCATAGATTAGGAGGAGATTAGTCTCAAATTGTAGAAGTTAGTCTTGACTTTGTAATATGGAGAAGGGGATTCTCAGCTTTTGTTCATAATCTAGTTTTCATACTTTGTGTGATGTAAATTAAGATTTCTTTATTGTTAATGTGAGCTCACATGTGTTGTCTAGTTGCTCTTCATATGTTGTCTTTCTTTTATGCAATTTACTTTTAGTAGTGTGGTGTGTTTTAGCTTCCATCATTAGATTAGGAATGGTGTGTTTCAGCTTAAGGGGGAATTAGATTAGCAGTTAGCCATTAGCAAGGGGGGTTAGATTAGCTTAATTCAACTTCAGTCCTGCATATACTTTGCATGTGCTTCGTAATGCTACGAACCTCGGATTGACAAATTAAATGGTTCGGAAAATACTACAACGGAATTAAACGACAATATTTTTGCCTAACATTTTGGCGCCATTGCCGGGGAAGCACGATTGATTGAAGTGTAGATTTCAATTCCCACAAGTGTGGTAGTGTAAATTTCAATTCCTGCAAGTGTGGTAGTGTATATTTCAATTCCTGCAAGTGTGGTAGTGTAAATTTCAATTCTTGCAAGTGTGTTTTTTTTTTTTTGTAGCTGTGAAGAGTAATTTTTTTTGTACAGAGTGTTTTTTTTTTAGTGTTTTTATTTTCTTATTCTTTTTTCTTTTTTCATTTAGATTTGGGTGCTATAAGAATCCCTTTTTCAAAATGATTTAACAATGAGTTTGAGCTTGGAACAGCTCACTCAGATCCTTGCAAAAGTAGGGATCTCCTCTTCTCACGAAGAGGAGATCTTGAAAGCAGCCGAGAGCTTAATTACTCCTCTAGAAACAGATGAAAAATTAACATACGAAGATTCCTGCACATTAGATGACAAACAATTATGCGAGCAGGAGGTCGAGGAGGACAACAAGGAGTTGCAGCAAGATCTGAGTGAGGACAACTATGCCTACGAAATCCCTATCAAACAATGGTTTCAAGCAAGTACAAGGTTAGAACAATTTAGTTTTTCTTTTCTTCTAGTTAATTCACAGTCACAGCAAGTAATTTCAAACATTTCTATTTATCTTCATTTTTTATTTGCAAAATTAACATTGAACATATTTTTATTATTGTTATGTGAATGGCTACATTGGATATTTAACTACACGTAACTGCTTTCTGAATTTTAATTAGTGTAGTGTAGGTAGGATTTTATCTTCAGTTTTTAGTTTTCAATAAGTATGCTCTTCTCCGCACTTCGTGCGATCTGAGGATTAGAAAGTAGGATGTTTTCTAACATTTTCAGGAGCTAATAATTTAATGTTTTGCAAACATGCTTAATTGATTTCATTTTTAAATTTGCAATTCATTTATCTCCATTTGCTAAAAAAAAATAAAAAAAATTCAATTTATAAAATAAAACTGGCGTGCAAATTCATATGGGTCACGAATGTATTCTTTGGAAATTCTAAGTTGAAGCAGTCGCTGAAATTCCATCCTGAAACTATCACTACATGCTAAAATAGTAGCTGCAACTGTGTCACAATTGAATTGAGTCTGTTTTAGTCTATTTTATTCCTGGTTTGCGTAATGTCGTCTCTAATTCCACACTGAAATAGTGGTTGAAGCAGTATCACGCCTGTAAGATTCCCTTTGTTGGAGTCGCATCTATCTCCTTGCCTTCGTAAAACATAAAATACATGGTCTACATTACCATATTTCCTCACTCAGAATGTGCTATGCAAGGTAGAGCTGCGTTTTTCCAAGTTGAAATAGTATCACACATGTGATCGTCTGGGTTCTTGGTTGCGTACACAAAATTTTATGTTTGACTGTTTCAACCATTTAACCTTTGTTTTGGTTTGGCTCATTTCGGCCAGCTTGGCGAGCATCTTGATCAAATGGTGATGCACTCATCTTTTTGGTAGTTGTGAAAAGATCTCAACTTGGAGAAATACACGCAACAAATAATTCGATCATTACTTTCCTGGGCTGGGTAGTTAGCCTCCAGCGCATGATCAAAACGACATTAACCAAAAACACGTGCCACATAAGAACACCTTGCTTCGCGTCTCAATTTACGGGCAGCTGGAAACGAATCTAAAAAATACAGAACATGGGTTTTGTGCGCAACGGCCTCAGTTACCTGAATCGTGAGGAAATTGTCAAACAAAGCAATGGTTTGAGATATACAACCGGTTCTCTAAACATGTAATTTCCAGATCTACAGTTACGACCGTGTTTCACATTATCAAATTTGTTAGCAGATACAACTGCGTTTCAGCTGTTATAGATCACAAGTTGGGGGTTCGATTTGTCGTTCTCCTCAGAGAAATTTATCTAATCATTTGTTATGGAGTGGAGCAGTCGTTCGGCAACATCAGAAGCAGAAGAGGGAATAGAAAATGTGCGCTTCGATGGTTGAAGATTTATATCCTCTTGAAAATCAATACTCGAGATTAGATTACAGTGTATTGGCTTTGGTGAATCAAAGGTTGCATTAGTTTGTTCAAAGCGGAGATCTTGATGTTTTGAGGAGATAGCTTGGAAATGGTGAAGACTCAATTGCATATCAGCATCACCTTTAGGGTAATATTGAAAAGAACTCTACGCAGACTATCTTTATAATATTAAACATGCAAAGTGTCTTTTTGAATATTATATGACTATTTTTCATTATACAGTATCATGTTTACACACTGAAGCTTAACACACACACTAGTTTCTTTGACAGGCTGAAATCATGCATTTCCAGACAGCTAGGGTCTCCATTTGATCAATGTTGTAGATCTGTGAATTGTATAAAATATTGATGCTTGATTTGTCGATACATTTTATGATCTTGCAACAAGATTCGGAAATGATTTGCTGCAGTTTTAAAAGCAGGTTCACCACCTAATTTTCTTGGTCTGGTATTTTCTAGGAAACAAGGGGTTTTCTATGCCATGTACAGGAATCATGCGGGCCAAGAATGCTCTCGACATCATGTTCTGAATACTTTACTCTTGAGATGGTTTTATTTGCATTATGACGAGTTCTCTTTACAATTTTCTTTTTGCAGATTTGCATAATTTGTATTTTTATTTTTTATTTTTTAGAAACTCTTAGGAAAGAAGTCCGTTCATAACACACACACCGAGCTTCCATCTAAGACTCGAACACACATTTGCTATACCTTCATCTATAGACATTGTTGTTTTCATTTCAATTTTCTTATGGGTATGTCTAATTAAATTCTAGTCACAACAATATCTTTCAGATGGGGAAATTGATAATCATGCTCAGGTTGATTGCTCGCAATATCATTTGGATTCTTTATTTTTTGAGAATAATAGAACACTTTATTTTAGTTGTTTTGTTTTGTTTTAAAGAAAAAGAAAAACAATAAAAATCATAAAATTATCAAATTATAAAAATTTCAAATGGACATTTTAATCATTCCTGGAAACTATAATCAACACATGCTTTTATGATTTACACTAATTTGTTTCGTGGAGCCACTTTAGCAGTAATCGAAGACGAAACAAGTGTACAATGACAACAGGTATAAAAACGTATTTTATTTTTACAATTTGCTGCATTCGTACTTATTTCTGCATGTTATGTTTTTCTCACAAGTTTTCATGTAGGATTTGTACTAAGCTTTTTCAGGTGCACAGACGATCAATTTTTATGCTGAAGTGATTTTTCAAGAATCACATAATTTTTTTTGAGAAACATGCTTTGATAAGACAGCTTGAAGGAGCTGTTACTCATCAAAAACATCATGATGTTTGCTGTTACACAGAAACCATTCATAAACCCATATGTGTCATGAATGTTTATCCATATATCTCCTTCAAAGCACATTAGCCATGCATGCTGGAGTCCACTATTTCATTGCCTTAACTATCATGACTTCACACAGGCCTATCTTTCTGAGTTGCATACATCCCTTTATCTTTTTCAATTCATTTTTTTCCATTTCAGTTTTCCTTTTGAATAAGAACATCCAGTTCCCTCTCCATAATTACATTCCCTTTCCATAAGCACTGTTGCCACTGAGATCTTTTCCTATAGTCCTACCAATATTTTTGTAAAAACTCGCATTGACTGATGTGGGATTCCTTAAGGCCTACTTTTCAACAAGTCTTGCCCCATCGACCTCAGCACCTTATCAGGGATATAGACTAGAGTTCATTTTTGAGTACCTGGAGGCTTGCATGCCTTAATGGCAAGTTCTCTTGATGACAATCATGGGAATACATCAATGTCCCTTGATCGTCATATCTTGCAAGTGGCTCGACATCA
Organism: Larix kaempferi; assembly: GCA_027924585.1. Classification (NCBI taxonomy): domain Eukaryota; kingdom Viridiplantae; phylum Streptophyta; class Pinopsida; order Pinales; family Pinaceae; genus Larix; species Larix kaempferi. The sequence continues at coordinate 1,976,673 of BSBM01000626.1, forward strand.
GCACATCTATTCTCACTTTGCAAGATGTAATTAGGTATCTTGGCACTCATTGACATCAATGGTGAGTTTGTCTCGCATTGGTTAACGGCATTCATCAATGGCCGATAATCCAATGACTTCTTTTCATGCTCGACATCGACACATTTTCGCATGACTAGAATTGTACCATCAGGTTTTGTAGCGGGTGAAGACTATACACTTTTTCATGACTCCCTCAGCAATTACAACAGCATGACTTCAACTATATGAGACTACCACAATTCTGATTCTTTCATTGTCCATGATCCAGTCATAGTAGTCACATTCTACATGATTCAGCAGCAACATATACAGTTACATTTTCATGATGTTGCAGCAGTGACAACAATCACAACCACAACAATAGTCACATTCTCCATGATTCAGCAGTAGCAGTTCCGATTCCTTCGTTGTCCATGATCCAATTACAGCCACAGCAACATCTACAGTTACATTTTCATGATCCTGCAGCAGTGACATCTCCCACCATCCAGCAGCAGCAGATAAATTCCTATTGCATCTCTCATCTACTCTTTGGGTAAGTGGAGGTATGTTGTTTTTTGAATTTTAATCATGCAATTCCTTACATGCTAGCAATGAATAATTTGGCAAACTCCCTCAGCACACTCCATTTCATTTTTCACTTTCATAACCCATGCCGAGTTGCACGAGGACATGCAATGAGTTCAGTTGGGGAGGATGAGATAGAGCTTGCTGAACACGCTCTAGGATCTCAAATGCAATCATATTTTCAGTAGACAGGGAATCTTTTGTGACAGTTTATTCATATGCATACTGTTCCTCATATAAAATGCAGAATTTGAATGGAGTATATCTCACAAACCATACATTGGATCCTCATGATTTTTATACAGGGAATGGATAATATTATGATGAACAAAATTGGCAAGTTTCAGCTCAATCCAATGCATAGATTTCGAAAAAATAACCATCATCACCTTAAGCCAATTTGCATTTTTATCGAAATCCGTGATGTGGGTTTTTCGGATTTTTGGTGTGGAGATGCATTATACTAGTAAAAACTTACCTGCAAAATTTCAGCCAAACCCAGTTTGTAGTTTGGGAGATATTATCTCAGGAAGTTTTTTGCAACACCAGCTGTGACTGTGCCAAACTTTCCATCATCACCTACAACCAATTTTCATTTTTCTCGAAATCCGTGATGTAGATTTTTCTGATTTTTGGTATGGAGATGCATTGGACTTATAGAAACTTGCTTGCCAAATTTCAGCCAAACCCAGATCGTAGTTTGTGAGATATTAGCTTAGGAAGTTTGCTGCAACACCATCTGTTACTCCACCAGATTGGCCCACTTTCACAGCTGTTACTCCAGCAGCTGTTACTCTGCGGCTGTTACTCCACTAGATTTCCCCACTCCAGTAGTTGTTACTCCATCAGCTGTTACTCCGCAGCTATTAGTCTAGCAGCTGTTACTCCTCCAAGCCTTCCATTTCGCAGCTGATACTCCTCCAAACCTTCCATTTCGCAGCTGATACTCCTCCAAGCCTTCCATTTCGCAGCTGATACTCCTCCAAACCTTCCATTTCACAGCTGCAATTCCGAACTATGTTTATTGTCATCATTTCGCTACCATCATTCCACTCATTTACCATTCACCAACATTTCTTTTCCGACAACTCCTCTGTTGCACTTTCCTTCATACACATTGATACACATATTGACATGATTCATAAAGAAAAGGCTTTCTTATGCACAGTGACACTTGCTTATACATAGTTGTTGATTTATTATTTCCAATGAGTGTATGGTTTAATTATTGCAGCAAGGAAACAAATGGCGGAATGAATGTTGTTTACACAAGAACCAACATTCCTTGCATTCAAAAGAAAATATCAGTTGTTACTCCATTCCTTACATTCATAAGAAAATGCCAGTTGTTACTCATACATTTCACATCATGAAATAAAATGTTGTTAACACAAGAACCAACATTATTTATGGTTGTTACACAAGAACCAACCATAAGAAAATTCCAGCTGTTACTCATGTGATGCACATACTGGAAACATTTAAAAGACATCATCAAGCAAAGCCAAAGTTCATATGCCAAAAGTTCTTAAGCAGATCCATGTAAGGTTGCATGAGGACATGCAACAGGTTTAGTTGGGGAGTATGTTGGGCCTAAAAAATGTCCCATTTTAATCCACTTTACCTTTCACTATTCTTCACATTTCATCGTCCCATTAACCTTTCATCATACCATTTCCATACATATACTTGAATTTCATCTTATTATTTTCCACTTTATTCATTTTAGTATTATAAGTGAATTTATGATTAAATATTGGAAAATAAAATGTTTTTCACTAATATCTCAAGTATGGATGAGCTTTGTAATGTGTAGGAATATGGAAGGATCAATTCAAAGAAAGACTCCTCGTTTATCTCCTCCCATTTCAAGGAGATAGTTATTCAAAGATTATTCCAAGGAGAAGATCATGGAAATTTGGTTGGCATATCTGATTTAGGATGTATGAGAAACATGTGGAGAATTTGTGAGAGACATGTGGAGGATTTGAATGGATCATATTTTGTAATAATGGCAAATTAGTTGAGAGCGGTTGAGAGAATAGTGGATCTATCATTATGAGATGGTTATCTCCTTCTTAAAGAAATTCATGTATAAAAGAGAGTGCTCTCTCTTCATTTGGGGGATATGTAGGTTAATCATAGATTAGGAGGAGATTAGTCTCAAATTGTAGAAGTTAGTATTGACTTTGTAATATGGAGAAGGCGATTCGCAGCTTTTGTTCATAATCTAGTTTTCATGCTTTGTGTGATGTAAATTAAGATTTCTTTATTGTTAATGTGAGGTCACATGTGTTGTCTAGTTTCTCTTCATATGTTGTCTTTCTTTTATGCAATTTACTTTCAGTAGCGTGGTGTGTTTTAGCTTCTAGCATTAGATTAGCAATTGTGTGTTTCAGCTTAGGGGGGAATTAGATTAGCAGTTAGCCATTAGCAAGGGGGGTTAGATTAGCTTAATTCAAATTCAGTCCTGCATATACTTTGCATGTGCTTCGTAAGCCTACAAACCTCAGATTGACAAATTAAATGGTTGGGAAAATACTACAACGGAATTAAATGACAATATTTCCGCCTAACAGTCTGTGCACTCAGCTATAGACTATCCTTCCTCTCAAAACTAGGCCTCTGCGCACACAGTTACAGATCCTTTTCACTATTCTTAGCTCAGAGAGCTTTCACAATACAAAAAGGTTAACACTTGACTCACTATAACCAAAATCACCACTTAGAACAACCCCATCCCATACAAAATTTCCTTCTTAAATAGATCATGCCCGCAGGTCATGTCTTTACAACATCGAAGACCTAAACCCAAAACCCTTAGGGTTTACAAACTATGCTCGTTTCCCTAAACCGGCTTGCTGGCATCTAGTAGCATCTGTTGTATCGTGACGGTTTTCCATGTCTTGAATCCGTCACTGTCAGCCTTCCTGTTGCACATGTGCCAACAGGTCGCCTGCTTCAAACCATTCATCTCTAACGGTTTCTCCCACCAAGCGTGCCAAGACGTCTCTTTCTTCAACAATCTTGTGCATTGGCCACCTGCCTGATTTTCTCATGCCCGCCGCTTGGCACTTCTGGAGCATCTTCCCAAAAATAGACCATTACCGGTTGATCCGATATCTGCACCTGATTCATGTCCAGCACTCTACTTTGCTGGTTCCACGTGTCCCGATTGCTTCGCAGCACTGCCTCCTCGTAGCACTGGTCTTCGCGGTGCTTCCCAAAATCCAGATGCTGCGCACAGCTTCGCAGCTCGATCAAAACTTGAGTGCTGCGCACATCTTCGTAGTGTCCTCCATACTTAGACAAAATTGTATTCTTGAGCTGCGCTCAGTTGAGCTTTCCCTTCTTATCTCAAAAAGGTGTTTCCAAAACTTTGTCTCAACCTGGGCCCAACATGCCCGTAACACTTACATGTGGCTCATCCCCAAGCCACTTACTGTTTCAGTTGTCTCGCTCTGCTCTGCGACTGGTGCAACCAATTTGGCCGCGAACTCATTGTATACACCGAGCAACTACTTCACTACTTCTTCGGTATCTTGCTCAATTTGCTGAACTATTTCGAGCAGCGTTGGAGTTATTTATTGTCCGATCTATCCCTGTACCTGCTCCTGGTTTTCACGCAGTTCCTTCAGCTTGTCCTCTATATGTTGCGATACCGCCATGGCCTCCTCTAGGAGTTGCTGCGACTGATTATCCATTTTAGTCTCTTTTTCTCGTAGCACCTGGACTTCCTTCTTTAAGCCGGATATTTCCTTGTATCTCGATAGCCTCTCCCTGGGTGGCAGAGCTTTGACTTCTGCGTCCAATTTGTCTAACGCGGTCTGTTTTTCCTTTACTGCGTTCTTCACTTGCTATAGTGCTTGATCCTCTTCAAGAGCAGTGAATGCCTTGGAAACTTGTTCCAACAGCTCTTGGCACTGATTCATGCCACTTGTGGAGGATATCCTTATCTTGCATCTCCACATTCAATGATATGACCTTTTCGCCAATCCCCAGAACCATGTCTGAAGGATCATCCTGGAGTTCTATGCCTTCAATATCCATGGCGACAGTGGATATGGTATTTTCCAGATTTTTCTGGCAGTCCTTCTCGTCGCGCAGCGGCATGTCTGCGCACACCTCAAGCTATCTGTTTGCTGCGGTGAGCTCAGCTTGTGACTTCATCGACTCCACCATCCGTTCATGCATTTCCTCAATGATATGCATATGGATGAAGTGCAATCATAGTAAGGGGATCTTTTCCAAGTCAAGCTCTACCCTCTCAACTCCCTTTGTGTCCAGCACGACTTGTTCTGCCATTGGCAATGCAATAGCCAATGGGTCCACATGGACAATCCTGGTCTTCATCGGCAACATTATAGCTAGCTGTGGAGGTTCTTGCTGCAAGGTTCCTACTGACCTCCCTTCAGCTCCTGTGTCACACGGCAAGATAAGGATTTTCTGGACATCGTCCATTTTCTTCATCAGGCCTTGCATTGCGAGCCACATCTTATGTAGGTCATCCTGGATGACCATATCCTTCTTTTCCTTAGCCGCCATGAGCTCCTTCATTTGCTCTGAGATTGTTTCGGCTATCATCTCGTAGTCATCATCATTTAGGATTGCCTAAGACTGGGTCTTTGTAGCCTTCATCTTCTTTCTTGCCTTTGGCTTCTGTGGAGTCTTTGGCTCTTTCCGCTTTCCTGTTTTTTCCACAATTGGGCACGCGAGCAGTATTGGCTCGTCCTCTTCGAAATCTGTCTCAACATCCATGACTTCCACACAGAAGTCGGAGGGCCAATCCTTCATGAGGGCTTCAATTTCCTCCTCATACATGTGGTAGCTACCTGGGAACCACTATGGCTTCTTCATTATTGCCTTCGGTGAAATGAAGATACACCGCATGTCTGCGCTGAAGTCCATCATGCGGATGTACTTCGACGTTATCTGCTTTGTGATGCGGGGTGTCCGGACAATCGCATCGCACGGCTGAGTGTAATATTGGTAGAACACCTCAGCTGTCACATGCTATCGCTCAACGATGACATTTTCCCAGAGGTTGGCATACCAGAATCCTCTGGGATCACTGGTTTCTATATTAATACCCACATAGTCCCTGGGCTCCTTCCATCCACAAAAATCGATGAGGATGATGAGCCATGTGAAATGGAACTATCCACCGTTTACCTAGACATCATTGAGTTCATCGAAGAACATATTCAGAAGAAATTGACACCAATTGAATGCGGTGCCTTCTGCGCTGCGACACAAAGTAATACTGCGCCTGCAGGCACCTCCGGAGGCCTCGTCGTTCTAAGGATTTTTCCTGTGAGCAACTGGGTCACAAATCTTGTCGTTCTATCCTCGATGACTTCTGTGGGGAAACCTCTTTTCCCCTTCACCAATGGCTGGTTTTTCTTCACTTTCTCAACAACTTATTTTTCTTTGCTCTTCCCTTGGAAGAACTGCTTAGGTTCCTTACTGCGCTTGCTGAGACTTGTTATGCGGTGGATCAAGGCAATAATGACATCAATGTTTTTATCTAGCCAGAGGTATTCTTGGTGGGTTCGTGCCATCAGTGTGCGAACCACACCATTAACTTCTGCGGAATGGTCAAAATGTGGTAGTCTGAGGAGGTTTAACAAGCCTGACGGAACTACCGGTGTCAGCAATCTCTCGGCAACCAAGTTAGGTGCGCCCTTGGCATCTTTCTTCCAGCACATGTACTAGTCAGGTTGGAATTGTGGGTACTTAGGCATGTGGGGCTCTTCCTTTTGCATGCCCAGGAGGTCAAAATACTCCCACTTGCAGTCTGGGATCTTCCCCAGCAAGTTCTTAGCAACCTCTACATGCTTTGAGATTGGCAACAATGGGATCTCATACTTGGTGCTCTTGACCAATTTGAAGACTGGGGCGTCCAACGCCCGTGGTGATATATACTCTTGTGTCAGCTTCAATGGTTCTTTCTGTAAGACTAGTGATTTTTGTGCCATCTGGCCTATCTTTAGGGTCTTGCTTCGTGGTGTAGTTACATCTTTCCCTTTGTCTTTCACTTTGTCTTGCATGACCGGATAATGATGAGGTGATCTTCTGGATGCTTTCCCTAGCTCGATTACAACCTTCTTCGCAAGGGTTTTCATTAACTATGTAATTCCTCCGTGCTAAAAGACTCTAAGTGTTTCTTCAATAGTTAGTTCTTCTTCTCTATAGGAGGGTTCAGACATTCATTGGTTAGCTAACGACTGTGATAATCAGATTACAGAAGAATACTAGCTCAGGGAGTGATCGCAAGAAAATTCTAAGTGCTAGGTAACGCCCGTGAGTCCTGTAGAGGTGTTATTTATAGGCATAGCTGGGTCCTCCACGCTCCTCCCAACGGCTAGATGAGCATTTAATGAGTTGTCCATTAGCGAATTTGAGCATATCCTTCCGTCTTTTCCGTCATCAGCGTGTCCAGAACGACTATGTTTCCTTTAAATGCCCGAGCGATTCATGGCAACGGTCACATAATGGCTATATTTTTCCAACGGCAGTGTAATGGCTATTTTTTTGAGTGTTGTGCCGAGCTGTGCGGCAAGCCATCTGAGGTCCTGCGCAGTTACTTCGCAGTGCCAAAAAAATTTCAACTGCGCGGCTTTCCTTTTTTCTCTCTTTTTTTTTTCTCCTTCTGCGCAGCTTTAGTAGTGCTGCGCGGTACACACATTACTCTATTAACATTCATGTACAGACTCTTTCACATTTCCAGTGTCCACTTTCAACTGTACCTCACACATGGAAATCTCTTTCTCTTCTTATCATTCAAGATGCTGCAAAGCAGGGCTGACATGATACACCTTCAGCCTGCTTCCATTTATCAAAGTGGGTAGAGTATCACCAGCTAAATTGGCTAACTGGACTACACCAGTGTTAGTAACATGTATTACAGTATATGGACCAAGCCAATGCATCTTAAATTTACCAGGGAATTTCATGAATTTGCTGTCATATAGGAGGACTAGGTCACATACCTGAAAGCTCTTATTTCTTATATGGAAATCATGCCAAGCTTTCTCTCAGTCTTTCTGAGCTTGCTGGTGAAAGTTGGTAATGAAACGATCTTCCTCCAATCCAACAAGGTGTAGCAACCTTTCTTCCAATGCTGTGCAGTCTGCCATCCCTGTGAACGCAGCGATCCTCAAACTAGGGACAATGTACTCCATTGGAATTATGGCTTCCTTCCCATAAGCCAACTGAAAAGGTGTGTGTCCTGTCAATTTCTTGCAGGTTGTCCTGTATGCCCATAATACAGAAGAGATGCGCAGATCCCAATCATCTCTATTCACATTGCAAACCTTAGTCAATGCGTTCTCCAGAATTTTATTGAAGGCCTCTACAGTGCCATTCACCTATGGATGATAAGGAGTACTGCGTTGATGATGAATCTGGAATTCCTCTATAAGTGCCTCAATAGTTTTGTTCAAAAAATGAGTACCTTGGTCACTCATCAAAATCTTTGGACAGCCAAATCTTTATAATATTTCTTCAAAGATGAACTGTGCAGTAGTACTAGCACTGCAGTCCTTGACCGGTTTTGCTTCTGCCCATCTGGTGAGGTAATCAGTAGTAGTGATAATATACCTTGCACCAGTTCTCTTTCCTGGTGGGTTTATAGGACCCACAAAATCAATTGCCCACTTCTCAAATGCCTGCAAGGTTAACTGTGGATTTAATGGCATTTCATCTCTTCATGAAGGTCTCCCTGTCCTTTAACAGACGTCACAGTTCTGGCAATATTCTTTGGAATCTCTGTGGAGTGTAGGCCACCATAGACCTACACGCAATATCTTCTGCGTAGTGGCTCTTCTCACATAGTGACCTCCTGAAACCTCTGAATGCACGTCGTCTAGAATCAGTGGTTTCTCATGATCCAGTACACACCTGCGTAGGACTTCATCCGGCCCAAGTTTGTATAGATGGCCTACAATTATAGTGAAGTCCGTGGCGCGCACCACTAGCTGCTTCTTCTGCTTGACAGAAATTCCTGCAGTGCCAGCCCTGTTGTTAAAAAATTAATGATATCCTTATAGTAGTCATCAACAACCTGTATACTAAGTAACTGCACATCAGGTAGACTGTCTTCAATATTCGTCGGCTCTTCTCCTGACTCAATCCTTGACAGATGATCAGGTCCCAAGTTTAGTCTACCTGGCTTAACAACAATCTCAAAATCATACTCTTGGAATAGTAACAGCCATCTGCATATACGCCCCCCTAACACTGTCTTGTTGACCAGGTACTTCAATGCAGAATGGTCAGTGAACATCAGGAAGTGTGCACCAAGCAAGAATGCCTAAATTTCTATAGGGAATATACCATGGCAAGGCCTTCCCTCTTAGTAGTGGTATAGTTTTTCTCTGCTGTAGAGAGCTTCCTGCTCGAAAATGCAATGGGGTGTTCAATACCTCCTTCCCTCGGCTGAGCTAATACAATTCCCAATGCAATGCATGACGCGTCGACATGGACATGAAATGGTTTCGACCAATCTGGAAATACTAGTATTGGAACAGTCACCATCTTCTCTTTTAATGTATCAAACCCTTGTTCGCATTCCGCATTCCAGATGAATGTTGCGTCTTTCTTTAGCAGCTTTTCCACTACTGCAGTTATCTCCACATAACCTTTAATGAACTTCCTGTAATAGCCTATATGGCCCAAGGTAGAGCGCAACATTTTAACTGAAGTTGGTGTTGGCAAGTTTACAATTATTGCGATCTCCGCAGGATCCACCATCAATCCTTGCTTACAAACAATATGCCCAAGTAGAGTTCCATAAGGAACACAAAAAATGCATTTCTTCAGATTTAGAGAGATCTGATGCTGCCGACACTTCTCAAGCATCATCCTAAGGTTCGCACAATGGTTTTTCAATAAACCAAAGACAGTCCAGTCATCAAAATATGCTTCCAGAAACTTATGCATGAATTCTTTAAACGCCGCGATGACAAATCTGGAGAATATGGCTGGTGCGTTCTTCAAGCCAAAACGCATTACTATGTATTGGAACGACCCCCATTCTGTAGCAAACGTCGTCTTATGTCTATCGGCGGGATCAATCCTGATCTGATGATACCCGAAAAACCCATCAGTAAATGAGTAGGCCTCATTCCCTCCAACATTGTCAAGGACTTCATCTGTGAAAGGGGTAGGAAATGGGTCGTGCATGGAAGCATCATTCAATTTTCTGAGATCATCACAAATCCTGATCTTGCCCTTTGCTTTCTTATCTTGAATGACCATGGGACTAATCCATTCTAATTCCTCAACAGGTTCGATGATTCCTGCTTCAAGATTTTTATCCAGCTCTGCGCGTACTCTTTCTTTGTAGCGCGGGTTTAGTATGTACGGTCTTTGCTTCACAGGTTTTACACCTGGCTTCAAAGGTATTTTCATAACACCTAGGTCTCCCAAAATTCCTTTCATTTCTATGAATTTTGTTGGAAATAGCTCCTGATACTCACGCAGGGTGTCTACGATCTCTGAAATAGTCTGATCATCCCAGTAGTCTCCAATTGCTGCAAACTTTGGTTCTTCTTTTGTGCCAATGTTGACCTTCTGTGTTTTTTCTGGTCTGCTCATGTCTGGGATTTCCAATGGAGGTCCTTCTACGTCACACGCACCCTCCGACTCTACTATGTTTATATTGCGCGGATCGTCATCATCTTCTTCATTTTCATCCTCAGTTTCTTCAGCTACATTGTAACACTCAATAAGGTGTTCTTCATGTTCCTTCCATTCTGAGTGTAGGTGCACAGGAACATGATCTAGCCCGAAAAATTCTTGCAATGCCATATTTCTGTGAGGACAGTCGTCCCTGAATATGCATTCCTTAATTATTTGCAATGCCTCATGGATCAGTGGATCCTCATCCTCAAAGATGAAGTCTTTCTGGAAGCTGGTAGTCAACATTTCCCAATTTGTCATCTCTCTGCGTAACTCCAGGTCTAGGTACCATTTCTTTGGAATGTCATCATCCAGTGTATGTACAAAAAGATGCACCCATTCTGTGTGTGTCCTTTCTGCCCATTCCTGTGAACATACTTCAATGTGTTGACTGGGGTCTGTCCGTCCATTAAACTTCTCAAAAGGTAAGGTAACCTTTTCAGCAAACCGAATTTGCATCTTGATTCTGCATTGATCCCAAGTGGTCAATGTCTACTTGTGCACATTCCACCATCTGGCGGGTGTGTCGCGCAACGCTATATCTAATGCTAGTAGTCTGTGCTCATCTGCAATAACTGCAGTGTATTCTTGGATGAAAGTATAAACATTAGCAGAACCATCATATGTGGGAATAGGACTTACCTCCTTCCCGATCCAGTGCAGTGATTTTGTAACCTGCGCGCACCTTCTTGTTGATACTTCATGCATTCGGCTTTGCCAATTTTCCAGCCCTGCCTCCAACTCAGAAATGCAGGAGCTGTCACATCTCCAACTAAGTGTGCCATCTGCAGTAGGATTGATATAATCTTCTTGGTTCACTGTGAGCTGGTATAGTCTGTCCAAGTCTTGAGCCTTGGATTCCTCCTGAATTGGCTCACTATATCTTTCATCATCGGCAAGATCCAACGGTGCGATGACCCTAATATGTGTTCCTTCAAATATCATCTTCTTTGATTCCAGGTCTATGGTAGCCAAGTTATCCATAGCCCAGTCAATTCCTAGCAGTGCAGGAAAAGGTTGACTATCATCCACAATCTCGATAACTTCAAAGTCTGTCTGACTTTGGACTCCATCGATGTCGACTATCACGTTCGCTAAGTGGCCAAAAGGTATGAATTTCTCTTGGTTAGCCATTCTTAGCTGGATAGGTGACCATGACAACTTTGGTTGACCCATCTGCTTCCATGTCTGCTTAGTTAAGACATTTACTTCAGAACCCAGATCAAGGATTAACTTCATCCATTTAGAAATATTCGATCTGCGCGGTAAGTCTCATTTCTCGGCCCATTCTTTTATGCTTCCTTATGTGATGAACTGCGCTACCAAAAGCCTCTGTTTTGGTCTGTGGCTCATACTAGTTGATGAGCTTCTGTAGCTCTACAATGGCATTTTCACTTTTCAGTAACTGCATGCAGCTTCGCAAGAACTGCGCAACGGAGGTGTTGACATCCATCGCGGTGCTTGTTTTGTCATAGGCCACTGGCATGTCTTCAACATGCGGTGCTTGACTACGCAACGGGATCCTCTGTGTTTTAGTTGTTGGCTCTCTGAAGCTATCGCGCGTGTCGATAAAGACTTCCTTATTCTTTTGTAGATCGATAGTAGGTATTTTGCCTGGAGCTTTTCTTATCCATACTGTCTCGAGAGGAGACGGGTTTGTGTGAGCCTCCCCTAATGTGGAAGCTTCTGCTCCCCTGTCACGGCCTGTCTTAGCGCCACTGTGCGTGACCACATTGATGCTCGGGTCTGCTTGTATTTTTTCTACTGCGATCCATTGGACGTTCGTGTTTGGCGCATCTGTGCATCTTCGTTTCTGCATTTCCACTTCTAGCACTGGACAATCTTCGATAACATGTTCAAATGATTTACAATAATTACACATAGTGCAGGGGTTAACACAATCTCGGGATACATGACCTGGTTGGCCACAATTATAACAAATGACCTGGCTGTGGCCTCTTCCCTGTGCCAGGCCAGCATTTCTTCCTCTGCCGTGGTATCCGCCACCACGACCTCTGTATCCTCCTTGGTCATATTGTGCATTCTCTTGTTTAGGTTGGGTATCTTCTTGTACGCGGTACAAGCCAACGCCTCTCATTGAGTCCATGTCCCATTTTCTTTCATTCATTAATTCATATGCACGACAGTTGGAATCATCATGTCCAACTAACTTACAGAAATTGCAGTATAATTTTTTAGGTGTTTTCACATATTTCTGTATAAGATAACAGTCTTCAGGTCTGTGTCCTGTGGTTCTACAGATTTCACACCATGGGGCCTAATTCTGATTCAATGGGTTTGGTGCACCACTGTTAAGATAATCGCGGAATAACGGGCAATGCTCTCTGTCATGGCCTTCTCCTTTGCATGTTGTACACCATACCTCATGTCTAGGTTCGTACCTTTGTTCTTTGCCATTCTTCATGCTTTGCAACTCTAGTGTCAGGGTGGTCAGCTGGTTCTGGATCTGAGACATCCTAGAACTAGTCTCACCAATTGGCGAAGCCTCGAGCTTCATTGCGATCTCCAAGGCCTCTTCCTGGGACTCAACCTTCTGCTGCATCAATGGTAACCTAATATGGGGCAATATCATAGAAATGAACCATTCCTTGTGATATTTCGGAGCTATAACAAAGCTCACTTGGTCTAATAGGGTCTTGAACTTCTGATCCAACTCCCAAACCATTTCAGTTGGTTTCTACTTGATTTCTTTCAACTCGGTTATACACTAAGATTCAGATTTAGGTTTCTTAAATTCTGCTATGAGCGCAGCTTTAATTTCTGCAAGGGTTCTTGGTTGTATGGTAGAGTATTTCATGAACCAATGTAACTCTCTGTCGCTAAAATTGGTGATGAGCTGTGCTCTCTTCACTGCTTCATCCGGGATTTGTCTTACACTCCATACGGCTTCACAAAGAAACCAATGCTGATCATGTTCTTCTAATCCAGTTCCTCTGAATATCGGTAGCTTCATATCTGTATTTTCCATTGTGCTACTAAGTGGTGGGGTGCCCGAATTAGTGCGCGGATGCTGTAAAGGGCTCTGCGCCTTGAATACAAATGGGACTATCGGGAGAGATGGGCTGGACCGAGTCTTCTGCGGGGTGGGTTGAGTATTATTTGGAGAGGGTTGAGTCTTAGGTGGGTTTTTAGAAAAAGGTGGTACGGTCTCTGCAGTCGGTAGGTTCTCAGGGGTGAATGGTGGTGCGGCTTCATTATCAATGTTACACGGGATCTCAGTATTAAGATGGAGTCCAGGGCCTCCAAGTTTCTTATTAAACTTATATCTCTAACCACTTATGAGATTATGTGTTTCTTCATCCGAATCAGTAAATATATTGTTTACCATGACCAACTTTAAGAATATTACTGCATTCTTGAAACACCTTTCTCAGCTAACAACATCTTAATGTATAGACTGAGATTGTTCAGGAACTTACCTTGAAACCCTCCGAAGAAGTCTGCTTCTGCTTGGCTGTAGGATTTGAGTGTGTCTATAGCAAATTCTATTATGAAGCCTTCTAGCATATGATCGACCCAAAAATCAACTGCATGTGCCAATGGGTTATCTATTGCTTTGAGTTGCGCCATGAGCTCAGGAGTCCACTTTGTAGGAACTCCTCCTTGAAAACAAGTTTTCTTCTCTATGAGCTGCGAGATCCACGAATGTAGCTCATTGGGGAATGATGCCCAAAAAATATCATGAATGTCATTGAACAGATATCTATCTGACCACTGTGTGTCACTTAGACACGGGTGTCTATTCTCTTGTCTTTTAAATTCCCTTATAGTCTTGTCCCACCAAGCTTGAATTTCTGTCTTTTCAGGATGCCAGTTATCAGAGCCTTCTGGGAACTAATATCTTTGTCATACATCACGATTGCTACTCACTATGGATTCTAGCGCGACAACAGAACCATTTGTTGGCTATAACTGACCCAGAGGTTTTCTATAAGACCCAGGTTTTTTTGCGGTTTCCCCTTTGACCAACAAAACCCCTTCGCACCGGCCCTTTCGGCAATAACCTGCAAGCAGGCTAAGGTCTCACCCGAGGTGTATCTATGGGGTACTGTGGAATCAAGTTTCCACAGTAAGTGACGAGCTACTTGGGCGGACGTACTGCACAACACCACAAAGGGTAATTGCTGCGAGGTGAGACTGCACAACGATGGGTAATGTTGCGGTCCACACTACTATGTTCGTCTACCGCAGGGATTCCACTGAAGCTGCAAACACTCTGACCCTATTCTATACTTTGCTTATCTTAGAAATACTTAAGGTACTGAAATGAATATCGCTCATCCATTCATTCCAACGCTTAACTATCCAGTCTTCTAACGTTCATGTATTAACTCAAGATATCAAGATTCAAACATAATCGATTGATCTAATCCATAAGTATGCATTCCTTTGCTGCATGTAAGAAAGTATTAAACGAATTGATTGATTTACTGTCTTCATGCACAAGAATAAAATTTCACCATTCAACCATCCATGCGAAGCTTAACATATCATTTCCATACTTCTCTTAACGGCAAATGCATATAAAAGCTCCCTCATAACAGTATGCAAGAAAACATTTAGACATTCATTGACAGAAAATACAAATAAGTATTCATTCATAAACACAATCGCACAACAAGAGATTTAACGTGGTTCACTTCCCCGGGTGGGAAGCTACGTCCAAAAGAACGGTTGGTAATGTATTTCTTTAGAAAGGGATGGGGACAACCATTCTTAGTCTGCACACTCAATTGTAGACTATCCTTCCTCTCAAAACTAGGCCTCTGCGCACACAGCTGCAAGTCCTTTTCACTATTCTTAGCTCAGAGAGCTTTTACAATACAAAAAGGTTAGCACTCGACACACTGTAACCAAAATCACCACTTAGAACAACCCCATCCCATAAAAAATTGTCTTCTTAAATAGATCATGCCCGCAGGTCATGTCTTTACAACATCGAAGACCTAAACCCAAAACCCTTAGGGTTTACAAAGTACGCCAGTTTCCCTAAACCGGCTTGCTGGCATCTGGTAGCGTCTGCTACATCGTGGCGGTTTTCAACATCTTCAATCCGTCGCTATCAGCCTTCCTATCGCATGCGTACCAACAGGTTTCCTGCTTCAAACCGTTCATCTCTAACGGTTTCTCCCACCAAGCGTGCCAAGACGTCGCTTTCTTCAACAATCTCTTGCATTGGTCGCCTTCCTGATTTGCTCATGCCCGCCGCTTGGCACTTCTGGAGAATCTTCCCAAAAATAGACCATTACCGGCCCATCCGATATCTGCACTTGATTCATGTCCAACACTCTTCTTTGTTGGTTCCACGTGTCCCGATTGCTTCGCAACACTTCCTCCTCGCAGCACTGGTCTTTGCGGTGCTTCCCAAAATTCAGATGCTGCGCACAGCTTTGCATCCCGATCAAAACTTGAGTGTTGCGCACATCTTTGTAGCGTCCTCCATACTTAGACAAAATTGTATTCCTGAGCTGCGCTCAACTCAGCTTTCCCTTCTTATCTCAAAAAGGTGTTTCCAAAACTTTGTCTCAACCTAGGCCCAACAACTTACAAGGATGATCTTTGGATCTTGCATAAGACAAATGATTATTTTGCATATTTTCTTAGTTTATTCATATTTTTTAGGCATTTTCATGTTGTGATATGTTTTGGACTTTGAATCCAACTCAATTCTCATCAGGGGTTTTTTATCATCAGGTTTTGGGTTCACCTCAATGAACACTGAGAGGTTGTCTAGCTCATTTGAGATAGAATGAGTTTTCTAGACTGTGTTTCAACATCTAGTTTTGATGGTTTTTTAGGCATCTCTTCATCAACAGTCATGAGATTTCAAACCATTAGTTACAGGCTTAAGATTTATCAACTTTTGCACTAGCCCTTGTTTTTTAGATGATCCATTTGTATGGACTTGACATTAAAGGGGAGTTTGTTCGAAATATTGTAATCTTCTTAAATTCCTAAACCACTTTATGTTTACTTTAGGATATGGTTTTATCGTTGGTAAACATACACTTAGTTATGTGTACCATTATTGGGTGGTTATCAATTATGTACTGTAAATATGTACATTTTGTTAATAAACAATGATTTAGTCTAGTTCCTTTTGCGACATGTTCTAACTTCTTGATGTTCTTGATTATGTTCTCTGCCTCCCAGTTTTTATCATACAAACTTTGCTTGAGTATATTAGTATGTGTGTTTAGTACAATATTCATTCTTAATTTGGTGGATATTAAATGAATTATTAGCATGTGTGTCTGTGTGTGTCTTACGAGAAATATTGATGTGATATTGACATGATGGATATGTTTAATATTTGAATGAGTTGTTGAGATACTATATCTATAGATATTAATTTTTGAGATAGTATTAAAAATCCTCGTGGGCAATGATAACACTTGAAATGGTACTTTGCATCCATGATAGTTTTATTTAGCTTAAATCGAGTTTTGTGTATAGGATTTTCATATTTTCATTTAGATGATAGCACGTGAAATGGGATTTAGTGTCCATGATATTATTATTCATGTTAAATTGAATTTGCGAGTTTTGGAGAAAAATAATTTATTGATTGTTTAATATTTTCATTTAGATGATAGCATGTGAAATGAGATTGTGTGTCCATGATATTAATATTCATGTTAAATTGAATTTGTGAGTTTTGGAGAAAATAAATTTATTGATTGTTTAATATTATTATATATATTTGACCTAAAAAAAAGGAGGAGGAAGGGAGAGGATCTAGGCATAAATAAATAACTGGAGATAGGAAACATCAGGTGGTGTTTTTTAACTGTTTTGGAGATTTTATGGTTTTGATAGGCTTGGAAAGAGTTTGAAGAAATATTTGGAAGAATACCTAAATAATCATTCCAATCATAGTATTGCATTACTATTATTAGTGTCATGGGCACGGAGCGCCAAGAAACTGAAAGGTTTCTTGGATCTAGGAAATAACTTTTGAAATAGTCAATTAACAATCTAAAACAATACAGAAACAACCTAGTAACATTCTAAAACAATTTTAAGTATTAGACTATAAAAATAAGATTGAAAAGTTGATAATTGAATTAATCAAGGCCTGATGAACCTTCATATGCCTTATAGATGGTATTAGTATCTAGTTAAAAAATTGGAGCCTTAAGACTGCACAAGTTGTTTTGAATGACAAAATTTTAACAGTGTTAGAAACCAAACCCAAAAGGTATGATTCAAGAAACGTGGAATACAATTATACCAAAGGTCCTCCTATTAATTTATTAATACCTCGTATAACTAAAAGACAAGATTAAGCTAGTAATCAAACTCAGATTCTATCAAAAGGATATGGTTTGGCCTTACCATTTAAAACAAACTCTAACAAATTCTTTGGAATGAAGCTCACAATCTGACGCTCATTGGGGTGTAGACCAGCCAGTAAAGCCCATGCAATCCTTGTAAAAGGTCGCTTGTTCAAACCTTGAATAACATGTGTGCCATTGTGGTGGGAGTGGTGGTTACACCTCGGGTTATAGTGGTAGTGGAAGGGATTGGACTTTTGGACCTCACATCACGCAAATACCATCCCCATCCAAGTTGTTGATTCTTCTAGTACAAAAGAAAATAAGTTCATGGTCTGGCACTTGTTACTTAATTTTAGAGGACACACAATAGATGCAAGTCGCTTCCATTTTCATATACTTTATCCCTAAATGTAGATTTTAATTAGTACTTAAAGAAATCCCTAAATGTAGATTTTAATTAGTACATAAAGAAACTGTCATATTTTATAACTAATAATTATATCAAAATTACATAAACAATAAGTTATCTTAAACCAGACTAAGTTCTTAACCTTTGGTAAACTCTTATACAATAAATTCAATAGGGACCTAAAAGGAGGGAGGGAGAGAGAGAGAGAGTCGGAGTTATATGGGGATATAGTGAATGAAATAGATAGGAAGGGATTGATTGAATTTGTGGGGGGCAGATGGGGTGGGCAAGGGGATGGGGGAGAGAGAGTCAGGGAGGGTGGAAGAGAGATCAAGGGGGGATGGTGGGAGAGAGAGATAGGGTTGTAGAGAGAAAAAAAGGAAGATAATGAGAGGCAAGGAGGGGGGGATTAAAGAGAAGGGGAGAGAGGGGTGGAGAGGGAGGGAGGGAGAGGGACGAAGATGTAGGGATGGAGGGAGAGTGAGAGGTAGAATGGAGGGTGATAATGGTGAGGGAGATATAGAAAGATGGGTATGGAAAGAGAGAGAGAGAGGTGGGGGGGAATAAAGAGAGGGAGTTTGTAATGGAGGAGGGAAATAAAAAGAGGGTTAATGATAGAGGGAGGGAGAGAAATAGAGTGATTTAGAGAAAAGGAGGGAGGGAGATTGAGAAAGAGAGGGGAAGGGATAGGTGATGGAGAGAGGGAAAGAGATGAGGGAGAGATGGAGGGAGGATAAGTGGGAGAAAGTGGGGATAGGGAGAGTGAGGAAGGGAGGACGTGTGTGTGTGTGTGTGTGTGTGTGTGTGAGAGAGAGAGAGAGAGAGAGGGTGAGAGAGATACGGGGAGAGCATGAGGTAAAGAGAGAGCGAGGGAGGAGTCAACAATGACAAATAGAGGGGGTAAGGACATAAAGGGAGAGAGGTAAGAAGAGGGAGTGAGGGATATATGGGGAGAGAGTGAGTGAAAGAGACACAGAGCAATGAAAGGTGGTGGAGGGGAAGAGAGAGAGGAGAGGGGGGAGGTGGAGAGAGAGAAAGAAAAGGAAGAGAATTCCATACAAACATACACACAAACATAGAGAGAGAGGGGGGAAGGGAGATGGTGAGGTAGGGAGAGATGAAGAGAGAGGAGGGAGGGAGCAAGGTGGGTGTGTGAGAGAGATTGAGGGATATGGAGTGAAGGAAGGAGATGGGGATACAAAGATAGAGGGAAAGGGAGAGAGATGGAGGTAATGGGGAGGATAAAAAAGGGATGGTTCTAGAGGGAGGGAGGGTGTAAAGTAGGGAGGATGAGAAGGATAAAGATGGGGGGAGTGATGGTGCGGAATGGAAGGGGAGGGAGAAAGGATGAAGGTAAAGAGAAGGGGAAAAAGAGGGGGTCCAAGGGAGGAATTAAGAGAGAGGGGGGAAGGAGGGAGAGAGGGAGAGAGAGAGAGAGGTAGGGATAGAGAGGGAGAGGGAGAAATAGGGGAGGGAGAATGAGGAAGGGAGAGTAAGGGATGAGACGGTTACGAAAGTGAGGGGGGCATATAGGATATAGAGTGAAATATAGGGGGGAGGGAAAGGAAGAGAGACGGATGGAAAAATTTAAAATTCATGACATGTTATACTAGACAGGGGTAGAGGTATCTTCCAAAATGGACTCTCAAGATAATAATAAATTATTCAATACAATAGGAGGATTTACAAAACCATGATCCAAAGAACAAATAAAGTTTCCACACATATGCCAAAGACTAAATATCATTTTCATTATATATATATATATATATATATATATATATAATAAAGAATTATATATTAAGACACACATATATATTTCTTTATTATATATGGATTTTAAATACAAATTATGGGTTAATTTACAAAACCATGGGAAACCATGAGCCAAAACCATCAACCAAAGAACTAATGAAGACTACATGCATGTGCCAAATGCAAATAAATAAGTACATGTTATATACATTATATATAATAGTTCTTTATTATATATATATATTTTTAATGTCATGGGTTAAGTTAGAAAACCCTAAACCAAAGAACTAAAAGAACTAACAAAGACTCTTGTATTATAAAATATTTATCCTATTTCAAGGTGACTATATTTAAATCTAAATATTATTTCTTTAAAATTAATTATATGAATGTTTGGGTTACTAAAATTTATATTTTTTTATGTATTCATAATGTGTGCCGATTTAGTGAAGTAAATTTTAAAGTACTCGTAATACCTGCACAATTTAGTGAAGTAAATTGCGTGCTCAATTTATTTCCCATGCATGCATGTCCAATGACTTGTCATGGTCGGCCCGGTCCAATCCTAGTATTAAAGGACACATGGGTGATGTGTTTTTTTAGTTCAGTAGTGGGTTCTCTAAAACAAGCATTACATAAAAAGGTCCCCCAACTTTTTGTGTTTTCCTTATTATTTTATAATGCTTGTGGGTGAGTGTGAGTTTTGAGAGGCAACTTGCCCAAGGTGGATGTTTGATGATGGGACTCTTAGAACAATGATGGAACAGTATGGTTTATTAGGGTGTTGACCCTAGTACTATCATAGGGGGTGGAGGCATTTACCACTATTCATCCTCTGAAACTTGGAATCATGCGAGGACTATGCTGAGCACACTCCCCTAGCTGTTTGATGATGACTAGTGGTTTCCTACTAGGGACGCTTGATTGATTTAGTCGACACTTCCTCTTATGGGTTACATCTGTGGCTAGGTCAAGGTAAAATCATGGTAATGTCTCACTTTTTCCTCTTTTGTGGTGATCAATTTTATGAATAAAAATCATTTGTTCATAAATCTACAAATCCATCAAGAATTAGATTATGGTGTAATGAAACAAAAGTTTTCACTATGAAGGAGCTTTTATATGGTATTTTTTTTCGAATTATAAAAATATTTTTATCTTATTTGTTTCATTTTCTTTAAAGACCATTTATTATTATTTTTTCAGATATCTAATAAGTACTCACAAAACCCCAACCCCAATATCCATCTTCATTTTTTTTTTAATTCTATTTTTTTTAACATGTTTATTGTAAACACTTTTAAGATTGTTGTATATTTTTTTAAAATTTATTTAATGATATGTTTTAATTATTATCAAATTATTAATATAATAATAATTTTTATGTGTATGTAAAAGTGCGATTAAAAAACTATCATTTTAAGACTTCAAAATCTATATTTTTATATGAATATGGAAATCATATATAAGTGATAGTTAAAATTATTTTAAATTTCTTTTAAATACATTTTCTAATTTTTATAATAAATATTTTGAATTAATTTATAATAACAGAATAAATTTATCTTGCGATATAGTGAGATACATAGGAATTTCCCACTCTTTATCCTCTAAAGCCTGGAATCATGGGAGGACTGTGTTGAGCACATTCCCTTGGGTGTGTGATGATGATTGGTAGTTTCCTACTAGGGAAGTTTGGTCGATTTAGTCGACACTTCCTCTTATGGGCTCCATGTGTGGTTAGGTCAGTGTAGCCAATACCATAACATATTGTAGTAGAGGATGGCATGGTGAGGTTACGTGATGGATGTAGTGGTGACTATATGTTTGGAGTACCTGTGGATATGGATGGGTCGACCAATGATGGGAATGGATGGTGTTATTCATTAATGTACACCATCATTACTATATCATTAATTTGCTTCATTATGCTTATCTAATTCAATTTTAATTATTTTGTATGAAAATTTATGAATTATGAATGATGCATTGCTTAAATTGTTCTTCCATATATTCTTTGCAAGCATATAAGAATTGTGAATTAGGGGCATTAAATTTGATTATTAGTACCCTTGCAAAGAGTGTGTACATTGGCCATGTATACAATGTTGGAAATATTGTAATAATGTAAATTCCTAAACCACATTATGTTTACTTTAGGTTATAGTTGTTATCCTTGGTAAACCTACACTTAGTTAAGTGTACTATTATTGGGTGTTTATCTTTTATGTACTAAAAATATGTACATTTTGTTAATACAAGATGATTTGGTCTCATGCCTTTTCTACCATGTTCTAGAGTGTGTACATTGGCCATGTATACAATGTTGGAAATATTGTAATAATGTAAATTCCTAAACCACATTATGTTTACTTTAGGTTATAGTTGTTATCCTTGGTAAACATACACTTAGTTAAGTGTATTATTATTGGGTGTTTATCTTTTATGTACTAAAAATATGTACATTTTGTTAATACAAGATGATTTGGTCTCATGCCTTTTCTAACATGTTCTCACTTTTAATGTTCTTGATCGTGTTTTCTTTTTCCTAGTTTTTCTCATGTGGTGTTAGAGCAATGTTGGATCGGTGAGACATAACAAGAGGAGAGAGAGAAAGAGAGGAGAGAGGGAAAGAGATCGCTGACTAAGAAAGAGTCTAGATGTTTAGAAGAAATCACACCCAAAGCAAGAATCATACCAAGAGAGAGTTGAAGAAAGCCATCGAAGAAGAACGAGAGTGTCCTTTTGAAGGAGATTCTAGGTTTCCTAATAATGTTTGCAGACCAATTTATGATGTATCATTCACCTTTAACCGCTTAGGTTGAATGTTTGTAACAGAGTCATTGTGAATCTATGAGTTTGATTTCTAGTTGAATATCTATATAAAAATCATTTGTGGACTTCTCTGTAAATCTTTCGGATTTGTATAGATAGAAAAGGAGGTTTTTCTTTTTCCATCAACCATTAGTTAGATTGCGGGCCCGTTACAACAAAATGTTTCTTCAATTTTTTTGGGTAGACGAGTTGTCCAAATCCGAGGTTAAACCCGTCTCAAAGGTCTAGGAAGACAACAAAGGTTTCAGAAGATGGTCACATTATAACCAGATTGGGTCTATGTCTTAATGGTCTCTTTTAAATTTGTGAGTAAAATGAGCCTTTTATTTTCAAATCCATTTTCAAGCTTCCATCACCCAAGTAATTTCATTAAGTCTTCCAATAGATGCGTGAGTTTGAATCAAATATGTGAGAAGAGGTGACCCATTGTTCTTCTTATAGCAAGTGAAGAGGATGTCGCAGGAAGTTGCAATTGAATGTTGTGAATTTGCGGGCAAGCAAGGCTAATACATGTCAGATGCATGAAAGAGATATTGAAAAATACACTTGAAGCAAGCGACTACTAAACATTTTCGGTAAAATTTCAGTGCATTATGTGTACTGATTTATTCATATAATTCTGTAAATTGTTGGTAGCTTATACTTACACGTCTACTGGATGGTGAACCTGCATTAGAATATGATTTTTTTTTGTCTTTTCATTCTACATTTGATGAAGATTTAGGGGATATACACTAATGATATGATCCTGCTAGTGAGGCCGAGGGAAATATTACACAATTACTCAGAGGGCCCTATGAAGATCGTTTACTCCTTTGGAAAGGTCCACTCCATTACAAAATGGTGTTGACGGTGGGGTTATTGTCCCCTGACATTGTACCTATTTTGTAGGGATGATTTTCCCCATGAATTGTGCTAGTATATGGTGGAAGATGAACCCTCAGGACATTATCATCCATTTGTGGAGCATAACTCTAAATGCAGTTCATATTCCAAGGTACTTCCACTTGGAATATTAACATTCCATGTAAAACGATTCTCTTAAGAAGTAGAACCTAGTTAGTTAGTTATGGGGAGTGGATCCATGAGCTCCTGATGAAGTTATAGGATTAAATGGTGTGTGTTGCATAGTTCTACAACTTAAAAAAAATTAGATCTACTATGGATTAATTGATAGCAAGTATAACTAGATATGTAAGTTATGTCAAAGTTGGATTAGCGTAAGCAGTCGGTTGATGTTCTAAGGTTTCAATTTTAAAAGGAGAGAGTTTGTCAACTAAGTCTATATTCGATTCGTGATATGATGATCAATGTTCATATTTAGTTTGATCATTTTCTTCTCCAATAATATTTCCTTGGTCAATGGATGGTTCTGGTTCCAAGTGACTATGATTTGATTTTTTTATGTATCTACGTGAAGTGGAGGGGCCAACAAATTTTGGTGACCTCATCTACAACTTGAATGACAAGTAAGGAAGTTAAGTGTAAGGCCGTCTAGACACTGAGAATCACTGAAAGAGCACACAACTATAACAAGTCTTAAGAGATGTAGAAAGAAAACCACTTTTGCAAAAATAGTAGTTACTGAAAATCCATGACAGGTGGCCTTCTGAAATAATAGCTAATGAGGGATGTTAAGCTTCAACAACTACTAGAACAAGGTGTGAAAGAAACAATTTTGCTAATATTTACGCAAAAAACACCAAGGGTGTAAGCACTCTGCTTCAGTGAATACCCTCCCAAGGAGATGAAATGGAGTTTCTATGTTTGTATCATGTACCACATTCATTTACCACTTGCATTCACCTAAGTGATGGCATAGTAAAAGAAACTAAGGGTACCACTTAAGAATCAGTGACCGAGAGGAACAATTGACAGTCAGAATAAGGCATGTGGACAGGGAATACATGACATATGTACTCAACCTGAAACTCTAACAAAGCGATGTCACGTTGAGGTCTTACCACTTTGCTAAAACCATCATACGATGTTGAACCCCAGTAAACAATCAAAGGGAGGACCCACTTTACTTGCCTAGCTTAACCTCATGCTTAACACATATGTAAGACATGCTTTCCCAGCAAGTCCTCCTTGCAACTAATGGATTTTGATGCTATAGTAATTCCTAGTTTCGAAGTTTTGTGGCCTTGGTGTTGTTCACTTTCTAATCCTGAACCAAGGCCCTTACTTATGCTTGTTTTTTTGTTATAAAATGAAGTATCAAATAATTTTAAATTAAGGTGTTCGTTATAAGTTAATTTTCTTAGTCTCAAAAGGTATGGAGTGAAACTGATATGGTGTTTGTAGTACTGAATGTGTGGAACTGATCAATGTATGGATGCTCATGAAATACACATTTTCTTTTGATAAATTGTCTAATTTATGAAAAGGTAAGAGGCTTATCATTCTTTCTTCTAACATGCAACGTTTGAAAAACATAATCAACTTTTCAATTGAAAAAGAAATTTCCAAAGTAAAGACAACTTTATACTTTCTCTTTTCAATGTGTTCTCTAATATATGGCAATGAAAGAGGAGCTGATTCGTTTTCCATACAAATCACATGCAATACTTCAAAAATTTGTAATTGACATTTCAATTGGTAAATAAATTTGTAACACTTGTAAAATCAAAGCAAGATTCAACACTTCCAAAATATTTTTGGTGGTTCAATTGATAAAGAATGTTCTAAAGTAAGCAATTCAAAGCAACTTAATACTTGTTCCTTTAATTCAAAAATGATCGTCACTAAGAGTTTAAGGAATATCACACTCAATACATTTTTGAAAAATCATAGATTGAAATAACAATATCTTCAAACAACAACCAATCTAGAACCTAACACAACACTTCCAAATTCAAAAACTCCACAATCAATATGCAATTCTTATAATTTATTGATATGTTTTGTTGAAATTTTTCAAGATGAAAAACTAAAATGACTTTTCCAATGAAATATTCACACTCCTAATTTAATCAATCATGGATAATAGATCTATAAACAAGGGGTTTTAACTTAATTGCAAGCAATTTCTCTCATTAACAAGTAATATGCAAGCAACTGTGGTAAATGAAAAACTAAGTGTGTATTCTATTGCACCACTAAAATATTAATTGATATTGATTAATTAAGTAATGAGATAT
Organism: Larix kaempferi; assembly: GCA_027924585.1. Lineage (NCBI taxonomy): Eukaryota > Viridiplantae > Streptophyta > Pinopsida > Pinales > Pinaceae > Larix > Larix kaempferi. Next base: position 2,002,388 of record BSBM01000626.1, read on the forward strand.
GTTTATCATGACTTATGGGTAACAAAAAATCCATGCAATCCAAAAAACAGAGCAAAAGTACAACAAAAAATCAAGCCTTAGGTGAAGAGGATGCCTCAAGTCACTTAGGGTCACTTCTTCCATCCCAATAAGGGATACTAGGAGGATTTGGTCATGGGTTTAAAGTATTAAGAAAAAACCAATTCAGTATGGTTTATCCTTTTCCCAAATAAGTGAGACTAGAGAGACTAAGAGTAAAATGTTTTATGACTAAATGTAAGAAAAGTGCTCAATTCTTCCCAAATTTTCTCTTGATTGATCCAAGAGGATATGTAAAAATAATGAAAGCAATATAACACTAAAAAAACATACAAGAGAACCATATCTATATGAAATAATTCTAGAAATAAATTTTCCCCATTATAGTCATTAGTTCTGTTGTCCGAAATATAAATGCAAAGCTAAGAAGCGAAGCTTAGATCTCCCACTAATTTGGTGAGGCTCACTATAAAAGTTACAAACAAATAACTATTCATTTTCCTAATATATATTCATCATTTTTAAAGAATTTGAATTCATGGGAAGTGGGAAGGGGAATACTTGCTACCATTTGGTTTCTATTGACCTTTGATATGGTAATTCTTGTATGCTTTCTACTCCTTACACTCTTCAAATCACCTGCATGTAAATTGAGTTCCTATTCCATTCCAAAATAATAACAAATCATTGAATGGCGGGAAATGAATTCATTTGCATAAAATCAAAGAAGAATCACAACACTTAGAACCTTATAGCATCGTTCTCCTCCATTACCATATTATATCCTTCACCCTTAGCATTTGATCATCAATGTATTAAGTGAATGAACACTCATGCAATTCCTCCATTATTCTGATCATTGTCTCTTCACTCTCTAAATAACCCTCTCAAGTCTCTATCTTGAAGGATTCTTTTATAGCTTTAGATTTGGGTGAGAAGGGTGAGAATCACAATGTGGGATGGCAATCCCAATTAGTTGATATTTTCATACCTTCACTTGCACTTTATCTCCATAGTTTAAGCTTTTCATATCTAATTGATATTTTCACACATAAAATAAACATTTTCATGTATTTTCCTCCACTTTAAGTTCATGGTGACTTTTCTTAGCTCATAATTGGCAAAAAAATGATTGTTGTTGGCTCTTTAGGGCCTCATTAGTAACCATTCACACCATTCTTCTAGGAAATTAGTGGATGAGACAATGTTTCGTTTTAGTGCTTCAACTCAATCTTCAGGTTGCGTGTGGACTTAGTATATCCCTCCGACATTGGAAATTGAGGGTGTTAAATATTGTGACAATAATGAGCAATGCAACATTCATAGTATAACATTAAATATACACCATGAATGCAAAAATCGATAAACACACTATCATATACACAATATGAAAGTCATGTATTTGTGTTGAAAATAGGTCCAACTATACATTTTTACACAAAATGGAATGTCATTCCCAATATATATAATGCTGTCTTATGTCCAAAAATGGAATAATGGAAACTGTAACACCCCCTGGCCCAGGTTAGAGTTGTTATTGTAATTGAACACTGTGGCTATGAGTATGTACATACCTTGATTATATTTTAATACAAATACCAGCTATCTGCATGAGGAGAAAAATGTTGAAGAGGAGATCTAGATATTAACCCATGGGTTGTGAGGGGGTAAGGTTGGCTTATGTACCTTGCTCCCTAAACCTTTATTTCTAAAACATTATGTTAAAGCCCCAAAACCCATACTCCTAACCATACCCTTAATGGGGGATTAGTTTAATGTTAAATATTAATTAATGATGAAGATTAAGAGGTTAATCGTGATTATGGATGGGAGGACGTGTTCCTTTGGGATGGACACATGGGATGCCGAAGGGGACATGGGGATTTCCTCGTTGATCCAGAGGAAGTGGGAGGATGATGTACGCACTCCTAGGTGGTTGGACGTGAGTCAAGGGGGATGCACGCAGAGCATACACGGGGGGGAACGTGAGTCTGACAAGTACGATGGAGGGAAGAACTGTAGCCTGGGAAATTACGGGGGGGGTAAGGAAATATGGGAAGAGAAGTTCAGAAGTGGACAATGAAGAGGTTCTCTATGCATTTTGAGTTCTCTGAGAGTGAAGAAAGCTGGGAAAGATTTACTGTGACAAACCTGAACCCGAATTACAGAGATAACCTTAACATTGTTAAGATGTGATAATTGAACTGACCATGAATTCCTTGATTGCATACACCATTCAATTGGCAATGAAGCATGAGACCCAAAGGGAATCCCAACGTTTGCAGTGAAATGTGTCACTGTGAGTTTTGGGAAGGAACTCAAGTGGGTCAATTGCATAATTGACTTGGAATTGGTTGTTATCTTGTGTTTTGTTAAGCATGTGTATAACCATTCTCTTTGTTTTCTCCACCTTTGACTCTGTGAGTGAGCTAAGGGGGTTGGTGAGAAACCTTGGGTTAATTTCTATATCTCAGCTCGGGGGTGAGCTTGGGAGCTGAAATAGTACAGGCTAGAAAATATCTCAGGTTGGGTGGAGCATGGCTCACATGCAACCAATTGCCACTTTCATGTGAATTTCAGATAAGTATCTATGTACGAATTATAATATTCATGTGTTTAACTATGCTTGATACGTTCAATCTGTGGAATGAATGTATAATTAAATGTAAGCCATGAATATGATATGTTAATCCTGATAGAAGGTTGTATTCATCAATGAGTTTTCTTTCAATTGCATAAGCTATTTGTTGTATTAGATTGGTATGTGAATGATGAGTTGGTTATACTTTATTATGCACCTCCTGTTTGCTTATGCTGTCATAACCTTTTTATGAATGGAAAGCTCATGTCTTGCTCATAGAAATATAGACATAAATATGGGTATAATGATAGTTTGGATGATTGGATGCTTTACCATGAATAAGGTGGTTTTATGTTGCTGACTCAACAAGCTTTGATATGTCTATATAGATATGTGTTGTTCTTATGTTTTCTTATAAATTATCCTTCACCCTATTAAGGTATTACTAGCCTTCACTGAGAATGAGGAAAAGATAGAATTAAATTTTGATATGTTCTGGGTGTGTGAATGGCATGCTTATGGCTGCCCATGTTTGAATTATGTTTATGGGCAACTAACGAGAATAATGAAGTTGTTAATTGGGTGTGTAAGGAAATTGTTTTAATTGCATAGGTTTACACTGTAATCATGTGGATGCTTAAAAGAAAATTTTATGTTTATAGTTTTATAGTGGTAAATTGTGTGTATGTGTAACGAGGGTATGTTACAAATTGGTATCAGAGCACTGGCTGCAGCCCTCGGGCCTCTGGAATTGAACTTATTCTCTTAGAAAGAGATATATACATGTACTTGAATATATGTTGTAATTAATTTCTAGACTAATAATCACTGTGAATTTCAGATTGTTAGCATTATACAAAAATATTCAGCCATTGAATTTGCAGATTGTCAGTAAAAACAAGCAAACGGACTTAAATGATGACAGAGGATCCCACATTTTATAATTTTGTTGAAGAAATTGGTGAAGGAGAACAAGGTAATGAATCCAATGGTCACCAAAGTGGGTCAGGGACCATGGATGTTGTGCAAACTTTGATGCATTTTCATTTTGGAAACGAAATAATTTTGCAAAGTTTGGAACAACTGAACCAAATTAATCAACAATTACTACAGAATTTGGCTCAGCTGCAAGATCGGATGCAGCAGGTCACTTCCAATGTGGAAAGAGGTGAATAATCGATGCACAGGTATCACTTCTCTTAGGAAAGAGAAGACAATAGAATGAAATCGCATTCACATCATAAAACTGATGAAAGTTCTCATGGGTATAGAAATAACCAACAGATTAAATATCCTAGAAGGAAGAGAAGGAGAAAGCATGATGTAATGCTATAAGGCAAAATCATAAAACTAAAACCTCCGACATTTGATGGAGAGAATTATGGTGATGATGTAGAGCTATGTCTTATGGAAATGACAAGTATTTTCATTTACATGACTACTCAAAAAACCAAGAAGCACGAATTGCAATATATAATTTGCAAGGAAGGGCTTATAAATGGTGGAAACAACTCAAACAATTTGAAGAATTGGATGAGAAACATATTTCCTGGAGGAGATTCCAAAAACTCTTCAAGAAGGAAAATCTATCGCAACAATACTATGATAAAAAGACACAAGAATTCTTTGAGCATAAATTGGGAAATATGTCCATGGAGGACTACGGAAAGAAATTATTGGAGTTGCTGGATTATGTGGAGTTTATCAAGGATGAAAAGGTGAAGGTACAACGTTTTATCAATGGCTTGCCTGCGTATTATAAGGATATATTGACTTATGATGAACCTCCCACCTTGAAGGATTGCTTTCGAAAGGCTATATTCGTATATGAGTAAGGCCAGAATAGGCAATAAGTGAAAAATGTTTGGAGAGGTAAGCTGGAAGAGAAGCAATATCAGAGAAGAAAGGGGTTTAAGCCTCTGGATACAAAGAAGAACGTCTACTCTTCTTTAAAACCACCTATACCAAAAGAAGAATCCAAGATGGGTAATTTTTCAGGACAAAAGAAACCAACCCAAGGTAAATGTTGGGGATGTGGTGGTGACCATTTCTTAAGCAAATGTCCCAAAAGAAGAAATAAGGGAACTGGTGCATATAATATGCAAGAAGCTTCTACTATTGGCGATGTTGCAAGAATTGTTCCTCGCATCTATGCAACATTGGATAATCGCCAAGATGATCATCAATATTCCATGATCGAGATTGAAGGTAAGCTAAATGATGTGCCTATTTCAATTTTAATTGATTCTGGAGCTTCTTATAGCTATATTAATACTAGCTTGGTTGAAAGGTGTAAATTGATGACTCATAAGTTGTCTAAGTCTAGAATGGTTCAATTGGCAACTGGTATGAAGAGGAAGGTCACAACTATGGTAAAACGTTGTTGTTTTGAAATGAATGGAAACCAAATTTGCACATATTTGGACACCCTTCCTCTTGGATCATATAATTTGTTGCTTGGTATGGATTGGTTAGAGAAAAATTTTGCTATGTTGGATTTCCACAATAAAATGATTACATGTCTAAATGATGAGGGAAACCTTAATGTACAAATAAGAGGCATTCACCAACCTATATCTTTAAGACATATTTGAGTCTTGAAAATGAAGAAGTGCATCAGAAAAAGATGCCAGTTGTATGCTATTCGAGTAGAAGAGTTGGTTAATGGAAAAGAATCAAGTTTTGATGAATATCCAATGTTAAAAGATTTTGCTGATGTATTTCAGGAAGTTCCTGGGTTACCACCCAAGAGGGATAATTTCACAATCGATTTGGTGCCTGGAACTGTTCCAGCATCAAAGGCACCATATAGAATGGGTACTCCGCAGTTAAAAGAATTTTAGATGAAACTTGAGGAATTGTTGAAGAAAGGGTATATACGGCCTAGTATTTCACTTTGTGTTGGTCACCCTATATGTTAATTAATTACAACTAACACACTGGATGCTCAATATAAATTGTTAACCCAGAAAAGTCTTTTATTTCAACGGCAATAATCACAATCTATGCATAAACATTCAAGTAGTTGATTAAATAAATGGAGATGAATGATCCTACCTATCTTCTTAGCCAAACTCATTTCATGACTAAAAATATTCTAACTTATCCATCTAGGAATTCAAAGTACAATTACCTTCCTACATAAATCAACCCGACAGTTACTGATCTAAGAATGAAAATGAACTAGATTACTTTTGCAAGAAGTTAAATTTTATAATTATCAAACTACAGTATTCAATCTTTACCAAAATGATTCATCTGGAAGCTACTGTAACTCAATCACAATCTGCCTAATCTAATGAATTCAAATAAAGATACAAAGGCAACCAGAATTAGAAATAAGCTTGAACTCTAAATTGATAAATATTGGAAATCCTAGAAAGCATAAATGACTTAAAGGAATTGAAGCTGAGCCTAGCTGTAACAGGTAATTAAAACACACATGCAATAATTAAACTAACCTACACAGTCGACTCTCACACTACACAGTTGCAACTATTCAGAATGCAATGATAAACAACCAGAAAAGAAGGCAATCATAGACTCTCTGTTGCAGATAACAATAATAACATCTAATGCTTTGTTTCAATGAAGACCTGTTACAGCTTCATGTGGAAAGATGCGATGTCCCTTTGAATGTGAGGAATCAAATCTTGAAGAGTAACAGTTGGCACCACGTGTGATTCTTACCCAAGGCATTGCAGTTGATACACCTGTGCTTTGATCTTGAATTAATGAAATCAACACAAGTTAGCATAAATTGAAGGCTAGAATTGATAACCATAACAATCTTAGGCATTAATTAAATGAAGCAATAATGAATTATACCTTGTCAAGATTGTTGATTGATCTAGAAAAAAGCATATATATGGATTATGAAAGTAGGGTATAACAGGGAAAAATGATGAAATAGGTGTGGTAAAAAGGGGGCATTTCCAGGGCCCAACATCTCCCCCCGACTCTCCATTTGCATGTCCTCATGCAACAGCCAATTAGTTCGATTCCGAATCTGATCCTCGTTCATATTATGTAGATAACTTTGAAGGAGACAGCTTTCACAATTAATCATTGGAAATGCTGGTTCTTGTGTAACATCATCCCCCTTCCCTGAGAAGCTTCAGCCTATATTGAGACTCAATAGATTTTTAATAGTGTTGGTTCTTATGTAACCACATCTTTCCCTTGTATCTCAAACTAAGCATCTTCTATCTGAATTGTTTATCCAACAAAAAAATTTCAAGGATGCTAGTTCTTGTGTGGTAGCGTCCTATTTCTTGATTCTCTTAGCCTGTTGAGTTGATTCAATGTCCCCAAAACGATGAGATTGAGCCCAAAAATAATTCCTTTGATTGTCTTGCTCCTGCAGATCATTGTACCATTAAGTCCAATATTGTAACTTTATGCCCTGCCAATTTAAATATATCTCCACATTCCGGGCACATCATTTCTTGTCGTCCTTCATTCCCCCAAATGGAAGACAAATTCTCCGATTGGTCTGTAGCCTCCACCATTGTATTCACATACTTCCTTGCCTGTTTCCTGCATGTCTCCTTCCATTTATCTAATTATTCACGAAGCACTTGCACCTCCTCCTTTAACAACTCATTTTCAAAAAGAAGATTCTCTAGTTGAGGTTCTTCTACAGTAGGTTCTTGTGTATTAGTAGGTGGTCGAGGTTTTAGGATGGAAATCCCAATATCTACCCTAATCAAATGACTTGCATCTACTGCAGTAACAGTTTTGATTCTTCTCTTTTTCATTGGGATGGACATCTGACCCTTGCTCATTATCCCTTCCTTTTTTCCCTATGGCATGGAAAATTTTATCGCCTTAGAAACAGGGCCGAATCCCTCCTTTTGATTTAAAGTTCCTCTGATTTCAGGGGAGGATTCCACATTCAGAGCTTCTAGACCACTTCCTGATACTGCTTTTGCTTGATGTTCCTCATTTGCTAATTTAGTTTCAGCTGCCCCAATTTCAACCTCTTCTATATCTATCTCCTCTTCATCCTCCAATTGAACTTCTGGTGTTCCAACCCTCCCCCCAATTGATTTTGAGGAACCCTAGTCCTCATCCACTATTTTTAAGGAAATTTCACAAGGCACCTATGGATGAACGAGAAATCGTTCCCATGTCCAATTATGTTGGGCAAGGGCCCGTAAGACTAATAGTTTAATTAGCCCATGATTTGTGAGGGATGATTAGGGGTGTCGAGCACCTCTAACATAGTAAGCCATGAATTGCAGAGATTTAAAAAGATAGTATGGCATATTTAATAGCCAACGATGAGGTAAATGTGATAGGAGGAAAAATTCATGAATGTAAACAACACTATACCTCCCCTCGCATGTGATGCATTTCTTAAGAAAGATTGCAACTTGCTCCCAAGGACTTGGAAGGGTTTCCAATGCTATTCCCTTGCCCGTTGGTCGAACACTTTCTCTGGCTGCCAGAAAATCTTCAATTGCAGTCGGATGATAGCGTTTCCGACTAAACCAGCATTGCCCAGTTCTGGGAAATCTCATTACCTTCACTAGGATTTCCTCTGAAACATCTATCCTTATACCTTGAACCTTAGAATGAGTGGTCATCATATTTTGAGAAAATTCAAGAGATGTTTCCTCATGAAAACCATTCAGGCATTGAAAATAATCTGTCCACCCTGCTTCTTGAAAGATAACAAAGACATCTATGTTCTTATACAAATATTCTATTGTTAGAGGCTCATATCTGACAGGGATACCCATACCACTAAGCTTATGCGAAGTGTTGTAACGAATGCACCAGTTATAGTTTCAAACGTCAAACTGACTACATGCAAACACGGTTGATGGATAGTCGAAGTTTGAATTGAGCATTTTTGGAAAGGTGGCATAGTTAGTTTTGGAATAAAATCCATGGCATGATTATCGCACAAGTTAGGTAGAATGACGGTCATAGTCATAAGTACGGGTAACAGCTTAAACGTGGTTTTGGTTCAGTTGATTTGCTATGGATAGATGATAGGGATAAACCATGAATATAACCCTTATTGATTGTGTCATCGATAGATGCCTAATCATGATTATAGTTAGAACTCATACCTTTAAGATTAATGCTCGAGCCGCCAATCTGCCATGGCATTATATTTCACAGTCGCATCGGTGGTAAAATATGCATGTGCCGAGATGAGTTGGCCACCGCCAATTATGATGATAAGTACACCCATGCTGACATGTACGCAAGACGACCCAATAGTTATCATCGTTCTTGGCAGACTACTATTGGGATGAGGAATCATCATTTCAATTAGAGCCTGGTCAAATCATTAGCGGCGAGACTGTTCTAAGAGGCAGACAATCTAGCGGATTTGCAATTGATGAATGAGAGGATTTTGACAAGGCAATTGGAAAATAATCCAATACAGCAGAGTCATAAAATTTTTTTTAGCAAAGTTTGGAGAAATACGATGGAGTCACAGCCGTGCGGAAAAGGAAAAGTGGTGAAATTTGGCAGAGCCACAGCTGCGCAACTTAGGCGAAATGGGCAAAAATAGCGGAGTCGCAGCTGCAAAACTTGGTGGAATGGGAAAAAGTGGCAGAGTCGCAGCTGCTAGAAAAAGGTGGAATGAAATGGAAATAATGGGGTTGCAGTCGTGAAACTTTGGCTGAATAAGAAAGAATAGTAGAGTCGCAGCTGCTGAAAAAGAAATGAGAAAGATATGGATTTGTGGCTGTGTGAAATGAAGTAACAGGCAAATTTTCAGCTGGGTTTTGAAAGCTAATGAATCATCCATCTTCTTCAAAGAGATTTATTAAATCAGAAAAACAATGTAAGGCGTCTGCAATTGTCTAGCCCAGTCATGACTGTTGCTCCTCAAATTAATTCCTACACACAGTTCTTCAAAACAAACCTGATCAAGTGTAAAAGAAAATAAATAAAATACAAAAAGAAAAAAAATGATTTATGTACAAATTATGTGTGGAAATTGCAGTTCTTAAAAATTCAAAGAGTTTGAGTAAAATCCCTAACCTGGCGTTAACTAATAATATGGATCAGCTGCAACATGTGAAATGAAAGCATTCTTTGAGATCGGTTTGTGATATAGTCACAACTAATGACCATTTGCAAATAATGGTGATCAACCAAACTGTTCCATTATCAAATACTTGATCTATCTGATAAGATCCCAACCAATGAGTGCGCAATTTTCCTTTGAAGTCCCTCTTAAACCATGAATCATATAATAGAGCCCAGTCACCTTCTTGGAAAAATTTCTTCTTTATAAATCTATCATGCCATTTAGAGCATTGCTGTTGGATTAAAGTTGTATGATTTACTGTGGCTGTGCGCTTTTCATCCAATTCATTAAGTTGATTCAGTCGGTTCCTCTGAGCTTCTGATAAATCAAGGTTTGCTTTCTACAGTTGTCTTCAAGGTTCTGATTTCAAATTCAATTGAGAAAACAACATTCTTACCATACACCAACTCATATGGGGAAAAACCAGTGGTGTTACGCCATGTAGTGTAATGGGCCCATAGTGCCTCTGAAAGTCTCTCAGCCCAATCTTTACGATGGATTTTCATTGTTTTTGTCAAAACAACCTCGATGACCTTATTTGTGCTCTCCACTTGGCCATTGGCCTGTAGATGATATGTCAAGGTTATTTTGTGTTGAATATGAAATTTCTATAACAACGCTTCCAATTTGTGAGACACAAACTGTGGTTCACCATCTGTAACGATTTCTTTAGGTACTCCAAACCGAGTAAAAATTTCTTCATATAGGAAATCTACTATAGCCTAATCATTATCCTTGACCATGACTACAGCTTCCACCCATTTGGTCATGTAATCTTTGCAAACCAAGATGTGAAATTTCTATTCTGAGGGAGGGTTGATAGGCCCTACAAAATCCAGATCCCATCTATCAAATGGTTTGACCACGAGCTATGGCTGAAGAGGCATTCCATCCAATCTGTTGGGATGGCCCATCCTCTGGCAGCTATCACATGCCTGAACGTACTTCTTCACATCCCTGAATAATGTAGGCCAGAAATAACCCATTATTAAAACCTTATAACCTGTCCTCTTGTTAGCAAAGTGTCCCCCACATGGCTCATCATGGAAAGCTTTAAGGATATTGAAAATTTCATCTTCCCTGACACATCTTCTGATTTCTAAGTCAAGACCTGTGTAGAAAAGATGTCCATCAATCCAGCAATATATAGCACTCTGTTGTATGATCTTTCTTTTTTCTCTCTTCGACAGATGTGTTGGAAGCTTACCTATAACCAAAACATTAGCAATATCCACATACCACAGGGAACGAGCTGATACTGCAAACAAATGTGTTAATGTATATGTAACTTCGGAATTTATTTCATATATGTATATTTTACTCCTATAGAGATGGTATTATTCCTCTATACGGAAGTGTTTGTATTCCTATAGAGATGTTATTATTCCTCTATATGGAAGTCTCGTCATTTATATTGTAAGTGTCATAACTTATACTTGATGGGTTATTAGACCACCTTGTTGGGGTCGACCCTCTATAAGTCATGTGGGTCGAAGGGTTATTAGACCACCCTATTGGGGGTCGGCCATGTGGGTCAAAGGGTTATTAGACCACCCTATTGGGCGCCATCCAAGTCATCATTATGTTATGTGGTTAAGTTAAGGCCAACCTAGTAAAGGTTATTAGGCAAGTCAAGTCAAGTATAAATAGAGTGCAGGAGGCACTCTATTTTATCATTTTTTTTCTCTCTCACACTCTCGGGAGAGTGGCACACTCGTGGAGGAGGAGAATCTACTACTAGGAGATGTCTATCTCTTATTCTTGGGTTGTATCATTGCTCTATCTATCTCTGAGGAAGTTATCAGGGTTTTTCATCTTTATGGTTTTCCCCAAGTAAACTATATGTCTCTTGTGTGCTTGCATTATTGTGTTCATGTTTGATATGCTGTAGATATCATGTACATGTTGTTCTCTCAGTTAATATCCTAGATCATATTGAAGTAAATTCTGAAAAATTAACATGGTATTAGAGCTAGCCTGAAAGAAGGCATGGTATGGCATGTATGACACTTGTTGCAATTGCGAAGCTAGGGCTTGATATAGCAAAACCCAGTCATTGTAGAAATTTATCTATAAATATATTTTGGAAAGGTTTCATGGTCTGAAAATTGTACAGGGAGAAGCTAAGATCCCCATGTACCTTGTATCCAAAGTACAACCTCTAATTCGTTGTACTTTGTGATTTATGATCTGTACAATATAGGGTTTCTACCTCTTCCAAATCTCACTCATAAACAGGTGACCTTGGAAAAAAGCTCATAACTTGGGATAGGAAGCTCCAAATGAAATTTCGTAAAAAGTGACAGGTAGTGCATGGACTGTACTTTTGCAGGTAACTTTTTCAAAGGCCGAAACTGAACTAGTGACACATGGAATGCCGTACACTTTATCTATCCTGTTTTATCCCATAAATAGGTCACGTTGTGACACTTGGAATAACTCTCTCTCAGAGAATCCATTTGAGGTCAGCCATGTGGGGTTGGAAAGATGACAGGTCGAGCTATCACAGGAAAATGGTTTAGGCCCTGTGGATCGAAAAAATTGGATTTACACCCAAAAGAATCAGGTACATATTTCTATCAAAATAGAATTATTTTTTAGCACCTTCATTCATGGCTTCCGGAATTTAGGGTTTCGGAGAAAGTTGGAATTTTTGTAATTGGAGACTACGGCTGAATGATACTCATAAAAATCAAAATTTAGAGACCAAGATCAGAATTTTTGGTTGGGCAGAAGGCCGGGCTTGATCAGACCCTAGTTTGGGACTTTGATCGGAAAAGTGGAAAATTAGGGCTTCTACAAAAATGGAAATTTTTGAAATCTGTGACCACGGTTGGAAGCTCCTTAGAAAAATAGAAGCTTAGAGAATTGGATCGAAACTTTTGATTGGGAAAAAGGGTGGGCTTTATCAAACCCTAGTTCGGGGTCATGTCGAGTGAATCCGAAAGTTTCAAAGGAAAATTTGAGGGGTGAAACTTTGCAGTTTTCAAATTATGAGTATACCAGCTTGATCAGCTCATCAAGGCACATATTTCTATCCTTTCGGAAAATTCAAAGTTTGAATTTTTAGGGTTTCTCTGACAAACCCTAATCTAGCTCTAGATCCAGTTCCTGCAAATCAAGTGGATTGGGTTAATCCTAGAAGAGAATGGATTGGTCACCTGCATAAGTGAAGAAGTTCTTGTTTTAGAGGGAGATGAGGCTAAGGCCTCACACAAGAAGATTACAAGCAATATCGACAAGTATGACTCATCCAAGTATGTTTCGAGATTTCTTCATGATTAAGTTTATGGTATGTTTGTCTTCATGTTATTACAGTTAGTACAATATTGATTAAATTTAGAGTTGTTATATCACCTTAATAAAATTATGAATGCATGATAAAAGATATTCATTGATTAGGGTGTTGACACTTATGATTGTACTAATGCATTATGGTGTTGTATGAGGTTTATGTTGTCCGCTAACATGAAAGCTACACCAAGAAAGACAAATCATATTCTAGTTCAAGAACATATGATCATGATGACATGAGGACAAAGATTCATCCATTGTCATGAATCACTTAGAAGATCTATTTGCGAGGTATGTATAGATTGGTTCTATAATGGTTAACCTATGAGATATGCAGGCTACTAGCACAAGTCATTGAAGAGAACAAGAAGACATAGGTAAGTGGCCTATGGCACTATACAACATTCCATTGCTACTTATCTAGAATGAAACCTCTTTGCTGACATGTTGGGAGTTGTGCACACTCTTAACAATGTTCTGGTATAGATTGGAAGGCATATAGAAAGTTACAGGATATGGATAAATGTTGTATTGAACCATTAGCTAAGATAATTGCATGACTGTATGACATATTTATTTATGTATAAGAATTTGTTCTAAAAACTATGAGATGTTTTCTAATCATGTAATTTAACTTGTTTTGTAGGAAAGATCGTATACCATCACCTACAAAAGAAGGACTACAACATTTGTTCAATAACAAAGTTAGCTATTGAAGATATTAAAAATATTGAAGTTCCCAGGATTCAGGAAGAATGCCATGATCGGGGAGTACCAGTCGATCATGAAGAATGATGGTTGGGATGCAGTCCCAAAACCAGAAGGGAACTATGTTGTTACTTCCAAGTGGATCTATAAGATCAAGCATGCTGCAGATGGTAGCATAGAAAAATACAAAACAATGTTTGTAGCTCATGGCTTCTCTCAGAAAGAGGGAATAGACTTTTGCTCCTGTAGACAGGTACACTTCCATTAGATCCGTACTTGCTCTCTCTGTAGTGATGAAAGGGAAGATACACCAGATGGATTTCAAGACAACTTTCTTGAATGGTGTAGTTGAAGAAAAAGTGTATGTGGAGCAGCCACTTGGTTCTGAGACACATGATAGGGAGTCATATATGTGCAGAACTTGGTATGGTAGGATAGACAAGTTTCTATCCAGTTTGGGCTTTACCAAGAGTAAAGTGGATTCCAACCTTTACTACAAGGTTGAGGAAGGCAATCTAGTGATACTACTTTTGTATATGGATGACCTGTTTATTACAGGTGAAGATAGATTGATTTCCGACACGCATCGAAAGCTTGCTACCATGTTCGAGATGAAGAACTTGTGGATGATGCACTATTTTATAGGTATGGAGGTGTGGTAGAGTGCATATGGAATCTTCCTTGGACAAGGGAAGTATGTAGTAGAGATCCTGAAGAGGTTCGGGATGATGGACTGCAAGGCCAAGGACACACCTATGGAATCAAACCTAAAGCTTCTGTGTGATGCTTCATCTGAGCCGGTTGATATCACTATGTATCGTCAGATGATTGGGTCCTTGATGTACCTGACGAACACAAGACCAAATATTTGCTTTGCAGTGAACACATTGAGCCAGTTCCTAACGGATCTGAGGAGTGTTCACCTGGTTGCTGTAAAGCATATTCTTAGGTACATGAAGGGTACAGTTGATTATGGGCTCAAGTATGATGCAAATCAAAAGTTTAATCTACATGGTTATGTTGATTCAGATTGGGAAGCCAGTGCTGCAGATAGGAAGAGCACTTCTGGGTGCTTCTTTAGTATGGGATCAGGTGTGATCTCTTGGTTTAGTAGGAAGTAGTCCTGTGTAGCACTGAGTACAGTAGAAGCAGAGTATGTTGCAGTTTTTTTGGCTAGTTGTGAGGCAGTATGGCTTCGGAAGCTACTTTCTGAGCTATTTGATCTACCGCTGGATGCTACTGGTATATTTTGTGACAACCAAAGTTGTGTGAAGCTGTCTGAGAACCCGGTGTTCCACGACAGGTTGAAACACATAGAGATCAAATATCACTATATCAGGGATATGGTGCAGAGAGGAGCAGTTAAGC
This sequence comes from Larix kaempferi, assembly GCA_027924585.1. Lineage (NCBI taxonomy): Eukaryota > Viridiplantae > Streptophyta > Pinopsida > Pinales > Pinaceae > Larix > Larix kaempferi. Next base: position 2,017,417 of record BSBM01000626.1, read on the forward strand.
TCCTGTATGTTGCGACGGATGAGAAGATTGCAAATGTATTGACGAAGCCACTAGCCAGAGTGAAGTTCGAGTACTTCAGAGAGAGGCTTGGTGTTCTTTAGATTGACGACACTTCGAGGAAGAAGTGATGGAGACATTTGCTGAAGCCATTCCAAGCATGTTGGAAGGACGATCCTTCACATGGCTGTGGATGTAAGCGTTGGATGATAGGCATCAGGACGATGCTCTAGTTACTGCTCTACATATACATATGCATTAGGACGATGATGGATATGATCAGCTGGATCATTTATATGTATGTATGCATCATGTTGGATGCTGGATATGATCAGTTGGATCATTTATATGTATTTGTATATGCATCATGTTGGATGCTTGGACCATGTATTTGTATATGTATCAGGTGGATACAATGTATGATCAGGTAGATCATGTATGTTGATATATATTAGGTGGATACATTGTGTGGATCATGTATCTATGTATGTTTCAGGTGGATACATTGTATGATCAGGTGGATCATGTATGCTGATATGTATCAGGTAGATACTTGGTATGCATCAGGTGGATGCCTTGTATGATCATGAGCATCAGGAGGATGCTTCGTGCGATGATGATCAGTTAGATCATGAGTATCAGGTTGATACTTGGAGGTAAGAGATGATATGTGGCAGGTTTTGCAAATAGCATGTAATTAGTTGTCAGAAATCTGATAGGTTGAGCTATGTGCTCGTAATCAGTCCTGGGATGAGGTATTGCTATGTAGTATGTAATCAGTCCTCAGAGATCTGATAGTTTGAGCTGTGTGCTTGTAATCAGTCCTGGGATGAGGTATTACTACAGAGACATGTAATCAGTCCTAGAGATCCAATAGGTTGAGCTATGTCCTCGTAATAAGTCATGGGATGCTCTTTAGAGATCTTGGCGGTTGTGCTACGACACATAAATGTTCCTGGGATGCTCTTTAAAGGTATTGTCTATTCACATGTAATCAGTCCTGGAGATTCGAGAGGTTGAGCTATGTGCTCGTAATAAGTCCTGGGGTGCTCTTTAGAGATCTTGCCAGTCGTGCTGTGGCACATAAATGTTCCTGGGATGCTCTTTAAAGGTATTGTGAAGGGGATGCATGTAATCAATCCTAGGAGATCTTGCAAGTTTGCTTAGGCACATAAATGTTCCTGGGATGCTCTTGTCAGGTATTGCATCAGCACATAAAATTAGTCATGAGAGACCACCTCTATCAGACCGTTTGCACATATGATGAAGACCTACAGGTGGTGGGCCTACATCCAGTATGAAAAAGGACTGGCTCTGTAGAACTTCCTATGACAAGTAGATTCAGATATTGATTGAGATAGAAGTAGCAGTGATGATGATGATGAATCGATGATGATTATCCAGTGACGATGATCCAAAGAAGAAGACTTGTGCTAGAAGACCTGTGCTAGAAGACCTATGTCGAGAAATACCTTCCTAGTTAAGAGGGAGTGTTGATGTATATGTAACTTCGAAATGCATTTCATATATGTATATTGTACTCCTATAGAGATGGTATTATTCCTCTATACGGAAGTGTTTGTATTCCTATAGAGATGTTATTATTCCTCTATACAGGAGTATCGTCATTTATATTGTAAGTGTCGTAACTTATACTTGATGGGTTATTAGACCACCTTGTTGGGTTCGGCCCTGTATAAGTCATGTGGGTCGAAGGGTTATTACACCACCCTATTGGGGGTCATCCATGTGGGTCAAAGGGTTATTAGACCACCCTATTGGGTGTCAGCCTAGTCAGCATTATGTTATGTGGTTAAGTTAAGGACGACCTAGTAAAGGTTATTAGGCAAGTCAAGTCAAGTATATAAATAGAGTGCGGGAGGAACTCTATTTTATCATTTTTTTCTCTCTCACACTCTCGGGAGAGTGGCGCACTTGTGGAGGAGGAGAAGCTGCTGCTAGGAGATGTCTATCTCTTATGCTTGGGTTGTGTCATTGCTCTATCTATCTCTGAGGAAGTTATTGGGGTTTTTCATCTTTATGGTTTTCCCCAAGTAAACTCTCTGTCTCTTGTGTCCTTGCATTATTGTGTTCATGTTTGATATGCTGTAGATATGTTGTACATGTTGTTCTCTAAGTTAAGATCCTAGATTAGATTGAAGTAAATTCTGAAAAATTAACAAAATGTTCATTAGGGAAGGAATCTTCGATTGGTAGATTATCATCACTGTTAGTAAGTTGAGATAAAAAGTCTGCAACAACGTTTTCCTTCCCTAGTCTATCAATAATTATGATGTCAAATTACTGTAACAGTAGAAGCCATCTAGTAACTCTAGCATTCATGATTGGTTTATTCATTAAATACTTGATGGTTGAATGATCAGTGTGCATAAAATTGGAATATCCAGTAATGTAGTGCCTAAATTTGTTGATGGCATAAACTATTGCAAGGAATTATTTCTCAGTGATAGTATAGTTAAGTTCAGTAGGGGATAAGTTCTTACTAATGTAATAAACTGCATAGGGAGCATTACCTTTCTGCTGTCCTAAAACTGCTCCAATGACAGTGTCTGAAGCGTCTGAAGAGATATGAAAAGGAAGAGCCCAGTTGGGCCTTCGTAAGATTGGTGTTGTAGATAGTTTTTTATTAAGTTCAGTAAATGCTCTCTGACATGCATCATTCCAAACAAACTGTGCATCCTTCATCAATAAGGTGAACAAAGGAGAAGCTAGTTTGGAAAATTTTTCTATGAATCTTTTGTAACAGCTAGCATGCCCTAAGAAGCTACGTACATCTTTTTGTGCTCCAGGAGTTTGTATGTTTTCAATTACCTTGATTTTGGATGGGTCTACCTGGATACCATCAGAAGAGATGAAGTGCCCCAGAACTATGCCCTCGCTCATCATCATATGGCACTTTTCAGTGCTTCAAGATAGTTGGCTTTGTTCATAGCGTTTCAAGACCTTTTCTAAATTCTTCAATGCTTCTTCATAACTACTACCGTATGGAGTGAATTCATCCATAAAAATTTCCATGCGGTCATTTACCATCTCTGAAAAGATTCCAATCATAGCTCTTTGAAATGTGGCTGGTGCATTGCACAACCCGAAAGGGAGTACCCTATATGAAAAGGTTCCCCGGGGACACGTGAAAGTGGTTTTGTCTTGGTCTTCTGGAGCAATCTAGATTTGGTTATATCCACTAAAGCCATCCAAAAAGGAAAAGTACTTCTTCCCAGACAAGGTATCAAGGACCTAATAGATAAAAGGTAGGGGAAAGTGGTCTTTCTGCGTTGCCTTGTTCCATTCCCTGTAATCCACCTAGACCCTCCATTTCCCATTCTTTTTAGGAACAATCATGAGTGGAGAAACCCACTCGTTGTCTGAAATTCGGTATATAAATCCTACTTCCAAAAGTTTTTGTATCTCCTCTTTCACTATGTCCCTTAGGTTCGGGTTCATCCTTCGTTGTGGTCGGCATACTGGCTTGGAGTCGCTCTTAATATAAATGTGATGGGTACACAGATTGGAAGGAATACCCTTCATGCCTGTGTACTCCCAAGAGAAAGCTCCTTTATGTTGTTTCAGTAAGGTGATCAGTTGTTTCAACTCATTGGGCCCAAGGTTTGGATTGATGTTGAATGTCTTTTCTGGCTCAATTTCTACTGGAACACTTTTCAAATTTTTGATTACTGGAATTATATTGGCATCACTGACTAAAGTTTCTTCTGTAAGATTCTCTTGTTCTACTTCATCTAATGTACTGTCCAGGATCTGGTAGACGTTTTTATTAACGAATGTGGGCTCATTGATGAAACTATTAATAACATCATCCTCTATTTCATCCTTAAAATTTAAGGTTCTCCCTATTGTTAATAATGGTTGAACGCCTTCCTCCTCCTCCAAATCCACCCAAAGTGGAGTTTCAACTTTTGTGCTTGGTCGAGTTGGAGGATATAAGGTTAAGTTTTTTATCTCAGACCCGCATGAGATAGTCATGGATCATGACCGGCAACTGATATATGCATCTGCTATGGCCAGCCACGGTCTCCCCAGAATCAGCGGGTGTACCTCCAACTGAGACTTTGGCTATAACACCAAGAAGTCCGCAGGGTACTCCCACGAGTCAACAAAGATTACTAGGTCATCCAGGATTCCCTTATGCTTGATTGTTGATCTATCAACAAGTTATAAAATGGTAGGGGTTGGCCGAAGGTTAGTGAGTCCAAGTTTCTTCACAGTCTCTATCATCATGACATTAATAGATGCGCCTAAGTCTACTAGAACATTGGGGATTTCTGTGTTTCCTATGTGAACTGTAACAGTAAGATTCGTAGGGTCATCGTATTTTTCCATAGGAGTCTTCCCCATTATCAATTTGGAAAATTTTCCCAATACATGGACAGTGGGAGGATCCCTAGGCTTTCTTCCTGGTTTCTTGACACATAAATCTCTAACAGTCTTAGCATAAATGGGCATGTTATGAAGGGCTTGTAACAATGGGATTTTAACATATAAATTTTTCAATTCTCCTAAGAGATTGAATTGAGGTTGTTCCACTGTTTTCTGCAGGGCCAATTGCTTAGGATATGGCGGTTCTCTTATCAATTGTATAGGTTGTGCTTCATTGTGTGTTACTTCCTGAGTTTCAGCCACTGTTTCGGTAGGAATGTCAGCATCCTCAATGATGGGCATTGTTGAGCACATCATATTCTCAAAGTGTTGATTTGTTCTAGTTTCAGTCATTGGGGATGGAACATCCTCAGTGATAATGGGTTCTACTACCCTCCTTAATTGTAATTGTATGCCATTACAGGGAACTTGGGAGATGGAATATGCAGGCATGTTGGTAGTCTAAAACTGATGAACTGCTTTATTATTTGGGTTTGGGTTAGGTTGTACAGGTAGTTGTGGATGAAGTGGTGCATTCATAGGTGTGGAATTGTTTTGAAATTGGAGTTGTGGTTGTTGATACGGTTGATGAGGATACTATTGAGGAGGGTATTGTTGATATTGATTCTGGTGATGAGGAAAGTTATTTCCTTGGTAAGAATTTCTCCAGTTGGAATTCCAGGGAGCTTGATGGTTTGACTGTTGTGACCATGGTGTCCATGAGTTAGGATCTTGCATTGGGTTCTGAGATGGATGCCACTGGTTATTAGAATAAAGTGAAGGGAATTTTGTATTCATATTATTCATGTTATTCATTCCATTCATATTATTCATAAAAATGATGGGTCTTAATTCATACCTTGATTGCGAGGCTGCCAAGGTTTCTTCTGCCAATAAACTAAGCATGTTCCACATCTAAAGTGGATTCCTGCAGGACTGCTTTGACTTTGGGTAATGAGGGATATTCCTTGGTGTCATGCTCCAACTCACATATCCTACATATCTCGGTCTTGTCTAGTGGGAATTCTTTCAGTGGGTGCTTTTTCCTACATTTAGGACTGAATACACAGAGTGTAAGATCTACTACTTGCCTCTGTTTTTCTCTCAAGGAATCTAAATCTAAAGAAATGGAGCTCATCATTTCTGTTTTGAAATTCTCCAGTAGGTTTCCTATTTCTGCTCGAGTGGCTCCTCCACTAGCTGACTTCGGTGTCCTAGTGAAGACATCCTGATCTCGATCCTTGTCTCGTTTGTTAGTTCTAGAGGATCCCCTAGAATACCTTCAACATAATTCAATAATCCTCTCGAAGGGTTCCTTTAAGATGTCCCCTTTCCCCAACAAGTTCAACATATCAAGTAAATCTTCTCTAATTCCTCATAGTAAGATAATCTTGAGTACATCTTTTCCAATTGTCTTGTGACCATACCTTTGTAAATTATACAACAGGCTTTCCACAAAATCTTCCAAGCTCTCCTCTTCCTTCTGAACGATTTTAAACAAATCTTCCTTTCTACCTCTGGTTCTACAATATTCCTAATATTTAGAAGGAAATGTCTGTTTCATTTGATCCCAAGTAGTAATGGTCTCACGACCTAGAATCATGAACCAGCATAGAGCATTTCCTTTCAAGGTGGCTGGGAATAGTTTCAGCTTCTGAGCACTGGAGGTATAGTCATAACTACGGCAGAGGATGTCAAACTCAAAAAGAAATTCATCAGGATCTTCAGAAGATTTACCATGGAAATTCAAGAGAACTGATGGTGAGATATTTTTCATAGGAGTTTCTCCAGGTGTCTGGACAATAGGTAATTCTAATGTGACCATAGTGTCACCACTAATGTGACCATAGTGTCACCAGGCTGATTATCTTCCACTTCCTCTTCGTGATTCTCCTGATGTTCATTCTCTCCTTCATGTTCTCTATTAGCCATTTTGTTCCAAAATTCAATGTACTTCTTTATTCGTTCTTCCTATGCTTTTGCTTCTTCTTCTTTCCTCCTGTCTTCTTCTCGCCTTCTTTCTTCCTCTACTTCTCGGTGAGTCTATAACCACACTTATTTAGTAACTCTGGTCCCATTAATATGATAAATATCCTCTCTATCTGGTGCACCCACAATGCTTCCCTTGTCTTCAGGAGGTTTCTTTTCTACAATGGGAGTTGATGGTCCCGTTGTGTTCTCCATAGTTGATGATGAATTCTCAAGATTAGGAGGAACAGAAATTGCTCTCCCTGTAGACATCCATGGTGGTCTGGTGGAAGAATCAACTTTAGCAATTATTTCGTCGATAAATGTTTGTCTTCCCAGACCTGTGTTATGACCTCGACCTCTTCCACCTGTAGTGTTAGTGTTCAAAGGGGGTTCCCGATTTGTTTTTATTGTATTCATGCATGCTGTAAATAAATAAATAAAAAATGAAATCAATAAACCAACTACTAACTATGTCTATCAATTACCATCCCCGGCAACAACCCCAAAATGTTGGTCACCCTATATGCTAATTAATTACAACTAACACACAACTGTTGATGTAATTGTAACTTCAGAATGTATTTCACATATATGTATATTGTACTCCTATAGAGATGTTATTATTCCTCTATACAGAAGGGTCATCATATCTATTGTAAGTGTTGTAACTTATACTTGATGGGTTATTAGACCACCCTATTGGGGGTCGGCCCTGTTAGCATTATGCTATGTGGTTAAGTTGAGGCCGACTTAGTAAAGGTTATTAGGCAAGTCAAGTCATGTATAAATCGAGTGCGGGAGGCACTCTATTTGATCATTCACTTCTCACTCACACACTCATTGGAGAGTGGTGCACTATTGGAGGAGCATAAGTTGTTTCTAGGAGGACTATCTCTTGTACTTGGTTTGTATCATTGCTCTATCTATCTTTGAGGAAGTTGTGGGGTTTTTCACGTTCTTGGTTTTCCCCGGTGAAACTCTATGTCTCTTGTGTGCTTGCATTATTGTGTCCATGATTGATATGCTATAGATATGTTGTACATGTTATTCTCTTAGTTAGATCCTGGATAATAGTGAAATTTATGAAAAACTAATATGGTATTAGAGCTATCCTGAAAGAAGGCATGGTATGGCATTTATGACACTTGTTGCACTTGCGAAGCTAGGGCTTGATATAGAAAAAATCAGTCATCGTAGCACTTTCGCTATAAATTAATTTCAGCAAGGTTTCAGGATCTAAAAATCGTATAGGGCGGAGATAAGATACCCATGTACCTTGTTCCCGAAGGAGAGCCTCTAATTCATTGTACTTTCAGATTTATGATCTACACAATATAGGATTTCTGCCTCTTCCAAATCTCAGTCATAAATAGGTGACCTAGGAAAAAAGGTCACAACTTGGCCTAGGAAGCTCCAAATGAAATTTCGTAAAATGTGGAAGGTAGGGAATATACTTTACTTTCACAGATACAATTTTCAGAGGCCGAAATTGAATCAGTGACACGTGGCACTCTGTACAAGTTAGCTCTTCGGTTTTATCCCATAAACAGGTCACGTTGCGACACTTGGCATAAATCTCTCTCAGAGAATCCATTTGAGGTCAGACCTATGGGATTGAAAAGATAGTAGGTCAGGCTACCATATGAAGAATTTTCAGACCCTATAGATCTGCAATTTCGGAGTTACAATAGAAACAATCAGTTGCATATTTCTGTCAAAACAGAATTGGATTTTGAGCACCTTCATTCATGGCTCTGGGAATTTAGGGTTTCGGAGAAAGTTGGAATTTTTGTAGTTGGAGACCACGTCTGGATGCTCCTAATCCAAATTGAAATTTACAGACCAATATTGAATTTTTTGGCTAGGCGGAAGGCCGGGATTGATCAAACCCTAGTTCAAGACTTTGATCGGAAAGGTGAAAAATTAGGGCTTCTGCAAAAACGAGAATTTTTGAAATCTATGACCATAGCTGGAAGCTACTTGGAAAAATCGAAGTTTAGAGCTTTGGAACATACTATTTGGTTGGGTGAAGCTCCGGAAAACTCAAACCCTAATTCAGGGTCCTCCCCAGTGAATTCGAAAGATTGAAAAGCAAATGTGAGGGGTGAAACTTTGCATTTTTCAAATTCTGAGTATACCAGGTTTATCAACTCATCAAGGTGCATCTTTCCATTCTTTCAGAAGTTTGAATTTTTAGGGTTTCCCTGACAAACCCTAATCTAGCTCCAGATCTAGTTTCTGCAAATCATGTGGATTGGGTTAATCCTAGAAGAGAATGGATTGGTCACCTGCATAAGTAAAGAAGTTCCAGTTTCAGAGGAAGATGAGGCTAAGTTCTTACATAAGAACATTACAAGCAAACTCGACAGGTATGACTTACAGGTATGTTTCAAAATTTGTTCATGATTAAGTTTATGATATGTTTGTCTTCACTAAGATTAGTACAATCTTGATTAATTTTAGACTTGTTGTATCACCTTAATAAAAATATGAATGCATGATAGAAGATATTCATTGATTAAGGTTTTGACACTTATGATTGTACTAATGCATTGTGGTGTTGTATGAGGTTGATGTTGTCCACTAACATGAAAGGTACATCAAGAAAGACAAATCATGTTCTAGTTCCAGAACATATGACCACGGTGACATGAAGACAAAGATTCATCCATTGTCATGGATCACATAGAAGATCTATTTATGATGTATGTATAACTTGGTTCTATAATGTTTAACCTATGAGATATGCAGGTTACTAGCACAAGTCATTGAAGAGAACAAGAAGACATTATGTGGGTATGTTAGACATAACTATCTAGCATGCTAATCAAGGTATGTTTTTCCTATATCAAGTTAGAATCCTACCTTGTGTTAGGATCTCTTATATAAGTATACATGGCATGATTAATAATGATTATTTATGAAGTTAGAAATTTAAGTAATCAAGGTTTTATGCATATTATGTCCCTTACTTTGATTGATGATATGACTAACCAAAAAAATCCTATGGTCAAATAGGAATATGCATAAGTAAAAGAATTGTGATAAGATTATACTAATGAATGTATGATTATGTATGAGATCTCGAGGATAACACAATCATGATACTAGTAAGTATGCATAGTGATCGAGGATGGATATAAGTTCAAAGACAGGTAATCCAGGAAGTGAAGATCAAGAGGGAGCACACTCCAGTAGTTCCTGCAAGGAAGCAAATATTGAGAGGGAGTCCACCCTACAACCAAACAAAGATAAGTATTTGAATTTTCATTTCTTGCATACTTGTTTGTTTAGATAATATTGCTCAATAATGTATATGTTTATGTTCCTAGACTTAGGGTGTGTATTATGGATATTAGAATGATTGCATTATACTACTAATATGCATGTGATGGATAAGTGGCCTATGGAACTGTACAACATTCCATTGCTATGTATTTAGAATGAAACCTCTTTGCTGACATGTTGGGAGTTGTGCACACTCTTAACAATGTTCTAGTAGAGATTGGAAGGCATCTAGAAAGTTACTGGATATGGATAAATGTTGTATTGAAGCATTGGCTAAGATAATTGCATGACTCTATGACATATTTATTTATGTGTAAGAATTTGTTCTAAAAACTATGATATGTTTTCTAATCATGCAATTTAACTTGTTTTGTAGGAAAGATCATATACCATCACCTACAAAAGAAGCACTACAACATTTGTTCAACAACAAAGTTATCTATTGAAGATATTGAAGTTTCCAGGATTCGGGAAGAATTCCATGATCAAGGAATATCAGTCGATCATGAAGAATGATGTTTGGAATGTGGTCCCAAGACCTGAAGGAAAGTTTGTGGTGACTTCCAAGTGTATCTACAAGATCAAGCATGCTGCAGATGGAAGCATAGAGAAATACAAAGCAAGATTTGTATCTTGTGGCTTCTCCCAGAAAGAAGGGATTGATTATAAAGAGACTTTTTCTCCCGTGGCTAGATACACTTCCATTAGAACTTGCTCTGGCTGCAGTGATGAAATAGAAGATACACCAGATGGATGTCAAGACAGCTTTCTTGAATGGTGTAGTTGAGGAGGAAGTGTATGTGGAGCAGCCACTTGGTTTTGAGACACATGATAGGGAGTCATATCTGTATAGGTTGAAGAAAGCCTTGTATGGCTTGAAGCAAGCTCCTAGAACTTGGTATGGTAGGATGGACAGTTTCCTATCTAGTTTGGGATTTACCAAGAGTAAAGCAGATTCCAACCTTTACTACAAGGTTGAGGAAGGAAATCCTGTGATACTACTCTTGTATGTGGATGACCTGTTTGTAACATGTGAGGATAGATTGATTTCCGACACGAAGAGAAATCTTGCTGTCGAGTTCGAGATGAAGGACTTGGGGATGATGCACTATTTTATAGGAATGGAGGTGTAGCAGAGTGCAGATGGAATCTTCCTTGGACAAGGGAAGTATGCAGTAGAGATCCTGAAGAGGTTTGGGATGATGGACTTCAAGGCCATGGCCACACCTATGGCATCGAACCTGAAGCTTCTGTGTGATTCTTCATCTGATCCAGTTGATGTCACTGTGTATTGTCAGATGATTGGGTCCTTGATGTACCTGATGAACACTAGACCAGATATTTGCTTTACGGTGAATACATTGAACCAGTTTATAACGGATCCCAGAGGTGTTCACCTGGTTGCTGGAAAGCATATTCTGAGGTACCTGAAGGGTACAATTTATTATGGGTTCAAGTATGATGTGAATCAAAAGTTTAACCTGCAGGGTTATGTTGATTCGGACTGGGCAGGCATTGCTGCAGATAGGAAGAGCACTTCTAGGTGCTGCTTCAGTATGGGATCAGGTGTGATCTCTTGGTTTAGTAGGAAGCAGTCCTGCGTAGCACTGAGTACAGCCAAAGCAGAGTATATTGCAGCTTGTTCGACTAGTTGTGAGGCAATATGGATCCGGAAGCTACTGTCTAAGTTATTTGATCTCCCATTGGAGGCTATTAGTATATTTTGTGACAACCAGAGTTATGTAAAGCTATCTGAGAACATGGTGTTCCACGACAGGTCAAAACACATTGACATCAAATTTCACTGTATCAGGGATATGGTGTAGAGAGGAGCAATGAAGCTCCTGTATGTTGCGACGGATGAGCAGGTTACAGATGTGTTTACGAAGCCACTAGCTAGAGTGAAGTTTGAGTACTTTAGAGAGTGGCTTGGTGCTCTTCAGATTGATGACACTTCGAGGAAGAAGTGTTGGACACATTTGCAGGAGCCATTCCGAGCATGTTGAGAGGAGGATCCTTCCATGGATGTGGATGTAAGCACTATGTGATGAGCATCAGGATGATTCTGCAGTTACTATTCTGTATATGCATCATGTTGGATGCTTGTTATGATCAATTGGATCATGTATATGTATATGCATCATGTTAGATGCTTGTTATGATCAGGTGGATCATGTATTTGTATATGTATCAGGTGGATACATTGTATGATCAGGTAGATCATGTATGATGATATGTATCAGGTGGATACATTGTATGATTAGGTAGATCATGTATGATGATATGTATCAGGTAGATACTGTGTATGCATCAGGTGGATGCATTGTATGATTAGGATGATCATGGATGATGAGCTTCAGGATGTTGCTCCAGATGATATGCATCAAGATGATGCTATGATGATGAACAGGATGATCATGTGATAATGTACATCAAAATGATGTATGGTGAGTATCAGGTTGATACTCTATGGCCGTGGATAGGTTGTGCAGATAAGCATATAATATGGCCCTGGAAGGTTTGCAGATACTCTTTCGAGGTTTTTCCTATGGCATATAATATGGCCCTGGTATATCTGGCAAATGCTCTTTCGAGGCTTTTCTTGAGAGGACATATAATGTTCGGGTACATAGGGTACTACCAAAGGACCGAACACCAAGATCAACCACTTCACACAAACATATCACAGATCAACACACCGATGTTTTGATGTGGTTTAAACCCTCTTGAGGGAAACACTCCACGGCCCTGGCCAAATAGCTTCTACGGGACAATTTATTATGCAAAGAAAGAAAGTTACAAATGAGCTTCTCATAATTGATCAACTAAAAAATGACCCTCCATGCTCTTTAAATAGAGATCATGGACCAATCGGGTGTTAAGACAAAAATCAAGGTTAGGTATGATCTAAGAGAAGTTGAGCCGTCAGATCACTCTATGTTGGGAACATATCGTGACCGTCGGATTAAGTATTTACAAATGCATACTAATGCATACTAAAGAAACACACTATCCCTAACGGATATATTACACAAGTTGATATTAACTAACTCCTAAGTGTCTAAATATCCTAACATCCCCCCTTAAGAACAACTTGGGATAGGATTGAAGGATTTACAAAAGTGACACTATTAGGAGAAGGAAGGAGGCATCAGAGCCTATCCCCCCTTAATGATAAGTTCCTGAACTCCTAACATAGATCGAAGTTTAGAAAACTTCACTTTTGTAAGAGACTTCGTGAAGATGTCTACAACTTGATCATCTGTAGGGAAAAACAGTACTTCAAGAACACGATCATGAACAAGGTTTCTGGTGAAGTGCATATGTAGCTCAATGTGTTTGCTGCGTTGATGTAGAACTGGATCTTTGGCAAGCTTGATGGCACTTTGATTGTCGCACCAAAGTGGAGTAGGCTGCTGCTGTTCGAATCCAAACTCTGAAAGGATCTGTCGAAGCCATAAAGCTTCCTGACTAGCATTAACTACTGCTCTATATTCTGCCTCTGTTGAAGAAAGAGTAAGAGCTTGTTGTTTCTTACAAGCCCAAGTAATAGGTCCAGATGCAAGACCGAAAACATAACCTGCAGTAGACTTTCGATCATCAGGATCGCCAGCCCAATCTGAATCAGTGAAACCAACCAACAAAGGTTTCCCCCTGTACTGTAATGAATCCCAAACTGAACTGTACCTTGAATATATCGAATTATTCTTTTAGCTGCTTTCCAGTGACTTTCATGAGGTGTCTGCATATAAAGGGAAACACGACCAATGGTAAAGGAAAGGTATGGACGAGAATGAGTCAAGTATAAGAGACTACCAACAAGCTAACGATATAAGGTGGCATCGACTTCAGGTGAAGTACAAGTGGCAGAAAGTTTGACTCCAGACTGGAAGGGAGAAGGGGTTGGTGTACAATCTTCCATGTGAAAGCGACGAAGAAGGTCACAAGCATACTTAGATTGAGAAAGAAAGATTCCTTCTTTGGTTTGCAGGACTTGGAGACGAAGAAAATAATGCAAATGTCCTAAGTCTGACATTTCAAAATTTTGTTTAAGACTGGATTTCACATGGGTTATAAGCTTAGGGTCACTACCAGTAAGAATAAGGTCATCAACATATAGAACAAGTATGATGATATGGTTTCCTACTTTCTTGGTATAGACATTGGGGTCAGAATGGCATCTAGAAAAACCAGTGTCAAGGAGAAAGTTATCCATTTTGGCATACCAAGCTCTAGGAGCTTGCTTAAGGCCATATAAGGATTTCTTAAGGCGGCAGACAAGGCTAGATTTATTCTAAACATAGCCAGGAGGTTGTTCCATGTAAATTTCCTCCTGTAAATCACCATGTAAGAAGGCATACTTGACATCCATTTGATGGACTTCCCAGTTGTGTAAGGCTGCAAGGGAAAGAACAAGGCGGATGGAGTTCATTTTTGTGATAGGAGCAAAGGTTTCATTGTAGTCAATCCCTTCAACTTGGGAAAAACCTTTGGCAACTAACCTTGCCTTAAGTCTCTCAACACTTCCATCTGATGCATACTTAGTTCTGTAGACCCATTTACATCTGACAAGTTTTCTTCCTTTTGGAATAGGTACAAGATCCCAAGTATCGTTTTCCATTAAGGAAGGATATTCTTCATCCATGGCTGCATCCCAATCTGGATTCCCTGAAGCTTTTGTAAAAGCTTCTGGATCATGATTCTCGGAAACTTGAGCCAAAAGAGAAGAGGATCGCTGAAACTGAGAACATGTTCGATGTTGATCTCTAGGATCATCGGCAAGATCACCAGTTGCTTCACATGTTGAACAGACCCATCGAGGAAGCACTTGTGTTGGTGTAACTGGAGGAATATGAGCAGGCGGAGCTGGATTTTCATCCTCATTGTCATCATCAGAAACTGGAGTTGGAAACCTGTGAAGGAAGTTGGAAGAAGAAGAAAAAGGCACAAATGCCGAATCAGGCTCATAGGCCAAAGATGAAACAATCGTCGAGTTAGGCTCGCAGGCCAAGAGATTTTCATCAAATTTAACATCTCTTCTAATGATTATATCATGAGAATGTGGTTGAAGAATTCTATAACCTTTTACATCTTCAGAATATCCAACAAATATGCACTTTTCACTTTTAGGCTGCAATGCTTTCCATTTTTCATCCGAAATGTGAGCCCATGCTTCACTACCAAACACAAGGAAGTGACTTACATTAGGTTTAGTTTTACTCCATGCTTCTTCCGGTGTTATACCTTGTAATGCTTTAGTGGGGGTGAGATTAATTATGTAATTTGCACAATTAATGGCTTCAGCCCAAAATTGAAGACTTAGTCCCTTAGATTGGATCATACAATTAGCCATTTCTTTTAAAGTGCGGTTCTTCCGCTCGGCTACACCATTTTGTTGTGGTGTATATGGAGCAGTGTGCTATTGTTGGATGCCTTGTTCAGTGCAGAAAGTAGTGAATTTTTTGTTAACATTTTCTCCTCCATTGTCAGATCTTAACTTAATAATTTGATGATCATATTGTTTTTCAACAAGGGCCTTGTAGGCCAAGAACATGTTAAATACTTCGCTCTTAAGTTTTAGGAAATAAACCCAAGTGAGTATGGTGTAATCATCAATGAAGGTTAAGAAATATTTGAAACCAGAAAAGGAAGCAGATGGAAGAGAAACACACAAGTCACTATGCACAAGCTCCAAGGGAACCAAGGCGTGCCAAGAGGCATGTTTGTCAAAAATGTCGCGATGATGTTTTTCGAGGACACAACCGGAACAAACACCATCCCTACAAGATACCATCGGAAGACCTGTCACCATATTGTCTTTACATAGTTATTGCAATGAGCGATAATTTAAGTGACCAAATTGCTCATGCCAAAGTTTGTTCAAGTTATCACTATGAGCAACAAAAACTAAAGGGAAAGGTGATGACCCAAAGGTGTTAAAATTGTACAACCTGGTAATATCATCAACAATTATGGTAGCTAGGACCTGTTGAGGATCTTTAAAATCCTCGATTACAACTTGGTGAGGTGTAAAGGTCACAGTTTTACCTTCACCAGAATGAGTGATCTGATAGACTGATAACAAATTGCAGGAAATTCTTGGAACACATAGTACATCACTAAAATGACCATTATCTACTGGAACTGTTCTAGCTCCTACAACACTTAGAGATCTATCATCACCAACAAATATTTGTTTGGTGTTACATTCATGCATAGTTGAAAAAATGGCTTGATCCTTAGCCATATGATAAGATGCTCCAGAATCAATGAGCCATTCATTTGAAGTAGAAGAAGAAGATGTATTATAAGAATAACCAGAAGCACAAAGTGCATGTCCATGAGAGGTAGATTCTGAAGGCGAATCTAGGCTGATGTGGTGCTTCTTTATTGCTGCTTCCAAGGCTGTCATCTTCTTGAAACACTTAGATTCATCATGATTATCTTTCCCGTAATAGTTGCAATGACGCTTAGTCTTGTTTCCTTTTGGCTTGGATCCTTTGTAATTTTTTAAAGAAGGAACTGACTGAGAGGGTTTTGGACCCTTGTTTGACTTATTATTGTGAAAATTTTGTTTCTTGGGAGGCTTGGACTTTTCTTTCTGTTGGGACAATAAGGATTTCCCAGATGTATCTGCATTGTTGATTATTCCAAGATGAACGAGTTTATCTTGCTCTCTAATCAAGGAATCACAAAAGGATTCAAGACTAGGCTCTTGATAGCTAGATGCATTCAAGGATTCTTTCATGGAGTAAAATGTAGATACAAAAACAGAATATGCAGGTCCAAGTTTGGAAAGAATATGTTAAATGCATTGTTTGTCTTCCCTCTTAATCTTACATTCTGCATATAAAAGTTTAAGAGTTTTGTACTTAGATAAATAATTTTGAATGCATGAAAATTCACTTGGATTTAAAGAAATCAACTCATTTTCGAGTTGGTGACCTCGAATTTCATTGTGTTTACCAAACACAGATTCCAACTTGTCCCAAGCAGCATCAGGTTCATCAATTCCAGATATGTGGAATCGCAAATCAGTAGAGATTGACATCCCAATCAATCCACGAGCTTTGTCACATCTATTTGCCCATTTTATTTTCGTATCATCATCAGTGGGTTCTATTTCTTTCCCTGAGGTAATTCTGAAAAGTCCCCTACTTCGTAGAACATCCTCCATACGAGATTTCAATGAGAAATAGTTGGAACTGTTAAGTAGAATATCACAAGGGGTGGCCATATTTGTAAATTAATGGCTGTAAAAGTAGAAACCAATAGTCTGGATGTGAAGAGCTCAAAAAAATAGGTGGTTTAAAAAAAAACGGCATTGAAAACTGACTCTGTATGATGAAGTTATGATTGAACAAAGAAACTGTTGAAGATGTCCCCAATAGTGATGTGGCAACTAGAGAATGTACAGCAAAAAAAAGAACCCCCTTCTTCCCAAGATGAACCTTTGACAATCACTTTACAAGAAAGTTGCTTTAAGTGAACCACTTTTGTAAAATAAGTGATTTCACTTTTACAATAATATTACTTTTAAATAATGCAACAATAAAAAAGAACTTAAGTGACTCACTTGTATTTGTATTTTTTATTATTTAAGTGAGATGAACTTATATAATAAAGTAACCTGAAAATAGAAATTGCATGCACTTTTTCTTTTAAAAGTAACTTCCTAAGACTTGAACTCAAGACCTATTAAGGAATAAAGCTACTTTGAACCAAGTGAGCTAGATTAAAAGGTATGTAAAATATGTGAACCAGAACTAAAAACCCTTTCGAGTTTCGGCAACAACAGTTCAAGATCTATATCATAACCGGAAGCGGCTCTTCATAAAAGCTTTGATACCATGTTCGGGTACACAGAGTACTACCAAAGGACCGAACACCAAGAGCAACCACTTCACACAAATAGATCACAGATCAAGTTATTTTTTTGTCGGCAAAGTGGTGGAACCTCCTTGACTAGCAAGTTTTCCTTTAGCTAAGTTACCACGAACCAGGGGCATCTAAGCCATCAAAATCACCTAGGGATCGCACCCGGCCTGGACCGCACCAACCCTTAAGATGGTTGGATTTTTTTGGTATCCACGGGATTAGAAACGACGACCTTTCCACTTGGGGGCATCTTAACCATACCCCGCCACCAACTCTTCTACATCTCATGAGAGGCGATTAGTCCCTTGTCACGATACACCGGGGAGCACTGACTACTTGCAATTTCGTGCAACAATCTCCCCCTCAGCGTGAGCCGAGTGTGTATCGAACTCATGACCTCTAGCTCTGATACCATGTTCGGCTACACAAGGTACTATCAAAGGACCAAACACCAAGAGCAACCACTTCACACAAACAGATCACAGATCAACACATCGATGTTTTGACGTGGTTTAAACCCTCTTGAGGGAAACACTCCACAGCTACGGCCAAATAGATTCTACGGGACAATTTATTATGCAAATAAAGAAAGTTACAAATGAGCTTCTCATAATCGATCAACTAAACAATGACCCTCCATGCTCTTTAAATAGAGATCATGGACCAATCGGGTGTTAAGCCACGGATCAAGGTTAGGTATGATCTAAGAGAAGTTGAGCCGTCGGATCACTCTATGTCGGGAACATATCGTGACCGTCAGATTAAGTATTTACAAATGCATACTAATGCATACTAAAGAAACACACTATCCCTAACGGATATATTACACAAGTTGATCTTAACTAACTCCTAAGTGTCTAAATATCCTAACATATAATATGGCCCTGAAATATCCGATAGGTTGGGATGTGTGCTCGTAATAAGTCCTGGGATGCTCTTGCGAGGTTTTGTCCTATAGCATATAATATGTCCCTAGGAGATCCGATATGTTGGGTTGTGTGCTCGTAATAAGTCTTGGGATGCTCTTGCGAGGTTTTTCCATGACCACATGTAATATGGCCCTGGGAGATCCGATAGGTTGGGCTGTGTGCCCATAATAAGTCCTGGGATGCTCTTGTGAGGTTTTGTGGTGACCACATGTAATATATCCTTAGGAGATCCAATAGGTAGAGCTGTGTGCTCATAACAACCTGGGATGCTCTTGCGAGGTTTTGTGGTGAGGTCACATATAATATGTCCTTGGGAGATATGATAGGTAGAGTTGTGTGCTCGTAACATCCTGGGATGCTCTTGCGAGGTTTTGTGATGCACATAATAAGTCCTGAGTATTCCAGAGTATGGCCAGTGATGATGAAGACCTATAGGTGGTGGGCCAGCATCCAATATGAAAAAGGACTGGCTCTGTAGAACTTCCTATGACGAGTAGTTCAGATATTGATTGAGATAGAAGCAACAAAGATGATGACGATGATTCGATGTCGATGATCCAGTGACGATGATCCAGAGAAGAAGACTTGTGCTAGAAGACCTATGTCGAAAAATACCTTTCTAGTTAAGAGAGTGTGTTGATGTAATTGTAAGTTCGGAATGTATTTCACATATATGTATATTGTACTTCGATAGAGATGTTATCATTCCTCTATACGGAAGTGTCATCATTTATATTATAAGTGTCGTAACTTATACTTGATGGGTTATTAGACCACCTTGATGGGGTCGGCCCTGTATAAGTCAAGTGGGTTAAAGGGTTATTAGACCACCCTATTGGGGGTCAACCCTGTCAGCATTATGCTATGTGGTTAAGTTGAGGCCAACCTAGTAAAGTTTATTAGGTAAGTCAAGTCATGTATAAATAGAGTGCGGGAGGCACTCTATTTGATCATTCACTTCTCACTCACACACTCATTGGAGAGTGGTGCACTAGTGGAGGAGGAGAAATTGTTGCTAGGAGGACTATCTCTTGTACTTGGGTTGTATCATTTCTCTATCTATCTCTGAGGAAGTTGCAGGGTTTTTCACCTTCTTGGTTTTCCCTGGTGAAACTTTGTGTCTCTTGTGTGCTTGCATTATTGTGTCCATGATTGATATGCTGTAGATATGCTGTACATGTTATTCTCTTAGTTAAGATCCTAGATCAGAGTGAAATTTCTGAAAAACTAACAACAGGATGCTCAATATAAATTATCAACCCAAGAAAGTCTTTTATTTCAATGGCAATAAGCACAATCTATGCATAAACATTCAAGTATTTGATTAAATAAATGCAGATAAATGATCCTATCTATCTACTCAGCCAAACTCATTTCATGACTAAAACAAATCTAACTTATCCATCTAGGAATTCAAAGTACAATTATCTTCCTAGAGAAATCAACCCAACAATTACTGATCTAAGAATGAAAATGAACTAGATTACTTTTGCAAGAAGTTAAATCATATAATTATCAAACTATATATTCAATCTTTACCAAAATTATTCATCTAACAGCTACTATAACTCAATCACAATTTGCCTAATCTAATGAATTCAAATAAAGATACAACAACAACCAGAATTAGAAATAAGGTTGAACTCTAAATTGATAAATATTGGAAATCCTAGAAAGCATAAATGAAAGAAAGGAATTGAAGCTGAGCTTGGTTGTAACAGCTAATTAAAACACACATGCAATAATTAAACTAACCTACACAGTCGACTGTCACACCACACAATTGCAGCTATTCAGGATGCAATGTTAAACTACCAGAAAATAATGCAATCATAAACTCTCTATTGAAACTAACAATAATCACATGTAATGCGATTCCACACCACACAACAGGAAATGAATTGAAATACCTACTTAACTCGACAATCTCTGTGAGAAGGCGGGCCCTGGCCTTCTAACAGAGACACCGTGAACTACCACAAATTAAGACACAGAAAGATGAAGAACTCTTCTCGTTATTAAAGATGGTAATCCACAGTCTCAATCTCTGTTACAGCCCATACAAGATGATAATGAACCAACCCCAGACTCTAAAATCCTTCCCACATTTATACATGAAGAATATAGTTCATGATCCACTAAAATCATGCAGCAATGAAGATCTCTGATCTGCATGCTACAGAGTTACAACTAAACTGTTACAGCCATATTGAATGAGGTCATTAAACATGAAGGATGTTTTTACTCTGGCAGTCAATGGATCAACCTATTAACTAATTCGGAGGCGTCCTGTCTGTTGCAGCAATGCTCTGTTTCAGCAAAGACCTGTTACAGCTTCACATGGAAAGATGCGATGTCCCTTTGAATGTGAGGAATCAAATCTTGAAGAGTAACAGCTGGCACCACATGTGATTCTTACCCAAGGCATTGCAGATGATACACCTGTGCTTTGATCTTGACTTAATGAAATCAACATAAGTTAGCATAAATCGAAGGCTAGAATTCATAACCATAAGAATCTTAGGCATTAATTAAATGAAGCAATAATGAATTATACCTTTCCAAGATTGCTGATTGATCTGTAAAAATGCATATATACGGTTTATAAAAGTAGGGTATAACAGGGAAAAATGATGAAATAGGTGTGGTGAAAAAGGGGCATTTCCAGCGCCCAACACCTTGGGGTGCTCCAGTTATTTTTGTAAGAAAGAAGGATGGCACACTTAGATTATGTGTGGACTACAGGAAGTTAAACAAAGCCACAATTAAGAACAGGTATCCTCTACCTAGAATTGATGATATTTTTTATCAGTTAAGAGGTGCAATAATATTTTCTAAGATAGATTTGAGAACTGGATATCACTATATACATATTAAAGATGAAGACATCTATAAAACAACATTCAGAACCAGATATGGGCATTATGAATTTACAGTTCTTCCTTTTGGTTTAACAAATGCTCTTGCTACATTCATGTGTTTGATGAATGATATATTTACAGAGTTTTTGGATAATTTTATAATTCGATTTTTGGAAGATATACTTATATATTCCAAAACTGAGGAGGAGCATGAAGATCATCTCAAGATTACTTTGCAAATATTAAGAGAAAATCAACTGTATGCCAAGCTTAGCAAATGCACGTTCTACCATAAATGGTTTTTATATTTGGGCCATATCGCC
Organism: Larix kaempferi; assembly: GCA_027924585.1. Classification (NCBI taxonomy): domain Eukaryota; kingdom Viridiplantae; phylum Streptophyta; class Pinopsida; order Pinales; family Pinaceae; genus Larix; species Larix kaempferi. The sequence continues at coordinate 2,039,056 of BSBM01000626.1, forward strand.
TTTGAGGAAGACATGCCTATGGACCCAGCTAATGTTAAGTTTATTTTGGAATGGCCTACGCCTTGCAATGTCCTTGAGGTAAGATCATTCATGGGATTGGCTGGTTATTATCGAAAGTTTATAAAAGACTTTTTGAGAATAACCAATTCAATTACATCTTTGCAAAAGAAAGGTGTACCTTTCTTCTGGAGTCTGAAATGTGAAGATAGGTTCAGAAATCTAAAGGAATTGCTTACATGTGCACCTATATTGAAGATTTCATTTCCGGATAAAGAATTTTTGGAATGTACTGATACATCACTTGAAGGACTAGGTGGAGTTCTAATGCAGGAAGGACATGTGATTTTCTATGAGTCATGAAAATTAAAGGAACATGATAAAAATTATGCTACTCATGACTTGGAGCTAGCAGCCATTGTTCATGCCGTTGACATGTGGAGACATTATGTTCTAGGAAATATGTTTCAGTTAGAACTAATCATAAGAGTTTAAAATACTTTTTTGATCAAGCTCAACATAATTCCTAGCAAGATATGTGGGTTGTGGAGCCAGATCTTCCAGCCTCATAGATGATATTGTCTTAGCCGTGGACCCGAGAGGACTGTACACTCATTCCCCTACGTTGGGGTTTGGGAAACGCCCTAAAAAAGTGGGTTCAAGGGAAACACCCCCGATTCATGGGGGTGTGGGGACGAAGCCCCCACGAATGGGGATTCGGGGACAGCGCCACTAAGAAATGGGGGTTTGGGGGCAACACCGCGGAGAAAACTTTTTGGGGCTGTTTTCGCCAATAGTTTTCGGGCCCATGGTTTTGGGTAACCCATGGTATTTTCCCATTGTATTTCCTTTATAAAAGAAAGACATTGTAACACGGCTAGGGTTGATGTATTAGGTTTTATGCATTGTAAAGATCTCTGAGATCAACAAGAGAGACTGTGAGACAGTGAAGAGGAAGTGCAGCGGTTGTGCTGCAGGTTGTATCGCTTCACTTTGCTGGATGGAATAACAATGAGGACTGACAACTTCAGTGTGGACGTAGCCTAAGTTGGGTGAACCACGATATATCTATGTGTCTCTTGTAATGTGTATGTGTGATTATATTTGCATTTATGTTTTTTGTTATTGCTCTGCAATCCTGTTTTTCTAATAGGTTGAATTCTTAAATGAGTTCAATTTTGAGATCAAGTACTTGAAAGGAAAATAAAATTGAGTAGCTGATGCAATCATCAGAAGGGGACAACTGATGCATGTTTCAGCCATCAGCACTTGGAATTCTAAATTACAAATCAGATTGCTTGAAGCTTTGAAAATAGACAAGAATTATTTACAAATAACAACAGCATTGCAAGAAGGAAGTAAAGCATTAAAGTTCTACAATTTTGCAGTAGCTAAGAATGGAATCCTTCATTTTAAGGACAGGATCTATGTACTTGATCATGAAGAGATGAAAAGAATAATATTAAGGGAAATGCATAATGTACCTTATGCAGGATATCTCAGATATCAAAAAACTCTTATAGCTATAGAGAAGAATTTTTATTGGCCAAACATGAAAAAGGAGGTGGCCAATTACATTGCTCATTGTTTAGAATGTCAAAGGGTCAAAGCAGAGCATCAATACCCATTTGGTTTACTTCAGCCATTGCCTATTCCTGAATGGAAATGGGACACTGTAACTATTGATTTCATTACAGGTTTTACAAGAACCACGAGGCAGCATGATTCTATTATGGTAGTAGTTGATAAGTTGACCAAATCAGCTCATGTCATTCCCGTCCAATCAACGTTCAAGGCATCTAAATATGCTAAGGTCTATATGAAATAAATTTCTATGTTGCATGGTATTCCAAAATCCATTGTGTCTGATAGAGATCCGAAATTCACCTCTAATTTTTGGAAAGGTTTGTTTAAAGAGTTTGGGACTAAGCTTAATTCAAGCACAGCTTATCATCCACAAACTAATGGGTAGACTGAGCGTGTAAATCAAGTCATTGAAGACATGCTTGGGATGTATGTCATGGAAAAATCAGGAAAATGGGAAGAGTACCTGTACTTGGTGGAATTCACTTATAACAATGGTTATCAAGAATCTTTGAAAATGAGTCCATTTGAAGACTTGTATGGTAGAAAGTGTAATGTTCCAATCAATTGGGATAAACCCGTTCACAGGTTAATCGTTGGGCCTGAAATGCTTCAAGATATTGAATAGGAAGTGGTAAAGACTAAACATAATTTAAAGATAGCACAAGATTGTCAAAAGAGCTATGCGGATAAAAGATGGATGCATAGAGAATTTTGGGTTGGGGACATGTTGTTCCTGAAGGTTACAGGAAAGAAAATTTCCTTGCGGTTGGGAAACTGCAAGAAATTGGCTTCTAGATTTGGTGATCCATTCAAAATCTTGAGCAGAGTGGGATCAGTAGCTTACGAGCTAGCACTACCTCCTACCATCAAAATACATAATGTGCTTCATATTTCATTTCTGAAAAAGTATGTTTATGATGTTAATCATGTGCTTGATTGGTTTGTTCTTCAGGTGGAACCGGAAGGGGAAATGCAGGTTCAACCAATATCCATATTGAATCGCAGAAGCAAGACACTCAGGAACATAATTATCATACAGGTAAGGGTCCAATGGACCCATTACAGTCCTGAAGAATCTACTTGAGAAATGGAAGATATAATGCAGGAAGAGTGTCTGCATTTACAATGCTAATCATCGAGGACGATGAAGACTCTAAGGGTAGGGGAATTGTAACATCCTGTGGCCTAGGTTAGAGCTATTATTGTAATTGAACATTGTGGATATGAGTATGTACATAGCTTGATTATATTTTAATGCAAATACCAGCTGGCTGCATGAGGAGAAAAATGCTAAAGAAGAGATTGATATATTAACCCAGGGGTTGTGAGGGGGTAAGGTTGGCTTATGTACCTTGTTCCCAAAAATTCTATTTCTAAAACCTTATGCTAAATCCCCAAAACCCATACTCCTAACCATACCCTTAACGGGGGATTAGTTTAATGTTAAATATTAATTAATGATGAAGATTAAGAGGTTAATCATGATTATGGATGGGAGGACATGTTCCTTTGGGATAGCCACGTGGCATCCCAAAGGGGACACGAGGATTTCCTCGTTGATCCAAAGGAAGTGGGAGGTTGTTGTACATATTCCTGAGTGGTTGGACGTGAGTCGAGGGGGATGAACACAGAGAATACACGGGGGTGGGGTTTGAGTCCGATAGGTACGGTAGAGGGAAGAGCTGTAGCCTGGGAAATTACGGGGGGGTAGGGAAATCTGGGAAAATAAGTTCAGACGTGGAAAGTGAAGAGGTTTATTGTGTGTCTTGAGTTCTCTGAGAGTGAAGAAAGCTGGGAAAGATTTCCTGTGACAAACCTGAACCCGAATTACAGAGATAACCTGAACATTGTTAAGCTGTCATAACCGAACTAGCCATGAATTCCTTGGCTGCATAGACCTTTCAATTGGAAATGAAGCATGAGACCCAGAGGGAATCCCAATGTTTGTAGTGAAGTGTGTCACTATGCATTTTGGGAAGGAACTCAAGTGGGTCAATTTCATAATTGACATGGAATTGATTGTTATCTGTGTTTTGTTGAGCCCATGTATAACCATTCTCTATGTTTCTCCACCTTTGACTTTGTGAGTGAGCTAAGGGGGTTGGTGAGAAACCTTGGGTTAATTTCTGGATTTGAGTTCGGGGGTGAGCTTGGTAGTTGAAATAGTACAGGCTGGACAAGCTCTAAGGTTGGGTGAAGCATGGCTCACATGCAGCCAATTGCCACTTTCATGTGAATTTCAGATAAATATCTGTGTATGAATTATAATATTCATGTGTTTAATTAAGCTTGATATGTTCAATCTATGCAATGGATGTATAATTAAATGTAATCCATGAATATGCTATGTTAAGCCTGCTAGAAGGTTGTATTCATGAATGATTTTTCTTTCAATTGCATAATATATCTGCAGTATTAAATTGGTATATGAATGATGAGTTGGTTATACTTAATTATGCACCTCATGTTTGCTTATGTTGTCATAACCTTTTTATGAATTGAAAGCTCATGTCTTCCTCATAGAAATATAGACATAAATCTGGGTATAATGATAGTTTGCATGATTGGATGTTTTCCCATGAATAAGGTGGTTCTACATTGTTGTCTTGGCAAGCTTTGATATGTCTATCTAGCTCTGTGTCCTTATGTTTTCTTATAAATTATCCTTCACCCTGCTAAGGGATTGCTAGTCTTCACCAAGAATTAGGAAAAGATAGAATTAAATTATGATATGTTCTGGGTGTGGATGGCATGTTTATGGCTTCCTGTGTTTGAATTATGTTTATGGGAAACTAACGAGAATAATGAAGCTGTTAATAGGGTGCATAAGGAAATTGTTTTAATTGCATAGGTTTGCATTGTAATTATGTGGATGCTTAAAATAAAATTTTACTTTTATAGTTTTATAGTGGTAAATTGTGTGTATGTGTAATGAGGGTATGTTATAACAACTCGTGGTGTAGACACAAAATGGAATCTTGTGCCCAAAATGCCACATCGTGGCTAATGGACATAGTTGATGTCTCAATCACCCTACCACCTGTTGATGTATTTGTAACTACGGAATATATTCACTTGTATATTGTATGTATTACATTTGTACTTTATTGTATCCCCAATGGATATGTATTATTCCTCCGATTGGAAGTGTCGTCATTTGTATTTGCAAGTGTCGCAAGTATTATTGTAAGTGTCGCAACTTATATTTGATGGGTTATTAGACCACCTTAGAGGGGTCAACCGAGTGTGGATTGAAGGGTTATTAGACCACCCTAGTGGGGTTGGCCTAGTGACAAGTGGTAATGGATTATTAGACTCTCCTAAGGGAGGTCGACCCAGTTAGAGTAAAATGCAAGTCAAAGTAAAGTATAAATATAGAGTGTGACTCTCTCATTTATTTATTCACTCACTCACTCACTTCACATTAGTGAGAGAGAGGAGGAGTGCGCACAAGTGGAGGAGCAGCTCTTAGGATACTATCTCTTGCTTTGGGGTTTCATCTTTGTGATCTTGTATTGGTGTTCATTCTATCTCTAAGGAAGTTGCGGGGTTTTTCACCTTCTTGGTTTTCCCCAGAGAAATGCTTTGTGTCTCCTGTCTCTTGTGTTTGATATGCTGTAGATGTTGTTCTCTCAGTTAGGATCCTAGATCATATTGAATTAAATGATGAAAATATAACATGGTATCAGAACTAGCCTGACGGAAGGCATTGTATGGCATTTACGACACTTGTTGCACTTGCGACAAATTCGAAGCTAGGGCTTGGTATAGTAAAAACTAGTCATTGTGGCACTTTCGCTATAAATCAGTTTTGGAGAAGTATCAAGATCTGAAACTTTTATAGGCCGAATATGAAATTTTCATGTACCTTGTTTCCGAAGATCAACCTCAGATTCGTTGTACTTTGTGAGATATGTTTCGTACAAGTTAGGATTTCTGCCTCTTCTAGAATGCGGCCCTAAACAGGTGACCTTGGCACAAAGGTCATCTATCGGGATAGGAAGCTCTAAACGGAATTCTGTAAAATGTGACAATTAGGGCAGAAATTGTAGTTTCACAGGTCCAGGTTTTAGAGGTCGAAGTTGAAATAGTTACACGTGGCACTCTGTACAAGTTTTCTATGATGTTTCATCCCATAAAAAGGTCATGTTGCAACACTTGGCATATCTCTCTCTCAAAGAATCCATTAAATCTCAGATCTATGGGGTTGGAAAGATGATAGGTCATTCTACCACAGGTCAAAGTTTTAGACCCTGAGGATCCAAAATTTCAGAGATACATCAGAAACAATATGGCATATATTTTTGTCCAAACAGAATTGGATTCTAAGCACTTTCATTTTTGGTTTGTTATTACTGCGGGAAATTAGGGTTTCTGAGAAAGTTGGAATTTTTGGAATCTAATACCATGAATGGATGCTCCTCATCAAAATCAAAATTTAGAGACCAAGATCGAATTTTTTGGTTGGGTATAACCCTGGGCTCTATGAAACCCTAGTTTGAGATTTTGACCAGAAAACCAGAATTTGACAGAAGCTGCAGATTCGAAACTCGCAGGTCAATTTTTTGGAGTTTTCAAAATATGAGCACACCAGCTTGCTCGCCTCAGTCATCTGCATCTCCCTATCTAGACAGAAGTTTGAAATTCCAAGTTTGTATTTTTAGGGTTTCTATGACAAACCCTAGCCAGCTCCCGATTCAGATTCAACAAATCAAGTGGATTGGGTTAAACCTAGAAGAGAATGAATTTCACACCTACATAAGCGAAGAGATTCTAGTTCAAGAGGGAGATGAGGCTAAGGCCTTACATAAGAATAACTTGGTCAAGGCCAAGAGAATCCTTCTCATACCACATGTGTCTTCTCTAAAGACACCCAAGGAGATGTTTGATTCCTTCACCAAGTTGTTTGAACGAAAAAACATAAATCAGGTATGACTTGAGGAGATACATGTATGTGTCAAAATTTGTTTTATTTATCTGATGATTAAGTTCATGATATGTTTATCTTCATATTATTGAGTTTAGTACAATCTTGATTAATTTTAGATTATCTTATCACCTTAGTAAAAGTATGAATGCATGTGAATGATAGAAGACATTCATTGATTAGGGTTATGACACTTATGATTGTACTAATGCATTATGGTGTTGTATGAGGATTATGTTGTCTGCTAACATGAAAGGTACATCAAGAAAGACAAATAAATTTCTAGATCGAGAACATATGGCCATGGTGACATGAAGACAAAGACTCATCCATAGCCATTGATCACATAAAAGCTCTACTTACGAGGTATGTATAATTTGGTTCTACAATGCTTAACTTATGAGATATGCAAATCATTAAAGAGAACAAAGAAGACATTTTTTGGGTATGTTAGACAAGCATGAAAATCCAGGTATGTTTTTCCTATATCGAGTTAGAATCCTACTTTGTGTTAGGATCTTAGATAAGCATACTTTTGTATGATTGTTAATAATTATTCATGAAGTTATAAGTTTGAGTAATCATGGGTTTATGCATATTATGCTTCTTAGTTTGTGTTGTGCAGGAAAAATACCTTATAGTGAGGATAAGACACTACCAAATTGGGTGGGGTGACAAGTAAATACATTCATTGTCTCGCATTAGTTTCTACAAATTAAAGAGATAAAGATATTGAAAGATGCACCTTTTTATCGATGGTTGGTCCTAGCTTTCACTTGATCTTCCGCTTCATCTTCCACTTGGTATTCCGCTTGATGAACTTGCAAGACAAAGTAAACATTCCTCAGCGTATCTTGACTGCAACAAATATGATGAAATTGAAAGCAATTAAACATCAACTACAATCAGATATTAAACCAAATAAACATTCAATCCAATAGACATTCAATTTGGGACAGGAAGGGTATTTCCACCTTTTATTGTCAAAGAAACATGAATCAGTACAAATATACCTGATGTGTCAAGATGCTTCTACATCCGAGTCCTGGGCTCCTGCTCTTCACAATGAATTGGGAATTCCTCCAGCATAACAACACTTAAAGAATTATTTCTAGCTCCCTCTCTCATTGATCCTACTTGTATTTATGGGACAAGGTAGGCAGTTGAATTCAAGAGGTAGTTGAATTGGGAGGTTGGGGAAGTTGCAGAACCAACTTCAACTAATCCCAATTCGTAATCTTAATATATTTTTTCACTTCATCTTAAGATGTGTGTGGGTTTCATACAACCAGAGTAGCGCACAGTGAGCATCTTTTTTGCTTTGCAACAACCGTTTGCAACTTTTTTAAAGGTGTGCGTTGGTTGTCCTTGAGCAAAGTAGCGCACATCTCAAGATGTGCACTGGTTTACTGTGCAAAGAGGAGTGTACATGTTGTGAAACCAATAAAAACATCAATATTTTCATCTGCAGAGTGTAGTTCCAACCATAACTCATTTAGGTCAACCTAGCTCTTCAATCCATGGTGTCCTTTTGTGTGATCAACAGAGCAATGTGATCACGGACAAAGAAGTGCAGATTTGACCTATAATAGTTTGATTAATGATATGACAAACTAGAAGAGTCCTATGGTCAAATAAGAATATGCATGAGGAAAAGAAGTACTCCCTGAAACCTTGAAATACTAACGCTTGTGATAAATTACTTGTGTATGAAATGATCACGACCATACATATTTATAATCATAATGTTTTGATAGTATTAAGATTATACCAATGCATGTATGATTATGTATGAGATCTTGAGGATGACACTAGTGCACACTTAAGCATGCATAGTGGTCAAGGATGGATATAAGTTCAAAGAAAGATAATCCAGGAAGCAAAGATCAAGAGGGCGCACACTCCAGTAGTTCCTGCAAGGAAGCAAAGATCAAGAGGGAGCACACTCCAGTAATTCCTGTAAGGAAGCAAAGATTGAGAGGGAGTCCACCCAACAAGCAAACAAAGATAAGTATTTGAATTGTCATTTCATGTATATATGATTACTTAAATGATATTGTTCAGTCATGTACATACTTATGTTCCTAGATTTAGGATGTATATTATGCATATTAGAAAAGTTGCATTAATGAACAAGATACTACTAATATACAAGTAATGGGTAAGTAGCCTATGGTACTGTACAACATCCCATTGCTATTTATCTAGAATGAAACCTCTTTGCTGACATGTTGGGAGTTGCGCACACTCTTAACAATGTTCTGGTAGAGATGGAAGGCATCTAGAAAGTTATGGGATATGGATAAATGTTGTATTGCAGCATTGGCTAAGATAATTGGATGACTGTATGACATATGTCTTTATGTGCAAGAATTTGTTATGAAATCTATGAGATGTTTCTAATCATGCAATTGAACTTGTCTTGTAGGAAAGACCGTGTACCATCACCTACAAGACAAACTTGTTTTGAAGAACAAGCAACAAAGACTAACGAATTCCAAGAAAACTACCTATTGAAGATATTGAAGAATCTGAATTTCCTAGGATCTGGGATGCAGTAATGGAACGATGCCATGATCGAGGAATACCAGTCGATCATTAAGAATGAGGTTTAGGATGTGGTCCCAAGATAAGAAGGGAAGTTTGTTGCGACTTCCATGTGGATCTACAAGATCAAGCATCCTGCAGATGGCACCATAGAGAAATACAAGGCAATATTTGTGGCTCATGGCTTCTCCCAGAAAGAAGGGATAGACTATGAAGAAATTTTTGTACCTATATCCAGATACACTTCCATCAGAATAGTACTTGCTCTGGCTGCAGTGATGAAGTGGAAGATACACCAAATGGATGTCAAGACAGCTTTCTTGAATGGTGTAGTTGAAGAGGAAGTGTATGTGGAGAATCAACTCAGATTTGAGACACATGATAGGGAGTCACATGTGTGCAAATTAAAGAAAAGCCTTGTACAGTTTGAAACAAGCACCCAAGACATCGTAGGGTAGGATTGACAGCTTCCTGACAAGTTTGGGATTTACCAAGAGTAATATGGATTCCAACCTTTACTACAAGGTTGAGGAAGGAAATCTAGTGATATGTCTACTATATGTAGATGACCTATTTGTGACAGGTGAGATTGGGTTGATTGTTGATACGAAGAGGATGCTTGCTTCTGAGTTCGATATGAAGGACTTGGGTATGATGCATTACTTTCTAGGTATGGAGGTGTGGTAGAGTGTAGATGGAATATTCCTTGGACGAGGCAAGTATGCAGTAGAGATCCTAAAGCGGTTCGGGATGATGGAATGCAAGGCCATGGGCACACCTATGGAATCGAACTTGAAGCTATTGAGTGATGCTTCATCAGAGTCAGTTGATGCCACGATGTATCGTCAGATGATTTGGTCATAGATGTACCTAACGAACACGAGACCAGATATTTACTTTGTCGTGAACACTTTTAGCCAGTTCCTGGTGGATCCTAGACATGTTCACTTGATTATTGTAAAGCATATTTTGAGGTACCTTAAGGGTACAATTGATTATGGGATCAAGTATGATGGAAATCAAAAGTTTAACCTAGAGGGTTATGTTGATTTAGATTGGGCAGGCAGTGCTACAGATAGGAAGAGCACTTTGGGGTGCTGCTTCAGTATGGGATCAGGTGTGATCTCTTGGTTTAGCAAGAAGCAATCCTGCATAGCACTGAGTACAGCCGAAGTAGAGTATGTCACATCTTGTTCGGCTAGTTGTGAGTTAGTATGGCTAAGGAAGCTACTGTCTGATTTATTTGATCTCCAATTGGATGCTACTTGTATCTATTGTAACAACCAGAGTTGTGTGAAGTTGTAAGACAACCTGGTGTTCCATGACAAGTCAAAGCATATTGATATCAAATATCACTATATCAGGGATATGGTGTAGAGAGGAGCAGTGAAGCTCCAGTATGTCGCTACAGATAACAATATTGCAGATGTGTTGACCAAACCACTAGCCAGAGTGAAGTTTTAGTACTTCAGAGAGAGGCTTGGTGTTTTTCGGATAGAAGATACTTCGAGGAGGAAGTGATGGGACACATTTGTAGGATCCATTCCAAGCATGGTGGTAAGAGGATCCTTCCCATGGTTGTGGATACAAGTGATGTGTGATGAACATCAGGATGATGCTCCAGATGATATGCATCAGGACAATGCTATGACGATGATCAAGATGATCATGTGATGATCATGTGCATCAAGATGATGTACTGTATGATGATGATTAGTATGATCATGAGTATCAAGATGATACTCCGTGGCCATGTACATGTTGTGCAGGTGAATGTAATTAGTCCTGGAGATCCGGACAGGTTTTTCTAGGCACGTAAAAGATCCTGGGATGCTCTTTAGAGATCTTGCAGGTTGCAAGACACTCTTTTAAGGTTTTGCCAGAATCACATGTAATCAGTCCTGGAGATCTAGATAGGTTGTGCTAGGCACGTAAAGGATCCTGGGATGCTCTTTAGAGATCTTACAGGTTGCAAGACACTCTTTTAAGTTTTTGCGAGTTCACATGTAATTAGTCCTGGAGATCCGAATAGACTATGCTAGGCATGTAAAAGATCCTGGGATGCTTTTTAGAGATATTGCAGGTCGCAAGACACTCTTTTAAGGTTTTGTGAAGATCACATGTAAAAGATCCTGGGAGATCCGATAGGTCGAACAGTAAGCTCGTAAAAGTCCTGGGATGCTCTTTCGAGGTTTTGTTGACACAGATAATCATCCCTGAGGATTCCACAGGATGGCCAGATATGATGAAGACCTACAGGAGGCTAGGCCTACAACCAACATGAAAAAGGGTTGGCTCTGTACAACTTCCTATGGCGAGAAGAATTGAGAGATAGCACCAATGATCGAGATGACGAGTACAGCAGCAGTCACGATGATGCTCCTATGATCCAGTGACGATGATCCACCTCCAGTATTGAAGACTTGTGACTAATGTATTGATGACTTGTGTCAAGAGAAAACGTTCCTAGTTAAGAGGGAGTGTTGATGTATTTGTAACTAGGGAAGATATTCACTTGTATATTGTATGTATTGATTTGTACTTTATTGTACCCCCAACAGAGATGTATTATTCCTCTGATTGGAAGTGTAGTCATTTGTATTTGCAAGTGTCGCAAGTATTATTGTGAGTGTTGCAACTTATATTTGATGGGTTATTAGACCACCTTAGAGGGGTCGGCCTAGTGTGGGTCAAAGGGTTATTAGACCACCCTAGTGGGGTAGTCCCAGTGACAAGTGGTAATGGGTTATTAGACTCTCCTAATGGAGGTCGACCCAATTAGAGTAAAAGGCAAGTCAAAGTTAAGTATAAATAGAGAGTGTGATGCTCTCATTTATTCATTCAATCACTCACTCACTTCACATTAGTGAGAGAGAGGAGGAGTGCACACAAGTGGAGGAGTAGCAGCTACTAGGAGAGTAGCTCTTGATTTGGGGTTTCATCTTTGTGATCTTTGTATTGGTTCTCATTCTATCTCTGAGGAAGTTGTGGGGTTTTTCTCCTTCTTGGTTTTCCCTGGTGAAATGCTTTTTGTTTCTTTTATCTTGTGTTTGATACGTTGTACATGTTGTTCTCTCAGTTAAGATCCTAGATCATATTGAATTAAATGATGAAAATCTAACACCACCTCAACACCCCCATTCACATCTTCAAAATCAAAATTTATCCACTTTGAGATGGAGGAATCTTGGGCCTTCTTCATCTCAGTGTAGAATTCCTCTTTGGGATCCTAAAGCAAAACAACGACATATCATCTTTCTCCTACAATTCTATCGATTAACATGCTTAAAAAATATAGTTAGAATTCAAATCTTAAATAATCACCTGATATGAGACAATATATCATGATAGGGTTTCTTACTTCCTCAATCCAAGTCTCTCACAACAATGCCTCCTTATAACATTTACAATAATCAATTATTTCAAAAAGTCAAGATATTTTATTTTATTAATTTCATTAATGTTTATAATGTTTAACCAAATGATAAATATAAACATGAATATCTTAGGAAATGCAGGATATTTCCCTTCTTGGAAAGGAAGTAGAGCACTCATCTGGACAACCTTGTCCAAGGATATGGTGGGGGGGGGGGCAATGTAGGTATATGGGAGGGGGATGATGTAGTTGTAAGAGATGGAGAGGATCTAGATGTAGGGGATGGGCCATAAGTAGGTGCAACAATCATATATGAAACCATTATTGATGTGGCTATAGTTGATGGAACAACATTCAATGCAATGATGGGTGCAATGGAGAGAGGGTTGTGATGGTGGACTAGGGAAGGTCAGATAGGTAATGGACTAGAAAGAGGGGATAAATATTGGTAGTGATGTACCTCCACAAAAGTATGATGGAGGGAAGCACCCTAGGGGGAATATGGATATGCCAAGCATTCGGCCATGGTTCCCAATCACCAGACTGAACATGGATTGTGGAAATAGTGGAGGGGGTGGATAATGGAATGCCATAGGTAGATATGGAGATGGAAATATGAATGAGGGAACCTTCATACAAATATGTAATACATTTGATTAGTACAAAAACATCTAAATTAACTATACCAAGACAATGACCTACATATTAATAATATAATTAATTTCACAAATGTTACATAATATACTATCATGGGATATGGGTCATAGATTAATGAATTACACTACATAGATAATTCAAGAATGATATATTATATCTTGGGATATGAAAACCCCTATACTTAAATAAAAAAGATTCAGGGGATATCTAGCTGAATAGTTCACAAGGCACAATACTTGATAAGGCTTTGCAAATGGAGTAGCCAGCTAAGTTGGTTTGGTTGTGGGAAAAACTCCATAGTGAAGGTCACTTGAGATAGAGGAGTTTTGGTATGGGTGACCTCTTGGGAAGAATTTTTCAATGGGTGCAAGCCCTATAAGTGATGATTAATGCTATGAAATTAATTTTACTAGTCTCAATCCCACTTCTTCACCCTTTTGAGCATCACCCAATGCAATGAGTGCTAATTGGACTATTCAAAGCCATGATAAATTAAGTAGTTGTGATTATACTCATGGGATATGGGTCATACATTAATTACTTAGACTACACGGATAATCCCAAAATTGATATATCAATTGTTACCTAATTGAGTGGTGATATGTTGACCCCAAGTGGAGAAGCTTTTTCAATCTCTCTTTAGTAGACACCTGTGGAAATACAACAACATGACAATTGATTTCTCATAAATAACTTTGACATTTGCAAATAATAAAAAATTTAAATCCTACATTCATAAACTCATTTAAATACCCGTGTGAGGTGCCACAATGTCTGTTGTTGCTTCCAATTCTATGTTGATATTGGGATAACTAACATCATCCCACCTAGATAGAGGTTTGCCAGCTCAAAGAAGCCATACATGCCAAAAAATACAAGTTTGATAGAAACACTTACAGTTATGTTTATGTAATAATTGTCAATTGTACAATTAAATATAAACTCAATGATTTACCATCATTTACAAATCATGCTAACCTCAAGCAAAGATATGTCATGTGTAGGATCCTCCATTAGTACATGGAAAGTATTCCCACAATGAGTGTATTAATGTGGTAGTTCCTTGGTAGAAGAATAATCCCTTTCCTGATTACCTATCATGGAATGTCCATGCTCAATGCAACTTGAAGGACCTACACTTGACGTCCTACCATACTCATTTAATGATTCATGTCTATATGATTCCACAAATGCACTGTGATGCAATAGACTATGTGTAAGATATGATATTACAATGGCCAGTGTCAGCTAAGTGATATAATAGTTGCGGTATTTGTGGGGGGGATTACAAGTACGCCTAGGAGCAGGTGTCCCTCTTGGTGCATTATGCCTAGTCATCGGTCAAACTTGAGTAGAGCCAAGACCAACCACCAAAAATTATCCAATGTAAAATAGTTTCCATGGATACCCATCATGAACTCATCCCATATTTTTCGAAGAAAGTATACGGAAGTCTACCTATTATTGCAAAGAGGTTAATAAAAAACCATCAACCAATTACTAATCTATGTTTGTTTCCTTGGTTCGTATGTGCACCAATCCATGCAAATTATTCTCTTTCATGGATTAGGGGATCGGTTGGTTCTCATGTCAATGAAATATCCAACAAGTATTGGTTTTGTAATGTTCAAGTATTTGATCTATTCTTTACTTTGACTAGTGGAGTAGACATGTCTCATACTTGACCTATATTCATATGGACTCATCAATTGATTGTGTGCATGGAAAACATAGGAAATTAATCTATCAAGAGACGTGGCTAATGAATGTTGTGATTGTTCCCTTGTGGTCTCGAGCTCTCGAACCAAGTTTCTCAATTGCTTTAAATGTTGGTTAATTTGGGTTTATTTATTTAGGTTTTCCTATGGATTAATATGTGAAGTTATTCCTTTCTTTTGGTTATTTTTTGTGGATTTGATTCAAGGTTTTGTACCATTGTAATCAAATGCAAACAATTGCATGTAAAAACAAGAATTCTTTTGAAATTATGATATTTTTCTTTATTCAAACAAGCATATAAATGAAAAAATGAATGACTTACCTCAAAGATCATGTCTAATTGAGATGGGGAGGTTGTGTCCATGATCAAGACGCACTTATGTTTCAAATAATCCAAGCGATGGGTGAAGACACTCGGTGGATGAATAATTGGGAACTTAACGAGGCTCACTGTCCTTTTTAGTTTTTTATGGATAGAGCAGCACACATATTATAGAAATGCATGCACGCTATTTTAATAAAAATCACACCCATGTGTTAATAAAAACAATGTGGACACATTCTTTTCCATATCGTGCATCTTACGTGGAGGTTTGACAATTTCCAATCCTCCAAAAAATGCAATTTGTGAATGCTTGTGTGAACATGTGTGCATTTTTAAAAATTTAACACTTGCATATTCCTATTGCAATGGGTTTAGGTACCAACTTCCTATTGGAACCCTAATAATAGTTGGTTTTGGGAAAAAAAACATTGGGTCTATAGGGTAGTGTTTTTCACTCATAGACGAGGTTGGAAAAGATGATGACTTCAATTAATATTATCTTAGAAGAGGTTGATTAGTTGTGTTCTTACATGAACCTGAGCCAATAAATTAGAGGCTTGTTTAATCTTGCACCATATACAATTGTAGGTGTTCATGTCAAAGGAACTCATCAAATTTCATTATGTGACACTCAGGCTATTTTTTAAGGATTATAAAAGTATACTTAAGTATAGTATTATAGGCGATTATTTTGGATTGAAAAAAACATATATATAGAATGAGAGGCGAATATTAAATATGAAACCTACAATTTACTACTGAAACTTGTGAATTTTGGTGAATATTACAATAAAAAAAAAACATATTTTATGTAAATATAGACGATATTAGAGACTAAAAATGACCAAATCGCAAATTTATTTTTTGAAAAAATGCCCCAAAAATAGCCAATTGGCGAAATTTCGCCCTTAAAAATTTCCCTGGTGACACTATATATGGTGCACTAGATATGGTAGTTCAAATGGATGATGATTTTTTGATTGGAGAATGAATTAAGTGTTTATTTGAAGAAGCAAAAGGAGGAGGTCATGTAGCATCAATATCACTTCCAATATATTGGATTTGTTGAAAATAGTATTAGGGATCCTGAGCTTTTGATCAATGCACTTCAACATTGTGAGATTGGCAAGTTTAGAGTAGTAATGGCATTATTCAAGAGGGATTGGAAGACATACAGATGGTGATATTAGAATTCATTTAGATGATCCAATAACCATTTAGATTAATGATTGGATAATTATACTAAGAGGTGAGTCACGAAGAGACAAGTCAAAGGAACTCACTAAATTTTATCATTTGACACTATAGATGGTGCACTAGAGATGGTAGTTGAGATGGATGATGTGTTATTAAGTGGAAAATAACCTAAGTGTTTGTTTCAAGTAGTGGAAGGACCTGTAGCATAAATATCACTTGCAATATATTGGATTGGTTGAAGAAAGGAATAAGGAATCTAAGCTTTTGAGTGTGCAATTCATCGTTGTCAAACTGGCAAGTTGGGGGAAATAATGACATTGTTCTAGATGAGTCAAAGTACTTAGAGATGATGATGTTTGAGATCTTTTAGATGATCCCTTAACCATTTATAAGAAACGATTGAGTAATTCTACCAAGACAAAAAAGAGGAAAATGAACTTTTGGTGACTGCTAAAGTACTGAATTATTCAACAAACTTTAGTAAAGGAAATGGGTTGACAAATGTGGCTTGGTAATTTGTAAAAGTGTTCTAAAGCAGTATATAGTAAGGTATATTAGTTTCCACTATGCCTATTAGAAGAAATTGCAAGACAAGGCTTCAAAAATACATTCAAATCTACCATAAAGGGGAGGAAAATTCCAAGACCATCATTAGATACTTGGACATAAGGAACAAGAATGAGGAGTTTTTTGATGAGTTGGAAAGAGGAGGAACTTTTGTTTGTTTTATGATGTAGCCTTTATTGGAAACAATCCATAATGGTTGTCTATTCTTCACATTGAGTTCACCTTAGGTGATATGCTATCCAAAAGTGGAATGTTGGGCATGGAAGCACCAATACATTGACGCCTTAGAATAATTCATTGAGTTATAAGAGGTGACTTGACAATTTTAAGGAATGGATTGAGACATTTCCTTTCTTCAAAAAACCCTTACAACAGACTAAAGTGTAGATGAAATTGAGTGTCTAAGCATGAATACGTGAATTCTAATAGCTAGGATGAGATAGTTGGATTAACTACCCATTCTATTGAAGGCATGGATGACCTCAAGTTGAAAAAACATGGTATATTGGTTAAAGTATTGTAGTTGTTAGTAAGTTTAATAAGTGATCTGAAATGGATTAATATATAATTTGTCATTTATTTGGTGCTTTTGCGACTAGAAGATTGGATGAGTTGGCTTGTAGGGCCCATTTTAGGGGCAGGTCCCATATTTACATATTTTTTGGGGGGTCAAATGTTCCCAACACTTTGGATTACCATTCATGTGATTTTGCACTCCAAAAACTTTCGAATGGTTCGAGAATCACTTCAAACAGAGCCCGTATAGGAATGTATGCTTCCATTAGGCTGACCTATTCAATTGACCACCATGCTACCAATTGGATTCCACATTAGCTCTCATTTCTCACACATGTGAAACTAGTCACGTGTGAACTACCAAGAACATTATAGAAGTTCCAGAACCCTAACCCTATTCAAGAGTTGGGGCATGCAAAACCCCTAAAATTATCCCTAGACTACTATAGGGTTATGTTAAATATCAGGTCATTAGGAGATGAAGGGGTTCAATTTTTTTGATGTTATTGTATTATTTCATAATTGAGGAACAAAATGAGAGTGGATATTAAACTAGAACCTACGAGATAGGAGATCATGTAGTAGCCATTTTGGTAGCATAGTCATAGAGTAGGATTTCATTTGTATTTGCATTTTGATATGAATAGCAAGGCATAGTCCTCATTTGTGGATGGAATTTTCCCAATAGTGGCTTTCTCCAGGGTATATCTTGTGTTATTATGCACATTTTGTACTTATTTTCTTTGCTTATTCTCATTTTAGATCCAATTAATTAGCATTCAATAAAAATAAGCTAACAAAAAGAACTAAGTTGTAAGATCTTTTGTGATGAAATGTTCCTATGGAATATCTATGGTAGTTTACATATCAATAAGTTTACCATTAGATAGTTTTGCAACATTATTGTTGAAGGTTGGTTTTTATTAGTAGCAACAACATTGGGAAGTTGTGTGAGCTTCTTAGCAAAGGTTGGGTTGAAGCAAAAATATTGTTGGGTTGTTGAGTGACCTTCTTAATCAAGGCTCAATTGCAATGACAATCGCATAAATGGAAGCAATATGTGAATCTAGGAAGTGGAGTGTGAAAGAATTAGGCAAAGGCACTTTAGACGAAAGGAAGTTTGAGCAGTGAGAACCTAAATGGTGATTTTGGAAAATATCATTGCCAAGTGGTTGAAGGAGTCATTCATGGATGGATGTCAGAATTTGAATAGTAGACTTTTGAGGAAAATGGGTTTCTTGGATACATTTCTAGAGACATTGATAATTTTTAAGTTTGGGAGGATGTAAGGCCTTTTCCTTGTAGTTGGAAATGGGAAACCCTACTCATCTATTGAAATGTCCATTGCAAAAATTTAGTTGGATACAACAATAGGTTGTAAATGGGACAAGCATGCCGTGAGCATGCCTTAACCAGTCTTGTATAATTGGCAAGGCACATCTATGTGTCAAAGATCTTGGAAAACTTATTTGGCTAAGTATTGTAGAGAGAATAGGGTTATCATTTGAGTTTCTTATAGAAGACACATGGTGGCTTGAATGATGCCCACTACTTTTCTCAAGTGGTTCATAAGTGTATTGGGAAGAAGTTCCTTAAGCTTGTGGGCATAAAACCTTAGTATGGAAGCATAAGGGGCTAGTTCAATTGGACATGCATATGGAGTTGGACAAATAAATATAGCATAATGTGAAGTATAAGGAATGGAAAGCAATGAATTTGACATTGTTGAAGTGGGAATATTATGAGCACTAAGAACATGAATCTTTTTGTATGCCTTGGAAAAGAACACATGACCTAGTTGGATGTGAACCAAAGGGGATGAATTTTCATATCTTGGCGAGTGGATAGAATAGATTGCATGTTTGGATCAACTTAGGCATGGCTCATAACGTTTAAATTTTTAAAAATTAAAAATCTAGTGATATTAAATGTCGTCTTATAGGTTCGGCTTCAAGACACTTATTAGAAGAGGAAAGAAGAGATGCCTCGTTCATGGAGGAAAGAAGAGAAAATAAGATATACATCGTTCATAGAGGAAATAAGAGCAAAGTATTTATACCTGCAGGTTGATAGAGGAAATAAGAGCAACTGAGGAGAAGATTGTCCGAAAGTAAATCGCCACCTGGAACACATTGTAGATCGGGAAAACTGAAATTGATGGACACGTTGGTTCAGGAATTGATTGACTCTTTAACGCTTTTAGCCATTATTTTTACTCATCTACTTATTTATACGATGTCGCTTTCATTCAACAATAATGTGGAGGACTGACATTATTAATAATGTGGATAGTCAGTATGAAAAACATATGGGC
The DNA here is from genome assembly GCA_027924585.1 of Larix kaempferi. Classification (NCBI taxonomy): domain Eukaryota; kingdom Viridiplantae; phylum Streptophyta; class Pinopsida; order Pinales; family Pinaceae; genus Larix; species Larix kaempferi. The sequence goes on from BSBM01000626.1 coordinate 2,058,785, forward strand.
CTGTCTGATGAAGAAATAGCCAGACTGCAATCTTTTAAGTACACAACGAAACCCATAACAGAAGAAAAGGAGGAGCGTTGTAGCATCTGTTTGTGCAGAATGGAGGAAAATGAAGAATCCCGACAGCTACCTCAGTGCACACATTTCTTTCACAAATTCTGCGTTGACAATGGTTGCATCTGAAGAGGACCTACCCACTCTATAATACGAGTATCTATTGAAATTCTTTTGAACGTCCACTAAAACTTAAAATAAGAATTAAATGAGAATCATTTTCTAGTATAGATTCATCTTAAACTTGTATTTATCAAAACATTAAGAGGGATTTAATTTCTTAAAGTATAATTGCAGATTGATCTATGCTTTTGTTATTTCATTTTAGAAGCTGACATAGATTTTTTCAATAACTTTTGTTTTGTTTTAATTTATTATTTTATCAATCTACTTTTTATTTGATTTTAATTTTTAATTTTATGAGTTTATATAATTTTTTTTAATTTTTAATAGCATAACTTTAGAAATATGACATCTCTCTCATACTCTGTTGTAAAGCACCTTACTATTTTTGGTATAATGAATTCAATAGGACTATCATATTGTACAACAATTTTCTATCATCAAAAAATTCATAAATTCATAATAGTGAAATAACATCCTAAACTTAGTACTTCGATGAATCTCACTCATTACTAACTCATTTTTTTCATAAAAATCATATTGCTAATCTCGTGGATTTCACTAATAAATAAAAAAACTTGGGAAAATTATAAGTTCTTTAATTCAAATTACATTGTTTGTGTTGTTACTATGGTTTTCCTTGTTACGTAATTGATCAACCTCTATAGTATAAAGGCCCTTTCGACCACACGAATCCAAGTACCTTTCAAAATTTCAATTTGTTATTTAGAATCACGATTAGACATTACCATTTTTATCATTATAGTTATAATCTGTATTTAAAGGAGTTTCTACAACTCAAAATTAAATAAATTTTTTGTAATAATCACTAAATTTAAATATAAGCTTGAATATATATGTTAATGTATTTGCAACTTCGGAATATATTCACTTGTATATTGTATGTATTACATTTGTACCTTATTGTATCCTCAATAGAGATGTATTATTCCTCCGATTGGAAGTGTCGTCAATTGTAGTTCCAAGTGTCGCAAGTATTATTGTAAGTGTCGCAACTTATATTTGATAGGTTATTAGACCAGCTTGTTGGAGTCGACCCTGTATGAGTTGTGTGGGTCAAAGGGTTATTAGACCACCCTAGAGGGGGTCGGCCCAGTCAGTATTATGTTAAGTGGTTAAATTGAGGCTGACCTAATTGAGTAAAGGTTAAGTCAAGTTAGTGTATAAATACAGAGTTTGTCTCTCTCATTTTACACATTCTATTGTTCACTCACTTTGCATTAGTGAGAGAAGAGGAGGATGCGCATAAGCGGAGGAGGAGCATGCTGTTGAAGTTATATATCTCTTGGGTTTGATCATGGTGATCATTGTATTGATGCCTACTCTATCTATGAGGAAGTTGCGGGGTTTTTCACCTTCTTGGTTTTCCCCGGTGAAATGTTTTGTGTCTCTTGTCTTTTGTCTTTTATGGTTGATATGTTGTACAGGTTATTCATTCAGTTAAGATCCTAGATCAGAATGAATTAAATTTTGAAAAACTAACATGGTATTAGAGCTAGCCTGAAATAAGGCATGGTATGGCATTTATGAGACTTGTTGCACTTGTGACAAATTGGAGGCTAGGGCTTGATATAGAAAAAACCAGTCATTGTAGAACTTTAGCTATAAATCCATTTTGGAAAAGGTTCAGGAACTAAAACATTTAAAGGTCGTAGATAACATCCCCATGTACCTTGTGTCAAAATCACAACATCTAATTCGTTGTACTTTGTGATTTATGATCTGTACAATCTAGGGTTTCTGCCTCCTCCAGATCTCAGTCATAAATAAGTGACCTAGGAAAAAAGGTCACAACTTGGGCTAGGAAGCTCCAAATGAAATTTCGTAAAAGGTGACAGGTAGGGCACAGATTTTAATTTCTCAGGTAACATTTTCAGAGGCTGAAGTTGAACCAATGACACGTGGAACTCCGTACAAGTTCGCTCTCCAGTTTTATCCCGTAAACAGATCACATTACGACACTTGGAATAACTCTCTCTCAGAGAATCCATTTGAGGTCATATCTATGGGGTTGGAAAAAATACAAGTCAGGTTACCATAGGTAGAAGTTTTAGACGCTGTGGATTCATAATTTTTGAGTTACACTAGAAACAATCGGGTACATATTTCTTTCCAAACATAATTGGATTCTAAGCACCTTCATTTTTGGATCATCGCTGCTGTGGGAAATTAGGGTTTCAGAGAAAGTTGAAATTCTTGGACATGGAGACCACGGATAAATTCTCCCCATAAAAATAGAAATTTAGAGACCAAGATCGAATTTTTTGGTTGGGCAAAAGGTCGGGCTTGATCAAACCCTAATTCAGGATTTTGATAAAAAAGGTGGAAAATTAGGGGTTTTGCAAAAGTTGGAATTTTTTAAGTCTGTGACCATGGCTGGAAGCTACTCATAACATACAAAGTTTAGATATTTGGATCGAACCTTTTGGTTGGGAAGAAGGTCTGTCTTGATCAAACCCTAGTTCAGGATTTTGATTAGAAAGGTGGAAAACTAGGGTTTCTGCAAAAGTTGGAATTTTTGAAGTCCGTGAGCATGGCTGGAAGCTCCTCAGAAAAATCAAATTTTAGGGCTTTGGATCAAACCTTTTGGTTGGGAATAAGGGTGGGATTTATCAAGTGAATCTTGAAATTTCAAAGGCAATTTTGAGGGGTCAAATTTTGCAGTTTTCAAAATTGAAGTATACCAGCTTGATCAACTCAGCAAGCCACATCTTTCCATCCATTCAGAAGTTTGAAATTCAAATTTTTAATTTTTAGGGTTTCTATGACAAACCTTAATCTAGCTCTAGATCCAGTTTGAGCAAATCAAAGTGGATTGGGTTAATCCTAGAAGAGAATGAATTGGACACCTACATAAGTAAAGAAGTTCCAGTTCTAGAGGGAGATGAGGCTGAGGCTTTACATGAGAAGGCTACAAGCAATCCCGACAGGTATGACTTGAAGAGATACAGGTACGTTTTGAAATCTGTTCATGATTAAGTTTATGATATGCTTGTCTTCATATTATTGAGGTTATTACAATCTTGATTAATGTTAGATTTGGCTCATCAGTCTAGTAAAAGTATGAATGCATGTGCATGATAGAATACATTCATTTGATTAGGGTTATGGCATTTATGATTGTACTAATGTACTATGATGTTGTATGAGGTTGATGTTGTCCGCTAACATGTAAGGTACATAAAGAAAGACAAATCAAGTTCTAGATCAATAACATATGACTATGGTGACATGAAGACAAACAATCATGAAGCTCTACTTATGAGGTATGTATAATTTGGTTCTACAATGCTTAACCTATGAGATATGCAGGTTACTAGCACAAGTCATTGAAGAGAACAAGAAGACATTATGCAAGTATATTAGACATCAATAGTTAACATGATAACCAGGTATTCTTTTCCTATATCAAGTTAGAATCCTACCTTGTGTTAGGATCTTATAATTTTGTATGAATGATAATGATTATTCTTGAATGTTAGAAGTTTAAGTAATCAAGGGTTTATGCATATTATGTTTTTTACTTTGATTGATGATATGACTAACCAGAAGAGTCCTATGGTCAATAAGAATATGCATAAGTAATAGAAGTCCTCCTTGAAACCTTAAATACTAACGCTTATTACTTGTGTGTGAAATAATCATGACCATACATGTTAAGTTTATTTAGGATCATAATGTTTTGATAGTATTAAGATTATACTAATGGATGTATGATCATGTATGAGATCTTGAGGATGACACTAGTGCACACTTAAGAATGTATAGTGTTCTAGGATGAATATAAGTTCAAGGACAGGTAATCCAGGAAGCAAAGATCAAGAGGGAGCACACTCGAGTAGTTCCTGCAAGGAAGCAAAGATTGAGAGGGATTCCACCCAACAACCAAACAAAGATAACTATTTGAATTGTTATGTATATGATTACTTAAATGATGTTATTCAACCATGTACATACACATGATTTAGGATGAATATTATGCAGATTAGAAAAGTTGCATTAATGAACAAGATACTACTAATATGCAAGTAATGGGTAAGTGGCCTATGGTACTGTACAACATTCCATTGCTACTTATCTAGAATAAAACCTCTTTGTTGACATGTTGGGAGTTGTGCACACTCTTAACAATGTTCTGGTAGAGATGGAAGGCATCTAGAAAGTTACAGAATATGGATAAATGTTGTATTGAAACATTGGCTAAGATAATTGCATGATGGTATGACATATGTCTTTATGAGTAAGAATTTGTTCTGAAATATATAAGATGTTTCTAATCATGCAATTGAACTTGTCTTGTAGGAAAGACTGTGTACCTACAAAAGAAGGACTACAACATTTGTTCTGCAACAAATTTCAAAGAAAACTATCTATTGAATATACTTCGAGGAAGAAGTGATGGGACACATTTGCAGGAGCCATTCCAAGCATGGTGAGAGGAGGATCCTTCCCTTGGCTGTGGATGTAAGCGCTAAGTGATGAGCATCAGGACGATGCTCCAATTATTGCTTTGGATATGCATTAGTTTTATGCTTTGTATGATCAGTTGGATCATGTATATTGATATGTATCAGTTGGATGCTTTGTATGATTAGTTGGATCATGTATATTGATATGCATCAGTTGGATGCTTTGTATGATCAATTGGATCATCTATATGTATATGCATCAGGGAAATGCAGTCACGATGATCAGGATGATCACGTGTGATGAGTATCAGGACGATGCTCTGGATGACATGCATCAAAATGATGTAGTGACGATGATCAGGAGGATCATGTGTGATGAGTATCAGGATGATGCTCTAGATAATATGCATAAGGACGATGCTATTATGAAGGACTTGCGTATGATGCACTACTTTCTACGCATGCAGGTGTGGCAGAGTGCAAATGGAATCTTCCTTGGACAACGGAAGTGTGCAGTAGAGATCCTGAAGATGTTCGGGATGATGGAATGCAAGGCCATGGCCACACCTATGGTATCGAACCTGAATCTACTGTGTGATGCTTCATCTGAGTCGGTTGATGCCACGATGTATTGTCAGATGATTGGGTCCTTGATGTACATGAGGAACACAAGACCAAATATTTTCTTTGTGGTGAACACATTGAGCCAGTTCCTGACGGATCCTAGAAGTGTTCACCTGGTTGTTGTAAAGCATATTCTGAGGTACCTAAAGGGTACGGTTGATTATGGGCTCAAGTATGATACGAATCAAAAGTTTAACCTAGAGGGTTATGTTGATTCGGATTGGGCAGGCAGTGCCATTGATCGGAAGAGCACTTCGGGGTGCTGCTTCTGTATGGGATCCGGTATGATCTCTTGGTTTAGCAGGAAGAAGTCTTGTGTGGCACTGAGTACAGCCGAAGTAGAGTATGTCGCACCTTGTTCAGCTAGTTGTGAGGAAGTATGGATTAGGAAGCTACTGTCTGAGTTATTTGATCTCTTGTTGGATGCTACCTATATCTTTTGTGACAACCAGAGTTGTGTGAAGTTGTCTGAGAACCCAGTGTTCCATGACAGGTCAAAGCACATTGAGATCAAATATCACTATATCAAGGATATGGTGTAGAGAGGAGCAGTGAAGCTCATGTATGTTGCAACGGACGAGCACATAGCCGATGTGTCGACCAAGCTGTTGGCCAAAGTGAAGTTTGAGTACTTTAGAGAGAGACTTGGTGTACTTCATATCGAGATTCCTTCCAAGGGGAAGTGATGAGTCCGGAGACATAGATGCACATGAGCCATTCTCACATGGTGGTAGGTGTGTCCTCCCATGGTGCAGATATAAGGGTTGGGGCCATTCCAACATGGTTGAAGTGTGTCTTCCCATGGTCGTTGATGTGAGAGTTGTTCCATTTGAGCATGGTTGAAGTGTCTCATCCCATAGATGCGATATAAGTGCTATGCCATTCGAGCATGGTTGAAGTGTGTCTTCCCATGGATGCGATATAAGTGTTGTGCCATTTGAGCATGGTTGAAGTGTGCCTTCCCATGGCTGCGATATAAGTGTTGTGCCATTCCTAGCATGGTTGAAGTGTGTCTTCCCATGGCTATCGATATAAGTGCGACGCCATTCTCGCATGGTTGAAGTGTGTCTTCCCATGGCATAGATATAAGTGTTGAGCCTTTCATGGATGGTTGAAGTGTGTCTTCCCATGCTGGTGAATGTAAGTGCTGTGTGATGTGCATCATGGTTGTGATCCATGGACTATGAGGTGATCTGAAGCCAATGAGGTGACAGTATGGTGCACAGGTTTTGTAGAGACATATAATCAGTCCTAAGATGCTCTTGCAAGTTTTGTAGAGGTAGTGTAATCAGTCCTGGGAGATCTTGTAGGTTTTACAGAGGCAATGTAATCAATCCTAAGGTGTACCTACTTGATGGATTGCTCGTGTAGATGATGAAGACCTACATGGAGGCTAGGCCTATATCCAGCATGAAAAAGGGTTGGCTTTGTAGAACTTCCTATGATGAGTAGATTAGTGATTGATTGAGATAGCAATAGCAGTGACGATGATGCTCTGTGATCTAGTGATGATGATCTAGCTTCAGAATTGAAGACTTGTGCATATATGAATTGATGACTTGTGTCAAGAGAATACCTTCCTAGTTAAGAGGGAGTGTTGATGTATTTGTAACTTTAGAAGATATTCACTTGTATATTGTATGTTTTACATTTGTACCTTATTGTATCCCCAACAGAGATGTATTATTCCTCTGATTGGGTGTCGTCAGTTGTACTTGCAAGTGTCGCAAGTATTATTGTAACTGTCGCAACTTATATTTGATGGGTTATTAGACCACCTTGTTCGGGTCAGCCCTGTATGAGTTGTGTGGGTCAAAGAGTTATTAGACCACCATAGTGGGGGTCGGCCCAGTCAGTATTAAGTTAAGTGGTTAAATTGAGGCCAACCTAGTTGAGTAAAGGTCAAGTCAAGTTAGTGTATAAGTAGAGAGTGTGTCTCTCTCATTTTACCCATTCTATTGTTCACTCACTTCGCATTAGTGAGAGAAGAGGAGGATGAGCACAAGTGGAGGAGGAGCATGCTTCTGAAGTTATATATCTCTTGGGTTTGATCATGGTGATCATTGTATTGATGCTTATTCTATCTCTAAGGAAGTTGCGGGGTTTTTCACCTTCTTGGTTTTCCCTAGTGAAATTTTTTGTGTCTCTTGTCTCTTGTCTTTTATGCTTGATATGTTGTACATGTTATTCGTTCAGTTAAGATCCTAGATCAGAATGAATTAAATTCTGAAAAACTAACAATATATATATATATGATGATGATGATGATGATGATGATTAACGTTACCTAAGACTAATTTTGGTTTATTCGACTTTAAGAAGAGTGGAAAAAGGGGATTATTTGGTTTGTTTTAAAATTTTATTCCTATGCTCAAAAAGTTTGGAGAGAAGATTTTCTAGCTTGGTATAGTCTTGGCAAGTTAGGAGTTTAGAAAGGTTTGTATTGAAATAAATATTATGAAATTGAGATCTAATGTGGGTGTAAACGGGACACTCTAAGAGAATGAGTTTCATCCTCAACGCTCATAGACTCACAAAGATGGCCAATCCTTTCTGTCCAAGGTGTTTTAGGAACTAACCAACGACCCGTTTCGCTGTGGAGCTCATGAGAGTTCATTCTTATCTTAGCTATATCAATTTTCTTCTTTGAGCTAGTTAAAACCAAGAGATACTTCTGAACTTCTAAACTAGGGTTAATGACCTCTTTATAGTACCTTAATTTTCTTTTTGTCTCTAATTCTTTCTCACACCACATTTTCTCTTTAAACTTAGAAGTAATAATGTTTTTGATATTAATGATATTTTGCAAATGTTCATTTTTGTTGATGCCCCAATGGTTTAACCAAGCTCTTGAATCTTTATACCATCATCGTTTGAGGCGCATGTGGATTTGACTTGATTTTAAAGAAATTTTAGGAAGTCTCTCATCTCCCATGTTATTTATTTTGTGTTTGTACATCGGGTACCTAGTCATAGCCATACTCTCAATGGGGGAGAGAGTTGTTTCTATGAGGAGAATAGGATAGGGCATATTACTTTTAATTTTGAGGTTATAAGCTATGAAACGCTTCTGGATCTACTCAATATTTCTCCAATAATCTCTAGAAATGTTACAACCCCACACTTCATAGCCGTATAAGATAACAGGAATGACTAGAGCTTCAAAAAACAACTTCTTTTTATCCCATATGACGAGGTTGGATGACTTGCAATTGTTTTCGAGGCCAAAATAGACATTCCATCCTCCATTGATTCTTTTCTCTATGTTGTAGTTCCAATTGAGTTTATGATGAATGTCAATACCGAGATATTTATAAGAATTTACCTCGTCCAAATTGTTATTGTCATAAATAAAATTAGTGTATGTTCCTTTCTTAGACTTTATAATCACAACTTTTGTCTTGTTAGTGTTAATAGTCACACCCATATTAGAGCAGATATATTTAAGAGTTCTTAACTGCTTATCAAGATCAAAGTGACATCTTTCCATAAGAACAATATTATCAGCATAGAGCATGAGGATGATAACTATCCCAACTAATATAGTTCCAGCACAACCTGCTTCTTCTAAATAAATTTCAAGCTTGTCCATGTCAATGCCAAAAATGGTGGGGGAGAGGGGGAAACCTTGTTTAACTCCGATATTAAAATTTATATCCGTCGACCACCCTTTAGTGTTCCTAAACTTGGAAATGACCTTTTCGTATAACCGTATCGTGGCATCTCTCAACTCAAGAGGAACTTGAAGCTCCTCTAACCTATTCCAAAGTTTATTTCTAGGCACCGTATCAAATTATTTTCTTAAATCCACAAAGAAACAAAATAGATTAGACTTATTATTGAATCTTTCCTCCACAATGATCCTAAGCGTAACAAGGTGGTCTATGGTTGAACGGTGTCTTCTAAAACTGGATTAGCATTTATTCTGCTTACAATTTGTTTCTAGCCAATTACTGATCTTATTTTCTAAGATAATACCTTATAACTTAGCTAAAAGAGGGCTAATCATAATGGTCTGATAATTAGAGGGGTTATTTTTATCGCCAGTTTTGAAAATAGGGATAATACTGCTTCTCAGTAGGCAGTGTTTACTCTAATAACGCATTCAACATTTCAGGAGATCATGCTGTAAGATCCATAGATAAGTTTCACCATCTTCAAAAAATGCAACTGTTTATGAATCATTCCACAACAATGAGAGCCCCTTGGTTGAAACTACAATTGGGTCATCCCAATCCAACTAAAAATACCAATTTAGTCGTGTTTTTTAGTTTTTACAACCCTAATTGTTGATGATGTATTCTTTATGGTTTGCAAATGTGACGTGGGATAATCCACTGGCCACATGTCTTTTTGTTGGAAGGATGTTTCCATATACCCCACTAACTCAGCCAATGAGTGACTCTCTTAGTTTGTCACTGATCTCTAGCAACCTTATTCGTTCAATTCCGTTGGTACAGTTGAATCAAGATTAGAATTGGTAATCCTTATTAATTTATTTGTTTGATTAGGCATGTTGTTATTATTTCTTAAGTAGAAAATGTTTTTTTGTGGTTGTGAAGCTTTCAAACCACTTTTGGGAAGATTCATTACCACCCAGAATGCCAAAAGGTGCATTTCCACATGTTCCCATCCAAGTTGGCAGAAAGGATTCCATGGAATACAAAGGTATGAGAAATGAAATCCGAGTGGACCAACCGAACATGGGCACGTGGAAGGTAGATTTAGACGATGTCAGGTGACATCATGTAAATAAATTACCTAAGAAATCCATGTCATATAATTCAAATTCAAATTTCTTGTCGATAAAGTGAAATTAGCTATAGAGACCCATCTTCCTACCTCTCATTTACCTACTAGGTAACTCTATTTTCCTAATCTCCCTGTTTCTTTTAATTTTACTACAAGCCAAAATTATTACCCATGCTGTCATCCTCCTCCAAACGAAAACCTCCCACACCTAGAAGCTCTTATGACAAGCATTTATATACCATAACGCTGATATTTTTGACATTTAAATGTGTCATCCTCTAATCTCCATCTTACCCTTGTTGTAGTGAAGGAAAAGCATGTAGCTGGCCTAAACCCTTGTCACTTATGGGAAACCAATATTTCACATGGTGTCTATCCGCAGGATGTCCCTTTTCTTAAGTTGGTTACCTGGTGTGTTGCTCAATATTCAATGGATCAAAAAATTATACTTTCCCCTAACCAATCTAACCCACTATGCATAGTATCAAAGGAATCCCTAGCAAAGATGTGCTTTGAAAGACCTTCCATTCCTATTGCTCCTGAATGAAGAAAATTTACCTATATCATATCAATCCTTGAAGCATGCTCACAAAAATCATTTCCTTTCCAAGCACCTAAAAGAAGGTACATGGATATCCCATCTGGTCCTCCACCGTATCCCTCTTCATTCTTAGAAAATTTGAAGAAGGTTATCACCTTAATAAGTATTTTGTTAGGATATCACCATGATAAAGAAACAGATGAATCCATCCTTGGTTTTTTGTCCTTTATAACCCAAACAACATGGGTTATGCTACCCAAGTTTGACCTATGCCAATACCAAGTTGATAAGATTCATTCCCAGCTTGCTCAATTCTCAGCTTTAGAAAAATTTAGGTATCCTTCCTATGTCTTTTTTCAAAATTTTGTACCAAAATTTTGCACATTTCAAATATTTGTTGTTAAGTGCTAGAGGACAAGTAGGAGACCAATTGCTTGCTTAAAAGTGGACATATTTTGTACTCAGACAACCAAACAACCTCAATTTTCAAATATTTACAAACAGGGTGATGAATGTGGTATACTACCTCCTGAAAGGTTCAACTCCACCAAGGATTTTCTCTCAGTATCAAGAGTTGTTACAACTAATCCCAAACACTAGAGTGGGTGATTGGTTCATGTATGAAAAGCATATTGTCATAAGAGTGTATGGGTTGAAGAAGATTCTTACAAGTTTCCAGTAGTCCTCAGACCTAAGGATTTTTCCTTGGAAACAAGTTATACAACTTGATGCGAACTTTATACTCAAAACAAGAACTCTAGCCATAAAAACTCATATTTTTGCATAAAAAATAGCAAAAAACAACCCCGAATCAAAAAGTCGTGCTACTGGTAGCACCACTTTTTTTTGGTGGTTAAAAATATAGACACATACCAAAACAATACTTATTGTTGTTTACAAAAATCTTAAAATCAAGCCATGAATTAAAAACTAATGCTACTGGTAGCACACTTTTTCAAAAAATGGAATTATTATATCATATTTTCATAACTTAAAATTGTATTTATTAAATCTCTTAGTAACAGTATATAAAACTTGTACTTTGTTTAACACAAATTATTTAAGAAATTATTTCACCACTCTTTCTACATAAAATACAAAAATTTCTAATAATATTCATAATAAAAAAAAAAAAATTAAAAAAATCTTTCAGAAAGGTATTTTTTTAAAACTTTATAAAACATAAATGATAAAAACTTGAAAAATAAATCATTTTAATATCTATATCTATATCTATTTATATATATATATATATATATAATTTATAAAAAAAATATTAATTTTTTTTATAATTTTCATGGGTACTGTATTTCCCTGCCGGTGAGTTGATATCCTCGAGTGGCGTCTGCTTAGGCCCCAAAACAAATAACATTGTGGAGTATCATGCAATCATTGGACTTCTCACTGAAGTTTCTTCTCTTGGAATCCATCACTTTATAGTTTACCTAGACTCTAAACTTGTGGTATCCCAAATGAATCACATTTACATCATCCATGATCCTACATTACTTCGTTTATGCAGAAGGGTGTGCCTCCTTGAATGATTATTTGATTATATTTCATATCAACATGTACCAAGGGAATTCAACATGGTGGTTGATTCATTAGCTAACTATATGTTGGATTGACATATATCCCACACATAATCAACACATCATAACAACACATGTAAAAAATGTAAATACACAAGTCATCATAAATAAACCATAGAGATAGATCCATAGTATATATCATGTAAAAAAAATTAATATCACATATAATATCATGGTGCGGTAAAAGACAAAAATTGGGATTATAACCCATAACAAATTGGCACTCTGGCCTACATATTGTGTACATGCCTCTAAACAAAAAACTACAACCAAATCCTAATCGCGAGGTGCACAATGCTCATGGAAACACACCACTTCCCTAGCCACACAGCAGAGTAGTCTACCAATGCACTCTGGAAACCCTACAGTGTTCCTCTGGAGATGGTAGGGAACTTCGAGCATCCTCACAGGGAGAATACCCATAGTCAACCCCTCGAGATTTCGTTTTGCATCACAAATTCCCCCTTCTTCATCCTCCTCATCCTGGTACTCAACCCCTCATTGATGCAATGGTGAAGATCCTACTGGCATCACGAGTCCGCGATCTGCAACAATACACGTACATATTTTATATCTTTTCACGCTTTAAAATATATATATATATATATATAATTTAAAAAATTCAAAAACACATTTTGAAGGTCATATACCTGACTCATCCTAATCATCATCCTTGGGTAACTCCAGTTCGTTGTCGCCACAGAAGTTTACCCCAACATAGGGATAGTCTTCTATCATCACTATTTGCTCCTGGAGCCAAGAGAAGAAGTAATCACGAAAGGATAAAACTTGCGTCCCACCAAGCCACCCGGCATAGTCACTCCACCTCCCCATCCATAGCTCGGATGTGCGATGGTGAGGCCTCTCTATCTGTGGACACAGTAGAGGCACCCTCTCCAGAAAGAAGGTGGCCAAGGTACTTCCATATCCGAAATGGTGGATACTCCTATCGCTGTATTTTTTTATCTGATCTTTGATGTTGGTTAAGACCCCTTCACACCAGTTGAATAACTTGGGTTCCATGCATTCCACGGCATAAGTCATCTGATTTTTGGTTGCAAGGTGAGGTCCCACACTCCCCGCCACTCGATTAATAATGTATAAGACCGTCTACAATGGAATATCTATCACATCATCAATGGGCACCTTTCCACTTTTTTTGCAGGATCCTTGTCTACAGTATTGAGTGATGTAGGTATCTGTAGTCTCTTCAGTAGCATGATGCCCCGACAGATTGAATCGTGCTCCTCTCTTGGAGATACCGGTCAAAAATTAAATGTCTTCAAGTTCAATTTCTAGGATATGCTCTCCCACACATAATGCTTGGATATCATCATTCCACATTTGTATGATATGATTCAACAATTTTCCTTGCTTGTTGATGCATCTGGTTTTGAAGAACTTCAGTGAACCACACTCTCTTACTGCGGCTAGAGTGTTATCATCATTTAGGGCCACCCTATCATCCTCCTCGTGTTCTCTTTCCTTACAGTCAACGATCTTTGCTTTTCTCACTTGGAATCTGCTGCATATCATCAAGGGAGTCTCTAGTTAAAAGATGAAAACCAATTTCTATGCCAAGAGATGGAGTCAAGTTTTTATTTTTCCAAAACTATGGATTTTCACACCCTGGGTATTGCAAGGGACGCGAAAACTGATAATTTTCATGCCCCTACTATGGCCCATAACGCGAAATTATAGGAATTTTCACACTTCTCGACATAGGGAGGGCATGAAAATTCCTTGGCACAATTTTTTTTCTCTAGGGCCCTTGCAAAACCCCAAACTTGCATTAAACAAAACATTAATGAATAAAATGAAAGAGGAGGATGAGAGTACTTACCTACTTCAGACGGTGGTTGAAATGGTGCCACGAATCTCTAGATATCCTCGCTTGAATTTTTGCTCCAAACCAAGGTGAAAATCCTCTTTGAGTGAAAATGACCAAGTTACAATGGGTAATTATCCATTTTACCTTCCTTTATATATTCCATTTAGTCATTTTACCTATTTTTTTCATTAAATGCCTTTGTTTAGAGGTTATCCTTCACATTTATTATATTCTAATGTCTTTTTCTAGGGTTTTGACCACTTTGGATAGATTCATTTCTAGCTATTCACACTGGTGGAGTTATGTACTTGACCTTATTTGAGCTTACTTTCTTTCTTTCGTGCTCTGGATCTGAACTATGAAAGAGTTTCCAAGCGCTTTTTACACTAGATTCGCACTTGTAAAACATATGTAAAACAATGTTGAGATTAGTCGGCTTTACTCGTGCTCGTAAAATGATGAGGAAAGTATCATCTTAGTATTATTTTATTCCTTTTTCAAAATAATAAGATTAACTCACGAAAACGGACCAGTGGAGTTTCCTTTAAGCTCTTTTCAGACTCCCGAAGTGAGAAAAGATCGCCAAGTGCACTTGTCTCTTTCACACTTGTAAAATTATTTGCAAGGTCGTCTATTCAGTGGTAGGTTATCCCTTTTTCGGACCGTTTAGATTATTTACGAAAAAGGTATATCTCATTCAACCGTTTACTGGGAGAGTTCCTCCATATATTATTTTATACTTTTTCGGGTCTGGGGACTAATTGTTATGAAAAATTCATACTTTGGAGTCTTCTTTAGATTATTTCAAACACTCTAAACATGAAAAATCACCAAGTTTTATTTCTTTGGACTCGTAAAATAAAACATTAAGAGATCCCTATGGGAACTGAACTTCTCCTCCCTTGAGTTTGTAAAATATACAAGGTTGGACTCACCCTAAGGTGAGCTATATCGAGCATCTGTTATCCTCTTCAAGATCGTTAAACAACAAAGAGGTACTTGTCAAGAATGGTGGGGGAAAATGGGGCAATACATCGAGTCTATTGTTTCTGGCAGCTTATGAATCGTTACCTTTGAACACGGCATACATCCATAACTTGTCCTCTTTGGTTACTTATCCAGGTCCTAACTGTAATTGTGAGTCACCTTTCATGAGAGTATCAGCTAGAGAGTCTCCCACCTTGAGTCATCTCACCTTTCGGTTATCGTCTCTTTCAATCCTTGCTTCCAAGCTATGTGTCATGCTGTTATATTTTCAAAGGATCATTTTTAACTTGTGCCAACCGTCTGCAACATTGTCAAAATTTTCCTTTTTATGTCAGTCCATGCTCATCTGGTTCACTTCTTCATCTCACTTTCCTATCCTGATTTCGTGTCGATGATGTCGGATTTATTATGGCCCTCCTTTGATGAGTCTATTCCTATCAAATCCAACTCATTATCCATGAATTAGACTTAGGAACCATCCGTAGTACCTCGGTACCTGCATTCCTCAATGGCAGGTTTCCTCTTATTTGACAGTGGGTTTTCATTATTGACCTTTGATCAGATAATCCCTCTAATGTTCGACCTCAAAAAATATTTATTTGCATTCGTTGGGTTGTACTAGAGATACGTTGGGTATCATTTCCATCATTGGTGATTACCCTCATACTTGTTAATGGTCTAGATCATTGGTTGGTAATCAAGTAGTCTCTGCCATGTTCGACTCCAACACTTTGCAATCACATGGTTAGATTTGTAGCACTTCGAGAATGAGTAGAAGACCCTGAATAGTTCTGATATTTATTTTCACAGCTAGGTTGCGCTGGCAATATTTGAGTAGGTCACCACATCGACATTATGTTGGTGACCATGTTTGTGTATTGTCACATAGATCCACTTTTGTATTGGTCATGGCTGTGTCATTATTATATCATCGATCTACGCTTGTAGTCTAGTAGCCATGATCTATCTCCAATCATTGTTGAGTTAGTACTATCATGGATCTTTGATGTATTGGTTGGAAACCATGCTTTGAGTCGTTGATTCCGAGCATGGGCATGCCTGCCTCAGCATTGTTTGGGATCTGGTTGATGTTTTTATTGTTCCTTACAACTCCTCTCTACTCTGCTTTCCGCTATCTCTGCGAAACTTATTGGTAAATTGTTTCAGCCACCAGTTTCTTCTGATATCACACTTTAGGGGGCATCTGTTATATCTCAAATCATCACTTTGAGCATCATTCTGGGTCTTCATGTCTTATCACCATTCAGAACCTATATGTTACACCTCCTAGAAAGTATTGAGACTCATTGTCATGTTGGTACCTTCCTTGACCTTACCTATAAAGCAAATCCAACACTTCATGGTCGAATGCCACCTCACATAGCCCATGCTAGCCATATTTCCGCGCCCTGCCAGTGGTATAAGGCACGAAATTACTAGATTTCTGCACCCTGCATGCTTGTAGAGGCATGAAAATTACAACATCATCATGCTATACTTAGCGTTGGGGGTGCGAAAATTCCCTCAACTACCTTATTCCTTGAATAATGGATCTTGGATTCGAAGAGAAATTGTTGGGATGGAGATTCCTCTCGAATCCTATCTCCTCCTTCTTCCTTGTTGTGACTCACCTCCTTGATCCACCTTCTACTCCCTTAGATCCATTAATATCTCCTAGTGGTTGGTCTCCCAAATGTTATAAGAGGAATTCCATCCATAAGCTAGGGGGACGACTTTAGAGGCATCAAACCTATGATCTTAAGGGATTTGCAGAGATAGAAAGGAGGAAGGCTTGGAAGGAGTAATTGTTGCTTGGACATCAAGGGTAATCTTATATCTATCTTCTTTAGCTACCTTTAATATAACTTGGCTTATTCTCCCATGTTATGTTTCTTGCTTTTGGATTCATAATTTGTTTTCATTAGGATTTAGATTCTAATCATTGCATCTAGTACTTGGATTTATTGTGTCTTGTCTTGTTCAAACAGGTTCAGATCTTGGGCATCAAGTTAGAAACTGTAGCAAGGACAACCAACACATCTAAGGTAAGTTTCGTCATCTCTTCTCTCTGAGTACTCTGTAATTTATGCATTGAGTTAGATCTAGGAGTTTAAGATCCCATTTTTTTCATTATTATCTTAGATTAAGCTTATAAGGTTGATCCCATTAGCCTTATAATATCCTCAAGGATTATCTCATAAGGGAGTATCCTACTTTTACAAGGTACATGTTCTTTGTGAAATGCACACATCTTTTTGAACTCAATATAAAATAAGCTAAACCTCTTAACATCTTTACATTTATCCTTTGTAATTTTGGATCATCCAAACTTAGATTTACTATGTCTATCCTTTCGTCAATTTGGTGTTAAAGGCATTATCCTTTTTCTTGTCCTGAAGGCCACAGTACTAATTGTAATTGATCGACATTGACTACCTATTAGTTTAGGTTGATTCAAATGGACTGTACCATTTTAATCAATGTTTGAAATTAATTTTCTGTTAATTAATATAAAAATCAAAATTAATTTTCTGTTAATTAATATAAAAATCAAAATTAATTTTGTATTAATTAATATAAAAATCAAAATTTTATGCAATCTGATTGGATTATATTTTGAAGCATTATTTCCACAACCGCGACCGCGAAGTGGGTATTGGGAATGGATCCCTCTCCCCTGCGTTCTTCAAGGGATTCTGGTAATGCTTTAAATCCTTGCGTTCTTCAATGACCCGTCACTACCACCGTGACAACTTTCACTTCCACTGCTACATCCACCGCCTTGATAGACCGTGATCTCCTTCATAGTCCTTCCATGCCCACAACCTTCATAGCAAGGATAAAGGGAATCAACTGCATCTCCTTGCATTCTTTGAATGCCAGGCTTTTCCCATCCATGTTACAAATGAAGGGCAGCTTACAATTGCGACAACTTTCACTTCCACTGCTACATCCACCGCCTTGATAGACGGTGATCTCCTTCGTAGTCCTTCCATGCCCACAACCTTCATAGCAAGGATAAAGGGAATCAACTGCATCTCCTTGCATTCTTGGAATGCCAGGCTTTTCCCATCCATATTACAAATGAAGGGCAGCTTACAATTGCATTGTTGCTGATAGAGATTTCTTACAATTGTAGTGTTGTTGTTGGAACCATGTACGCACACAACATGGCATGGAAACAGATTCACATGTTAGTGCATTCTTTGTAAATTTCCAGTCTGTTTGACTGTTTATTTCAAGGATCTATGTAAAATGTCATATTCTTTTTCATCTCTAGGGATTTTGTTCCAAAATCCTAAAAACATGCTTAGGTTGTCCATGGTTTGTTGGCATAGCAGATGATTAGGGTATTGGATTAGAAAAATCTATCTGTATCGATCTACGGACTCAACCTTCCTACCAAGACTAATTCCCACGCTTGATGCGTGCAAGACATGATTGTTGCACGTCTAGGGAGAAACGGTGGTGGTCGGACGCTCTGGAGGAGGGAGAAGCCTTTGAGGGAGGAGTAGGCGAAGCATGTAGCAGCGCATTTGAACAATTCATCCATGAATTTATGAAGAAATCCAAGCAAATAGAATGGTGGTGAATCAATATATTATTCTTTCAATGAATGAGTAGGGATTTGTTTTCATACTTGACTTGTTCTGGATTTAACAAAGCATTCTCCATTTGATGGTGATAGCAATTCAGCTATTTATTTCACAATCGAGTTGAACATACCTTTCCATGACAGCTCTGTTCATACCAATGAATTAGTTGTGAAAGTTGTGAGCTTGTGCTGGTCGTTGAGGGCAAGCCATTGCCTCTACCCTAAAACAATATGGAAATACAATAACATGCAGAGGCCTACAAGACGCTTCATTACTATTGGTATTGTTGATGGCCTAGGTATGTCTAACAACAATGACATCTTCAACAAGAAGTTGAGCAGATAGACTTCAAATTCCTTGGCATTGTATGTTGCATTGAGAGGAGCCGTGGCCACAAAAAATTGAGATACCTCTTGACAACGAGAAGCGATCCCTCGACATCTTTTCGACTCTGTGTGGAAAATCCATGTCAGTCTCTGGAAATTCACCTTTCAATCAAGCAAATCGCTCTGGACTTTACCCAAAACGTCTTAAAGAAACAATAGAATTACCAAAACCTTGATGGTATAAATAAATTCCAACACTATTAAATTCATAACCCCGCAGCAGATGATCTAGATTCTGTACTAAGTGACCACGTAAAATAAACAGCATGGGAAGAGGTAGAAATTCGTTGATTCAGTAGAAGAATAGGCTTGCTTTTGTGACATCGCGACCATTGCTCTGAGATCCGGCTAGCCACTTTGCATTGAAGAGGATTTCTTCGACACAGGGATCGATCCGCTGAAGCACCGTGAGGTTGAGGAGTTCCTCCAAGTCATTGGTATACTAAGTTGTTTGTCCTTGCTCCTCCAAGACGTTTAATAACTTCATGATGAAAACAAATAAACTATGACGAGTTATTGTGCCGTGTGGCTATTTGAAGGAACCAAATGTAAAAAAATTCCTATTACTATAATATGAAGTGGCACGTTGCAGCATGCACAACCACCTGAAAGCCACATACTTGGTCTTTGTACGGTACATAACTATATATTGGACTTTGCTTAGCCTTAGCCAGCATGTGAATTTTGGATTCTAGTCGATTGTTTGTTTGCTGTAATTGAATTGAAGATCATGTCGAATTTCACATTGGGAGATACAAAATTCTATTCATTTCACCAAATGAGGGCTTAGTGTTGTATGATACAGTCTCCATTTCTCGACATGGGTAAGATGTGCCACTCTCCAGTGGCTTGGGAAAAATACAAAATAACAAATGGATTTTTGGAGGGTCGAGGCATGAAAAAATGTTTGTGTCAAATGTTTTAATGGAAGGCGAAGGCATCAACAAATGTTTTTTTTTTTCTGACATTCAGTCGGGATTGGGAAAATATTCTTGCTCGATCACTTTCCTTATTACATTAAATGACACATCATTATACATAAAAACGATCATCTTATCAACAACTCATTTTGATGAGGTGAGGGAATACCTATCCCATCAAATCGTTTGGCAAAGAATTCCTCTGAAGCTATCTTTTTCATCATAGGAAACAAAGCTCATAATCACGATCTGTGTTTCGCTTCATAATTGGTTACAACAAAGTTGCGATCAGAAGAACCTAATCCATATGCGAAATTCCAACAACACAACCTTGCTTTGACATCTTCTATAAAAAAAACTATACACAACTACTAACGGCAGGGATGTCGCCACATGCAGTGGCACTTATTTAACCTTACTATCATTTTTCCTCTTCGTGATCAGAAGAACCTAATCCATATGCAAAATTCAAGCAGCACAACCTTGCTTTGACATCTTCTATAAAAAACAACTTTACACAACTACTAACGGTAGGAACGTCGCCACATGCAGTGGCAATTGTTTAACCTTACTATCGATTTTCCTCCTTTTCGTAGGTCTTGTGTTGGTATCTTTTTTTCGTTGTAAACCATTTACTCCTACGTATTCATTTTAATAGAGCCTTTTATCATGTTACTAGGAATTAGTTTTTAGTTTTTTAGTCCAGAATTTTCCTCCCATGAACAGCTTGGTGGGAACGAAGCCCAAAATTGGCACCGACGACTACAAACCCAACTCCAGTTCTCGCAAATTGCAATTTCGATAACTCCTGCTTTAGCGACGGTGTATGTGAAGCTTGTCGTAGTTCTTCCAGAGGGCAGCATGAATGACGCACAAGGCACCATCCTGGTCGGCGAGGAAAAGCCATATCGTGCAGCGTAAACTCCATTGCGACGTCGACGTCTTGACACCGGTACCTCCGTGGAGAATCAATAGTTATGGGTGCCTCCAGCCATGATGGTTTGACATGCAGATTATCTCCATTCTCCTTTTTCAATTTTTCGATTGCTATGTTACAAATCTTTACAGTCTGTCTGCAAATCTCTAGGATATGCTCTTTTTCTTTAGCCCTATAGAGGGAAATTTCAAGCACTGCTTGTGTAGCCTGATAGAGGCAGGCTTAAGTCATCTTTATTGTGCAGTAAACTTGTGTAGTCCGATAGCGATGGATTTCATTATTTTTTTGGATTATGGTCTCGGTAAATTCTCCTTTTTGAATTGCTAGGTCCTAGCCGGGGTACCTCACTATATGCGTTTGTAAATTTTGGACCATGTAAGATTATATATATATATATTTTGTTCCTCATAAAATTTAGAAATATAAAAAATAATTCAATAAACAAACATTTAAATTTCAGGTTATATTAAATTAACTATTTTATGTAATAATAATTTATATATATATAAATTATTTTTTACATGGAATTTTTTTTAAAATCAAGTTGATTCCAAAATACAACCATAAATGTTATTGCACAACTAAAAAAGAAGTGATAGCTAGGTCTAAACCCTATTGTGCCTTCCACAACCCATATGTGTAAAACAACCATTTCATTTTAGAGTCATATCCTAAATAGTAAAAGATGATCACAATATCCCATTGGGAGAGACTTAGGGCCATACAACAACATACCAAAAAATAAAAATTAGAGTGTTCAAAGGTGATCATAGTACCCCATTGGGAGAGACTTAGGGCCATACAACGGGTAGCATATTGCATCACATAATAAAATACAATCTAAAATTGTTGATCTTGAGTTTAAAGTCTTAAAATAGTGAGGACTTTTCCATCATAAAAGACCTCAGATAAATCCTACTAAAAGGGGAGAAGTAATCCCTCTTTTGAAAGTCGATGTGTAATCTGATTGAACTCATGAAAGATACTAGAAACATGTGGCATATGCAAGTGGCCAGAAATTTCCTTCAAATGTATGGGTTTAATGGCCAGCCCTGAATACCCATACA
Source organism: Larix kaempferi (assembly GCA_027924585.1). Taxonomy (NCBI): domain Eukaryota; kingdom Viridiplantae; phylum Streptophyta; class Pinopsida; order Pinales; family Pinaceae; genus Larix; species Larix kaempferi. The sequence continues at coordinate 2,080,625 of BSBM01000626.1, forward strand.
CTTCAAGATGAGAAATATCCTTCCTTTATAAAAAAATTTAGTAGATATTAAAGAGCATAAGATTCAGCCAAGTTATTGGTCTCCTTCCAAATGTTTTTTTGAAATGGAGGTAATAGGAATCCAAAAGATGAAGAAGAAAAAACCAATGCCGCAAAAGGGATTTCAAACCTTGACATACGCTATTGAAAAATCACCAAGGCATAGCCTTGGCAATCTCTACCACCCTAAAAACTTTTGGAATCATCACTTTATCCATAGATTAGAAGTAAGAAGATACAATACTTTCATTGCTATCTGAAAGGAAGGGAGAAACTTCTCTTCAAAAACTCTTGAATTTTGAGTCATCCATGTTCTGTGTAGAACATTTAAGGGAATTGGCCTCCAACATTTTAAGTCTAGATGACTCAATCAATGCAAAGAATGTGCTTCAATAATATCACTCTTCTACAACTAGGTTAATCTAAGAGCTAAATCAACATCCCTTCAAATATGTTGTGAGAATTTACATTGTAGAAAGAGATGCTTAGTAGTTCCTGCATTATTTATACAAAAATACATATGGTAGGTCCTCGTTTTCGTTTGTGTTGCAAATTTAGCCATATTAAAACTTTATCATTATGTTCTAACAACATGATAAGCTTAGGCCTTAACCTTCCAAATATTTCACCACCACCACTTTACTTCTTCACATCTATGCCCCAACATGGTTTCATACCCTAGCATGGCTATATAGTTATGTGCTGTCCCATCCAACGCACATAATAACTCATCTACAACACTTCCACATCTAATTAATTATAATATGTGCCTTACTAAGTTCAAAGGTATATTTAGTCCACAACTTAGTCGCCTCTTGTTGTAGGCCGATATCCAAAACTAATACACAAGCCTTTCGCCACAAGGAAGTCTCTACATGGTTAATGACCTTGCTGTGAGTAATTGTATTTGTGCTTAATAGTTGCAATTGAAGAATTAAGACCTTTGATAACAATATATCACTATTACATACCACAATAGTGTCTGCACCAATTCTAACTTGAGTCTCATTTCCCACCTTCCATGCTAGGAAAGAAGCAATCATGAGAAAGTATTTGGTCAAGGCCTTCCATTGGTTGGATACATTCTATATTGCCTTTTTGTCCCTACGTATAATCCACTCTTGAAGAGAGTTAAGAGCCATATATTTTTCAATCAATATCTTCTTCCATATGTTGCCTTTGTTATTACATTCCATAATGATTCGATGTTATCAAGAAACATAACAAGTATATCCCTTTTAACCCATATCCCCACATAGACTTTGGAAGTGTGATATTTTTCCATTTAACGTAATGGATACCTTTATAATCCCTGCTCCCCTAACACAAATATTTGAAATAGTATTTCCTTATCTTCTCAAGAATACCTTCGAGAACATGTGCTGGAGTGTGCAAGAAGACTACAATTTCCTCTGGAATTGTCTTTACAAGTGCCAACCTTCCACTCGTATAGAGCCAATGGTTACATAAGAACGAGATTATATTTTATATTTTTGATGATAGCCAAAACCACTCCTCCTTGTAATTGTTAGGCCTTAGAGTAAATCCCAAATATTTAGCCTCCACATCAATATCATGAAATTGAAATCAAAAGCATATTTCCGAGCTACCATGCAAAGCTTCATTATTCCCAAAAGTATAGCAAGCATATTTATCACAATTGATTTCCATCCCCGTTCTAGTACCTCCCTTAATGCATTCCCTTCTCAAAGAAAACCAAATAAAAGAGCAATGAGAAGGTGTATTAAGGATTCACTTCTGCCAATTTTTACACCTTCTATGGTCCCTTACCTTTCTATTTCACTCAACATTCTACTTAACCCTTCTTCCACCAATAGAAAAGGTAGGGGATAAGGGTACCCTTGTCTAAGTGCCCTAGAATCTTTGAAAAAACTAAATGTCAAACCATCAACAAAAGAAACACTCAGGTTATGCATACACAACATAATCCATTTAACTAAAAGCAAGGATAAACCAATATGATTCATCAACAGCATGTAGAGCCATCACACCCTTTCATATGATTTTGGAAAACCAAACTTACGGGATTTTAACATTTTTAATACAATGCAAGTCTCCTGGGACAATACCTATGCTCTCATAGATCAACCTCCGCTCCAGAAAATGAAGAAGCCTGACAGCTCCCTCAGTGCACATATTTCTTTTACAAGGTCTGCATTGAGAAATGGTTTCGTTTGAAGAGAACGTGCCCCCTCTGTAATACTCCAGTACACTTTGAAATTCCTTCAAACGTCTATGAAGACGAACACGCAGTTTTGGATGTTGTAACTGAGGATAACCTGACGAGCACGCAGTATTGGATGTTGTAATGGAGGATAACCTCGCTACTCCGCCTGTTGGTCAGGAGAACCTGCAAATCACAATCACGGTTGAAGAGTTTAGAAGATTGAGCTCTGGCAAGTATGGATAGTAGGTTTCTCGATATGTAAATGGATAGATATATGTTTGGGGATTGTTACTCGTTATCTGCTTTAAATCAGAGAAGGATCTATTGTTTACAGCTTCTCTATCTCATTAATTTAGTAGATTGCCATAAAGAACGTATGATTTTGTTTGTTGTAGTAGTTTCTCTCTGTTTAGTTTGAAGTGTCATCCCCCAAACCCCAAGCGACTAGGTTCCCCTCCTTTGCACACACACTATTTACTTTGTTGTTAAGATGAACTACCACATATTTTTTTACCTCCTTCATCACCAAGACACTCCATCGATGGTTTTGGGTCTTCATACCTTGCAATCAAAAAGAGATTTACTTCATAGAACAAGCGTAGATCAACCCTCACATTCAAAATCTTGCCCCTTCTTAATGATGCAGAGGACTTCACCACCAAATTTTCCTCATCATACACTAGATTCTGAGTAAGGAAAGTGCCACGAACATGAAATGAATTAGATACAAAAGAGAAATTTCTGAAGGTAGAGTATGATGAATAACATCTTTTCCAATACCCCGGCTCTAGAAAGGTGTACACAAAGTGCTTTCAAGGCCCCCATTGTCTCGATCCTTCATTAATAATTGAATTAGGAGCTCTCCGCCATCAATCATTAATCGATTTACATGTAGTTGATCCTCACCTTCCACTTTGGTTTACATGTAGTTGTTATTATAGTATTTTGAGATGATATTTATGTTTGTAATGTATTAGTTCTTGCACAAAGTTTGTACATTTTTCATTTTTGAGAGATGTCATTATAGCACATGTATATGTTTCTAATGATTTTTATTTTTATTTTTTGATTGCAGTGACGACCACGGATGCACATTCAAACATCCAAAGAGAAATTGAGAGGCTCAGAGAAATTCGAGCCTCAATAACTATTGTTTATGATAGGCACCGTATGCTTGCATCCAATTTGGATGCAATGATAGAGACCTTTAGTAGGTCTAATGGTGCACTGCAAGATATTTCTACATATAGAGAGAGAAAGAGGCAGGAATATGCTAATGGAATTAGCTACAAAGAAGTTAAGAAATTGAAGATAACAAAACAACATATGTTTTTCCCTTTTTAGAGATCCACGGACGGGTGAAATCCCAAATTCAAACAAAAGGCATCTTTCTATCGAGTGGTGTACATATAAACCATTCATAGATAATTGGATGGAACGATGGTACATGGTGTTTGATCTACCACCACATAACAACAGGGAAATGTCTCTATATTTTTTGAGAAAGATGTATGCAGAATTTGTTTTGAGGAAGCATGTTAATTATTTTGATATCTTGGAGTACCAGGGAGTTGGGATGGAGGTCCTCAACAACGTCCCAATGCGAGGCACATAGATCCCAATCACCTAGTAGCTCCACCTCGCAGGAATCTACCGAGGCCAGATGTGCCACTTGCACATCAGTTGGTCCCAGAGACGCAAGAGTCATTCCTACTATTAGCACAGGCAGTTGTTTTCCATAGCATGTATCTTAAAGGTATGTACGAGGCAGAGCCATCAGAGCCACCATCTATGGGTGGAGTAGAGCCACCACCTTCCGGTGGGGTAGAGCCACCACCTTCCTCAGCACATCCTCAGCATAACCGAGAGCCCCACCCATGCACAGTATGTGGCCATCCTTGCTTTGGTACTATCCAAACAAATGATACCTTTACTAGGTATTTTACACAGGTACGTAAATGGTTAACAATTTAGTGTCATTTGTAAATTATTTTTCCTTACTATACACATATATAAATTACTAATATTTTTAATGATTTTAAAATTTGTAGTTTCTACAAGATGGGCATGAGGGGGAATAATTTTCCACTGATGATGCAGAGGATAGTCCAGAGGCTCATGCACCAGCACAATTTGATATACAAGATTTTATCATACCTTCAGCGACAACAACTCACAGCGAGGTAACTATTTCAACATGACATTATTTTAATACATGAATAAATGGTTAACAATTTAGTTTCATTTGTAAATGATTTTTCCTTACTATACACATATATAGATTGCTAATATTTTTAATGATTTTAAAACTTGTAGTTTCTACAAGAAGAGGACGGGGGGAAATAATTTTCCACCAATGATGCCCAATATAGTCTAGAGGCTCATGCACTAGAACCCTTTTATGTACAAGATGTTGTCATACCTTTGGCGACAACATATCACACTCAGGTAACTATTTCAACATGTCATTATTTTAACACATGTTAGTTTGTTATCACATGTTACTTAATTAATGCTACATGGTCTAATATTTACAATTTTCTAAATTCCAGGGTGTATATCCCCCACAAAGGGAAATCATTTCATCTAGTGATCTCCCCCATGGTGGGGAGACAAGCTCTACATAGTCCATAGGGTAGAAACATATGGAAGCACGTGTCTTAGCATTGATTGAAGCATACCATACATCAATATGTATTTCAACATTGTTATTTTATTAATACATGTTATTTCATTTATCAATGCATTTCTAACTACGTCAGTAATTGGTGATTGTAGCCATCACCTACTATATTTAGAAAACAGACAGCAATTGCTTCTCCTCGTAGTCCAAATGTGCAGAGGCGATAAGTGTATAAGAGAGGCTCCATTCCTAGAAAGGGTGTGGATTTCCTCTATGGAAGACACACAGTAGATCCATCTACACCTCACTTAACAAGGGTCATTGATGTTGCAGTTAGTATCGCATCTGTAATAGCAAAAATTCATACAGAAGTAACTATTTCAACAATTAAAATGCATAGTATTTAACCATGTTACTATGTTGTTTATCTAGCTATTTCTACATTTGGTGATTGTATCCATTAGCAACAGCAGTGCCCGACCCCTCTGCTCAATCCATGGTTGTGACCGAGTCTCCTCTTATGGTGAGATATTCATTAATGGACAAGTATTTTGATTCAATTTACATAGACATGTTGATAAATTTTGAATTGTTGAATTAATTTAGATATGATATTTTATTTGGAGAGCACAATTATAGAGAGGACTTCCATGAGCACACCGCATACATCTATACTCTGACTAGATTTGGTGAGTGTTTGTCATAAATAATTTGGCCATAAGTTAATTTTTTAAGTTTGTTAATGGTAGGGTATTAGTGCATTTGTTTCATAATAATAAATGATCTTTTATTTGTAGACTCTTGAGATGCAGAGCGATCCTAGGGAGATGGTTGATAGAACAAAGTTGGGGAAAACAAGCGAAAGATTGATTTTTGATGTCTCATAGTCCTGGATATATGTATTTTGACATACATGTACATTGTTGTACTTAGAGATACATGTACATTGACAGGCCATTTAAGGGCCAACTACTTTGCCATATTTTGTATTACAAACATTTGTCAATCAATGCATGATACAATATATTGCATATTGAGTTTTCACTTGTTCTTGTGATGATTTATGTCTTCCACAACTTGATAAGTTATGCTATTGAAATTTATAAAATAACATTTTAAACAATATTTCTTCTCTTACATTTATTGCATTGATCAAGTAACATTTCACAATTGTGTTATGAAAACATTGTCTTAATGGAACAAACTAATAATATATTTCAACGGTTCAATGAACTCATTACATGCATGCTACTTTGATATCTATTTTAAAATTGTGGTTTTTGTAAACTCCAAGGGTTCATACCTATTGATCAGGATTATGGTTGAAAGGAAAATATGTTTCAAGAAAAAAAAAATAGCTAACAAAATAAGTCAAAATATGTTTGAATAACCTCTGTCATGTAAAAGATGCTACGCATATCATCAAGGAAATCCTATCACATTTTCACAAACTAAGAGGAAGTCTAATAAATGCTACACATTTCATGAATGCTACCATATTTCATCAAACAATAAGTACATGAGCATATATGAATTTCGGTTGAAGTGTTCCTATTCTACCATGCTAAAAACAATGGCAAAGTATCAAGTACAATGCCAATGAATGTATGGACTAAAGTGTAATACAATCCATCAGGCCTTCATGTGCATATGGTCAAATATACAACAAATATACCATAGTTTGTTCCAATATGCTAACCAATAGTTGGTCATGAATTCACTTTCATCAAGTTGTTGAAGATATAAACCCTAGCCTTACTAAACCCTAGTATGTAACCACCAAGTTTGTGATTTACCTATTTCATATGTCCATTTTCCACTTATCATAATTCTAATTCATGTTTGAGTGTACATCATTTCGTTATTTAGGGTTTTGAACATGCCTCGAACCAATATTCATTTCAAAAAATATCTCAATGGTGAAACATGGCTCTAAATATGTTGAATGTGCATAAAAAAATGTGTAATGCAAAAGTAATTAGATAGAATCCATGGAAAATGAAATACCTAACTAATTTAATGATCTTCCTTGATAATGTTGTTTTGATGAAGTAAAATAAGATGGTCATGGTCCTATGTTTGTAAAAATGATGGATTATCCTCATATGAAAATGTATTTAAAATTGAATGTACTTGATTGATACAAATGATGATGTAATGGTTGATTATTGTGATAAGGAAATTATTCCCTCATAACTTGATGGAAAAGGTTCATGGTAAACCAAAAACCACTTGTCATGGAAAATAAAAAGTTTGTGGTCAGTGGGAAACCACTTGGTGTAATGCATAGAAAAAACCATTAGAGGAATATAATGGTTGAGAGTAACTTAGTGGAACACATAAGCACCTTACCCACATAAGAACATAACAAACATAAAGGATGCACATAGTTGATACACCTAAGTGATGCACCTGTGTGGCACACATAAATGAAATTGGCATTTGTCGTGATGAATTTGATCTAACAAAGCTAGCAAGGATCAGAGGGATCTCATCGATGAAACATCGCCTCAATTTTTTATTTGGAACTTTGAATTCTTAAAAATGACATTAATTACTTAAAATGAAAATATAATGGAACACTAAGGAGATGTTAAATGACGTGGCACACTAAGGACATAGAAATCTACTAAGGGTGCAATGTGGTAGGTTTGAGTGCCACTCTTTTGAATGTATAGTTCTATAATCGAAATCAAAAAATTTCAAAGTTGACCCCATTGTGCAAAAAATGCACACACCCTTCCTGAGCAAAAACCTAGTTTCCAAAATCAACTTAAAATATGACACTTGGGTCATGGACCCAAAGGAGAGGGGTACCCCTAGCACTATCTTGATGTCCTGAATCCAATGGATTCGACGACTTGTTGATCCAATCCACGGTCATCATTATATGGCCCATTCCAACTCGCATACCAAAGGCTTTTAAGGACACTTGTTAGATACCTACTAGGGGCATAGAATTCTAACTGTGCAACAAAACCGGGTTCTGGGAGGTCCTGTAAGTGTGTATAGGAAGGTTCCAAGTGGGAATGCTAGCCATAAGTTCCCGATGGAGGATTTTGTAAATTTGACCCCTTTGTACACAAAATTGCGCAGTCCCTTACTGAGCAAAACCCTATTTTCTAAAATCGACCTAAAATATGACACCCAGGCCATGGAACCTGAGGATAGGGGCACCCCTAGCACTATCCCGATGTCTTGAATCCAACAAAGATGACGTTTTGTCGATCCGAGCAACGACCATAATTCTATGGTCCATTTAAAATCACACCCCAAAGGATTTCATGGACACATACAGATGACTATACACAAAAAAATCCAACGAAATAATAAAGATGACTATACTCATAATTTTAAAGGGTAATTGTTACCATCCCTTCGAGTTCCCATTGAGTTCAAAGGGATATTAAAATTGATGTCATTATTATATTTAGATTATTTTGAACCCAACAATAAGTGATGCCTTCTTAATGAATTTTAAACTAATGATTAACTGTGATTCCAAAATAAAAACTATTTAGGGTACATATGGTGCAAATATGTAGGGAGGATTATTGAGGATTTCAGTAAGAAGCATTCCTAGTTGGTTCCTGTAGACTCCATCTTAGGGTGTTTTCTAGTTTTTAGTGGGGTAGATGGATTTCATGAAAACATATAATTCTAGCTTATGGAAGGGTTCCATGGGTTGGTTGTTGTGATTCTTCAAAAAATAAATGAAGGAAATGTGTTAATTAATGAGACTGGTTGATGAAAATGTTTTTTTTTTACGACATTAAGATAGATGAAGTGTTTTTTGATGATGACATTAAGATGGATGAATTGGTTACGAAATATCATGCATTGATGATTCATTTCCATGGTAGGAAGCTTGGTGAGTGTTCACTTGTTCAACTAAAATGGGGTATTTCCACACAAGTTGAACACCTTAAGAAATCCCTCACAAAAACAAATCACATATTGATTCACTAATGTATGGTGAAGGTCCAATTTGGGAAACATTGACAATGAATAATTGATACTGGCGATTGGTCAATGATAGTTAGTGGCTACAAAATAGGGTTTCTAGTATTTTGAACACAAAGTAGGCTCTAAGATACAAACTAGGGTTTCTACGGTTTAGAATTCAAATTAGGGTTTAGGCTATGAAATAAGCTTTCTAGGCTTCACTCTAGGGTTTCTAGACTAGGATTTATAGGATAGGATTTCTAGGTTAGGGGTTTAGAATACAAACTATAGTTTCTTGGACTCCTGTGCATATTTGTAGCAAAATGGTTTAGATACAAATGGATGCACATGAATACATGAAGTTTTTTTGGCATGCATATATAGTTGCAGCATGAAGTTTTTTGGACTCTTGTACATATTTGTGCACAATGGTTTGGATTCAAATGGTTGCACATGAATGCACAAACTATGGTTTTTGGAATCTGGTGAATATTTATAGCATAATGGTTTGGATTCAAATGGTGATGGAGGTTTCTAAGGATATATTAGTTTTCAATTGTTATGGATTAGGTTTCTAAGGTTATATTTGTGTTTCTAGCGTAGACTAGATTTCCAAGGCTAGATTAGGTTTTTATGTTTGTGGTTTGGGTTTCTAGGTTTCTAAATTAGGTATCTAACAGTTATATTTGTGTGGATGATGGATGGGAATATTATGGTGAAAAATGGGATGGTGATGCTAACAACATGGGTACGAGGAGCACGGTGGTGATGTTCATGGTGGCATGGTGATGGTGACAATGACCACGGAAATAGTGATAATGAGCATGGGGATGGTAATGGTGATAGTGAGCATGAAAATTGGCATGAGGATGCAGATATTATGGTGTACTTAGATGGGAGAAAAAAACAAAGAAAACAAATCCATGACGAAGATTGTGCAATTTATCAAGTTGTACCAAGTCTATGCAATTTATCAATCTATCAAGCTATTAATGTCTGGCTGCAATAGTCAAAATATTAATGTCAATACTCAATAAGACCATGAAAGAAAATCATAACATACATGTACACAACATACCTATAACATAGTACACAATATAATATGTAAACCACATACGATATTACCTAGCTATGGTCATTCGACTAGACCATCAAGATCACCTCGAATACCAAGGGTTTCCTTTAACCTCTCATGCTTGGAGTAAGGAAATAATTATCATTCCTTTGATGAGTTCTTCCTTCGCATTGTTTACAGTTGTAGGTTTGTACCAATAAGTTAGTTTGTATAATGGTACACAGTCTCACCTGGCTTATAATATTCATATGTATACCCTTATCTATTTGCTGAGTGGGAAACCTGGTTCAAATATTCTCCTTTGATAACCATCAACCCAATCGGAAAATCATTGGCCTCGGAGTCCCGTAATGGGGCATTTGGGGTTTCCTTCCCCTCCAAGCAATGTGCCAACCAATAGTCGGTGATCCATGCATTGCATCTCAGGGTAACCAATGCATATATGTTCCATGGAGAAAATATAATGCCAACGTTTGAGTCAACTAACTAGATACGACTAGTTGTCAAAATATCAAAATATTAATTGAACCTAGTTGTACGAGATATGATATGTGTTCATAGTCTGGTGAAATAATTGATTGGTCCTCCTCTAATTGGGATAATTTTGTAGCTATGCATCGAACAATGGGGAGTGATACATGGTCCAAGCTATCAACCCAATCAGTGGATTCACATTCGTCCCATTCACCACCACTGCATGGAGAACAAAAGCATAAGAGTTTCCTTATCTACATTTCAAGTATAGCATTGTCCAACGTTCTAACTGAATGAAATGCATGAGTTCCTTGGATGGTCTTGCACTCATATAATTGTGATCGATCTACATCCACCACCTCCCAAAAATATCTATGTACATGTGCTTTCCTGGTTGACTGATCTTCTTGCCTTCTTGATCCTTCCCCCATGACTGAAGAACACCATTCAACGATTTTTTTTGCATGTCGGATGAGTGATACATTTTTGAACTTCATTTCATTCCTACATAATGTAGTCTTGATGCACGCACCTGCTTCATCATGTTCAGCTTTTCCATGTCCGATCTCAAAATAGTTCGAAATATGTGGCACATTATTCCTTTTGTGGAGCATACACAACCATTGGAAGACATGTGCATTTTTTAATTGCCATGTACAACCAAAAGACCAAATCCAATGTTGTTCCATATGTATATTGTTATCCTTCAAGTGATTGTAGAACATTTGAAAGTTGTGTTGTACAAAATCCAAGTCATGACACATGTCATCACTTATGTAGAAGTGATACTCCTTAAATATAACCTTGTTGTCTTCAGTACTATCTACCGCATATCTATAGGTGATATGGACCATTATGTTGACCTGGTCTGAGTGATAGTATTGACTTTGAATCTTGTTTTGCGGTTGAAGAGTGTATTTTCCGCAAAATCAACCACTAGCAGGATAGTCCCAATAGGAAATGTATCCCTGCACATTCTAAATTGCCCATCTTGCCAACGAGCCACATGTACATGCTTTACATTTTCAAAGAATTCCTCCATGAAGTCGCAAACCCATACCTGGTAGATCAACAATAAAGACATATATAAATAGATTGTTACATATGAAATTGCAATCTGAAGAAAAAATAGTATTCAAGAACTCATTACCAACCAGAGAAGTGACCAATTGTATTTTTTTCCTTTCGTTCCCCCCATCAATATTATACGTGACATATTTGAATGACTACAAGTTCACTTCCTGCCTCCCAAGTTCATGCTCATTGGTCACATGTATGCATTTGTCCAATAATGCCATTGCACCACACCCTGGGCATGTCCCATCTATGCAATATTTTTTATAAAATGTGCAACCATTTGGCTTACTACACAAAATGCTATGAATAAAGTATCTAGATGACATTGGGGGTAATGTAGCTGAGCATTCCTACACAATAGTTTTATGCAATACATGAAAAATATATGTATATGTGTCATAATAGTAACCGTACTCAATGTGGTATCGACAACAACATGTGTTACGAATTGTGTTTATTTTAACATACCATGGTTTGAATTTTTCAAAGGGTCTTTGGCCCAAATTAAGTTCGTTATGTTCATTCCTAAATATCTCATGTAATTATGTTTGTGTCATATCAAGAAAATGTTTAATGTGTGGTTCACGATTCTTTGAACCCCTTCTCAATTTTAATACACATTTTTGGTTGGAAGAAGGTCTAGTGTTGTCATGCCAAAACTCTAGCACTAATCCCTTTACCACATCAATGAGCTTCATATCAGAGCATGGCAACCTGCCAATGAAGGCCCATACATCTGTTTGACCGGTTTCAAGTTGTTCTCTTCTAAAAAACTACCTACGGAGTGTCTTGACATTCAAATTAATAATTTTGGAGGTAGGTTTAAGAAAACAAATCACTCTAGTGTTTTTGTTCACGATTTATTGTGACAACACACGGCGAGCTGCATTGCAATCCTTTGAGCGAGATTTCTTTCCAATTGTACTAAATGCATCTACTAAACTTTTAACAATATGAGAACTTGTTTCAAAAATTTTGGTCATCTTTATCCTTAACGTTTTTCTAACAACCATGACCTAGATTTTAACAATGATAAAAATAATTTCCACTTATCCGCATCACATTTAGAATAAAAAAATCTATCAAGTATTTGTTGAGTTTGATATGCAATAGCACGTTTAGACAACATACCTTCAAGTGAACTAATGAGACTGTCATCAACCTGTATACGTTTCGGAGTTCTTCGGCATGTAGTTGCTAATGGAGGTAAGGGTGTTGGAACTGGAGCATGTACAACATCACTAGGACGCTCCAGATTTTCAATAGGAGCCTCTTGTCTTTCATTCTCTTGTTGGTAGCTAGATGTGGGAAATTGGACTTTATCTTAGATGGTCTCCATAACATTTTCTTCTTCCATCGTAAATCCTGCATTCAATGCCTCCCAAACTTCCTCGGTTGTATAACCATTACCCAAAAAGTCATTCGCTACCATAGTCTAAGGTTGAATTGATGTGGCAATTGAATCATCCCCCGATGAGCACCTACATTTTACTTATTGACTAGTGCCTTGGGGTTCTTTTTCATCGAATGTCGTTGAAATTAAGGGCCCCTCTAGTGAATTCTTCTTTTTTTCTTGTCGTGGATGGGTAGGAATGACCGTGGCATCATCTACAGCTGGAATTGGATGAGTATCCGTGGAATGCCTTCGATTCGACATGTCCAATATTTTCTTTTCTATAATGTCCCTAAAATAGTAAAAATTTAAAATTTTCTGCTAAGGTAATGAAAGCTATTTTAAAGATGTTGATTTGTAAATTTACTTCGGCACTGAATAAGATAAGATATACATCGATACTTATTTTACGGTAATCAAGAATCTAAGTTTTCCTGAATGATCATAGTCTCACTAACTAACTATCTTTTGGATCTGTGGAAGCGATGTGTAGGGTAGGTTAATATAATTCTATCCCAAGTGTGCACATGCTAGAGTAATTATAAAAGCACCTTTTACTTATTGTTCGAGAACTCAAGTGCATATTTATAAATGTCTAAATATTATCTTTAGGCAAGATGGACCTTCGATGAAGAAAGTATGGGGCCCAAGAGGGAACATGGTTGTTTTGAAAGGAAAGATACCCCGACAGGGCTACCGAGAGGTAAGGTGCAAGTGTTGGAACTTATGTCTTACTTAGCGAGATTCGCTAATGTATTGTATCGTCACTCTGTTTTGTAGGCGTACATATGAAGACATCTACCTAGGGTTCTACTTCATAATCCTAACCATTACTTAAATCTAGGGTCTATAAAGGTTGAAGAGTTGGTACATTGAAATATATGTTGATCTTTGCAATACTTGTTGGCACTTGTAACATTTGTTGGACAACACCTTCCCAAAACAACGACCTCCCACTATAGGGAGTAGGGTTGTGTATCGAATTATATTGTGGTTGGTGGTAATATTAAATGCAGCTCTACAATGTCATATGGCCATGCTGCCAGCTCTGCAGAGGGATTTTCCCTTGAGTTTTGCACCAACAAAATATCATTTTTCGTGGTTCACATTGGTCATGGTAAGTGTTGGTTGTGCCTAAGAGCTCTGTGCTCTGACCCAAGCTTCACTCGTGGTCTTAACACTCATTTGTTGCTGGTTTGAGGTCACAGAGAAGGTGAACACTACAGGTAAGGTAGCCCATTTTGTCTACATTCTTATTCTACTGGTTTTAGTTAGCACAAACTTGTTTAACTCGAGAGTTTAACCTCATTGTGATTCTATGGTTGACAGGTTTTTTACCATGCTCCTCTGCGGGGACTACTACTAGATGGTTGTTACTCTTGGTGGTGGATGGCATAGGAATAAATGGTAAGTTTAGGTTCCCAAACCCTTGCCTTTCCTTCCGCATCTCTAAAGGGAGTATCGCTTTGCTAGAATGGGATTTTGTGTTTTCCTATTGGCTCACTGTAATGTACTGGGAAGATCCTAAGAGGGCCACCTCTGGATGGACCGGTAAAATGAAAAGAGTTTAAAGTAATGTCGGGTTAACCCTGGAGAGTTTTGACTATGTAGTGGCATTTGTGTCATTGGTGTTTATGAGGTTTCCACGTTTGTGTAGAAGGAGATACTACCCATATATTTTTACTTTAGGGTTTTGAAAAACCCAAACCGTGACCTGCGTTTTTCGATTGGATTTTGAAGATGTATTAATGAGATGCAAAAATACTAAGTCTCTGTGTTTTCGTTTATGGGAATACATGGTTAATGTGCATGAGTCTTCTGTGTGGCTATCGTTGTTCTGGTTCTAAAGGCCACCTGTTTGAATAAAAAGGGCAATTGTAGTTTTACTATATGAATATGTATGGAAAGATTTCTCTGTCTCCTTTACCTCTGTGTCTTCAATGGATGTTCTGCCCTGAATGAATTTGACTTTGATGGCTTCGTGAAATCTGAATGAGAAGTAATCTATGTCTATTGAATGGGATAGCTAGTTTCAATTACAACCCTTGTATTGTTTAGCTGTTAGTGAAAGAATGTGTTGATAGGATAAAGGATGCACTCTTAAGCTAACTTACCTCTATGGTTGGTTTAGTGTAGTTGTTGCGTCTTCCGGTGGTAGAAAGAAAATAGACAGGGTTCAATTTGGACCTCTGCTTATCTCGCTATATGATTCTCAGTCTTATTAAATTCTGCGTTTTGATTTCTATGGGAATGTATGGTGATGCCGAAGTTTGCCTCCTACATGTATCATCGTTGTTCTAATTATTTAAGCAGTTGTTTTGGTATTTGAAAAAGGCCCCCTAGATTCATATGATAACGCTGATGCCTCTGTATAAATTCTAACTTGTTTAAGCGGATGAACATGTAGCTTTAAGACTATGTATTGACGCGTTTTGGATTTAGGAGATTTCTAAAACAATGATAGTGGGGTTCGACCCCTTGACCTGTGGTTTGATATGCTAATGAAACTAAATGTTGACGTAATGCTTCCTTTAAATTTCTGTTTCCATTCTCCATTATCTCTGTTTGCGTTTGTGTGCTAAGAGTCAGTAGTTCTAGGTTTGAAAGTATGATTGACGAAAATAATACTACAATACTGTAGCTAGTGCTAAAAAGGTTTACAAAGAGTTTTGTGGTTGTCTAAGCCTTACGATTCTTGCTTGATGTAAAGAAATCTTGTTGAGGGTTTGACCATTGTATAAGACATTTTCAATGCTGTGCCGAAATAAATGATAATGCCTGGGAAGAAAAGATATTATATGATTGTAATACTTTCGAAAAGACAAAGATCTCTATAATGACTGCGTTATATATATATATCTCCTAGGTTATTTAAAAAGATAAAAGAACTTAAGAACAGGAATATAGGACTGATAGCAACTGCATGTATAATGCTGCCAGAAAGAAAAGAACTCTATTGTTTCAATTCTATACAGATAAGACTCTAGGTTTGCATGGATGTCTAACACGGGCTAGTTGACTAGACCTGCTAGATATTCTATGGGTTTCTAAATTATAATTTTTGAGTTTAATAAAGTTCCGGGCTCATAGTTCTATAATTATAATGGAATCAACTAGAGAGTCTATTCCCTAAAGGCCCTTACTTATAAGAGATATAAATGCTGTAAATATTTAAGGAAAACAATACTTTAATAACAAGCCTAGTTAGATGCCTAACTATCAACATAACTTGAAATAGTTGGTTTAATGATTCGTACCTGGATATCTTATGACCTGTTCCTCTCCTGTAATAGCCTGCACACTCAAACAATAATTAGTGTAAAAATTGTTGTGCTTAGTTGACCTGTTAGAATGATTCCTTAGCTTGATAACTTTGGGGCTACCATGTTCCTCCCAACCATGATCCTAAAACCGTTCTTGGTTCTATCTGGATCCCCCCGAGTTGGTTCCAACATGCAATAAGAGATAGAGGCCCTAGGTTCACTACTGGTTCAAATCTGGGAAATTTAAGTGGACTACTTCAATTCTGGGAGCAGAAAGAATTCTCTTTAATTACCATAAGAGAATGATAATGAAAAAGATGATCCCCAAACTTGGGATGTGCTCTCTTTATGTAGGGGAGTCTCGAATTAGGATTGTTGAAATAATTAGTTTCTTTAATTTAAATAATTAATATTTAAAAGATATTATTTAATAAATATCTAGTCCTTTGAACTAGGACTTTTCCAATTGTTTGATCTATAAGTGATTTTTTATTTAAGCTCTTTATTATAATAACGATAATTATATTTCAACTTAACCATTTCTACCTCATTAATAATATTAAATAATGCCTAAACTATATATAATAAATATATTTCATAAATAAATAATAACAACATTATTGTTAAAGCTCCTAATAATAATATTAGCCTTGAGGCCTTTATGCATGTTATTCATAGAAGACTACTATTACTCCATCCATGCTTTAAGTGGTGGTAATTATCTTTTATTGAATTATGTATCTTCACATGATACTTCTTTTAACTTTTAAGGACAAGGTCCAATTCTTGGACGGTCTTGGTAAGCTTGGATAGGAACCTCTAGTCTCTCTCTGTTGCTTGGTTTTGCAACCAAGCTTGTGCAATGGGCACCTATCAACAATGTGATAGCAGTTTCAATATAGAAAGCAAAAACGATTATGAATTAAATCTGAATCTAAACTAACATGTGTGTATAACAAATAAATCTAAAAACAATTCATAGAAAGAACAAGAAATAAAAGAATGTTTTGTATTATCATACCTCAAATGGTGAGGATTTTTGGTGTTGAGAAGCTCCAAGGGTGAGATGCTCCAGGCTCCAATGGTCTCTTCTCCAATATTGTTACAATGGTCAAGAACTCATGAGAGATTTTGACAACATGAGGATAGGATGATGGATGGATGGAAAGTGAGGAGCCCCTACCACCTTTTTATAGCTTTTGATGGTGGGGAATACCATTATGGTTTTGAGGAAACCAATGGTATTGACCAACATGGTTTAGGTACCTTTTTCCCTCTTTTTTTCTTTTTTGAATATTTTGAATATTTTTATTCCCTTTTAATATTTCTGGGAATTTTTGACTCTTTTTGAGAGTTTTTTTATGTTTTTTGAGGAAAAATATATCTTTTGAGGGGAAAAAGGGTATATTATGGTCTTTTGGTGACCTTTTGATGGCTTTAGAGGCTCAAATGGTGGAAAAGTGGACAAATGGGTCATGTGAGTAAAGGAATGAGCTAGTGAGCACTTTTTGGGTGTTAACAGATTGCCCCCTGATGTGTGAGGGCAGGAGCTCATCGTATGGCTGATAGACATCATAGTTATTTTGTCTTTTTCCTGGGGTTTGGGGAAGAGAAGAGACCGGTTGGAGACTGGATCAATGGCCCCTTGGAAGCTGCAAAAACAAAAAATATTACATGGCCTCAATATGAATGAGGAATAATCTGTGATAATGGACGAGCCGGGCATACCCATGCTCGTATCAAGACATATACATAACAATTAGTCCCAAGAAGGGGGACATAAAAAATCTGCTGGTACATTATAATGGTCCAAAGGGGACACTATTTTGGGATGTACTCATGATCATAACATGACTGATCTCAATAACTGATACACTGGAAATGCAACAACCATTCTGAATAAGGTTTCGGGAGGGTTGATGAACTGCTGAAGCTGAAGGTGTGCAACACCTGTAGGGACTCAAATCTGAGTCAACTTTGAGGAGTATATGTAACTGTATACTTGAGGGAGTATAAAAATGGGGTACATCTGAATACTATCGCCATGCGCAACCCGGATATCTATAGGAATATGTAATTGGTTGTTTCCATGAGTAGACTCCCAAATGTGGAAGAGTCAGGTGGTATCCGGGGTCTTCAACAAATAACTGAAAGGACCAATACCTTGTGCGAGTCTCAACGATGTGATCAAGGTGTTGAAGTCGAGCATGTGAGAAACAACCATTTGGAGAGGCACTGAGGACTCTTCTTGAAATGATTCGTAGGCACTCATCATAAATGGTGATGAGTCCAAGACACATGGACCTCTAGGTCTATCCTCTGGAATAAATTTGGTTTTCGTCGACAGAGGGAGACCAACAACTAACAAGGAAATGATGTTTCCTTGATTGGAGCGCGAGGTGTAGAACTGAAGTGTGGTAGTACTGATGGTAGGACTGACATACTGTGGGGATGGGAAATAACTGGGGTCACCAAGTGGTTTGACTCAAACCTCCTTCGTTCAGAGCATGATAACATGGTTGACCTGACAGCGTAGGAAACTGACTTGTAGGTGCGGGGATCATATCTTTTAAGGACTGAAGGTTATGTATTAATTATGGGGGGGACAAGCCGATTAGTGTTGTCGAGGGACTCTCAGGGTGACAAACTATAGAATACTCTGAACAAAGGCGACTAAAAATGGGGAAGCTACTGTATGAGTGGTGCCGAGAAGCACCATTGGGTCCTTCTTCGTAGTTTTAATGAGCTCCAAGAAGGGGTAAAAGTGTGCTCTGAAATGGTACTGTTCTGTGGATTTTGTGAGCCTGGGACTGTTCATTCTCATTGGTGCTTTCATTTTTAAGGAGTCTTAAAATGATAAGAAAACTTTGCAGTGGTGGTGGAGTACCATCCTGTGGATTTATACGAGCCCAGGATGGTGTTTGCTCGTGGTCGCTTTCATGTTTAGAGATTTTGAAAGCAGTAAGTGGACTCCATTGGTGTTCTTTTTCATAAGTTAGTCTCCAAGGCCTAAAAAAGCATAAAATGATGCAAATGGAGAACTCTTCTAGCCGATGTGACTAGAGTATTCTTTTTTTGTAATTAGTCTACAAGGTCCAGAAAAGGAGTAAACTTATACCAGGTAAACGCCCTTTTAGATACTTTTAGCAAGCATGAAAGGAAGCAAGGTTGCTCGGCGATCTTTTCATTATTTTAGGAGTCAGAAAAGAGCTTAACGAAAACTCCCTAAGTGCCTTTTTCGTAAAAGAATTGCTTGGCCCGAAAAATGAATAAAATTATACCAAACAAAAAAGGGATTGGTGAGAGCGAGAAATGATCTCGAGCATCGTCACGAGCACGGAAAACTGAATTTGACGACATGAATATTGTAAAAAATGGGCAATGGTAGATGTGGCACGTGAACCGAGGTGATGAGTGGCATTTTGAAAAAATGCCCGAGAATCGTGGGGGTGAGAGCGAGAAATGGTCTCAAGCATCATCACGAGCGCAGAAAACTGAATCTGACGATATCAAACTTGTCAAAAATGGACGACGACCGATGTGGCACGCAAATCGAGGCGACGAGGGGGCATGTAAAAAATGCCCAAAAAATCTAGGTGTGAGAGCGAGAAATGATCTCAAGCATCGTCATGAGCACAAAAAACTGAATTCGGCGATAAAAGACTTGTAAAAAATGGACAACGACCGATGTGGCACCCAAATCGAGGAAATGAGGGGCATGGGAAAAAAATGCCGAAAACATCTAGAGGTGAGAGTGAGAAATGATCTCAAGCATCGTCACGAGTTCGGAAAACTGAATCCGATGGTATAAAAATTGCCAATAAACTGACAACAGCCGATGTGGCATACAAATCGAGGTGCCGTGGGGCATGGAAAGAATGCCCGAAAGTTTTTGGTGAGAGCGAGAAATGATCTCAAGCATCATCACGGGCACGAAAATATGAATCCGGGGTGCAAATGGTGCGAAAAAAGGAGGTCATAAGGACTCCGGAATGGTCAGAGGAAATAACTAGGTTAAAAAATGGCTACAAATAAAGGTGAGCCCACCAAGCCAACGATGCAGTGGTGGGGAGAAATGATGACCTGCGGGGGAAGAATACTAGGTGTACCAAATCAAATCAAATATACAAGCGATATGTGACCTCAAAAATGGTTAAGATCACACATGTGAAAAAGTGAGCAGGGTTAATGACCTGCCCCCACGCTATGTGCATGGGGTTTATGATTGTGGATCACATATGTGTTGGTTTGAACAATGGGGTAATTGAAATAATGAGATAGATGTGATGGGGAAGGTTCAAAATGATTGATCATGTCCCCTATCCCAGGGTCGAGGTAATCTATTATGCCCCATAACTCAGAGGTGTCAATGTGGTGCAAATTTTGTCTCAGAGAGGGATCAATAGGGCACTAAGCAACTGTTAGCGGGAGAGTGTACCATGAGGCTGTGGGCCGTGGTGTCATACTGAAGTGATGATATGATGATGGGGGATTCCCCTTGTGGGGTGGATTCCCCCAGTATCTTCGACGAGAATCCGGATGATGATGAGTAGGAATGGTTTTGGGCCTGCCCCCATGCTATGGAAAAGTGGTTTCCTCTTTGATTGGAAAAGGTTGAATATGTGGTTCGAAGGGATCGATGGAAGGGGTCAACCGGACAAAGGGGTCTTCATTGGAAACCATTTAAATTGTGTTAATATCTTCTGAGGAGGAAGATGGTGGGGGATGAATTTCCTCAAAGAGAGGAGGGGATATATCTAGGTCGGCATTATTCAATTCGTATAGTGCTGCTCTATAATTTGGGAGATCGGGGCAGTGATGTGAATAATGGCCGTAGATTCCGCATATTGCACAAGGATGGTTTGTGAAAAATGATTTATCACGAGGTTGCGGTGGTAATTCTAATTTGACAACTGGAATGTTGGTGTCATCATGCAACATATTCATGTGTTCTTGAAGTGCTGTTAGTTGTGGACATAGATGGGTGGTGTGGCCAATATCGTCGCACAAGGAGCACTTAGGGAGCACACGGGTTGGGGGATTTGTAGCTAATTTGGGAGTCACTTGGGGGGTGCGAGTGGTGGGTGCAGTGTTGTAGGTTGGTGGACCTCTTCCCCCAGTGTTGCGATATTGAGGAGGGACATAACTAGATGTCGATGTAGTGCCCCGTGTTGGAATTGATTTGTTTTTGGGTTCAAACCACCAGGTGATGGGCGATTTTGGGGGTTTGGTATGCCAGGTGGTGGATGGTTTGACATATTCATACATTGTACTGGTTGTAGGACAACGGTTGGAGTCAGTGGGGGAGTTGGGGTAGGTAAGTACCATACATGTATTCCTAATGTTAAACCTGGAAGGTTAAGTGTAGCCATTGCTGGTGTGCTGACAACTACTGAAAACGGGAACAAAAACGGGATTGTGTGAATCGGTGTTGTTCTGATATGACTAGGTACTATGGGTGCTTGTGGCGGTGGTTGATATTGTTGAGGATGTTGTTGTTCATTATGCGATAAGGTGCACAAATCTGATGCTTTAGTTACCTGGAGAGGAGGTGAGATTGATGGGAAAGTGCTTGTCATGGGAGTATCCGAATAAATCCTGGGTCTGACTGTGGAGAAGAACGATGTAGGTGCATTTTGAACTGGTTGTTCAATCATAGGGAGAACATTTTTAGGTGCAGTGGGAGCATATTGGTTTCGACGCATTTGAATATTCATGTCGGACGATGACATCATAAGGAGATGATGAGTATTTGAATCCATCGATTGGTTTGTGTGTGCAGCATATGCGATTTGCTGTTGTGGTGCTGTAATAAGCCGTTGGGGCTTGTGAATGAACATGAGCATGTGTGTCCTGCTGATGGTAATTCGTAGGGGGTGAAACCAGAGGTGGATAGGCTGAGGGTGCATGATCAGGTGGACCTATTTTTGGTTGTGGTTGTGGGTAACCTTGAGCTGTTGGAAGTGTTGGAGCAAGAGGTGCTGCCTGTTGAGGATAATAAGCGACTTGGGCTTGTGGCTGAATCGGAGTCTGGTGGGCCTGCTGGTTATAGTAGGGAAGTGGTGCATAAGCTGATGGTGCATGGCCATAAAATTGTGGTGTACATGAAGGTCCATGGATGTGATGGGTGTGTGTTACGGGAGCATACGAAGTTGTAGCCCCAGAATTGGATGAAGCCCTAGAAAGGTCTGGGGTGTTGTTTGTACTCATCATGGTAAAATGTTTATTTTGTGTTGTGACTTGGCCGATAATACCATCAGCGGCATGGGATGCCCCTAGAGCGTCACCTCGTGAAGAATCGCCTCGTGGGGCGTCTGGTATGATAGTGTAGAGATAGCCTGACTAGGCATAAATCAGGTCAAATTGCTGAGCTTTTAAGATAGCTTCTTCTTTTTACTGGGGTCGTTCGGAAGCTACATCTTTGGCTATGAGGGGTAGGAGTGATTTGAGAAACCAATCCAAAAATATACGTTCGTCAAGCTTTATCTTGTAGAGGCTACGGTGCTTACGCCACTCATGGATATGGTCGGTGATGTGGGTAGCCGTGTTTTGTCTACAAGACAAAAGTATTTCAACTCCTGCATCATAGCATATAGGTAGCTAAAAAAACTAGAGGAAAGTGGAGGCGAGAGACGTAAATGTATGGTGGGTCCCATGTGGTTGCTCAATGTACCACTTGGCTGTAGAGCCAGTGAACGTTCATTGCAACAGTCTTAGTCTAATGGAGTCATCCACTATGGAGTTAAAGGAACACTGTAGGTGAAATGACATTATGTGGTTTTGGGGATCTTCCCCAGCTTTTCCTTCAAACTTTGGGATGTCTAAGGGAAGATTTGTAGGCATGGGTGTCCATGTAGTGTTGTGTCTGATAGGATCGTTGGTTAACCTGGCTAGGTTTGACAAGTTCAGACTAGCCATGTATGGTAGATGAGCAGATGGGTGTGGCGTAGTGACTGGGACATAACTGTTAATGGTAGCATTATGTAGTGGTCTAGAGGCCCCTAAGGGTATGCTAGGTATGGCAGGTATGTGTCCTCCAACCGATGTGGTGTGGGAAGGACCTGCACTCCCAAGTGCAACATGGGTTGCAGAGGGGTTAGGAATAGTGCCAGGAATTCCTGGGATCTGGGTTGTGGTAATGAGAGGGGGTGTGACCCCTATGTTGGGCATACCCATAATAGGTGGTGGGATTGTGTTGGGCATGCCTAAAGGGGGAATGGCCCCTATATTAGGCATTCCTAAGGGGATTGTTGTTACCATGGGTGGCACAGTAGTAGTAGGGTTTGTTGATGTATCTCCAATAGCACTGGTGAAAAGGGGGTCGTATTGTGATCCACCCATGGGGTTGGTTGGTGATGTTTCAGTAGGGTGTTCGGATTCTGCCTCAGAATCAGATGTGAAATGAAGCGCGTCAGAATCAAATGACTGTGTTCTATTCCGATGATGTGTCGAGTCAAGGGATATCGAACTGAGGGGGTTCACCCTAAAAACGGCAAGACCATCTTAAATTCTCAATGGTGAGAAATGTATAAAAATTTCAGTGGATGGTGGTGATGTAAAAGACTTGTAACCCTAGTGCAACAATGTGTGCAAGAGGGGAGTGAAAAAATAATGGCTCTCAAGCCAACAACCAACCTCAAAGACACTTATTATAACAGTTGTGCTATAATAAGTAAAGGGATCCAAAAAAGTGGTCAGAATACCAAAAGTCAAACAGTTCCTAGAAAAAATTGGTGCTCACTTGACCAAAGGTGGGTATTGTATCATGCAAACACCTAACTAGAAGTATTGTGAGTCGACAAACTATATCCTCTGCAAGGTGATGAAATCCAAGTCAGACAATATAGAGTGTAGAATCAACGGCTAGATATCCCCCTACCGGGAGGGACACCGGGTAGACAATCCTAAAGAATGGCAACTAGGATACCCCGTTCATGACACGTTTGGTTGGGTGAATCTGTAGTTTGGTTCTATCGCCGCTGTACCCCCATACAGGTG
Source organism: Larix kaempferi (assembly GCA_027924585.1). NCBI lineage: Eukaryota > Viridiplantae > Streptophyta > Pinopsida > Pinales > Pinaceae > Larix > Larix kaempferi. The sequence continues at coordinate 2,104,699 of BSBM01000626.1, forward strand.
TACACCGAGAACTTCGAAAGGTATCCTTTGGTTACTGAATGGATTGCAGTATTCCACTCAGGCTTCCGGAACCAGTCTGGCTACTTCAACCCTCCTAAGGGAGAGGCATTCCGGATAAATTGGTTGATAACCGTGTCAAAATTATAAGGGATTTTTGGGACCCTAAAAGACAACCACTATGTCTCAGATGTAAATAATTGAGGGGCGTTATTGGTACACCTATCCCCTCAATTCTACCTGACTACAAGATTCTTTTAAGTGCTCTCTAAGTGGGGTTAAAATGTTGGTTGAGTTTAAGGTAGATTTTAAGGCTTAGTTTAAATAATGTGGCAGAGTGGGTGCAAGTGTGATTATTTAACTGAAATTGATTTGCCTCGCTTGGGTGATTGATTACAAATGAAAAAATAAGACGTTTCCAATTTGCAAAAATAAAGGAGTTTTTTGAAATGTAAATGCTTTAAAAACAATTCAAAGATGATGGATTTTTGAAATAATTTTAAAGGAACGCAAATAACATAAAAATTTCAAGAAATAAATGGATTTCTTAAAAAATTGCTTGGGCAAACTATTGAGCAAATTTAAAGTGAAACTTATGATCTAAAAATAGTGCTGAAAATCTTTCTTTCACTTAGTGGAAATTTTAAAAAAGACTTTTTAATGGAGCATATATAAATAGAAAATGATTCACTATGGCTGTAAAAATGCAGAAAACATTATTGCTAGAAAATATGGGCCAAAATGGATGAACTAAAGTGATAAATAACACTAAAATAAAATATTAGAGAAATTTCTATGAAAAATTTCTTAAATCTAATAAGATATTTGGATTCCTTGATCGAAAACACCTAATTTGAAAAAACACATCGTCTCAAACGGAGTTCGACAAAGGGAGACATGGTCGTTTGAAAGTTGAGCCGCGCTGCTAGAAAATTACATCGCGGGTTTCGGGCTAAAAGTCACGATGTGCATCGCGGTTTTCGAGTGCACAGTCACGATGTGCGGCATGGCAAAATGCCACGAAGCCGCAATGTGCAGTGTGGAAAAAGGCCATGAAGCCGCAATGTGCAACGTGGAAAAAATCCGTGAAGCCACAATGTGCAGCGCAGAAAAAGGCCGCAAAGCCGCGGTGCGCAGCACTGAAAAAGGTCGCGATGAGCCACGCGACTGTTCGGCGAAAAGTCGCGAGTCAAAAGCAAAAAAATGGACACCGAAAAATGAACCCGAAAATGGAAATTTCAGGCTGTTGATGGCAATAGGAAGGGCCAAGATCTAGAACAACAGTGGATCTATTGTCTAGGATGGCAGATCTGTGAATTAAAATGATTAACACTAACAAAAACTAAGATCTAAAGCAAAAAACCAAAATCTAAGAATTCAAAGCCAGCGCAGTCACCAAAAACTGTTGCTTGGTTTTGCAACCAAGCTTGTGCAATTGGCACCTATCAACAATGTGATAGCAGTTTCAATATAGAAAGCAAAAACGATTATGAATTAAATCTAAATCTAAACTAACATGTGTGTATAACAAATAAATATAAAAACGATTCATAGAAAGAACAAGAAATAAAAGAATGTTTTGTATTATCATACATCAAATGGTGAGGATTTGTGGTGTTGAGCAGCTCCAAGGGTGAGATGCTCCAGGCTCCAATGGTCTCTTCTCCAAGATTGCTACAATGGTCAAGAACTCATGAGAGATTTTGACAGCATGAGGATAAGATGATGGATGGATGGAAAGTGAGGAGCCCCTACCACCTTTTTATAGTTTTTGGTGGTGGGGAATACCATTATGGTTTTGAGGAAACCAATGGTATTGACCAACATGGTTTAGGTACCTTTTTTCCTCTTTTTTCCTTTTTTGAATATTTTGAATATTTTTATTCCGTTTTAATATTTTTGGGAATTCTAGACCCCTTTTTAGGGTTTTTTATGTTTTTTGAGGAAAAATATATCTTTTGAGGGGAAAAAGGGTATATTATGGTCTTGTGGTAACCTTTTGATGGCTTTAGAGGCTCAAATGGTGGAAAAGTGGACAAATGGGTCATGTGAATAAAGAAATGAGCTTGTGAGCACTTTTTGGGTGTTAACACTCTCTTGCGTGTTGGTTCCCTCGTTTAACATGGTAGTTCCCGCAGTATTTGATGACAGGTAGAAAATGATTCATTGAACTAATTCAAAATAAATTTGATGAAAATTTAAGTGCTATTCAGAGTCTTTCCAAGTCAACACTTTGAGATCTAGTAACCCCGAGTGCTCTTCAGAGCTTTTAACTCAACACTCGCACATGGGCGTTATGCTAGTACAATTCCAGAGCCTTCTGCTCAACACTAGTGCTAGAATGTGGTTGTGAGGCACATCTAGAATATTTAAGTGGCCTCGGATCTGGTATTCATTTATCAAGCTTGGAGTGCTCTAGGGCTTATGCCCAACACTCAATGTACCTCAGGGCTTACTCCTAGTACATAAACATTTCTCTAGGTACCTCGGGGCTTATGCCCAGTACGTAGGTCATCTGTGTGTTTCTGAGTCCATGCTCAACACACCACATAAGTCATTCATGTAAGGATCATAGTTCTGCATAACAAAAGATCATCTCAGTATATTAGGGTTTGTACCCATATCAAAGCTGAAACACATCATCAAAACATTAGGGCCTCCTCACCCAGTATACACTTAAATAAAGAAGTCAGTCAGGGTCCATGCCCAATATGTCAATATATAAAAGAATAAATCATAGGTGCTAGGGCTCATGCCCAATACTCAAAATAAAACATATGTGCTGGGGTCGTGGCCCAATATAACAATAAAATATAGTTAGTCCAAAATTCAGGATATTACATTTTCTCTAACCTCTTCCATGGTTTCTTGAGGCTTCTCTTTCCTTGTCGATTTCCTTGTTCGATTGCGTGAATTCCCCATGACCACAATGAGCAATACTATGAAAATAAATTCTAGAGGTGTGCTCAACTATGAATATGGATTCTTTTTCAATTGTGAATATAGGTTCTTTAATCTTGCTCAATTGTGAATATTGATACTTCCTCAATTGTGAATTTAGATTCCTCAAGCTTGCTTAATTGTGAAAGTAACTTCTACCTCACTTGTGAATAATATAGAAAATTCTTCATTTGTGAATATAGGTTCTTCAAGCTTCATCAATAGTGAATGTAGATTCTTCTTCAATTGTGTTCATATAGATTCCTCAAGCTTGCTTGAAATTGTGAATATATAAATATATAGATACTTAATCAATTGTGGATGTAAATTCCTCAACCTTACATTCAATTGTGGATATAGATTCTTACTCAAAATTGAATTTAGATTCTTCAAGCTTGCTCAATTCTCAATGCAAGTTCCTCTTCAATTCTGAACATAGATTATTCAAGTTTGTTTGATTGTGAATATAGAATCATCTTCAAGCTTGCTAATTGCGAATGTAGAATCCTCTTCAAGCTTGCTAATAGTGAATGTAGAATCCTCAATTCTCAATGCTAACTGTAGAATCCTCTTCAAGCTTGTTGATTGTGAACATGTGTAATTATCAACATAGAGTATTCAAGCTTCCTCAATTGTTGTTAAATCTATTCAATTGCGCGGGTTTCTTTGCAGTGATATCAGGGAGACAAAACACAAAATTTGGGGATGAAATAGGAAGAGTATTCAGTTGAATTATGCAAAGCCAAAACACGTTGGCGTTATGGATTCACAAAATGCTCTAGTGTTTTTTAAATCTATAATGCTCGATTGTTCCTTCTAATGGGAGAAAACGCTCTAGCGTTTCTTCATTAATAAACGCCCTAGCGTTATGACAATCTACACACAATTTAGATTTTCCTTGAAACCTTATTTAATAATTTCTTGCCACGAAAACAAATTTCCTTTATTTCCCTAGATCCCTCCTTATATTGAAAGGTTTTGGGCTGCATGTTGTATGGGTTAGGAGGTGAAATAGGGATTTGGTGTTAGGGGTTGAGGGCTCAATGGGTTTAGGGTCAAGGGGCTTAGTGGTTAAGGGATTTAGTTCTTAAAAGGGATTTAGGGATCCGTGTTTAGGGGGTTAGGGTTTTATAGGTTAGACATTAAGGAATTAAGTTTTTGTGGACAAACTAGGGCTTCAAAAGGTATTCAGTGTTAAGTGCTTAGAGATAAAAAATTTTAGGGGTTAGGGGATTTAGGGGTTAAGGGATTGAGGGCACCAATGTTAGCGTGTTAGGGTTCAAGAGGTTAAGCGTTAAGGGTGAAGGGTACTGACTATTGACCATTTATGACTGATACTACTGACTGAATGATGTCTCCAATGCTATCCAACCTAGACTTTGAGCATGATTCGAATGACCTCCTTGTTTAATTCGAATTCTCTATTGACATTATTATTGTATTTAGTTTTCATAGTGTCAGCTCACAGTTGATGTATGATACTGCTATTCTCAATTTTATGTGTTCATGAGTGATTATTGAGTGCATTCTTCTCTTCTTCTCCACACTTATTGAGAGTTTGTGTGAGGCTTGTTACAACTATCAGATCCTACTACAAATTATCACATGGTATCATAGCTTGCAGCAGCTATTTGAATTGCATCCATTGCAGTAGCAGTAGTTGCAGCATTTCTTTGAGAAGTTGTCTTTCACTTGAGCACCAGAAGCCTCTGAGTTTCCACGGCAAGTCCTGGCGCTATTACCTTGAATTCACTGGAGCAATCCAGTGAGATCTAGCCAAGTGTGAAGGACTTAGTCATACGTGCTCAGTGTCCTAAGGCAGTGTTCATTCGAAGTGTAGCAAATCTCCATCAATAAAACTCTTCTTTTTTTGCAGGTTTATTCATCCATTCGAATCCTTCTTCAACAGATTCGAATTCAACAGTTATCATGGATCTCTATTATTTTTGCACGTTATTCGAAGTGTTATGTAGTTGCAGGAGTTTCGAAATATTTTGCACTGGTGATTTTGCACTAGTGATTCTGCACTGGTGATTCTGCACTAGTAATTCTGCACTTTTGCACCAGTGCTTTTTGCACCAGAAACACACCAGTAGATTCGAATTGAACAACATCTTCCATGGATCTGAAAGTAGTTCCTTCTCTCTCTTCATACAACTATGAAGAATGGAAACCCAATATGATAGCATACCTGAAGAGATATGGTCTCTTGGATATGTGTACTTGTGTTAAGAGAGATTTTTCTTCCTATGAAGAGGAACAAGATTGGCTTGATGATTGTGAAAGAGCCTCAATAGCGATACTTACTGCTATGTTTTACAATATGGAATACCTCATTGATTTTGATGGACATCCAAGTGATAACTAGACAAGATTGAATGGTTTGTTTGGAAAGAAGGAAGAGGATGATGTCCATTTGGAGAACAATCCCAACAGTACTACCTTCAGTGCTCTCTCTATTCATGATTCGTCCTTCATCATCTCCCATCATGAAGTTGTTCAAGATAAAGTCAAAATACAACACATGGTTTCAGTTGATCCATCTTCTGATTCGAATTCTGAGAAAAAGATGTCAGTTACTACTCTAGAAGTTGAAGAGACTTTCACAATCTCTACTTCCCATGAGCCTACTGATGTGCAAGATGATGACCTACTGAGCATTTTGGAAGTAAAATCAGATTTCGCAGGAAATGCATTCACCCTCCTTGATCAAAATCTTCCTATGGACTCCTATTTGGTCATTGGCACATGTTTTCATAGTTTAACCAAAGATGGAAGACTCTATCATTCACTTGGGTTCAAGTCTCATGCATATCCTTGTGATTTTGGTCTTGATCTAACCCCTGTTGGTTCAAAGGAGATCATAAGGAACCATCCTCAAATTCTTGGATCTGATTTGAATTTCAAGCCATCACCATTATGTTATGGTTCATTTGATTTTGATCTCACCCATGCTGGTTCAAAGGAGATATCAAAGAACTACATACACTTTCATGGAGCTGATGAACCTGCTAATGTGCAAGATGATGACTTACTGAGTATTTTGGAGGTAAAATCAGATTTGGAAGGAAATGCATTCGACCTCCTTGATCAAATGCTTCCGTTGGACTCGTATTTGGTCATTGGCATATGTTTTCAGAGTTTCACCGAATATGGAAGACTCTATCATTCGCTTGGGTTCATGACTCATGCACCTTTTTGTGATTTTGGTTTTGATCTCACCCCTGTTGGTTCAAAGAAGATCATGAGAAACCATCTTCCAATTCTTGTATCTGATTTGAAGTCCAAGATACCATCATCATGTCATAGTTCCTTTGGTTATGATCTCACCTATGTTGGTTCAAAGGAGATATCAAAGAACTATATACACATTCATGGTTTTGATTCTACCTCAGTTGGTTCAAATCACATGCTCCATAATGATCTTCATATTATAGTTGTGGAGCATGATCCACTTCTTCCCAATTGGAAGATACCACCATCATTGTTCGATGAGCTCCAAGAGAGAAAAGCTTCATCACATGAGATTTCAGATTCAAAGTTTGGAAGTGATGATGAGCCAATTTCACTTCCTTCTTCACATGAGATTTCAGATTCAGAGTTTGGAAGTGATGATGAGCAAGAGAGCAAACCTTCATCACAGGAGATTTCAGATTCTGTATATGAAGATGGAGATGATGAAGAGAGAATGATAGACCCATATCCACAAGAACCTGAAGGTCTAGCAATTGATGATGAAGATGAGCGAATGAGAGATCCAGTTCCACAAGAACCTGATGATCTCTCACTTGATGATCCTCCTCTTCCTCGATGGGAAACCATTACACTCCGATATGCTGGTGATTTGGTTGGTGATTCACATGATCAAAGAAGAACTAGATCAGATTTTCAGAATGGAAGGTTTCATCCTTCTCACATTACTGATCCATTTCAGATTGATCGATCCTTCTTCGGAAAAGGACACTTGCCTCCTTCTGGGGTGAGTGATGACATCCTACATTAGCATCCGTCAGTCTATTTTGAGGGAGGGATTTCTTCCCACTAGGTTTTCCCTATTTCCTCATTTATTATTTAGATTGTTGTACGGGGTGACCTTTGGTCTCAGTCACTAGGGCCCTATTTTTCAGTTTTCAGTTATCACCTTATAGTATAGCTTGAGGGCGGGTGTTGGAATATTCTCACCATCATTTTTCAGATTTGCATGGCTGTATGCATTTTGCATGCATCCAGTCATCTGCATGCATTTGCATGCAAATGCATGCATCCAGTCATCATCTTGGTGGTCCTCCCAGCACCTAGAGCCTATTTTCAGCTCCCTAGAGCCTTTCTTCAGACCCCAGTAGCCCTCCTACCTACCTGATGCACCTTATTTGACTCTCTTGCATGACATGTGCACCTTTTCTCACCTACCAGGAGTTATCATCCAGTTAGAGCGCCTTATCTCACCTACCAGGTGTCTGACAGTCAGTTAGAGCATTGATTGAGCAGCTCTTCCATTGATCGCTCATGCTAACCACCTGTAGCTCGTAGTTAGCTAGTTCTGGAGTGAAACTTGATCTTCTGACAGCCTCATGCGCCCTCCTTGGAGTCTCCATCCCGTAATTCATGCCTAGATGGTTTTGTTAGACTTAGTTAGACTCACTTGACTGACTATTGACCATTTATGACTGATACTACTGACTGGATGATGTTTCCAATGTTATCCAAGCTAGAATTTGAGCATGATTTGAATGACCTCCTTGGTTAATTCGAATTCTCTATTGACATTATTATTGTATTCAGTTTTCACAGTTCCATCTCACAGCTGATGTATGATGCTGCTATCTCCATTTTCTATGTGCATGAGTGATTATTGAGTGCATTATTCTCTTCTTCTCTGCACTTCTTGAGAGTTTGTGTGAGGCTTGTTACAACTGTCAAATCCTACTGCAAATTATCACATGAAGAATGTTAAAAAGAGTTTATCTAGCAGTACTACTAGATATAAAGGGATTTTATATTTAAGACATTATGATGTATGTGGTCCCATGTCATCCCCTTCCCTGAGTGGCTATTTATATTATGTATTGTTTATAGATGACTTCTCTAGAAAGTGGTGGATTTATTTCCTAAAGCCTAAGAGTGAAACCTTTAGCAAATTTCAGGAATTCAAAGCCCTAGTTGTGAATCAGACAAGGAAGCACATCTGTGCCTTGAGATCTGACAATGGAGGTGAATTTGATTCACATGTGTTTAATGAGTTCTGTAGTGATGCAAGAATTTGTAGGCAGTTAATTGTACCCTCCAACCCTCACCAAAATGGGGTTTCCGAAAGGAATAATAGAACCATATGTGAGGCTTGAAAAGCCATGATGCATGATTAAGAACTGTCTACATCATTATGGGAAGAGGCCACCAGTACAACAGTATATATCCATAATAGAAGTCCTCATGCCATTATGGATGAGAAGACACCTAAAGAATTGTTCATTGGTGAAAAAACATATATTTCACACTCAAGGATCTTTGAGATTCCTATATACATTCATGTGTTGAAAGAATAGAGGACAAAGATGGATCCATCAGGAAAGAAGGGAACCATTGTTGGTTATAGTGAATCATTCAAATCCTATGGAATATATGTGCCTATAGAATATATGTGCCAGGTGAAGGACACATTGAGGTTAGTCGAGATGTGACCTTCCATGAAGAGGAAACATTCAAGCAATCGAAAGATCTTCAATATGATACAAACACAGAGGACCATGAGACTCCTATGATGGAGGAACTAGATACTGATTCTCCCATTCAGATATTCAGAGGGAGAATCGAGCAAAGTTCTAACATTTTCTAGCTCATGATGAACCAGTAGAAATGGTTGATGAACCTCCTTCTAAGTGGAGGTCTGCATGGTGCTGATATATACTACAAAATGCAGAGAGGCATGGAGCACCATTAGGCTCTTCGAGAGAACGAAAGCAACCTGACATATATTCAGGTTATGTTGCACATATGAGTCACATCAGTGATTTAGAGATTTCCACCTATGAAGAAGCTACAAAGCAACAAGTATGGAAAGATGCAATGGTAAAGGACTACATGTCTATTATGAAGAATAATGTTTGGGAAGTTGTTCCTAAACCTGAAAGGAAGCCCATAGTTACTTCTAGATGGTTTTAGAAGATCAAGCATGTTGTTGATGGCAGTATTGAAAATTATAAATCCATATTTGTTTCCCAAGGTTTTTGTTAGAAAGAAGGCATAGACTATGAGGAGACATTCACTCATGTGGCCAGGTACACCACTATTCGAGTTGTGAGCTCACTTGCATATGTTCTAGGATGGAAGCTTCACCAGATGGATTATAATGTGGTTTATAATGATATAGTATTCTATAAACCCTAAACTCCTTTATCTATAAACACTTAACAACCAACACCTAAGCCCTAGTTTATCCACAAACACTTAAGCCCTTAATGTCTAACCTCTAAAAGCCTAACCCCCTAAACCCGGATCCTTTTATCCTTGGATAATGTTTTGTTTAGATATTAAAGGAACGCTTGAGCGTTATGTATGTCCATAATTCTTGAGTGCTATGTTATTCTACAATGATCGAGCATTATTTAAATATAAATCTCGAGTCTTATGTATTTTTATAATGCTTGAGCCTTATGGAAATACATAACACTTGAGCATTATAGAAATACATAACGCTCGAGCATTCCTTTTATATCTAAACAAAAAATTATCCTTGAAACCTTGTTTAACGTTTCCTTACAAATAAAATATTTCCATTATTTCCCTATCCCTCCTTATCTTCAAGAGTTTTGGGCTTCATGTTGTATGGGTTAGGAGGTTAACTAGGGATTTGTTATTAGGTTTTAAGGGCTTAGAGTTAAAGGGATAAAGGGATCCAAGTTTAGAGGGTTACGGTTTTAGAGGCTAGACATTAAGGGCTTAAGTGTTTGTGGATAAAATAAGGCTTAGGTGTTGGGTGTTAAATGCTTAGAGATAAAGGGTTTTAGGGATTTATGGGTTAATGGATTGATGGCACCCATGTTAGGGGGTTAGGGTTCAATAGGTTAAGCCTTGAGGGTGAAGGGTTTAAGTGTGAAGGTTTTGTAAGAATTAAGGGCTTAGCAGATTACTGGTTAAGGACATAAGGGTTAGGGGATTGGTGGTTATTTAAGAGGTGAGGCCTTCAAGATTTAGCAGACTTACAGGCTAAGGGTTTTATGGCTCTAGGGTTAGGATGTTATGGTTGAGTTGGTTAAGAGTTAAGTGTCAAGGGGTTAAATAATTAAAGGCTTGGGCATTAGGGGCTTAATGGCTTCTGGGAGATGAAGAATTAGGATTTTCTAGGGATTTATGGGTTTTGAGATTATCAGTTAGGGGTTTTAGGGTTAGGGGGTTAATTAGGACTTAGGTGTTATGGGTTAAGAGTTTAGAGGTAAAGGCATAAAGTTGTTAACAAGTTTAAATATTTACGGGTTAGGGAGTTAAGAAGATAACGGGTTTTATGGGTTATGGGATTTACGGGTGAAGGATTTGAGGGCTCAATGGTTAGGGGAATAGGTTTTAAGGGGTTAGGGGTTAAGGCCCAATAATTTAAAGGTTTAATTGTTTCTAGGGGTTAAGGGCTTAGGGATTTGTGGATTTGGGATTTAAGTAATATGGGTTAGGCTATTTAGCAGTTAGGGGTTGAATAGGTCTTAAGGGTTAGAAGTTGTGGGATTAGAGATAAAGTGGCTAGGGGGTTTAGGGGTTAGGGGCCTTAGGTGGTAATTGAATTAGTGATCCAAGGTTAGGGTGTTAGGGTTTATGAGGTTAGGAATTAATGGTGAATGGGTTAAAGGGTTAAAGGCGTATAAGGGGTAAATTAGAGCTTAGAAACTAATGCACAATCCCAAGCAAGAATGCCAAAGACGAGAGAGGAGCAATCAATCTAGAGGGAGAGAGATCAAGAAAACATAGAGCTCTCATGCAAACGAAGATCACACATGCAAACGTAGAGCGCACAAGAAACAAGGATAATTTTAAGGACCCATACTTATTTAAAAGTGTATAAACCTTGGCGAATATTACCAATTCTTAAAATGTCAACTATCAAAAATTTGGTGATATTTTTCTAAAATTATCAATTTCTAAAGATATTATATAGTTTATATAATAATTTGATGATTTTTAGAATGAAAAAAGTTTACCTCAACAAAATTGGGTAAAAGGGGGCTTCAAAAACTACAAATTGGCGAATCTTTTTTGGGAAAAAACATGGAAAAATATCCCATGGGCTAAATTTTGCTCCTAAAATTATCCTTGACAAGAAAATACAGGGAACACTAGCACAACAGAGGTTGCACATGCAAACATAGTGTAGAGGTAAACAATTATTTTACCACTATGGAGTAAACTAGAGCTTAGAGGTAAACAATTAAAGGAATTAAGGAGTTTAACAGTTAGGGGCTTTAGGGGTAAAGGGATTTAGGGATTTGGGATTAGCGGGTTAGGTTTTAAGAGGTTAGGCATTAAGGTGTAAGGTTTTATAGTGTTAAGGGCTTGGGGCATTATAGGATAAGGACAACAATGAGGGGAGATAAAGAGTTAATTAAGGGACTTGGGATTTAAGGAGTAATACCTTTATAGGTTAAGTGATTTAGGGATAGAATATTAATGGGGTAAGGGATTATGTTTTAATGGCTTAGGTTCTTAGGGGTGTAGAGATTTAGGTAGTTTGGGACTTAGGACTTATGGTTTTAGGCCTTTAATTTTCCTCCCTGGTCATTCCTCTTTCCAACTCCTTAAATTTATGTCCCTTCTCCCCCCTCTCGTATCCCTCCTCTCTCTCTCACCCCCTTTATTTCCATTCAACACTTAAAACACATTTTATGTATTTCATAACGCTATGTGGTTGGTTTGGACTTACCAAACCTATGCTATGGAATGTGTTGAACCATAGCTAATTGGGCATTTGCACCTTTTTTCTTAATATGCTTGTCTTTCACCACTCTTTACAACATGACGTACATGACCATTTTTATGAAATTTTAGGCATAGATAGCATTTTTATGCAAATTCTGAATATGTAATTAAAAAAAAATATTGATTTTTTCTATTTTTTTTCTAATTTTCTTGTGTCATCACTCCTTAAGTAAAAAAACATGTTGTTAGTGTTTCTTCTGTAACTTTTTCATTTCACAACCGTTTTTAAAAAAAATTGTATGTTGCAATAGTAGACACTAACCTCTACATGCTGTAAAAAAATCCAAGTCGAAATGACTGCATTAAAACCTTCAAATGTTGCACCCACATTTGATGTACCATTCTCGAGGTTTGATCACTTACATAATTAAAAATAAATTAAAAATTAAACATTTAATTTTGGAAAAATAGTGCTGCACTAGTGCTACATGTTATATTATACCAGATTTTGTATTCCGAAACCATCATTTAGGAACTCAAAGGCTGCACCCACAAAAACATATACCTTATCATTTGCCAAAAAAAATAAAATTTATTGTTAGAAAAGATGAAATTTGACATAGTTATGTAAATTTTAAATACATAAAACTTATATATTCGGAAACATGACTCAATTTCCTACATTTAATATTTTTTACTCAATGCAAGTTATCTTGTGTAAGTACCTCAAAAAAACGAAGTAAGTAGACGAATGCCTTATTTTTCAGTTTTTTATTGCATCTAACGCACCAAAAGTGATCTGCATTAGCTTTCACTGACCCAATTATTATGTGTTTTTTCTTAAACATGAAATTGTTTTTTTCTTTTGATATTGAGTTGGGTTAACACTTGTGATTGGAGAAAGGTACGAAAACAATTTTTTGTTGTGGGAAGCTCCCAATACCACGTTGTACACTTTCAATACTTCCAATTTACAATTTATATGTCTTGTTGCTAAAATATTTTCACATATCTATTCACATTTTTTTTAAATGATTTATTTGATATATGTTAAACTTAGTAACATTTTATATTCTTGTACTTTTAGTAATTGATTGAAACAATTACTTTTACTCTTGGTGAAAAAATTTTGTAAACAAGTTTGTAGTTGAAAGTGGTTTCTTCTTATTTATGTATAGCCAAGAGAAAGTCAATGGCCCAAATATGGAAGTAGGAACCATGAATTGGTTGGTACAAATTTTGACCCTCCCCCACAAAAACACATTGAGAATTAAATTGAAGCCCATGGTTGTCAATTTGAATGAAAAAAATGTATCACATCACTGACTCTGTATTAGAAAATATTGTGCCCAAAAAATAGTTTTTAAAAAAAGATTTGCATCATGGATAATACATAGACAACTCCATTTTCATGAAATATTTGTTGTATCTTGGTATGTACAAGTTCACATGCACTAATAGTTGAGGAATCCAAAACAGTCCATACCTTGGAAAAATAGCCTTATTAAACTTATTTTGACAAAGGAATGGAGAACATCATAGTACAATCTCAATTGTAATGTGTTTCTCAATGAATCGTCTCTACAAAGGGAATATTATATTTATCTGGCCTGTTAACTCAAGTCCTTTGGAAGAAAATGTCACAAATTCAATTACATCATTGATGCAACATTTTAATCTTGAAAAAATTGGTATTTTGCATTACATGTGGCCTAACATTAACCTATGGAAAGGATTCTAGGTTCCACCTTTTGTTTGTTTCCTAAGTTTATCACTTAATGTACTTTAGATGCATAATGTATATGCATGTTACATTTGCGTTGTCTGTGCCACTATTAGTAGGTTTTTTTTTACATGATCAACATAAAACATGGGTATATGGATCTATTGTTATCTTTTATTTGGAAATCAAACTCCTTAATAAAAACATATATTTTAATTGAAAATTTTAAAATATCACAATTTCAATTACACCATTAACGCAACAAGTTAACCTTGCAAAATTTTGTATGTTGCATTACATGTGGCCTCACATTAACCTTCGGAAAGGATTGTAGGTTCCACATTTTGATTGTTTCTTAAGTTATTAACTTAATGTACTTCAGATGCATAATGCTAGCATATGTTACTTTTGAGTTTTCTATGTCACTTTTAGTAGTTTTTTTTTCCACCCTCTATTTTCAAAGCACATGTTCAACGAAAAAATGGGTAAATGAGTCTATTGTTATCTTTTAATTGGAAATTAAACTCCTTAATAGAAGCATATATTTTAATTGAAAATTAATTATTTAATAAAAACATTATAATCAAAGGGTATTTTTTTCATAAAACTCCATTGTTGACGGGTTATTTTTTCACTAAAATGTTGTGTGATGGGAAAGATAAAAGTTCAAAACAAAAAAAAAAAAAATAGAAGGGGAAAGGTTGAAATGAAATTACAACCCTGAATGGTAGTCCACCCCAAATTCTAAGATATAAACACATGTCCGTGTAAATATGAAAATATGTCGATTGTAATCGAAAAATCAAATATAAGAGCAACTAATATAGAAAGTAAAAATGAGAGCAACTCCTACCGAAAGTAAATACACATTTATTGAATCCTTATTAATTCCGCAAATCCATATTTATTAAAACCTTATTAATGAAGGGAGAAACTTTTGTTTTGATGTATCTTTGGCCCCATTTTGGAATATTTGTTTTATGATGTAGTTGGATTTCATAAAAGTTTTAATTGTCTCTTAATGTTCAAGAAGGCACATAACTATTTATATTGTGATTTATAACAAAAATATTAAAATTAAGATTTTTTAATTTTAACTAAGAATTCAATGACATGCAAGGTCTGATTAAATAAGAAAATACATCTACGTCCACTTCACAAATGCCAAAATGATTATTTCAATAATTATGAAATGCATGTATTATAAGTAAGAATCCATAGAACTCTCTCTTCAATAGTGATCAGTGACTCATTGAGAAATTTCAATTGGACAGAGCACACTTACAAAATAGTGAAACAAAGAACGCATATGGGAAAATTGGGCAAGACGGATAAGAATCCAAAGTGAAGTTTGACATACGCGAAGTGGAATCTATAGAAGAGGACAAAGAGTGGGCGCGAACAAATGAGGGTTAGTATCCCCCTCAGGCTTCAAATTTGAAGCCTTCAATGCCCTTCAAAGGCCATTTTACTTGTCATAGAAGGCCACGATGAATTTTACCATGCAAAAGAAAATTATTTTTATGTGAAGCCCTTCAATAATGAAATTCAACACGCCTGTGTAAATTTGCAATAGAAGGGCAACTCCAAATTTTCCCTGTCCAAGGGTTATCAGTGATTTAGTGGGAGACTCGGAGTCTAGGGAGTTGGATACTACCCAGTTCCCTTTGACCTTTGTCCTAGTGGGAAGAGCGGGCTCGGTGAGTTGGAGACATGTGTCAAGTGACTCAATTGGACGATTGGCGTTGTTATTGCTAATATGATATATTATTGTCTTAGCTTACAAGTTACTAAGTTATGTGTTTGATTAAGTGTTAAAAGCATTTAATGATATCACCAAACTTCATTAAACCTTGGTCTGAAAGGCTGCAAACTCGTTTTTCCATCTTTTTCTTCACGTGATCAAACCTAAGTATAGGATGTGTAATTAAATGCTAGGATCGTGAATAGATTTGATAACTTACTAGGATAACTGGTTACCGGAGTCCTACCTCGGAGAAGAACAAGGTGGCAAATCTGGTTGAGCTATTTTTACGTCAACAGGAGAAGAAATAGGAGAAGAGAAAGGTGCAAGAGTAGGTGGAACCGTGGAGGTTTTTTTGCATCCATTTCACTGAGAATTGCTAGTAGATATCTAGATTTTGGGGTTGTATAGATTATTGGTATTCTTCAATGCAAAGATGTTAGCTTGTTTTGGTGTCTTGGGTGTTGTAGTTAGGGATAGATTTTGATACCCAATGGTTTTTTTTGGTTAATTTTTGTTGATATTCAGGTGGGTTTTTCTACTTCATTGCTCATAGCTTGTAAGATAACTCACAATCAAAATTGGGCAAAACTAATGCTAATTTTTTGGGGTTTTATCTTTAGTGAGATTGCATTGTAACTTTCAATCCTTACTAGAGAAAGTTCTGCATTGTAAGTATTTCTATGGTTTCAGCTTTTGACCCTTACCAGAGAAAGTTCTATCTTTAGGCTTTGAGACTTTCTTTGTGATCACTGGTGAGCAGTGGCATTGTTGTATCTAAGGCAGGTCCTGGCTAGTGGCAAGTCCATGTGAGTTGGCAGTTCACTGACTGAATAGAAACTTGGCCAACATGTGCAGGATGAAGACAAAAACTACAACATTTATTCGAAGATTGGAATAACAGGTTACAAGTGTGGAAATTTGGTGGTTGGATGCACATTCAACAACAGGGTTGCATTTATACATTCAACTCTTCACTGCATCTGTTGGATGGAGTTTCAAAGTGAAGATCCACTCCTCACTAGAATTTAGAGGGTAATATTTGACCCTTTTTCTATTTGCTTTCGTTGAGATATGTCAATTTTATCCATCCCTTTGCACATGTTACGTTTTGTAGTTCCTACGTCCAGATGGATTATGTTTTAAATAAACTAAATTACCTTCATGTCAGCTGTCCCTTCAAGTTGAAATGCTCTCCTCTGTTTTTATATTGTAGATTTATTTGATCAGATGGACTGACATTTGCTTAGCTATAAAATTTGAGCTACTGACATTATTTTTTGCAGTTTTCTCTTCTGGATTAAAGCTATTTAAATATTAAAGTTACAACTCACGTCTACTTTGTTGTGGATCAAATTGGATGTTGTTGCAAGTTCATAGTCCAGCATTTATTCTTCATTGGAGATTTTCACTGAGTTTGGACACCAAGGTAACCACAGTTCCCCTTTTTTTTAACGTTGTGCTTAAAATAAGCATGCTAGATTTAACATTGAACCTCTTATAAGATGCTTCTCTGCCTTTAAAATAATTCGGATGTTTGCCAATGATGATTAAAATAATTTTAGTTTAAATTTTAGTTCGAGACCTAATTTTGATTTTCTTTTGGTTTAACTTGACCTAAAAAATTTAGCTGCAAATGAAATGGAACTTTGCCTTAAATTTTTATTTATCTGTAAAATCCTTAAGGAGATTATCTCCTACTTGAAGTGAAATACTTAACTTACATGTTTTAGTTGAATTTAATTTAACTTGTAGGAGCAATTGTAAAATCTGGTTTCTTGCAATTACACTCAACTATCACTGTCTAACCCATGTTTTCCTTCTGGCATTACACTTTTCTGAAAAAAGAAAAAAAGAAAAAAAAATAATGTAATAATAACTTTGTAAGTGGTTTATATGATTTGCATGTATTTTTTCTTAACATATTGGTTTTTTTGAAAAGTCTATTGGAAATGTTGGCATAGTAAAAATAAGGGGTTGCGATATCACAATCAAGGTTTTTGTAGGTCCTAAATCTATTTATGTTATTTATGCAATAAAAAATGGACTCTGAAGAAGAGAAAGTCATTTTTTCATTATTTAAAGATTTGATTTTTTTTCATATTTTTCACCAAAATCCAATTGGAATTGTTGACATTCTAAATATAAAGTTTTGAAATGGCACAATCAAGATCGAACGGAGATTTTGAGAGAGATGAATCTATTATGAATTATGAAGAGTGAAAAGTTAAAGTCAAATTTTCAAACAACTCTCAATTGCCATGAATATTGGTTTGGTTCAACCATCATTAACAAACTCCTCTTTAGATTGAGAATTAGTTATTTTCATTATTAATTTGTTTATTTTCCATATTTCCATGACTTTTTCCTTCACTTATAAATTACCCTATCATTACCATTTAGGTAAAACCAAGCCAAGTGAAGTTTGAAGAAGGGTAGAACTGATGATTGAATAATTTTTTTCAAAGCAAACAATCTAGTATAAACATTGTTTATTAAAATCTTAAAACTGAATATTGCAAATATTATTACTATATTAAGGAATTTGATTACATTACTTTTAATAAATAATGAAATTTTACTATATTAAGGAATTGATCACATTATTTTTTGTTGGCAAGTGGTAGTACCCCATGACTAGCAGGACCACGGATCACACATGGTTGGATTTTAGTATCCGCGGGGTTTCGAACCGGGGACCTTTCCGCTTAGGGGTGTCTTAACCATCACCCTCCACCTACTATTCTACATCTCACAGATAAGGAATTGATTACATTACTTAATAAATAATGAAATTTTGATATATAATTACATTTTCAAATGAAAAGAATTATTTATTTTTACATGTCAACATTGAAGGGTTTAATATCTCATAGCCCTTCAAAGTGAAATGAGACTCTACCCTTCAAATTTGATCCCTGATCCCCCTTAAACCTACAGAAGTACAATCTTAACAACTAGAGGTAAGAACAAACGAAGAAACCCACAAACACAAGAGGAGAAATACGGCAAGTAAACTGCATACGGAAGAGGAATAAAACATAGATCCTGAGTATTGACACGTGGTTGACACAGTATTAAAAAAATGGACTTCGCCGAAAATCGTGGGACACACTGATTCGTCGGAGTGACGACTAATCTGAAACAATGCATTTCAAACTTACACTCATATAGAAAATGCCTACGATGTAATAATTTGAACAATGCATTTCAAACTCACCCTCATATAGAAAAAATGCCTCCTGCGTAAATATAGAGAAATAGTTATTTTTCAATAAACCTATTCAAAAATTATGAATAGATGCTTTCTTAAGATAAACCCTGAAATTAATTTTGAATGCTTAAATATTTGATTTTTAAAGACCTATTTTTCGACAAGCTGTAAACGTTCGAATGAGTTTTGATCATTAAAAATATTGTTAGTGATGTGGCGGAGGAAATTTGGAATTTCGTGCCATTGAAGATGGGTTTTTAAAATTTTTATTATATCAAATTTCATATTACAATTTCAACTATATAAACCTTAAAAAAATTAACCTACTCTATCTGAGTTGATGTTACTTGAAAATATGTACATTTATTACATTTATATTTAAATCATCATATCAATCTCATCATATTAGGGTGGTGTTTTCAACTCATTTAAATTATATCACTATTACTATTATGTTATATTATTTTGTTTTGTATAATAAGTTTTTGTATTACATAAAAGAAGAGTTACAGAAAGGAACAATATGGCCGAGACTCAGATTGTTTGTCAAAATAGACCACCTTGCTACTGACTCATAGACCCATACATCCTTAACAATTTGGTAGGCTATAACCACAAAACCAGATAAAATGCTTCCATTCGACTGACCAGCCCTATCCTTAAAAGCTCTGAAGCTGCAAAATCTCTTGCCCAACCAAAAAAAAGCTAAACCTGAGATGTCCTTAGCATAGGCACGCAAGCCTGATATAAAAAAACACAACATTTTACCATGAAACCCAACAGGAAAGATATACATTAGGTATAAGATACCCATATTAACACCCAACCCACCCTGATTACAAAGACTAAAAATTGGACAACCAGACTCCTGACCAAGCGTCAACGAATAATGTAAGGAGCTTCAAGAGAGTTCCTAGGTGGGGAAAGCTAGAAGACAAAGAAGGACACGAGGGAGGCCGAAGCTCCATAGCTTACAGAAGAAAATCCAACTTCTAGTCCATCGCACGAGACTCTGATAGGTTACGTTGCTCCATAAGTTGTAGCACAGTGTCATCTCTAAGGGATTGTCTGGCATAGCTTACCGGGTTCTTCATCATCTAGTATAGGGAAACTGTGCGCTCATAAAGACTAACACGCCTTGCAATGTTGCCTGGATCCATATTCCAGTTCTCCAGTTGTTTGTGCTCCCCCAACAACGTCTCCCTACTCATCCTCAGCCACCATTGATGCTCATAATCGCAGATATCCCTCTGTATCTCCTCAGGTACGTGGAGAGCGAAAGCATTTACCTCTCTACAAGCTCTCTGACATGATCGAGATAAACCACCACCTGGCTCCCTTGAAGACTCCCCACGACTTCTTTTCTTATTTCGACTAGTATTAGAATCTTCCTCCACACGGCAATTGATATCCGCCAGTTCTTTCATCTTCTTACCAGGGTCTTGCTCCATAATCAAACAAACAAACAACACTTACATGCATGCGGAGAAATAATGTTGACGATCCCAGATGCCACCTTGCTCCTCCATTTAAACACGTTTTCCACCCGCTATCATGATGATCCTGTTACCTCTTATTAACTGAAGGAGGTACAATGGGTGATGCTCACACTGATGGCCATCAACTATTCTTAAATTCCTTTTCATCATTCTTCCAACTGAAGTATACCCTCTGGGCTTGGAGAAGACAGATAGAAATCCACTTAAAACAATGAAAAGACAATCCATCCCCCAACTTCTAAAGAACGACACGAACCACAACAGAAGACGGGGGTTACGTGTACCAAATTACTTCCGCCTAGTGTATCATTGCATGTTCGGCACGAAAAATCATCATGTCATTGTATAGGGTAGCTCTGCAACTGTCCCGAATAGCCAAGTCCGTCAAATCCTCCCACAAATGACCACTGGTGGCCATGTGAACACGACTCCCATAGTTGGCCAACACATCAGCTAATTTATTGCCACTACGTTTGACATGGGAGAACAAGAGCGCCATACCCTAAGAAAATAAAGATGACAAAGCTTCCAATTTACCTCCCAACCGCCATGACGATGCCACCTTGGAACTGGATTTTCCACGGTGCATGTCAGTAGCCATGTGGAGAATGATCTTGGAGTCTCCCTCCACAATTAGAGGGGTCCAGGTGTTTTGACGAGCTAACTGGATGCCCTGAAGTAGCCCTTCCAGTTCCATGGAATTATTGGACTCGATCCCAAAAAAAACATCCTTGAAACCCAGAATAGAACCTTCAGAGTGTCTAAAGACACAACCATACCCAGCCGGGCCAGGGTTTCCCTTAGAGGCACCATCGAAGTTCATTGTGACAAAACCTCCTAGGGGAGGGGACCAAAATTCCGGGCTCGGCACCATCTGGGAAGTTCGGATAAGTTTCCCACAAAAGGGGAGAGGACCCATAATGCCCCATTCACGAAGAATTCTGGACTTAGTTTCATTGGTCTCCCAGTCCGAGTTCTCTCAATGCTGAATCTTGATGGTCTCTAGCACCTTATTTTTCATGGAATTCCAAACTCTGTCAATGTCATTCGATTTGTCCCTAAAGACTCTAGAGTTTCATTCCATCCATATTTCCCACAGAAGGAAGTATGGGAAAATTTGCCACAGACGGTTCACCACACGGTTCTGGAATTGTTCCTTAGACCAGTGTCACTTCCCCATTTTAACCTTGTGGCATTAAAATTGTAAATGATGTAAATATTGTTATTTAATCATGGTGAGGAGCTCAAGGCCAATGCCCCACCATTGATTTATCGTTCTATGTATCGAAAATTAAAAATCGGTGCATATGGCTCTTGTGCTAGATAGGCACAATGTAAATGAAGACATCATGTAAATACAAATTTTAATGAAATACCCACAACTAGCTATGCAATGCAACAAAGATATGGGGCATGATTTTTCAAGGAATAGGGAGGGAAATTATTCAAACCCTTGAGTCAATGGTGTTAATCCATTTCATTGAGAAAACCCATAAATCCTAACTACCCATTTTGGGTTATGCACCCAATCATTAAATTCTTCCAAGTGTTGGTTGATGTAGTTAATGCCTTGGGAAGGGAGAGGTATGGAAGTCAATTTTGAGTATGGGCAACCCATCAATATGGAAAATCGTATTTTTCCTCCATGGGAAAGAAAACACCCACGAAAATGGTGCCCAAATCCATTCTTCACCAATGGCCTTTGACCTCTCACGCAGTCTGAGCTAGCTGGGTCTTTCCCTGCACGTTTTTCACCATTTTTCCTGCATTTTCCATGCCTGGGAACTCGTTTTTGTTTTGCACAATGGCTGGGAGAGGAAGACCACGATTTGGGACTGTTATGGAGGCCGATTTTTCCCCAGAATGTCCATGGACATTTTTTTTGAAAACGGATTTAGCATCCCAGGGTTGTTCCCCATCTTCCATTTTCATTTTTGGGTTTCCCACGTTTTTCTGAAGCTAATGAAAACCCCATGTTTGGGAATCTCACTGAGGAAATGTTTTTTCTCATGCCCAACAATTGTGGTTTTGCTGTTATGTGCATCCCTGTCTTGGTTTGAACCTGTGAGCAAGAGATTTGGAGTGGTAGTGGACAAAATTGGCTTGATAAACCTAGTGGGGGGAAATAACCTCTCCAGAAGATCAAGAGAGTTGGTTACTCTTCTATGCACACCTTGGACACTCTAGATTGGAAGGTATGGCCTGAGGGACTGTGCATTAGTGAAGAGAATACTTCCTTGAGTGGGGTGTGTAGGCATTGTTGGTGCCAAGCTAGATAGATCTTGTAGAGGTATCCAGAATGTCCATGGACACTTTTTTGAAAACGGATTTGGCATTCCAGGGTTGTTCCCCATCTTCCATTTTCATGTTTGGGTTTCCCACGTTTTTTTGAAGCTAATGAAAACCCCATGTTTGGGCATCTCACTGAGGAAATGTTTTTTCTCATGCCCAACAATTGTGGTTTTGCTGTTATGTGCATCCCTGTCTTGGTTTGAACCTGTGAGCAAGAGATTTGGAGTGGTAGTGGACAGAATTGGCTTGATAAACCTAGTGGGGGAAAATAACCTCTCCAGAAGATCAAGAGAGCTGGCTACTCTTCTATGCACACCTTGGACACTCTAGATTGGAAGGTATGGCCTGAGGGACTGTGCATTGGTGAACGGAATACTTATTTGAGTAGGGTGTGTAGACATTGTGGGTGCGAAGCTAGATAGATCTTGTAGATGTATCCATGGCTCTATGCTTGAGCTCACTAGCCTAGCAATTCTTCCTTTCCATTTCCTAGCAGCCTGATCAACCCAATTGTAGATTGGCTTGGCTCATTTTGGTATATATTGGGCTATGTGTGATTCTGTTGTTCCCTGGTTCCTTGTAGAAATCATGCCCAGCTCGGGCGTGGCAGTTGCATCAAGATATTGATAAGCACAACTGGCCCATGGTTGGGAGGAACGTTGCAGTTGCATAGCTGGTTGCTCACGGACTACTCTGTTTCAAGATAAGTACTCTCATGTGCTAATTCTGTATTATCTTAATTGATGAATGACTTGAATATCTTGTATGTATGATGGATGCGCAATGGAACTTAATTCTGATGTGTTTTCAAATACTTATGTATTTCCATATTTCCATCTTCTCACTATATGCATGTTTGTATACTAGATGTCCCTGACTCAGAGTCATGTTCTCTCCCATGCTGGTATGATGGGTGGGTATGTGACAACCATTCATTAATGGATAACACTAGTTCATCACGCCTTCTATCAGTTTGTCTAAAGATCGTCACTCCTTGATCCCACAATCTCGATGCAAACAAGCACGAATCAAGGAGATGTGGCATGGTTTCTTCTGCCCCGTTGCACATAACACACAGGTATGGGCCCAAAAGCTCCCTTTTCTGCAAATTTTCCCTAGTCAAAATGCGTTTTTTCAATGTTTGCGAGATGAATATTGAGACTTTAGGCCAAATGTTTGCAGACCAGAGATGTTTCCATTTGGGGACTGGCTCCAGGTGGTTGAAGCCCATCCGAGTATCATAGGCTTCTTTAATGGTGAAACTACACCTCGGTTTGTGTCCCCAATGAAGCCTGCCTTCCCCATTTTGCATTTTGATTTTGTGATTGTTCAAAGCCTCCTCCACTTGGTTGACCTCTACCTCCGGGCCAAAAGGAGTCCACCAGTCATGAGCATGCCAAACCCTAAATTCCCTGTCAGGAGAGTCCATCTCCCATGTGTCCTTAACTCGAACAATGTTATTATTAATGCAGCCTTGAATAAAATGAGGGGAATCAATAGAGTTGTAAATGGGGGGCAATTGTTGCCATGATTCAACACATGCCAACGCCTGGATACCATCTCGAACTTCCCAAAAACTATTCTCCTAGACAAAGCGCATCCCTTCGGAGGCCGATTTCCAAATCAGAGACCCCTTGCTAGTTTCTGAAAAATGAATTAGGTCCTCTTTTCCCCATCCTACCGCATATTTGGAGTGCCAAAGTATGGCCCAAGGATCCTCCCTGTGGCTCACCCACCTCCACCAATTCTTTGCTCTAGAGACAATATTAACTTACTCCGGGTCCCAAAGATTGAGGCCACCCTGATTCTTTGGAAGACACATCTCATCCCATTTGACCAAATCCCATTTCCTGTTATCCCTAGGGCCACTCCATAGAAAATTCCCTGAAGATTCTGAAGCTCTTTAAGAATAGCTTTGGGGGGCAACATAGCCGAGAATAGATAAGTGGGAATCGCCTGTAAAACAGCTTTAAGAAGAACTAAACGATTAACAAATTTCAGGGGGCAGAATGTCTAGTTTGAAAATCGTTTCCTCATTCTGTCCACCAGTTCTCGCCACGACCCATGTTGAACCCTGGATTCCACTAGAGGGGCCCTCTGATATTTGGACAGAACGGAGCTCTCCAAAAATCCCAAGATCTTGCATATATTTCTCCTGGTGATTTTAGGAGTATTGAAGAAAAAAACTAGACTTCTATCCATTAACTTCAAGACCAGAGGCCTTCCTAAAGTTGTCAAGACATAGGTGGATGGCCCTCGCCTCCTGGACTGAGGGGTGAGCATAGTATCATCCACAAATTGGTGGTGAGTTTGGAAGTCCACCTTGGGGTGAATGATAAGACCCTGGAGCTCATGATTTCCCTGCATAGCTTTGATAGTCCTTCCCAAACCTTCCGCCATAATAACAAAGAGAAAAGGGGAAACGGGTTCCCCTTGAGGAATCCCTCTGGAGGGTTTCAAGAGACCTGAAGGGACGCCATTAAGGAGAATGGAGGAGAAAAAGGAGGAAACCAAATTCATGATCCACTGTTCCGAAAAACCAAAATCCTGCAACATCTCCTTCATGAATTGCCAGTTTAATTTATCATAAGCCTTGGCTATGTCTAGCTTCAACATCATCCCAAGAATATTTTCACTACAACAAAATAGCCCTTTAGGGGCAGTTTTGGCTTGCGGGGGTCTTTGTAAAACCCCCCTTAAAAGTTTATTCAGACCTTTGAAGGAGGTCTTTTAAAACCGCCCCTAAAAGTCATGGAAATTGGACTTTTGGGGGTGGTTTTTTAAATCCGCCCCCAAAAGTCTTGAAATTTGACTTTGGGGGGTGGTTTTTGGAAAACCCCCCCTAAAAGCCCAATTCTCATAACTTTTGGGGGTGGTTTGTCAAAACCCCCCTTAAAAGTCATGAGAATTGAACTTTTGGAGATGGTTTTTTTGGAACCCCCCTTAAAAGTCATGAGAATTGAACTTTTGGAGGCGGTTGTTTGAAACTCCCCCCTAAAATCCCAATTCTCATAACTTTTGGGGGCAGTTTCTCAAAACCCTCCCTAAAAGTCATGAGAATTGAAGTTTTGGAGGAGGTTTTTGGTGAACCCCCCTTAAAAGTCATGAGAATTGAACTTTTGGAGGCGATTGTTTGAAACCTCCCCCTAAAATCCCAATTCTCATAAAGTTTGGTGGCGATTTGTCAAAACCCTCCCATAAAAGTCATGAGAATTGAACTTTGGGAGGCAGTTTGTTTGGAACCCCCCTTAAAAGTCATGAGAATTGAACTTTTGGAGGTAGTTATTTGAAAAGCCCCCCTAAAAGCCCAATTCTCAAGACTTTTGGGGGAAGTTCTAAAAAGACCCCCCCCCTAAAGGTTTTTTTGAAGGCGGTTTAGGGTTTTGGGGGCGGTTCTAAAAAGCCCCCCCTAAAATTTTCCTTCCAATTTCAACATTCTAGTTATTTTCATTCCATCACCCTTTCTTCTCATTGTTTTCCCCTTTATGTGAAGGGTGACTCAAGTGGCTTCCAATGGACAACAATGGCAACAATAAATCATAACATAACACAATGCCAATATATAAGGCCTAGAATATATTGCAAACTAATGAGTTGGATGAATTCAAGATGCAATTACAAGAATTATTCGATAGAGGGTTCATATGACCAAGTGCATCACCTTAGGTAGCACACATATTTCTAGTCAATAAGAAGGATGGGACCTTTTGGATGTGAATTGGTTATAGAATGTTGAATAAAGTGACAATTAAGAACAAGTACCTCCTACCCAAACTGATGATCCTCTTTATTAACTCAAATGGGAAATTTTTTTTTCAAAGTTAGACTCAAGTTTTGGGTATCATCATATGAGAGTGGAATAAATTAGCGTACCAAAGACTTCTTTTAGAAATATATATGGGCATTATGTGTTCCTAGTTTCCTCCTTTGCATTGACAAATGCTCCATACTTTTCATTTAATTAACAAATGATGTGTTCCAAAAGTATTTATACAAGTATTGTGTTTTGGTATTCATTGATGACATCCTAATATATTCTCAAAATGAGGAGGAACATAACACTTATCGCATTTCTTCCTATTGTTGTCGAAGCTATGTGAATACCATCTATATGCTAAGTAAAGAAAATTAAATTCTTTAAGAAGGAGATTAAATATATAAGGCTTGTCATATCTAAAGAAGTATTAAAGATACACCCTAATAAGATCGAAGTTATGTCTAGTTGTACAACCCCAAAGAATGCGACCAAAGTAAGAAGCTTCTTGGATTAGTTGGATATTATCAGAGAGTTGTCAAAGGATTCTAAAAAATTATAAGATCCTTGCTGAAGTTACAAGATAAAGGTGTCAAATTTATGTGGAAAACCATACATGAAGAAAGATATTGAGAACTTAAAGAGAATTCTCATGACAACACCTATAACAATACTTCCTTGCTTTGATAAGGATTTCCTGGTATGGAAAAATGCGAGTGGTGAGAGAATTTAGGGAGTTCTCTTGAAGGAAGGAAAAGTGGTGGAATATGAGTCTAGGAAGTTAAACATTCACAAGCAAAAGTAAGCAGATCATGACAACTTGGATCTCTTAGTAACAATATATTCCCATGTCCTAAATGCATGGAAATATTATTTGATTGATAGAAAGTTTGAATTATGAATAGAACATGAGGTCTTGAGATACTTGTAGACTCACCCACCATTGTTGTTTCTCTTCCTTCATAATTTGGCCTTTCACTAGACTACACTTTCCTAAAATACATCCTTGATTGATTACATATATGTTCACCATTTTTACATGCTTTTTCAAGAAGAAATAAACAAATATTTTCCTTCCAATCACACAAAAATCATAAACATTGTATGTAACAACCATTTTTTGAGAAGGAAAAGGGCAGATAACCTACAAATAAAAGAGCATTTTTCAAAGAGTTTGAGGTGGGGATTTATGCCATTTTTACATACATGTTTCAATAATACACATCCATTCTAAAATTCATGCATGTTAATAATGCACACGCACTCTAAAACACGTGCATGTTCCTACTATAATGGTACTAAACCTATATAACCTACCATACTTCCTACCTCAATACTCTCAAGCTTAATCCATAGCCTCTAACACCTAAACAACATCACCACAAATAGACTCTATGGGAAATTCAATCCTCTTATTACAAATATGGGAAGCATTCATAGTATTTTCATAGTAGGATTTGGTATCAAGGTCAAGTATGGTGTTTAAGACATTGTGTTTAGTGTTAGATGCCTAGAATTTCATTTATGAGATAAACACTTTAGGCTATGTTGACTACCATTTAGGTCATTTTTGTAACCTAAAGTGACTAATTTGAAACCCCCGAGAGGTTGGGTGGCATCATGTTTGGCCTTGGTTTCTCATAAGCTTTATTTATATGATAAGGCTTGTATTTCCTTCCTTGACCATATCAATGTCTTGAGACCAATATGTAATTCTTAAAATGTTGACATGAAAGAACTAGCTGCATGATTTATCAAAGGCTAAGGATACCCTTGGTAAGTCATATGTGGTGATTCGAGGAATTATTCATGGCTTTGGATTTCTCAAATTTTTGTTTATGGATTAAGGCATGGCCTTATTCCCTAAGTATTTTTCAAGGCCATAAGACACATACATAGTGTTCAAAACCACCAAATAGTACTGGCATCCCCAATCATAGGCCAAAGATACCCTCAATGTGAGGCCATGTCTAGTTTTTCAATGACACTTATTTGGCATTAGATGTCTAGAAGATTCCTTTAGGGCTTGAGGTTCAGCTATCCTTACCTAACCATGTCCAAGGCCCTAAGACTCATAACCATGACTAGAAGCTAGCCTTAGCTGTCATTTTTATGGTTTAGAATCTTTGTCATTACATCCTTAAGATAAAAAACGAAGTTGTTGCGAATATGAACTCCATCCTTGATCTCTTGATCCAAAACCTTATTTAAGGAAATGTCGCTAAGTGGATTGTTATCCTTCAAAAATATGACCCTGACCTCATGACCCCAAAGAGTAAAAAGGCTTCAGACGTGGAAAACTTCATTTTGGATTTACCTTCTGATCTTAATCATCCCTGTATCAATGACAATATTTCATATGAACATTTGTTCATCGTTTCTTTGGATGGACCTTGGTATGGGGACATCCTCATTTACCTCCACACTCATAAGTTCATTCCTCGTCTCTCTTGTGACTATTGTTGTCAAATTCATCATAAATCCCCCTGATACCTTCTTATTATCAACATTTTATATCGATGAGGAGTCAATACTATCTTACAACAAAGCCTCACTTTCGATGAGTTTGAAGAGGTCTTGAACATGGGGGGTTCACTGGAAAGGCAATATCATATCACGTCCATTGATATTGGGGGTTTGAATACGCCTAAAAACCTTAAAAATATATTGCCCAGTATTAAGGGGTCAAGGGGGGGGTTTAATTCGACATAGTAATATAAATATTGGGGGTTATTTTATTTGTGTGGGGTGAGGAATAACCTCCAAATCATGGGATGGATTTACGCCTCCATATCATGGGCTCAATTCATACCTCCAAATCACATGTTGGATTCATATCAATCCTAGTTTTTGCTAAGGAATAACCTCCAAATCCCAAGCTAGATTCATACCTCCAAATCATGGAATGGGATGGATTCATAGACCACTTCATTTGTCTTTTCATTGAAACAAGAAATAAATACTTACATGCTCTATCCTCGATCAACACTTCCATATTTGGATTTCCACATCATCTACTGTGTGGTCCAGGTGGAGCACTTGAAATGATTTCGTCCCTTCCCATGCAAATGTGTATGACCTTCTATGTTTTGAGGGAATGGATTTATTTGTGGTCTCATGCATGGTTTAAATGTCGAATCCACGCAATGTCATGTGGTCTTATGCATGTTGCATGCAAATCTGTTTCTCATCCATTCATTGGAAACTAGGTTTAATGCCCACACCCTTTATCTTCATAAGGGATTCACCATTTCTTCCCAAGGCTAGGCACCATATCCTACTATACTCGCTCAATACCAGTTCATTGGCAGTTTATTGGCTGCTTTGTCATCAACTTTTTTTATTTATTTTCCCCTCTTCTAGATTCAATTACATTCGATCAATGCCAGATCATTGCCTTTTTATTGTTCCATTTCTTCTTTCTTCCATTTCTGCCTCTAGTCCTTACCAATTCGTTGGCATTTTATTATTTGATTACCTTGCCAAGATCACTCTAGATGAGTAAGTAACATGTTTGATGACCCTCACATAGTGCACACCAGAAAAATTGAGTAGCAATGAGCCCCTCCCCCACAAAGAATTAGCTTTTCTTATCAACATAACCTCTCCTTAAAGTTCCTTAAGCTTTGATACCATGTACGATTTGGATATTGAATCGAGAGTTGTAGCTTGTCCACACAACCACCCAAGATGTAGATTCTAATGGAGAATAAAGTGTAGATCAAGAAGAAAAGACACATATTTGTATATGTTATGCAATGCTCATTAACAAACTAAATCATCAACACCAGAATGAAGGCCAAAACATTACAAATACAACAACTTGTTGGAGACAAGATCCGGGAAAAGAGGCCATGTAATGACATGCTATGAATCTCACCTAAAATATAAGCAAAGTAAACAACTAAGTGAAGCTTAATTGCTACAACTGAAAGAAATCACCTAAATCAACTAAAGTAAACAACAATGAGTTGGAAATAGTGTGTAAAAGCGCATTATATTACACCAAGAGGATCATGGTATATTGGATCTCATACACAACAATGGATTAGTGCTCACAGTGACCAATGAGAGATAGGGAGAATGGATATTTTATAGTCTTAGAAGTAAATCAAAGAAACCACAAGATATGCACCCCTAGATCTTATTATTCATGTCATTGCTATAAACCAAAAGCTAGGCAATATCTAACTCTTATTATTCATATCAATATTCAGACATAAAAGTAGGTGGAGAAGGTCAAGTAAGCAAGCAAGCATAACCACCCTACAACCAATCAACCATTATGTCAAGGGGAACCACCTTTGAGGAGAATGGTTGTATTCCTAGTATGATTATAAGTATTATCAATGATTTGGTATTTCTCTACAAGTAAACCCTTATACCAATGTGAATTGATGGTGCATGTTGACCTAAGGAGCAAGGAGAATGGTAAAGTGCTCAAAATAAAAAGGAGAATAGGGAGTTTTTTTTTTTGAAAAATGCTTCTTATATTCACATTAAATATTTACCAAGGGGAAAATATAATACAATACATCCACATCCTTAAAGAACCAAAACTACAACGTCTTTCTTAGAGAGACTAAAGCTACGATAAAATCAAAGTGTACATGTGGCTCCAATCCCTTAGCATCTTTGATTAACAACAAACCTTTAGTTAGTAGTTGCATTCGTACCTCATCTTTCCATAGCTGACGAAACACAACCAAATAACTAATCTCCTTTCCAAAAACATATTTGCATTGAAGCTTCCATAGAACAAACAATGTTGAAATCCTTAGGTATTTCCATATACCATATGTTGAAGATCGTACTCGGTTTCCAGCATCACCTAGTAGAATTCTCTCCAATGTGACTTCCCTTGAAAAAAGGTTGCATGTTCACACTGAACAAAATCCCAACAAGACCTAGCAAAAGAGCATTCCCAGAAGATATGCTTGGTTGTTTCTAACTTGAAGCAGGAATGGAAAAGTCCATTTGAGAGACAACTTTTTGCAAGTTGTGCCTTGGTAAATCACTAACCATACAAACACTCGAAGCTTGTAGCTCACTTGAATTAACTAAACATTATGAATATGGAGTAATTAACCTCTCTATATTTTTTTTTTACTATAATATTAATTAAGAATTGATATATACAATAACATACAGATCTTATGCTAATAAAAATACTTACAAAAATGTGATACATATTACTAACTAAATGATTGATTAATTAAAAAAACAAAACAAAACAAACATCTCTAAGTAACCATACTTCATAATCCATATTGCAACAAAATAGTTGATTAATTACAAAAATAAAAACACATTTTTCACTAACCATGTTTCATAATCCCTAGTACAAGAAAGATAATTATTTATAATTATGACTTAAAATTATTTTTGTTTAATAGCTTCACCAAATTCAGTTATTTAAATACTTTTCTCATTCTTCTCTTTGTTTGAAAGTTAGAGTATAGCCTCGTGTTAATTATTTTTATTTAAATATTTGTGTCATTGTTACCCTTTTCTAGAAAAGTAAAAGTATATTCTTTGGACATTTTGGGAGCGGGGAAAGCAGAGAAATAAGAGGAAGAGGGTAGAGAAGTGATGGAGAATTGCAAGAAAGAAAAACAAAGATGTGGAAGGGAGGTTTTTGTTAAGAAGGAAGAATATAGGCAGCCAACCATGGGAAGATCAAGAGGAATCGAACCCCAGACCCCTTGACGAGGACATTGTTCTGCTTAAGACTTAAAACATATGTACGTTTTCTATGTCGGTTCATCCACTCATACGTTTATTATTCGTTGCAATTTTGCTTCATCTTGTAGATGGGTGTTTATTTATTCTGTACAATTTATGTTTCATATTATTTTGCAGGGTTTGGGTTGTTATTCGACCACCATAACGAAAGTAGAGAAGGAAATCAAAGAAATGAAAAAGAAGGTTAATGATGTTTGCGGTGAGTTCCCCTCACAACCCTCTTAAATACTATTACTTAAACCTAATTACATTCCATACCATGAAAAATTTGTATTGTACAGTATCCTTGCTATAGATAGTCATGGCCATCAGCAAATGGTTAAGTGGTAAGTAGGAGTCACTTACTATTGTGGATTCCTTGAATGACTTCAGGACTAGATAGATATCCATCTTTAATGTTACAACCCCAAATTATACCTTTTACCTCAATTAACATCGTTTATGTGAATATGACTATCTCCAATGACACGTGCAAATGATATCAATTCAATAGAGATGATGGGAGATGACCTCCTTGGTTACACATTAATGTCATTACTGGTTTATTTTGGAGTGTCAATGATGTTATAGTTTTAATTTGTTACAAAATGATGTTACATGGAAAATGGTTTTGAGATTAGCCATTTTTTCCAAGCTAGGTTCTGCCAAATATAGCATGGCAAACTGTTTTGTTCAATTTTGTTTTCTCTACATGGCATTGGGGACTGTGTTCTATTTTTCCTAGCTCTAATGTGAAGCCTACGGAAATGATTTGTGCCGCCTTTACTAATGTTGGAGGAGACAATTGGAAATTTTATAGAATTTTTTCTAGCTATAGGGGCGACCTTCTAATTTGCTTAAGATGGGGGTTGCATGCCATAGATAGGGGCCAAAAAGCATACATATTTCTTGATTTGTCTTCTTTCATTGATTGAACATGTACATGTAGTTCTTCTAATCAGGAGTAGTTTATTTGGACCATGGAATTACCATTTTAGTATATTCAAATTTTCCAGGCATATGCGATTCCTATTAATTGTAATCAACTTAAGTTTATTTATTGAATTTCCAAACCTAATCTTTACAGCTACGTAAGTGGCCTGTTCAATGGGGTTGGTGTCGACAGCTTTAGTGATTTTTTGGAAATCTCTGTATTTTATGCCAGATAAGATATGGGTATGGTACTCGCATAGCTCAACATTCGATTGAGTTGGACCATATGACGATGGTTCTCGAATACAAATTTTCAGAATAGCTCTTCCTTGGTGGATTCGTTTTAGTGGAGTTGCCTTCTCAGAGCACTTTTTTGGTTCCATGAGTCAAAAAATACATTGTTCCACTTGGACGTGTCCCGCAGAGTCGGGGACGCATTTCTTGCGTCCCGACATCCTGGGGATTCGTGACGACACGTTTCCCTCCACCCATGCCCCCGAGAATATTTTTTTTATATTTTTCCATTCTTTTCACTTTTTACAATCCCTACTTAGTACTGCTTAGAAAATAAATCAATATATTTAGTATTTACATTGGACAATCATGAATATACATCAAATAAAATATTATTTTTGGTATTTTATAATGAATATTGTCATGAATTTCCAAGGTATGAGACTTCTTTCTGTGGGAGTGTAGCGTCTTACTAGGAGCGTAGAAGCTTACTGCATTGTTTATTTGAATATTTGTGGCACCCCTCATAGTTTGTATGTTAGCTTAGCTCTTCTTCGATTATGAAGAAACAAAAATGTCATATATCGTGATAGAGTACCCAACAACTACACTAGTTATTGTTGTTCTCCAAGTTGTTCCTACTCTCGCATGGATGAATGTAGGGGAATAATGTGTTAGGAACCCATGTCAACCCTTCTATTTACTTTGTTAGTATATTGTTGTTGGACGCATATGCTTTGTAAGTCATCTTGTAATATTTGTTGATCCATAGTTTGTCTTATTGTTGTTGGGCGCATATGCTTTGTAAATCGTCCTGTAGTAATTGTTGATCCATATTTTGTGTTGGCCCATGGTTTGTATTGACACATGGTATTGACCCTTGGTATTGGCGCCTAGACTTAGTATATAAGTTTGTGTTGTGACCAATGAAGGCACCGTGAAGTTATTTGTATTGAGCTTGCTCAAAGGAGGTTTCCCCCTCGAAGTGGCCTGCGATCAATATAAAAGTGATTCTGAGTTCTATTATTTCTGCTATTTCGTGTGTTTTCATTAATTAATTATTGCAGGTTCTTCACATCTGGTATCAGAGCACTTTCTTGGGCTCGCTGGGTGAAATTTCTGCCAAATTTTTTTTTTCTCGCATATGTTGCAGCTTTAGATCTGGGAATAATCCATATCCACTTAACTATGGGAAGTACTTGGGCATAATCCCTAAAACTCATTGTGAGGAGTACCACAGGAACCCCAAAGTAGCTGTCCCATTGAGAGGACCTGCCAGCGAAAAGGGCAACGACCCCTACCTGATTGACTAGTTCCCACCCGTGAGGTAAACCAAGAGCTATCGTTTGTGGCAAAGCGATTATCATTTTTACCTAAGCCATGGAGTGAGGGGTATCGCCCCAATACGCAAGCCGTCAGACAACATTGGTGGCTGAGTGAATCCCCTGAACCGATAGGAAGCCGAACATACCTTGGGTCCATATCTATTTTCAGTTGAACTGTTGCCGATCACTGCCGCGCCATTTCAGATCCAGCCATTTCAAATCCATTCTGAAAGCCGTTTCAGATCCATCCATTTCAGATCTATCCATTTTCGATCCATTCAGCATCGTTCCAGATCCCTTTTTTTCCGATCACTTCCGCTTCATTGCAGATCTATCTGTTTCAGATCCCTTCCGTGCCATAGCAACTCCATATCTCACTTGTTTTCACTCTGTTTCCCTTGAAACTTCCCGGGAACCCCTGTAATCCCATTCTGGATATTTCATTCCTGAGGAACCTATCCCAAATTCCACTTCCCAAATCCAGAAATCCCACATTTGTCTATTTTTAGGGTTTGCCATAACTTCTTCAATTTTCACCCACTCACCTCCAAATGTTTCCACCGTGTTCATTCCCTATTTCTGCTTCTTTGTCCCTCTTTGACAAATTTTCTCATTCTTTCACCCTGCTTCTGAAATCCCCATTTTTTGCTTCCCTGTCCCTCAGAAAGTGTCGAAAACCTAGTCAAACCCCAATTACCCCTCCTAGTTATTCCCAAATCCAAATTTCCCTTTACTAAATAAGCTTTTGTTTGTGTTTTTCTATCCATTCCCACAAAAAGAAAAAAATCTCCCGGTTATGGTTGTCACCCGCACAGGAGAAAAAACCATGGAGGAAGTACTTATAGCCATCCAAACCAAACTCCAAGATCTGGATGAAAAATTTCTCAGCCTCCATCTTCAACATTCAACCATGAACAATAACCGATAGAAAGAATCTTCTGCAGCCAATGGGTTCTCTTCTTCCAACAATTTCCATGGTCCGAAGCTTGAATTTCCTTGCTTCAATAGTACTGATCTAGCTGGATGGATCTATCGTGTAGAATAGTATTTTAGTCTGCATAATACTTTTGATGTCCAAAAATTTCCACTTGCATCCTTTCATTTGGAATAGGAAGCCTTTCAATGGTACCGTTGGTATATCAAGGCTCATGACGAGCCAAAATGGACAGATTTTTCCCAACTCCTTTTGCAACGATTTGGTCCTAGTGCTTTTGATGACTTCATCGGAGAACTCACTAAACTTCGTCAAAGTGGCACTGTGAGAGAGTATCAGATAGAATTTGAGAAACTAGCCAATCACACAGAAGGATTGTCTGATGAATTGTACATGAGTTGTTTTATCAGTGGTCTTAAGGATGAAATTGTACATGAGTTGTACATGAGTTGTTTTATCAGTGGTCAGAGGTTAAAATGTTCTGTCCCAACACAATGATGGAAGTCCTAGGATTGGCTAAGTTGGTAGAAGACAAGATTGCAACCCAACAGCGCTCCAAACCCACTTTTGTTCCCTTCTGAAATATGGGTTCTCAATGACCTCCCATCTTGCCAGCTCCTCGACCAACTCCTATCAAGCATTTGTATGAAACCGAGATGCAAGCACACAGAGAAAAAGGGATTTGTTATAATTGTGATGAGAAATTCACTCGGGGACATAGATGTGTTCAACAAAAGCTCTATCTCTTGGATATGGATTCTCCGCCAGCCTCTAAAATTGGTGAAGAAGCTCTAGATACAATGGATGATCAGGTCGACATTCAGGATCTGCCTATCGACACCCCATCTCAGGATGAACAACCAGAGATATCTCTCCATGCTTTGTCTGGCATCCCCACCCCCCAAACAATGCGGGTCAGGGGTTACTTCACGAAGCTTCCTCTTACAATACTCATTGATTCTGGTAGCACTCATAACTTCAATGAACCTTGGATCGCCAAACATGCTGATTTTTTTGTCCATCCTTGCTCCAACTTTGAATTCATGGTTTCCAATGAGGGCACCTTACATGTAAGGGGAAGTGTCACAATGTGCGTATCTCGCTGGAATATTATAACCTGCACTCTGACATGTTTGCCTTGTCCCTCGGCAGATGTGATGTGGTTTTGGGCGTTCAATGGTTACGCACACTTGGCCCCATCTTATGGGATTTTGCTGAACTTTGGATGTAGTTTTCAGTCAATGGGAAACAACACAAATTTAAGGGCTTACAACAAGGGTCTCTCTGCATCATCAGTTCACATCACCTGGAAAAGATCCTTAAGAAGAATTCACATGGTGTCATCGCTCAACTCCATTCCATTCAAATGCACCCACCACCGGTCTCCCCTACATCCTTGGATAGATCTGTAGGTGTCCTTGCTGAACCAGTGGGCTTGTCACCTTCAAGAGACCTTTCTGGTAAGAATTTGGCCGCATCTACATCTCAGCAGGAAATGATGGTTATTTTGCATGTAGTACAGAAGTGGCAACCATACCTATTAGGGAATTATTTCTGCATCAAGACTGATCTCCAGAGTCTGAAAATTTTTGGAGAACAATGGGTCTCCTCCCCAACACACCTGAAATGGGTTATCCAACTCATGGGTTGTGCCTATGCGATCACTTACAAGAAGGGTAAGGATAATATGGTGGTAGATGCTCCTTCTCGCACATTTGATGACCCAGTTTCTCTTACAGCTATTTCTCTGTTTGTTCCAAATTGGTTGCAATTTGTTCCACAAGACTATCTCTTCTATGAACTCCATGCTTCTTCATCAGCAGGGCACTCTAGGTTCCTCAAAATGTACGACCATGAACAATGTAACATCTTTTTGCAGGGACTGAAGATGACAATTCAAT
The DNA here is from genome assembly GCA_027924585.1 of Larix kaempferi. Lineage (NCBI taxonomy): Eukaryota > Viridiplantae > Streptophyta > Pinopsida > Pinales > Pinaceae > Larix > Larix kaempferi. The sequence goes on from BSBM01000626.1 coordinate 2,141,811, forward strand.
AGATGGTGGTTGACTGCGATACTTTCCAGGTCAACAAGGGTGAAATGACACTCCTTTCGGGACTGCTCGCACCCTTGCCCATCCCTACACAGATTTGGACAACTATTTCTATGGATTTCCTCGACGCGCTCTAGTGGTACAATACCACATCTGAAAGGAAACCATATGAAGTAGTCTACGGATAGGTGCCGCCATCTCTTCTTCCATACACCCTCAGCAGCTCCCCAGTTCAGGAAATTGACTCGGTTCTTCGAAACCGCGATCAAATTCTTCTCATTCTACAGGACAATCTTCACATGGCAAGAATTCGACTGAAACAACAAGCCAATCAGCACCATTCTGAGTGCACTTTTCATGCAGCTGATATGGTTCTTCTTCATATACAACCTTCCAAGCAACCCTCCCTAAAACTCAAAAGGCGTCAGTGACCCGGAATGCCACCCGAGGATGTTACAGGGGAACCACTCCTTCAGATTCTGCATCAATTTCCTCATCTAAATCTTTGAGGACAAAGCTTTTTCTAAGGGAGAGGGGATGTTAGGAACCCATGTCAACCCTTCTATTTACTTTGTTAGTATATTGTTGTTGGACGCATATGCTTTGTAAGTTGTCTCGTAATATTTGTTGATCCATAGTTTGTCTTATTGTTGTTGGACGCATATGCTTTGTAAGTCGTCCCATAGTAATTGTTGATCCATATTTTGTATTGGCCCATGGTTTGTATTGACACATGGTATTGACCCATGGTATTGGTGCTTAGACTTAGTATATAAGTTTGTGTTGTGACCAATGAAGGCACCGTGAAGTTATTTGTATTGAGCTTGCTCAAAGGAGGTTTCCCCCTCGAAGTGGCCTGGGATCAATATAAAAGTGATTCTGAGTTCTATTATTTCTGCTATTTCGTGTGTTTTTATTAATTAATTATTGCAGGTTCTTCACATAATGCATGGGATGGATACAAAGGAGAGAGGCAAATGGAAAACAGAAGAGGATACAAGGCTAGAAAGAAAAAAATCCCTAAGGTACTAAAAGAAAACAGAGCAAACTTCAAAATCTTGATTCAAAATTGAAAAGGGGGCCCAATTCGACCAAAGGGAGAGGAACCTTGCAAGATTACCTCCAAATTAGGGGCTCCTCGCCTATACTACAACATAAGCATGCATATAGTCCCAACAAATCTCCAAAAAGGTTATGTTTGCACACCATGTGAAACAAAAGTAGGGTGTACTTCATAACGACACACACACACACACACACACACATATATATATGAATATGAACTTTCCTGGCTTGTTCTTCTTGTAGTCTCTTTTTCTCTCTCAGAGCTTGATATTATGTTGTTTCCTTATCTGCAGAGTGTAGTGGTCATGTAGTAGTTCTGAAACAACATAATATCAAGCTCTGAGAGAGAAAAAGATACTGCAAGAAGAACAAACCACACAAGTTCAGATTCAGAAATTGAAAAAAAATATTATGATGTCGGCAAATCACACAATGGTGTAAATGGTACATGAGCTCAGAATGATGAAGAAATCCAGAAACAAGTGGAAGAATCAAACAAAAATCTTGATGAGGGACAAACAAAACAAATTGAAGAGGGAGATATTAAGAAGAAAGAACAAGAACAAACCAATGTATAAAGAGGGTCAAATTAGAAAGTGCAAGCCAAGGATAATGAAGCAAATATAACTGAGAAAGAATTTCCCAATCCTAATCAGACTGAATAAGGCAGGACAAAAGAATAATTGGAGAAACAAGGAAAATAAGATAGAACTGAAACATGATTGGAGGCAATAGAGAAAACAAATACTCCTCAAATCCTAAAACGACCAATAACCGGGGAACATGTACTTATCCCTTGGCTTAGTGAGGAAGTAGAAAGACTTTATAATTTCACTTTTAATACTAAGAAAAGACAAATTGTCAGACAAATTCATAAGAAAAGAAGGCTTTCAAAAGTCCTAGAAACAATAATAGTGGCTAAAAAGGTAGTTTTGGATACTAAGAAACAAGGCATAGTTGGAGTAGCTTCAACAGGGATTGCATTTGCTGAAGCCAATTTACATGTAGTTGATACAGTCATAAATTGACAGGAATATAAAGATAAAATAATTATGTTGGAAAACCAAGTAGATTATTATAAATCTAATTAGTTCAATATGTCTAACATGATACAATATGTTTTAGGAATACAGGATGCACTAAATGCTGTAGAGAGGGCTAAATGTTGTAGAGAGGGATTTTTATACAGAATCATTTAAATATCAAAGGTTGAGATATAGTTTATTTGATGTTCACAAGCATACATAGGCTTGCAATATTTGTATTTGAGAGACATAATAAGTGATCTCATTTATTATTGGACATCTTTTACCTTGCAATACTACTTTTGTTTATTATTTTATGTTGGCATTTTAAACATCTAATTCATATCTCTATGACGCAGAATAGTCTTGGAGTTTCCAGAATATGCTTATGCCACATACTTCTTTGAGTTGGTACAATCTCTGCCAATCAAGTGGCAGGTGGGACGATTGGTCACTGTGATGAGTGTTTCCATCTGTAGCAGAACTACTCTTCTTGAAAACAAGCCTCTGGAGGTAGGACATATGCCATTTCCTCAATATTTAGACTGATCATGCTTTTGAAACTTCTCAGTAGTTTGTTGTGATTTCATTCATGTCTAAAGGTCTATCATGTGAACATCAATGAACATATTCTTAATTTAATCAACTTTCTATGCAGTTGTAACTTGTAGGTTGCTGCTTCAGTTTTCTTTTGGTATATTTTTTTGAAATTAATTTAAACAATTTTCTCATTGAGAAAATATTTTGAATCTTGTTCCCTTTTTAAGCTGAGAGAATGATACATGTAATTGGGTGGCCTACCTCAAGCTGATAGTATGGTGTATTGTTTCATGTTGTTGCATCAAAAATAATATATGGCATTTAATATTTTGACCACCATATCTTCTGTTAAGTTTCATTTACACATGTTATAATATGTCTCTCTTTCACAGACCTTACTTTCATGTAACTCATAGTTACACACATTGAATAACATATAAATTTCTCTCCTCTTTTAAAGTATTCTTAAAGTATTTTCAACTAGAAATACTTACAAGCAATGATGTCTTCATTTGCTTGTTACAGATGAATGATAAGTTTCAATATCAAGACTAGTACTTAAAATGTCCTTCACATTTGACCATACGGTAGACCATATATATTATTAACCTCAATGAACTTTTTCAGAAATATATGTTTCATGGTTCATGAGATTACATTCTTCCACCAAAGAAAAAAAATCAGTGAGTGGTTTATCTATGGCTTTTGAGGCATTATCCTTGAAATTTCATATTGATCCTACTTTGAACAAGACAGATCGTAATGGTCTTTTAGATATCATTTGTAGTACAGGGTTAACAATGTAGATATGCTATGGTTGCTAACTCGATCAACAAAACAATTAAATTAATCTACAAAAATATTATATATAACACTTTAACTATCATAATATTTTATAGTACTTTAATCAAATAATGAACATACTGCAAAATAGACAATACAAATTAGGATAATGCTTATCTATGCTCAGTGAGTTCTACTATGTTAATAATTTTTCCACAATTAGTATAGATTGCTTTTAGTTTTCTTAAAATAGTAAAAAGTGTTTTTTATAAAACAGATTATATATTTTGAAAGTTCTTTCTTTAGCACAATTTTCGACGAATGGATCCGAACGCATAAGTCTAGAATAGGAGGGTGCAAATCCAAAGAAGGCTTGCATTCCTTCAGGTCATGTTTCCTCCTCTAGCATGCTTTCCATGTAGCCTGGGTGTTGGGGCAATTTAATCCAATTTGATTGTGACCCATGATCCTCTACTTTGGTGATAAAACATAGGGAATGGGAGTAGAGTCATACATCCAGTTTATGTGTGAGTTTCAAGTAGTGAAACCAAATTTTTAATTGGTTGCAGCAGATTTCTTTTTATGATTTAATGAGAATGTAGAGCAAGTTTGACAGTAAATTCCACTTTTTATGTTCATATTTTTTTTCTTCAGTGTGTTGTATTTCAGTGTTTGAGTATAGATCAAATTTTGGTTTTGATACTAGTTGTTTGTGCAGTAAACTGTTATCATGAGCTCAAAACTTTAACACGGTATTACAACACATCTTTGAAACCTTCTAGGAATTCATTTATAGATAGTAAGGCTGCTAGATATGATAGGTATTTGTTGGAAGGTTTTGGGGGTGGGATTCCCAAGAACCGCGCTTAAGAAAAGTTTTGTGGACTTGTGATAGGTTGTTTTGAGTTGCTAATATGTTTTGTCTAGTAGTGTGTTCCAGGAGAAGCAACATGACTAATAGAGATTAAGGAGATAGAGAATTTTGTTGCCCCAAAAGTTGATTCACTGATTCCAAATAATTCAGACTAATATCAGTTAGATTCTACTATAGGTATAGAGATCATTTTTCCTTTCAATTCAATCAGAAGGCCAAATTGGTTTACCCAGACAGTGCAGAAGGCACAAGAGCAAGTAGGAGCACCTAAGAATTCTTTATAGGTGAGTCATTATTTTATGAATTTTCCTAAATATGTTGCATCGATGTATTCCATTATTGATGTAAGTGTGAAGCACCTGCAACAATTAATTAATAAGAATATGCGAAATAGCAGAAATGACAGAACTCAGAATCACTTTTATATTGATCACAGGCCACTTCGAGGGGGCAACCTCCTTTAATCAAGCTCAATACAAATAAATTCACGGTGCCTTCATAGGCCTCAACACACACTTATATACTAAGTCTAGGCGCCAATACTATGGGTCAAAACCATGGGCCACTAAAAACTATGGATCAACAATACTACGGGCGACTTACAAAGCATATGCGTCAACAACAATAACACAAACTATTGATCAACAAATACCACGGGACGACTTACAAAGCATATGCGTCCAACAAAAATATACTAACAAAGTAAAGACATGGGTTCCTAACATCTCCTCCCCCTTAAAAAAAGCTTTGTCCTCAAAGCTTTAGATGTGGAAATTGTTGTTGAATCTGAAGGAGTGGTTCCCATGAAGCATCCTCTAGTTGCATGATGTGCCATTGAATTAAGACCTCTGTGATAGAGCGAGAGCGAAGCTGACGAGTGCGCCGATTGAGGATGGCCTCCGGCTCCAAAAGGATGGATCCTTCATTATCCAGTTCGGGTAAAATAGTTTGTCCACTGATGTTGGTGCCAAGAACTTTCTTCAGACAAGAGACATGAAATATTGGATGAATGCGGGAAGGAGGAGGATGTTCCAATTTAAACAACGGACCCAATCTTCTGAAGAATCCGATATGGCCCATAGAACTTTGGAGCAAGCTTATGACGCCCTTTGAATTTCAGGGAGGATTTCTTGTACGGCTAGAGATGAATAAAAACCATATCGCCTGCTTGAAAAGTGCGCTCAGAATGGTGCTAATCAGCTTGTTGCTTCATGCGATTTCTTTCCATGTGAAGATTGTCCCGCAAAACGTGAAGAATTTGATCGTGGTTTCGAAGGACCATGTCAACTTCTTGAACTGGTGAATTGTTGGGGGTGTGTGGAAGAAGAACTAGAGGTTCCTGACCATAGACTGCTTCATATGGGGTCATTTTAGAGGCAGTGTGGTAAGAGCTATTGTACCACCATTCAGCGAGAGGGACCCACTTTTCCCACTGATGTTGTTGTTCAGAGGTGAAGCAACAAAGATAAGTTTCCAAGCATTTATTGATAATTTCAGTCTGACCATCTGTTGTGGGTGATACCCTAAACTCATCTTCAGTTTGGTGCCAGTGTGGCGAAATAGTTCTATCCAAAAATGACTGGTGAAAGTCACATCACGATCCGAGACAATGGAAGAAGGGATGCCATGAAGACGAAAGATCTGGTCAAGGAAAATTTGAGCGACTAAGGAGGCTGTATAGGGATGGTTGAGAGCACAAAAATGACCATATTTGGAGAGGTGATCAACCACAAGGAGAATCACTGTCTTCCCGCCAGATTTAGGGAGCCCTTCAATGAAATCCATAGAAATATCTGTCCAAATCTGTGTAGGTATGGGAAAGGGTTTGACCAATCCTGGAAGGAGTGTTGTTTCACCCTTATTGCACTGGCAGGTATCACATTCAGCCATGATTTGTTGAATTGTCCTTTTCATGCCCCACCAAAAGAAGTTACGCCTTGCTCGTTCATACGTTTTGAGGAACCCAGAGTGCCCTGCCGATGGAGAAGCATGGAGTTTATAGAAGACAGCCTGTTGAAGATCTATGGTCTGGGGAAGCACCAGACAACCCTTGTATCTCAGAGAAGCACCATCTCAAGAGTAATGTGGTACAGTAGAAGGGTTGTTGGTCAAGCGTTGGATGATTTGAGATAAGGAAGAGTCATTGACATAACCCTGTTTAACATATTGTAACCAATTTCGAACAGGCATAGAAATAGCTGAAAGAGAACCTTGGGCATCAAATGTGCGAGAAAGAGCATCTGCCACAATATTGTCTTTACCCTTCTTGTAAGTGATCTCATAGTCATAACCCATGAGTTTGCTAACCCATTTTTGTTGTGCTGGAGAGGAGACACACTGTTCCAAGAAATATTTCAGACTTTGGTAATCAGTCTTGATGCAGAAATGATTCCCTAATAGGTATGGTCGCCACTTCTGTACTGCATGCAAAATAGCCATGATTTCCTTCTCATATGTAGAGGCAGCTAAATTCTTACCTGAAAGGGCTTTGTTGGTGAACATAATGGGGTGTTCATCTTGAAGAAAAACAACACCAATTCCATTGCCGCAAGCATCACTCTCAATAGTGAAGGGCTTGGAAAAATCCGGCATAGCTAGAACAGGTGTAGTACACATAGCTTGTTTCAGTTTTTCAAATGCACACTGAGCAGCATGTGCCCATGTAAAAGCATCCTTTTTCAATAGAGCAGTTAATGGATCTGTAATCTTCCCATAATCCTTGACAAACTTGCGATAGTAGCCAATCAACCCCAAGAAACCACGAAGGCTCTTGAGTGTCTGAGGATGCGGCCAATTGTTCATGGCATTGATTTTGGCAAGATCCACACGAACCCCTTGTGCTGAGATAATGTGCACGAGATACTCAACTTCCTTCTGTCCAAAAACACATTTAGACTACCTGGCATGGAGATGATGGTCAAAGAAAAGTTGCATGACAAGATCCAGATGCTGGAGATGTTCATCCCATGTTTTACTGTAGATGAGGATATCATCAAAGAATACCAGAATGAATTTCCGCAAGTAGGGCCGAAATATTTTATTCATTAAGGCATGGAATGTGGAAGGAGCATTAGTGAGGCCAAAGGGCATGACCAAAAACTCATAAGGGACATCATGTGTGCGGAAAGCTGTTTTAGGGATATCATCCTCATGAACCCAAATTTGATGATACCCAGAATGAAGATCCAACTTGGAGAAAAATTGAGCCCCATGAAGCTCATCAAGAAGCTCATCAACAACAAGAATTGGAAACTTATCCTTGATGGTGAGGTGATTAAGTGCTCGGAAGTCAATGCAGAGGTGCCATGACCCATCTTTTTTGCGGACAAGAAGAACTGGAGCAGAAAAGGAACTAGTGCTTGGGCGAATAATACCTTCCTTCAATAAGTCCCGAATGAGCATTTCAATCTCTGTTTTTTGGTGAAATGGGTAGTGATAGGGCCTGATGTTGGGAGGAACGCTACCAGGAAAGAGATGAATACAATGGCCTTCTGGCCTTGAAGGTGGTAATCCCACTGGTTCAGTAAAGACACCTGTATATCGATCCAGAATTTGTTGTAGATCCAAAGGAGTAGTGGAGACCGCTGATGGTTGCATCTGAATGGAATGGATCTGAGCGATGACACCATGTGAATTCTTCTTGAGGAGTTTTTCCATGCGATGTGAACTGATGATGCTGAGAGACCCTGGTAGTAATCCTGTCAATGTGTGTTTTTGTCCATTGATGGAAAACTACATCCAAATTTCAGCAAAATCCCATAAGATAGGGCCAAGTGTTCGTAGCCATTGAGCGCCGAAAAACACATCACATCCGCCTAAGGTCAAGGAAAACATGTCAGAGCGCGAGGTATAATCTCCCATAGAGATATGCACATTTTGACACTTACCTTTGCAAGGTAAGGTGCCCCCATTGGCAACCATGACTTCAAAGTTGGAGCAAGGATGGATAAAACAATCAGCTTGTTTGGCGATCCGAGGGTCAATGAAATTATGAGTGCTACCAGAATCAATCAGTATTGTAAGAGGAAGATTCTTGAAGTAACCCCTGACCCACATTTTTTGGGGGGTGGTGATTCCAGCTAAAGCATGGAGAGATATCTCTAGCTGGTCATCCTGAGACGGAGGGTCAATAGGCAGTTCCTAAATGTCGACTGGAGCATCCATTGTTTCTGGATCTTCGTCACCAATTTCAGAGGCAGGCGGAGAATCCACATCCAAGAGATAGAGCTTTTGCTGAACACATCTATGTCCCCGAGTGAATTTCTCATCACAATTATAGAAAATCTTCTTATCTATGCGTGCTTGCATCTCTGTTTCAGACAAACGCTTGACAGGAGTTGGTCGAGGAGCCTGTGGTATGGGTGGTCGTTGAGAACCCATATTTTGGAAGGGAACAAAAGTGGTCTTGGAGCACTGTTGGGTTGCAATCTTGTCTTCTGCCAACTTAGCCAACCCTAGGGCTTCCATCATTGTGTTGGGACAGAATATTTTGACCTCAGAGTGAATGGCATCCGTTAGACCACTGATAAAACAACTACGGTAAAAATCATCAGACAATCCTTCGGTGTGGTTGGCTAGTTTCTCAAATTCGGTTTGATACTCTCTCACAATGCCAATTTGGCGAAGTTTAGTGAGGGCTCCTGTGAAATCATCAAAAGCACTAGGACCAAATCGTTGCAAAAGGAGTTGGCAAAAGCCTAGCCATTTTGGCTCTTCATGAGCCTTGATGTACCAACGATACCATTGAAGAGCTTCCTGTTCCAAATGAAAGGATGCAAGTGTAACTTTGTTGACATCAAAAGTATTATGCAGACTGAAATACTGTTCTGCACGATAGATCCATCCAGTTGGATCAGTACCATTGAAGTGAGGAAAATCAATCTTCGGACCATGGAAATTGCTGGAAGAAGAGAACCCATTGTCTAATGAAGACTCGAACTGTTGTTTGTTGTTCATAGCTGAATGTTCAAGATGGAGGCCGAGAAATTTTTCATCCAGATGCTGGAGTTTGGCTTGGATGATTGCAAGTGCTTCTTCCATGGTTTTTGCTCCTGCGCGGGTGACAACCATAACCAGGAGTTTTTTATTTTTTTGGTTGACTCGGTAGAAAAACAAAAATAGAAACTGCTTCAATAAAGGAAAATCTGGATTTGGGAAAAAATATGAAGGGTAATTGGGGTTTGGCTAGGTTTGGGACACTGTTGAATAGACAAGGAAGCAAAAAATGAGGATGTCAGAAGTGGGGTGAAAGAATGGGAAAATTTGGCAGAGGGGGACAAAGAAGCAGAATTCAGAAAGGAACTCTATGGTAAAATTTGAAGGTGATTGGGTGAAATCTGAGGAAGTTATGGCAAACCCTAAAAATAGACAAATGTGGGATTTCAGGCTTTGCGAAGTGGAATTGGGGATAGGGTCCTCAGGAATGAAATATGCAGAATGGGATTACAAGGGTACCCCAAAAGTTTCAAGGGAAACAGAGTGAAAACAAGGGAGATATGGAGAAAAAACTGAATTTTATACTCTTTTTTTTTTAGGGATCTGAAACGACGCCAAATGGATTGAAAACGGTTGGATCTGGAATGACTTTCAGAATGGATCTGAATGGCTGGATCTGAAACGGCGCAACAGTGATCGACAATAGTTCAGCTGAAAACAGATATGGACCCCAAGTATGTGCATATTCCTAACAGTTCAGGGGTTTCACTCGGCCACCAATGATGTCTGACAGCTTGCGTATTGGGGAAGTACCTCTCACTCCACGACTTAGGTAAAACTGATAACCGCTTTGCCACAAACGACAGCTCTTGGTTTACCTCATGGGTGGGAACTAGTCAATTAGGTAGGGGTCGTTGCCCTTTTCACTGGCAGGTCCTCTCAATGGGCCAGCTACTTCGGGGTTCCTGTGGTACTCCTAACAATGATTTTTAGGGCTTATGCCCAATTACTTCCCACCGTTAAGTGGATAGGGATTATTCCCAAATCTGAACCTGCAACAGATGCGAAAATTTTTTTTGGCATAAATTTCATCCAGAGAGCCCAAGAAAGTGCTTTGATACCAGATGTGAAGCACCTACAACAATTAATTAATAAGAATATGTGAAATAGCAGAAATGACAGAACTCAAAATCACTTTTATATTGATCATAGGCCACTTCGAGGGGACAACCTCCTTTGAGCAAGCTCAATACAAATAACTTCGCGGTGCCTTCATAGGCCTCAACACACACTTATATACTAAGTCTAGGTGCCAATACTATGGGTCAAAACCATGGGCCGCTACAAACTATAGATCAACAATACTACGAGCGACTTACAAAGCATATGCGCCAACAACAATAACACAAACTATTGATCAACAAATACTACGGGACGACTTACAAAGCATATGTGTCCAACAACAATATACTAACAAAGTAAAGACATGAGTTCCTAACAGTAAGGTGTTTCAGTTATGAGGAGACATGAGGCGAAGGTATGGGGGGATGCAGCCATTGTAGAGGAGTATAAATCCATTCTGAAGAATGATGTCTCGGAGATGGTGTCGATACCAGCATGAAAGTTAGTGATTGATTCAGGGTGGTTGTGCAAGGCAAGATATGTAACTGATTGTTGTGTTAGGAAGTATAAGGCCAGGTTTGTAGCAAGCTTGAATTATCTTAAAAAGAGGGAGTAGACTATAAGGATACCTTTGCTCCAGTTTCCAAGTATACTTCGATCAAAACCATTATTTCTTTAGCATCAGTATTTGGTTGGTCTTAATATCGGATGGATGTTAAGACAACCTTTCTTAATGATCTAATTGAGGAACAAGTATACATTAATCAGTTGAGAGGTTTTGAGATGCACAAGCAAGATACAAATGTGTGTTGGTTGAAGAAGGCCCTTTATGAGCTAAATACACACTCAAGGATTGATGAGTACCTGTAGAATTTGGGTTCCAGTAAGACTACTGCAGATCCTAATTTGTATTATTTGGGTGATTAATCTGATCTGATGATCTGAGTGTTGTATGTAGATGACCTAATTCTAACAGGTAGTCCAGAAAATATCATAGCATGGTGCAAGAAGAAACTTGAACGTGAAATTAACATGAAAGACATGGCTTGATACATTATTTTCTGGATATAGAGGTTTGGTAGGTTTCCAGGATATACTTCCAAAATGATTCCTTGACTTTGTAAAGAATTTCAAAGAAGAAATTGCACCATCAAGAAGAAGAAATTCAAATAGCAGTGAAAGGAAGAGAGGCTAGGGAAAATAAGTTCGAATAGGGAAGAACACCCATTGTATCTCGTTGAAGTCTCAAGCAGCAAACAAACTGAAACTGAAAGTAGTGGATCGAGTTCTCATCCAAAATACCTAAGATAGCCATAAAAAATATCAAATCCTTCAAAACTAGAACAAAATCTGAAATATGGTTTGAGATCCACATTTTAAGGAAGACTTTGGATTTACATAAATCTTTGACTTGGATTTGCTTCCATCACATAGAAGACTTTTAGGAAAATTGATCATCAGGTTTTAATATCTCCAAGATATGTTGAAACTATTCCAATTTCATCCTTTAAAACATGCATTCTCGGATGATAACCTCTAGATAATTCTAAGCATTTGATAGATGAAACTAGTACTTCTTTGAAATGTATTAAACTATCTCTGCAAGCATTTGGAGCTTATCATCAACCTTACTCTGTTCAACAATTGTTTTACTAGGTTCTCCTTTTGTCGGTTCTAAATCATTCACTTTCATTCTTTTCTTTTAAAATTTGTGCCATTGGTCTTCATCACAACCTTCCTCTTTTGAACAAAGAAATATTCCAGTAATGGTGATGAGTATGATTACACCATAACAAAGAAACAACACGACGGGAGAAATTGAAATCCTCAAACACATAACGTCATAATATTGATTCCATTTTTTACGTTATCAAGAAAAAATGCATCATCATACGTCTTCACATCAGACCTCTCTATAAATATTTCATTGTTCTCGATCATTTTTCCTGGTGTAAATATGTACTTCGCAACTCTTTTCCATGAATTTTCCATGAGCCAATAGTCAAAAGCATTTTCTTTCATTACAATTTCAGCACTTCCTGGAAAGTACATTTGAGAGATTTTATTGTAAATTTTAACTTTTGTTATAAAGAGATTCAAACTCAGGACTAGCTGCTAATAATGATCTTCCTTCCTTTCCATTACTTGGACACTTGACAGTTGGTCTTAACACTTGGAAACTCAGCTAAGTGAATCACTTGACAAAACTCAGAAAAAGCTCGGCAGCATATTACATTCAAGATGATGGTTTTATTTTCATCTTTGGCATTTATTTTTGACATAGTTATGCTTTTCAAACTATTCATAGGTTGGAATCGCCAGTCTGCAAATAACCCACCCACAGGTTACTTGAGGATCAGGGTCTGTAGGTACTTGTGGTACTAACTCAGAGCAGGCAAGTTTTACACACTAACAGAAAGTACAACTCACTAGAAGCACTACCAAGCCAAGCTTGACCCAGGAGTACTCATAAAACAACATTTTTTCCACTATGCATTATACTTGAAATTTATTTCAGACAAATTAAATTCTCAATACTTGTCAAGAAAAGAAAAACTCAATAATACCTGCAGCATAGAGGCATTTATGTTCGTCAATGCTTCAACGTCAACAATAGTTACTATTAGGACAGTTCCTGTCCCTTGGCCTTTTACCTTTCCTCCGGAGGTGTCCCGACCCTCTACCATAGCCATGAGTTCCTTGCAACTTCTAAGTGTACACTCACTAAAATACTCAGCTTCCTCTTGGCCAAAATCCTCTTCCAACCCAGGTACTCTAATGTATGCAAGTCTGCAAAGTTGCTCTAGACCAAGAGAAGAAGAAATTGAAGGATCTATAGGTCGTAATTTACTGTAAATTACAGTTTCTTGGTTCCCATAGTCAATGTAGAAAACCTCAAACCCATATTTTGGAGAAGCTATACTTCCTCCTTGAGGTGCATTTACAACCTATACAATTGAGCAACAAATAAATATTATTAAGGTGAATGAAGACAACTCTAATAAAATATAACCATATGATTCAAAAATGGAGGTGCTAGAAATATGACTTTGTTTGCACTTAAATACACTCTGTTGGCTTTAAGTGGTAACAAAATTAATGAACTAATCAAGTTTGAAGAAGTCTAAGATAAAACTCTTAGCAATGTTAGCTCAATTGACATTGGAAAACAGTCTTTTGTAAATTGCACTTGTCATCACCTGTTGGAGGAAAATTAAGTTTTCACCTACATGCTTAGAGAATTTGTAAGAAAATTCTTGAGGCATATATTTTCTGTATTTATTTATGGCGCCTATGTTCCCAATAATGAAGTTGAATTTAGGACAGTTCTAAGAGGCTTAAATATTGCTTTACAAAGACTCAAAGAGAGATCTGAGCGCTAATTATCCAGGGATATTTCAAATTGGTCTTTGAAGCATTGCTGGAAATTTAGAGTGAACCATGTGGAAGCATTCGTCTTGTTCCTTGATGCATTTGCTGCGTCCCCTTCCTTCCACGAACAAGGGGATGCACTGGAGACATATTCCCTGCATCCCCATTTGCACGTAATGTTGAGGAATTTTCTTCGTAAGATAGATAGATAGATAGACATAGGGGAGTGATTTCCTAATGGCTCACAATATTGAAGTGGATGCTCTTCCTCACAATTCTAAGTCAGTATTTTTAAGGGTTAAGTAGGTGAATCCTACCATATTATGCCTTGCACCCTAGAGAGTATGAGATCCAGCTTCGACTTCATTCAAGGTTAAGTAATAAATAGGACATGAATTCCCATGGAACTCTGATATCATGAATTCCATTTACGACTTCTCATCTCAGTTACTCATTAGTAATTGCTCTATCCCTTGTGGGATTCTCATCTTCCATAGTTATGACGTAATACATAAAAGAATTCCATGGATCATTCAAAATGATGGACCATGGCATGAAGCAAAATGATTTTATTTTTATGAATTACATATCAGGTCATGTACATGCTGTCACTGTGTACTCCACATACATCAACTCCTTACTACTTCTTTGACAGTTGACTAGTGTCCTCTTGGCCATCACCATACTCAATGACCCAATTAGATGTTGGATCTGCGTTATCCATCTCAATGATAATAAAAGTGGTTCCTTTTGAAGTGTTATACCAAATAGTTTAGAATTTAATATAAATATTAGAATCTAAATACATTTGGAACCAAGAATTTTAAATAGTACTTAAATGGCATTAAGTAAAAAGATTGCTGATGAGTTTGAACATCTCAGTAACTTCATTCAAAGTTTGAGATTAACTAACATAAGATGTTAGTTGCTATAAAAACAACTAACATCTCAACTAAAGGCTCATGTTCTCTATGCTATTGAGTCTCTTTCGGTTTCCAATGTGAAGAGGCTCATATGCTAAACTATGGCATTGGGTCTTTCATTTTATGCATTTCTTGAGTCTTTAGATCTGCCTACAGAGGCAACTAAGAAAAGTATGTGTAGGTTTTCACTTTTCTTCCATGGAATTGATAGTGAATGTAGTGCAAAGTTGCATACACAATGGGTAGGAGAAGGAGACTCTTAACAAGTGCAGTGGCCCATTTGTGGGCATCCCATCAAATGAGAAGAGACTAGGGCACATGCGCATGTAGATATTAACCTGCAGATGATTTCATGTCAAGAAGAACATGCCAAAACAATCAAGTATCTATTCTTAGACCTTAATACAGAGTATGATCAAATTTTGATTGATGATTTTGTGATGGCTTAGTAGTCCGGTGATGGCTTAGGCGTAAAGCATTGGAAATTTTTGTTTTTAGAAGGCTGGGTGCATCACCTTTGAGCTGATTTCTTCAACCAAAACTCCAAACTTATGCAAACCGAGCTGGAAATAGAAGCAACTGCGTCAAACAGTTGGACATTCTCTTATCTCCCAACACAATAAATGATCTCCAAATCTAAGGCTGTGGTCTGCTCTTAAAGTGACACAAAGGTGTTCCGAAGATTCAGAAAGCTAGGTGTTGTAATGAGACCTCTCCAACATCCATACGAACCCTTAAAAACAATCAGATCACTCCCCCAACAATGGTATTACCCACTTGAAAGTGGATCGGCCTCTATGCAAGCTGAGAAAGTGGTGAAGACATCGCTAAAAAGGATGACAGATACACTCCTTTACGGCTGCAGCCTCCACAAAATAATACAGATCACCCCCTAAGTGAAACATCAACTGGTGAAGCCATGGAATGACCCCGAGAAATAAACATCAGCCCCACAAAAGTGCACCAGAAAGTGACTTGAATTAGCATGTTCCTTATACAAACTCCACATAACGTATGGCACAGGTGACTGATTAAGGGCTGTGGTCTCAAAGATTATTACAAACTTGTACCCATAATTTATTTTTAAGTGATTTTCATGTCTTTTTACTGCTACAAAGGGTCACAAAAGGCACAGGTTTGCTCCAGAAAAGATTTTTTAACACTGTTTGAAGACAAACAGGCCCATAACTGCCATCAAATAGGAAGATCATTACTGTTACAAGGCCAGAAAATGCCCAGAATTTGTTAATGAGGCATGTTCATTGATGCTTGATGTCCTAGACATGCACAGAACTACCCAGAACACCAAATTGCTGTAGAGAATGCATAGATGTATCCTAAAAGTGCTCAGGGTGCTGAAAACTGTCCCAAGCATGCCCATATATCCTTAGAAAAGCCCAGAAAATATCTAAGCGAACACCCATGCAAATAGGGGGGTAGCACCTTCAATTAGTCATCTATCATGAGTATCTTTACTTTAGCCTCAAATGTTAGGAGAGAGGGATTTGGAGGTGGGTAACTTGCCCCTTTCAAGTAGGGCATCCTAATTCCTTCCCCCTTCCTCTCTGGGAGTTTTGCTTTTGGTCTCTTAACAATACTTGCATGTTTCACATTACCACTC
The DNA here is from genome assembly GCA_027924585.1 of Larix kaempferi. Lineage (NCBI taxonomy): Eukaryota > Viridiplantae > Streptophyta > Pinopsida > Pinales > Pinaceae > Larix > Larix kaempferi. The sequence continues at coordinate 2,158,068 of BSBM01000626.1, forward strand.
TGCTTTTTCAGTTTCATGGTCCTAGACCACTGAGTTTACATAGCATAGCATAGCTTATATTTCCTCCATGCTTTTTAGTATTTTACATGCCTTTTGTAGGAGCGGCCTTTGTGCTCCCACTTGTCCCTCACACTATTGTACTTAGTAATCCCCTTGACCTATCTGTGTTCAATAGTTGGAAATTAATAAAATGATCTTATATTATGTTAGGAACCCATGTCTTTACTTTGTTAGTATATTGTTGTTGGACGCATATTCTTTGTAAGTCGTCCCGTAGTATTTGTTGATCAATAGTTTGTGTTATTGTTGTTGGCGCATATGCTTTGTAAGTCGCCCATAGTATTGTTGATCCATAGTTTGTAGTGGCCCATGGTTTTGACCCATAGTATTTGCGCCTAGACTTAGTATATAAGTGTGTGTTGAGATTTATGAAGGCACCGTGAAGTTATTTGTATTGAGCTTGCTCAAAGGAGGTTGCCCCCTCGAAGTGGCCTGTGATCAATATAAAAGTGATTTTGAGTTCTGTCATTTTTTCTATTTCGCATATTCTTATTAATTAATTGTTGCAGGTGCTGCACATCTGGTATCAGAGCACTTTCTTGGGCTCGTTGGGTGAAATTTCTACCAAATTTGTTTTTCGCATCTGTTGCAGGTTCGGATTCGGGAATAATCCCTATCCGCCTAATTGTGGGAAGTACTTGGGCATAATCCCTAAAACTCATTGTGAGGAGTACCACAGGAACCTCGAAGTAGCTGGCCCATTGAGAGGACCTGCCAGGGAAAAGGGCAATGACCCCTACCTGATTGACTAGTTCCCACCCGTGAGGTAAACCAAGAGCTGTTGTTTGTAGCAAAGCGGTTATCAGTTTTACCTGAGCCATGGAGTGAGGGGTACTGCCCCAATATGCAAGCCGTCAGACAGCATTGGTGGCTGAGTGAAACCCTTGAACTGTTAGGAAGCCGCACATACCTGGGGTCCATATCTATTTTCAGTTGAACTGTTGTCGATCACTGCTGCGTCGTTTCAGATCCAGCCGTTCAGATCCATTCTAAAAGCCGTCCCAGATCTAGCCATTTTCAATCCATTTGGCACTGTTTCAGATCCCTCTATTTCCGCTCACTTCTAGGCCATTGCAGATCTATCTATTTTAGATCCCTTCCAAGGTGTACCCGTTCCAGTCTAGGGAAAAAAACAAATTCGGGGAACCCCTGTCATCCCATTCTGCATATTTCATTCCTGAGGACCCTATCCCCAATTCCAATTCCCAAAGCCTGAAATCCCACATTTGTCTATTTTTAGGGTTTTCCATAACTTCCTCAGATTTCACCCAATCACCTTCAAATTTTACCACTGAGTTCCTTTCTGAATTCTGCTTCTTTGTCCCCCTCTGCCAAATTTTTCCATTCTTTCACCCCACTTCTGAAATCCTCATTTTTTGCTTCCCCGTCTATTCGACAGTGTCTAAAACCTAGTCAAACCCCACTTACCCTTCAGATTTTTTCTCAAATCCAGATTTTCCTTTACTGAAGTAGTTTCTCTTTTTGTTTTCCTACCCAGTCAACCAAAAAAAAAAAAAAACTCCTGGTTATGGTTGTCACCCATGCAGGAGCAAAAACCATGGAAGAAGCACTTGCAGCCATCCAAGCCAAACTCCAGGATCTGGATGAAAATTTTCTCGGCCTCCATCTTGAACATTCAGCTATGAACAACAAACGGCAGTCCGAGTCTTCATCAAACAATGGGTTCTCTTCTTCCTGCAATTTCCATGGTCCGAAGCTTTATTTTCCTCACTTCAATGGTACTGATCCAACTGGATGGATCTATCGTGCAAAACAGTATTTCAGTCTGCATAATACTTTTGATGTCAACAAAGTTCTGCTTGCATCCTTTCATTTGCAACAGGAAGCTCTTCAATGGTACCGTTGGTACGTCAAGGCTCATGAAGAGCCAAAATGGCTAGACTTTTGCCAGCTCCTTCTGCAATGATTTGGTCCTAGTGCTTTTGATGACTTCACTGGAGCCCTCACTAAACTACGCCAAATTGGCACTGTGAGAGAGTATCAAACCAAATTTGAGAAACTAGCCAACCACACTGAAGGATTGCCTGATGAATTTTACCGGAGTTGTTTTATTAGTGGTCTAAAGAATGCCATCCACTCTGAGGTCAAAATGTTCTGTCCCAACACAATGATGGAAGCCCTAGGGTTGGCTAAGTTGGCAGAAGACAAGATTGCATCCCAACAACGCTCCAAGCCCACTTTTGTTCCCTTCCGAAATATGGGTTCTCAACGACCACCTATACCGCAGGCTCCTCAACCAACTCCTATCAAGCGTTTTTCTGAAACATAGATGCAAGCACGCAAAGAAAAGGGGCTTTTCTATAATTGTGATGAGAAATTCACTCGGCGACATATATGTGTTCAGCAAAAGCTCTATCTCTTGGATGTGGATTCTCTGCCTGCCTCTGAAATTGGTGACGAAGATCCAGAAACAATGGATGCTCAGGTCGACATTCATGAACCACCTATTGACCCTCTATCTCAGGATGACCAGCCAGAGATATCTCTCCATGATTTAGATGGAATCACCACCCCCCAAACAATGTCGGTCAGGGGTTACTTCAAGAAGCTTCCTCTTACAATACTCATTGATTCTGGTAGCACTCATAATTTCATTGACCCTTGGATCGCCAAACAAGCTGATTGTTTTATCCATCCTTGCTCCAATTTTGAAGTCATGGTTGCCAATGGGGGCACCTTACCTTGCAAAGGGAAGTGTCGAAATGTGCCTATATCTATGGGAGATTATACCTTGCACTCTGACATGTTTTCCTTGACCTTAGGCGGATGTGATGTGGTTTTGGGTGCTCAATGGCTACGCACACTTGGCCCTATCTTATGGGATTTTGCTGAACTTTGGATGCAGTTTTCCCTCAATGGACAAAAACACACATTGGCAGGATTACAACCAAGGTCTGTCAGCATCATCAGTTCACATCGCATGGAAAAACTCCTCAAGAAGAATTCACATGGTGTCATTGCTCAGATCCATTCCATTCAGATGCAACCATCAGCGGTCTCAACTACTCCTTTGGATCTACAACAAATTCTAGATCGATATACAGGTGTCTTTGCTAAACCAGTGGGATTGCCACCTTCAAGGCCAGAAGACCATTGCATTCAACTCCTTCCTGGCAGCGTTCCTCTCAACATCATGCCCTATCACTACCCATTTCACCAAAAAACGGAGATTGAAATGCTCGTTCGGGACTTATTGAAGCAAGGTATTATTCGCCCAAGCACTAGTTCCTTTTCTTCTCCAGTTCTTCTTGTCCGCAAAAAAGATAGGTCATGGCGCCTCTGCATTGATTTCCGAGAACTTAATCACCTCACCATAGAGGATAAGTTTCCAATTCCTGTTGTTGATGAGCTTCTTGATGAGCTTCATGGGGCTCAAATTTTCTCCAAGTTGGATCTTCGTTCTGGGTATCATCAAATTCGGGTTCATGAGGATGATATCCCTAAAATAGATTTCTGCACACATGATGGCCATTATGAGTTTTTGGTCATGCCCTTTGGCCTCACTAATGCTCCTTCCACATTACAGGCCTTAATGAATAAAATATTTCGACCCTACTTGCGGAAATTCATTCTAGTATTCTTTGATGATATCCTCATCTACAGTAAAACATGGGATGAACATCTCCAGCATCTGGATCTTGTCATGCAACTTTTCTCTGACCATCATCTCCACGCCAAGCAGTCTAAATGTGTTTTTGTATAGAAGGAAGTTGAGTATCTCAGGCACATTATCTCAACACAAGGGGTTGGCATGGATCCTGCCAAAATCGATGCGATGAACAATTGGCCGCATCCTCAGACACTCAAGAGCCTTCATGGTTTTTTGGGGTTGACTGGCTACTACCGCAAGTTTGTCAAGGATTATGGGAAGATTGCAGCTCCATTAACTGCTCTATTGAAAAAGAATGCTTTTACATGGACACATGCTGCTCAGTGTGCATTTGACAAACTAAAACAAGCTATGTGTACTACACCTGTTCTAGCTATGCCCGATTTTTCCAAGCCCTTCAATATTGAGAGTGATGCTTGCAGCAATGGACTTGGTGCTGTTCTCCTTCAAGATGAACACCCCATTGTGTTCACCAGCAAAGCCCTTTCAGGTAAGAATTTAGCTGCCTCTACATATGAGAAGGAAATCATGGCTATTTTGCATGCAGTACAGAAGTGGCGACCATACCTATTAGGGAATCATTTCTGCTTCAAGACTGATCACCAAAGTTTGAAATATTTCTTGGAACAACGTGTCTCCTCCCCAGCACAACAGAAATGGGTTAGCAAACTCATGGGTTATGACTATAAATCACTTACAAGAATGGTCAAGACAATATTGTGGCAACTACCTTTTCTCGCACATTTGATACCCAAGGTTCTCTTTCAGCTATTTCTATGCCTGTTCCAAATTGGTTGCAATCTATTCAACATGATTATGTCAATGACTCTTCCTTATCTCAAATCATCCAATGCTTGACCAACAACCCTTCTGCTGTACCACATTACTCTTGGGATGGTGCTTCTCTGAGATACAAGGGTTGTTTGGTGCTTCCCCAGAGCACAGATATTCAACAGGCTGTCTTCTATGAACTCTATGCTTCTCCATCGACAGGGCACTCTAGGTTCCTCAAAACGTATGAACGGGCACGACGTAATTTATTTTGGCAGGGCATGAAAAGGATAATTCAACAGATGGTGGTTGAATGTGATACCTGCCAATGCAATAAGGGTGAAACAACACTCCTTCCAGGATTGCTCAAACCCTTGCCCATACCTACATGGATTTGGACAGATATTTCTATGGATTTCATTGAAGGGCTCCCTAAATCTGGCGGGAAGACAGTGATTCTCGTTGTGGTTGATCACCTCTCCAAATATAGTTATTTTTGTGCTCTCAGCCATCCCTATACAGCTTCCTCAGTTGCTCAAATTTTCCTGGACCAGATCTTTCATCTTCATGGCATCCCTTCTTCCATTGTCTCGGATCATGATGCAACTTTCACCAGTCATTTTTGGACAGAACTCTTTCGCCACGCTGGCACCAAACTGAAGATGAGTTCAGGGTATCACCCACAAACAGATGGTCAGACTGAAATTATCAATAAATTCTTGGAAACTTATCTTCGTTGCTTCATCTCTGAACAACAACATCAGAGGAAAAGTGGCTCCCTCTTGCTGAATGGTGGTACAATACCTCTTACCACACTGCCTCTAAAATGACCCCATATGAAGCAGTCTATGGTCAGGTAGCTCCAGTTCTTCTTCCATACACCCCCAACAGTTCACCAGTTCAAGAAGTTGACATGGTCCTTCAAAACCGCGATCAGATTCTTCGCATTTTGTGGGACAATCTTCACATGGCAAGAAATCACATGAAGCAACAAGCTGATCAGCACCATTCTGAGCGCACTTTTCAAGTAGGCAATATGGTTTTTCTTCATCTCCATCCATACAAGCAATCCTCCCTGAAACTCAAAGGGTGTCATAAGCTCGCTCCAAAGTTCTATGGGCCATAACGGATTCTTCAGAAGATTGGGTCCATTGCTTATAAATTGGAACTTCCTCCTTCTTCCCGCATTCATCTAGTATTTCATGTCTCTTATCTGAAGAAAGTTCTTGGCACCAACATCAGTGGACAAACGATTTTATCTGAACTGGATAATGAAGGATCCATCCTTTTGGAGCCGGAGGCCATCCTCAATCGACGCACTCATCAGCTTCGCTCTCGCTCTATCACAGAGGTCTTAATTCAGTGGCATGGCATGCAACCAGAGGATGCTACATGGGAACCACTCCTTCAGATTCAACAACAGTTTCCACATCTAAAGCTTTGAGGACAAAGCTTTTTTTAAGGGGGAGGGGATGTTAGGAACCCATGTCTTTACTTTGTTAGTATATTGTTGTTGGAAGCATATGCTTTGTAAGTCGTCCTGTAGTATTTGTTGATCAATAGTTTGTGTTATTGTTGTTGGCGCATATGCTTTGTAAGTCGCCCGTAGTATTGTTGATCCATAGTTTGTAGTGGCCCATGGTTTTGACCCATAGTATTAGCGCCTAGACTTAGTATATAAGTGTGTGTTGAGACCTATGAAGGCACCGTGAAGTTATTTGAATTGAGCTTGCTCAAAGGAGGTTGCCCCCTCGAAGTGGCCTGTGATCAATATAAAAGTGATTCTGAGTTTTGTCATTTCTGCTATTTCTCATATTCTTATTAATTAATTGTTGCAGGTGCTGCACATATTATCTTACTGCACATCTCATCCATCTAGCATTGTACAATGCACCTTGCTTCTCTTGGTGTAACAACTTGATCACTTACCCACTTCATCGTTTTTCATTGGATGATTAATCAATTTTGATCACTCTCCCACAATTTGTACCCTATATATAGTTAACGCAAATGAGTGTACAATTCCAGCAATATTCTCTCATTCTTTGTATTATTGCTCTCTCATGTTTTCTTGTGTCTGAGCATCATTTCTTCCATTGCTAGTATTGCACTCATATCACCTAAAAACCAAATTGACATGCACATAGAATTGCAATATATGGAAGGGAGATTTGTTATATGAGGAGGATGATGGTATGGTAGGAATACCATAACCATCAAGGATGTTGACAATTTTGCAAATGGCTTTGTCTAAAGGACAAATCAGAATTGGATGTGCCATGTGAGGTGAAACTCGCTTGTATTTTCAAGGGAGAAAACAATTGAGTAATATATAAATAAATTCCAAATACTAGAGCCAAAGGCCAATATTGATGTAATACAGGTAAGAGAATTGTCCACTTCTAATCTTACATCTAAAATAAGATCTAGAGTGAGAATTGTTTCTAGCTACTTTGGAAAGTGCCATTAAATATGCTAGGTTAGTAGAGGAAAATATTTAAGCTCTTATGAAAATATTTTTCCCAGTTGAAGTTATAAAAATGTCATTTGAAGGACACCCCAACTATGCATGTGGGAAACCACATTCACAAAATCTTGCTTGCTCCCCAAATTGACCATACACGGCTAAGGATCGACATCTTGTAGACATGGAGCAGCATCCCCAGAATTCAATGGATCCAGGTAAGTCAAAAGACATATTAACTACAACAACTCCAAAATATAGCAATGAGCAAGACATTATCTTGCCAATCGGAAAGGTAAACCTTTGACACTGCTACATGCAATGAGCAGTCCAAGAAGGATTGATACACTCAAAGAGTCAAAACATATGGACCAATCAGAAATAGGAAGGTAATGATCATGGTAGATCCAGGTGCCACTCTTAATATCCAGATAAGAAGATAGTTAACCTAGTTGGGACCATAGGTGGATAGTAGATACTTAGGTCAAATTCCATGTTAGTATTATCATAATTATCCTTATTTGCAAACACACAGGAAAACACACATCCCATAATTATCCTTATTTGCTCATTATGTTTCTATGGAGTCTGTATTGAACCACTATAAGCCTCCAAATATACCATTTTTGTGCTTTATCTATTGCTAATTTATCACATTATAGCCATTTCATTGTCTCTAGTTCTTTCTTGCAAATTGTTGTGCTTCGGCAGTTTTATCAAGGTTTGTGATAGAATATTTGGGTTACATGTGTTATTGGATTTGAATATGATAATAATTGTGTTGCAAAGTGGTTTACAAAACATATTTCCTTGGGCTTTCTGGTGTTTTATGCTTGCTATGAAGTCTTGCTTATGATTGTTGTAGACTCTCCCTTTGCATATTTTCCACAAAACATGGTTCAATGACTTAATCGGATAGTTCACCTTTAACCAACAAGTTGTGTAATTTGTAATTCACCTTTAACTGACAAGCTGTGAAATTCTTGCAAATTCCATAGAACAAGGATCCATGGAAAAAATATGTTTACATCACAACTCAACATAACACAACATACTAAATGGTTAAGGCAAAAAAAATTTGTAGGTTCAACTGATAGAGGAGGGATGGAGCTAAAGGAGTTAGTAGTTAGTAGTTTCCTCATTGATCATTTAACTACCAAGAATCTGTGAGTGTTTCCATGGGAAGAAATAGTTGTAGGGAGTCTTGAAATTCCATGTGAGCCATTAAGGAATCCAATAACTCCCTAGTGCATATAGGTATTTTTGGATCCCATAGTAGGTTCACCATTTGATAGTATTACAGAGCTTCAAAGGAAAGAACTACATAGAATTGTGCATTTCAGAATCCATTAATGTGCTACATGAGATTGTTTTTAGCAGCTTATTTCTAGGGTACAGTAAATGGATTCATCATCCTAGCAAGGGTCCATTTAGAAGGTAGAGTTGGTGAATGTGCCTTCTTTTTGTTGTGTTAGCCCCCATTTTGCATGGATGTCCACATGTGAAATTTTTCACACCTTTGGGAATGTTATTGATCTTGTTGCAAGCAATGATGATGATGAGAGTGAAGTGCCTGCATTAATGGATGTACTAGTAGATGCATTGCTTTCTTTTCTACCTCACACCCCACCACCTGTACGTGTGTCCATTGAGTAGGTAGCTAACATAATGAATGTTCATTATGGAACTAGAACTTCTAATTTGTCTTATTTTTTAGGTTATTTTGACCAGATGAATTTTTATTCTTTGTTTTAATGCGGGTTTTAGATGTTTTTGTGATAGTATAACAAATCTAGGACTAATGAATATGTTGCGAATGGTCAACAAGGATCTAAAACCATCTTGACACAAACCTGCAATTATTGAGGACAGTGACAAGGAATACCCTATAGACATGGTTATAAATAGTTCATTGCATGCATAATATTTTTTTTTTTATATCCCAGGTCTCAATAGTTCATGGGATTGCAATGGGAGGAGGTGCAAGTCTTGATGTTCCAACAAGTCTGTGACCATGACTATCTTATCACAAAACCATTCCAGGTTCAGCTAGTTGAAGTAGAAATTCTTCTTCCAAAGAGAAACACTTCCAATGGTTGTAGAAAACTTCTAGCATCTAAGAGTATTTACTACTGTCCAAACATCATTTGCAAGGGAATATAGGAATGAAGACCAAGAACTCTTACCCAAATCCCTCTCTTCCTTAGCGGAGCCATGGCTAGGCTTGCATTTGCTAGTACTAGAGGTGGCAACTAATCCTCTAATTTGGATTTTTATGAATCGCATTAGAGATTTGGGGTTCCACAACCATTGCAGGTATGATCTAAATGTATTTATTTACTATATGTCCATTTCCTTGCTGTCTTCCTTGCATACACGGAAATTATTAATACTTTCTCGTGATCTAACTTTGACATTTTACAGCCTTGGCTTGGAATTTCACCATAGTCAGGGCGGAAATCTATGCCACCAACAAGCCAAGAGATTCACCTAGAAAAGTTTTCCAATAGGCAAGGTACACTACAGACAATCGTGGGCGTGTCTCCATCAGTTCAACCACAACTTGCACAATATACTCCACAAGTTCATCAGTTTCCTCTTCTTGAAGGGCAACAACCACAAAATCCTTCTTCACAAGTGATTTATGTGCCCTTACCTCAGCAGCCTCCACTAGCTTTTTTATCAAAAGTGTTTTTTACACCTTATCCTTAGCAGCCTCTATCAACACCTTCATCATTATTTCCTTCTACATCCTATTCTCAGCAACCTAAACCAACATCTTCATCACATGTGCTTTCTTTAACATATTCTTAGTAGCCAAGACCTGTGATTAATGAGAATCTACCTTCTCAAACTATTAATGTGCCTACTATTGCTAGTGTATGGGGTTTGAGAATGCCTCCATCGTCATCCTTTATGGTACAATTTATCTTTACTTTATGCAAACCAAAGTAGTTATTATGGGAGAGTTCTCTTTGTTTTTTTTTGTAGCATGGTAGCTTTTAGCACTTATATTATATTCTTGACTAACTTGGAGTTCCCCAATTCTGAAAGGGTTCTAGCTCAATGGAAGAGTGCATGTCTTACAAGCAGGAGGTTGGTGGTTCGATTCCTCCATGCCCTCTTGATATTGCAGTATTGGTATTTTTAATAAAATATATTTTATTATGATTTATTATGGCTATATAGGGGGTTTCAAACCGTCTTTGTATGTTGCTACAAGGGGGGTTCTAAACTGCTTTCATATGTCACTATGAGGGGGTTCCAGACCACCCCTATAGGAATCTACGAGGGGGGTTACCAACCGCCCCTATAGGCATCTACGAGGGGGGTTCCAAACCGCCCCTATAGGCCTCTACGAGGGGAGTTTCAAACTGCCTCTATAGGCCTCTACGAGGGGGTACAAAACCACCCCTATATGCCTCTACGAGGGGGGTTTCAAACTGCCCCTATAGGACTCTATGAGGGGGGTTCAAAACCGCCCCTATAAGCCTCTACGAGGGGTGATCTAAACTGCCCCTATAGGATTCTACAAGGGGGGTTCTAAACCGCCCCTATAGGACTATACGAGGGGGGTTCACAACCGCCCCTATAGGTCTCTACGAGGGGGGTTTGAAACTACCCCTATAGTCCTCTACGAGGGGGGTTCCAAACCGCCCTTGTAGGTTTGGATGAGGGGGCTTATGAGGGGGGTTCACAACCGCCCCTATAGGTCTCTACGAGGGGGGTTTGAAACTGCCCCTATAGTCCTCTACGAGGGGGGTTCCAAACCGCCCTTGTAGGTTTGGATGAGGGGGCTTATGAGGGGGGTTCACAACTGCCCTCATAGGTCTCTATGAAGGGGGTTCAAAACTGCCCCCGTAGGTCTCTATGAAGGGGTCTATGAGGGGGGTTTAAAACCACCTCCGCAGACCTCTATGAGGGGGGTCACAAACCGCCCCCAAAAGTCACTTTTGGGGGTGGTTCCAATCTCGTCAAAAGCCGCCCTTAAAGGGAAAATTTTTAACATCGATTCCTTTAGGGGTGGTTTTGCCAAAACCACCCCCAAAGCCAAAACCCCCCCTGTAGGTCACTTTTGGGGGCGGAAGACAACCCCCCCTAAAGGAAAAAAATGTAGTAGTGTTTCTTTTTTGATAGAGTGCAGGGCCTCATGGACCAGGATAATACCATCCATAATCTTCCGACCTTCCACAAACCCAAATTTCTTAAGGGAAATGATGAAGGGAAAGATGGGATTTAGACGATTAGCAATAACTTCCGTGACAATCTTATAGATCACATTGCACAGGGCTATCGGTCTGAACTTGTCTTGGGTAGCAACATCATTAGTCTTGGGGATGAGGGCAAGGAAGGTCGCGTTGAAAGTTGGAAGGATTTTCCCAAAGCATCTAGAGGACTCCACAATCTGCCAAACCTCCACCTTCACCAGATCCCAAAAAGAATGGAAGAAATTGGTGGTAAAGCAGTCAGGACCTGGGGATTTTCCATCCGCCATTTGAAGAACAACTTCCTCAACTTATGTCATAGAGATAGGTTTTAGAAGGAGGTCATTTTGTTCTTGAGTCACTAGGGAAGGGATTTTGCGTGGTATTAACTCAATGTGTCTTCGTCTCTCCATAACATTTTTAGTCGTGATTTCCTAGAAGAAATGATACAATTCACCTTCAATCTCCTCCCTGGTGTCCAATCTGACCCCCTCCCTATTCTTGAGCTTAAGGATCTTGTTTTGTTGATGATGCTAAATTATAGAGCGGTGGAAGAATTTTGTATTTCGTTCCCCATCCTTAATCCAATTCACTCTCGTCTTCTGATGCCATAAGACTTCCTCTTGTTTTTCCCATTCCATAATCTTATTATTCACAAAAGTTTCCTCCCTCTGCAGCTCGAGGGTATAGCTAGAAATCATTCCTATCCTTTGGATCTCCTCCTGCCGAGACTCAAGGGCTTGTTTATCCTCAAAGATGTTCCCAAATTCCTCTGTATTCCACTTCTTGATTTTACCTTTAAGTGCTTTCAATTTCTGTTGGAATTTGTACATACTTTGGCCCTCTCCTATGTCCAGGTCCACCCACCATTGAGATACCTTTTCTTTAAAATTCGGGTGACTCAACCAAAATTGTTCAAAGCGAAAGGGTTTTTTAAATTGCGATCCCAAACCACTCCACCACAGTTCAATGGACCAATGATTTGATCCCGGGGTTGGGAGAATGGAGGAAGCAATTTCACTATCAGAATCCATCACCGATTCTGAAACCAAGAATTGGTCCAGACGAAAAGCAATATGATGGTCCCCCTGCCTCTTATTGTTCCAAGTAAATTGACCATCACTCGGGACCACATCTGCCAGTTTCAGTTTCTCAATGGTATCCTTGAAGCGAACACATTCTTCATCTCGACGTCTCCTTCTCCCTTTCTTTTCCTCTAATGAAGAAATAAGGTTGAAATCCCCTCCCACAATCCAATGCTTTTTGACCACCATCTCCCCCAGCCAATAGAGAGAGTCTAAAAACGAGGATTTATCTCCCTAGGAATGAGGAATGTAGACATTAGTGAGGATACCCGATACCCTGAATCCAATAACCTAGAACTCGACAGAAAGGAAACACTGATTCCCAAAAAATCCCGATAGACTAACTTTGTCAGGATCCCAGAGAATGCCCAGCCCTCCAGTGAAACCCTTTGCATCAATCCCCATGAATTCACAGTTTTTCCAAATCTTTTTAAATTTCTCCTACAGCTTAAGAAACGTGCACTTTGTTTCTTGAAGAAACACGACTGCGGGATTCGTCTTCTTAATTTTCTTTCTAAGAGTTTTAGATTTTTGTTGGCCGTTAAGCCCTCTTATATTCCAGGATACAATCTTCATTGAAAAAAGAAAAGATTACAGACCTAGGGCTTCCCTGATAGTAGGGTACTTTCCAGATTCCACCACTTTCAGACCTGCAGCTGCAATCCTTTTCCAATTATACTTCCGACCCATTTTCTTGGTACTCTCTTCATGCTTCCTCTTACAGTCCTTTTGAGATCCAGGACTGATCCCCAGCCTACTGGGTTCTCTATCCTTTAGAATGGCCTCCTTCAAGAGGGTCACCTGATCTTGAGGGACATAACCTTTTTTAGGATCTCCACACGCTTGTTCAATCCCATCTAGATCCAAGTCTCCAATGTCCATTTCTTCAGTTTCCTCATCAACAACATCCATAACTGTCTCTTCTATCGGCTGTGAGTTAGAACTAGGGGAAGCAACCAAGATCTCTTGGTTTTGACCATCTAGTAGTTCCTAGGAAGGATCCGAGTTATTTTTCTCCTCCTTCTCTTTTAGCACATAGAAAGAGTTAGACGTCATGATCTTCTTAGCTCCTACCATGGCTTCTTGTTTCCTCCCTCCCCGCTAACAAGTTGTGCATGTGACCTTTTTGTTCCCTCCTTCTACTTTGTTTTTTATTCTTTTTTATATACTCCTGTATTACTACTGGCTCCTTTGGTTGCATTTTGCACATTTTGGCCTTGGTAAGAATTGATCTGGTCCTTTCTGCTATTTGTCAATTTCCTGTGATTGATAGGGCAATGCTGCCATTATTGCCTACTAAAGAAGTTATGTTTCAGGTTCGGTATCAGTTTATCTACAGGTTGCAGACTGAAGGACTATGGAAGCTGGAGGATATGAATTTCATTCTGGAGCTATTACACCGAGGTATCCAGCTTGATGTATTCTGTTACATTATTTTGGTTACCTATCCAACATTCAGATGATGCTACAGTCGATCCAACGAGATGGAGGTTGTATGCTTAATTCGGTATTATGGGTCTATGATGACTCATATTTGACCATCCCGACATCCTTGGGATCTTCCTCCACTTTCCACGATGTATATCCCTGAAATATCTTATTAAAGATCCATAGATATGCTTTATTGGGGAATTCCTTGTAACTAAGCAATTTCTCATTTATCCTCTCATAAGCATTGATGTATAAAAGACATCAGGACTCTTCAGAAGGGTTAGCCTGAATTGCATAAGAACTATCGAACATTGTATCAAGTTTTTATATAAGAGATTCCTGGTTTTATCAGATTTGATGTTTTGATCAATTTCGTGTGATTGAGAGGTTGTTCAACTCCTTTTCGAAGGCAGAGCCCCCTTCTGTGACAGGTGTTGTTATAAATAGGATTTATTTCCTTTATGCATGTGTGTTCAGATTGATAGCTTAATTATTGATGAAGTGTTGATTGGTTCAATTAATTGATATATAGAAAATTGTGTGTTGATCATAGTTGAGTGTGAACCCTTTAATGAATGGTGTGATTAGATCATAGCGTTATTTTTATTATCATTTACAGAGGAGTATATGAATGATGAATGCCAAGTTAGTATTAATTCTGCAGTGAATGGATGTAGTTAGGTTCTTTTAGAATTATGTTGTGTGTGTGTGAGGATAGAAGCCGGTTGTGGAATTCAATTAGTTATTCAACCTTTTTCATTATAGTTGTGATTCATAGAATTAGTTTCATTCGAGATTCTTAGTTTGTTAATTAGATTCGGAAATTCATTTACTTTCTATAATTTGACAGAGTGTCATTGGTAATAGTTGCTTCCTCTAGTTTAGCAGAATGTTAGCAATGGTTAGATGTTTTTATTAGATTCAAGAGTCTTTCTGTAGTCATCAATTTCCTAGGAATCCATTCACCAAAGATTACATCCTAATTTTGATTCAGTGATTCATTAATCTTCTCTGCGTTAAGATCTTTTGAGTTGCAGTGTCTGGCATATATTTTTCTTGGTAGCTCATAAGCTTTTATAGCCCTCGGTTGATAATTTATGCACAACTTTCTGTTCTTGATTTAATTAAAAAGAGAATAAAAGAGCTTGTCATTTTGGCACTGTTGTCGGGGAGCCACCAAGGACATTGTAGTTTGATTGATTATTTTGGTTTCAGTTGCAATTTCTTTTCTTCTTTTTCTTTGAGTGGATTGTGTGTGTAACCATTTTTGGAAATAGTCTGGTATGATTTCAGAGGAGGGGAATGTAAGATGCACCGACATATTCATTCAGAATATTGCCTATCACAAGTCCCTGTGATCCTAGAACATGCAAAGTATTCATGTGTAGAGTAAGAGATAGTATAGGTAGACTGGTTTATGCATATGATACCCCTCCCCTAGGTACTAATCATGCAGGAAGTTCAATAAAAGGAGGACGTGTTCAGGGAAAGTCACCATCTCTCGGCAATCCCAAAGTAGAATTCGTTCCAGAAAAAGAGTTGGTTCAAGAAGAAGGGTTTCCTGAACAATTCAATGTTGATAATCAAGGAGAAGAGGAACAATTGGTTGTTGAATCCTTGTGGTCCACCGGGTCAACTACTTTAGAAGATCTAATGGAAAGTATGGATGTCAAGCGAGAACACATTCCCCACGGGGAAGAGACAAATCGAGGAAATACAAATGGAGAATCTAGTACGGGAACAGTTACTTTCGAATTCCCAATCCGAAATTCTGGATCTACACTTACAAACAAGATGAAGAACATTCCACATTCGGTGTTGCCCAACTTTCATGGTATGGCAAGTGAAGACCCAGATATGTTCCTATTTGAATTTGATGTCTTGTGTAGGAGTTATGACTATGTTACAGATCACCAGAAACTCAAACTTTTTCCAGCCACTTTGAAAAGCCAGGCTCTGAGATGGTTCATGGGCCTGGGAGGGGATAGTATAACAACTTGGGCTCAAATGAAGAAAGCTTTTCTGGATAAATATCAAGAATACTGCAAGGACAAGGACCAGAAGCAAGCCATTTTTAAGATGACTCAGTAGGAGGATGAGAATTTAGAAGACTATGTGGAGAGATTTCAATATAATTTGCAAAGATCAAGACAAATGGGTTAAATGATGATACATTAAAGATTCTACTCTTACTAGGGATTAGAGATGATTGCATTGATCGGCTAAATTTGATGGGTGCAGGGGATGTATCCTTACTAAAACATGTAGAAATATGTGACCTCTGCAGAAGATATTCGAGGAATGCCTCCTAATCAAGAAGAGGAATTCAGGATACAGTAAACAGAACCACGAAGACCTTAAGAGAAGGAGTTTCAAGGGTGGAGATTGGGAACCTCTTGGAGGATTTCAAGATCGACATGCTTAGTTCCTTGAGTTCTTAGTTAGACGCACTTCAATCAAAGAAAAGGCAAGAGGAGGAGGATCGAGCTTTGGCTGTCTTCTGTCCTAAATGCAAAAAGGGACATCCCCTCAAAAGATACCCATTGGACAAAGTGGAGATCTTCCTTCTGTGCGATCTGGAGCACCCTACAAAAGAATATCCTTCGCTACTATGGCTCAAAGCTATATATGAAGAAGTAGGGACGAATGCAGAACCAGCCTGTTTTATCTCAAAAACGTCCATGGAAACCTCAAACTTCAGGTACAGTACTAGACACCATGCAATCATTTAATCCTTACTGGAACAATACTCAATTATATCAGTCGCAAATTCGAAAAGCTCCACAAGTCCAACAAAACTCTCAGCCTTGGTACCCACATTTTCCTAAACAAACATGGGCACCTTCCTATCCCCAAAGTAACCCTTGGCAATCAAATTGGAGGAATTCAAATTTTGGGAATAATCAACAGAATCAGCATTTATCCCCGCAATTACAGAATCCTCAATTCCCATTTGAACTAGTACAACCATTAATGCAACCCCTCCTACAACCTCAGTTAACCTTGGAAGTGAACAATCCACCTCCAAAACCACTCCTTCCTGCACAACCTGCTCCTAACCCTAATAATAAGGTTGGACAACCTGTAATGGCTGCTGAAATACCCAATTATCTAGCCTATTCCATCTCCATGATGGACTGCCATGAAATTCAATTATGCTCTGGCAGGAAAATTAATAAAACCACCTCTCCTATATTTTCAGAGGAGGAGGAGGAAGAAACACCATAAAATTTACTAGTCCAATCCAAAGAAATACCAGTGCAATCTGAAGACAATTTCCCACCCATCCCACCCAGTAAATCACCTCCAATCGAGCAAAAACAACCACCACCATATCCCGAATGCTTAGCCATAGAGAAGTTGATGCCATAGTCAGAATTTGATCTCCTTGGAGAATTATGAAATGTCTGTGTCAAAATTCCACTATTCCAAGCTATCAAAGACATTCCCATTTATTCCAAAGTTGTCAGAGAATTGTGTTTGAAAAAACCAGGCAGGAAAAGAAAAGACCCCCCAACAATCCATGTTATAAGTGACTTGGCTGAATTGATGATGAGTAATACCCTTACTGCTAAGTACTCTGACCCTAGTAGTCCTGTGGTTAAAGTGCAAATCAATGGCATTCCTATCTCTAATACACTAATAGACTTGGGAGAAGCTATTAATGTCATGACTAAAAGAACAATGGACAGATTGGGCATTACAAACCTTAGGAAAACTTCTACTATCTTACAGTTGGCTAACCAATCTCTTGTGAAACCATAAGGCATTATAGAAGATCTTGTTATTTCAGTCGACTCATGGGAGTACCCGGTAGACTTCATGGTTCTACAAACAAAATCAAATTTGGGAGGCTATCCCCTAATTCTGGGACAACCATGGTTGGCCACGACAGACGCTTATATTGGCTGCCGATCAAGAAACATGCACATATCTCATGGACATGTTGTTAATGAACTTACTTTATAACCTCTTGCGAAGCTGATAATCCAACCTGAACTTCCTGTTTGGTCAGATGAAGAAGAAATTGAGCAAGCAGATGACACCCTACAACTATACATGATTGAACAAACAATGGAAGCAAAACAATTAACTAAGGATGATCTGCTCAGTCAATTCATTTCTTCTAATCCCTCGGGAGACTTCATGGAGCTGTTTAGTACAGTTTGCGCCACTCAACAAATTGACAGTACTCCGACCTCATCTAATAATGGTGCTATCCCTGATGAGGAGTCTGAAGTTATGGAATTGTAAATTGAACCTAGCAATCTCCTGAAGATTAGCTCTACATTGTCAAAGCAGGAAACAGAACAGGTGACTGCAGTGTTAAAGAAACATAAGTCTACATATGCATGGGATTATAGTGACATGAAAGGTCTACACCCTGACCTGTGCACACAGCATATATATACTAAGGAGGATTCTAGACCCATCAGAGAACCTCAGCACAGGATGAATCTGGCACTCAGAGAGGTGGTCAAAGAGGAATTACAGAAGTTGCTGGCTGCAAATTTTATTTATCCCATTTATGATAGTAGTGGGTGTCTCCACTGGTCATGGTGCCTAAGAAGAACGGGAAGTGGCGTATTTGCGTTGATTACAGGGAATTAAACAAAGCCACGCATAAGGACCATTTTCCGTTACCCTTCATCGATCAGGTGTTGGACACACTAGCAAGGAGAAAGTATTTTTCTTTTCTAGATGGGTTCAGTGGGTATAACCAGATTAGGATAGCACCATAGGACCAAGGAAAAATGACATTCACATGCCCATGGGGCACCTTTGCATACCGAGTGTTACCTTTCAGATTATGCAATGCCCCTGCTACATTTCAACGGGCTGTTCTCAGCATCTTTTCTGATCTGATTCATGACACTATGGAGGTTTTTATGGATGCTTTCACCTCCCATGGTGAAGATTTTGCAGCAACTTTGAATAATTTGGACAAAGTACTTACATGATGCAAAGAGGTGAACCTCTGTCTCAGTAGTGAGAAATGCAGAATGATGCTTACCCAAGGCATTGTTTTGGGTCACCTTATATCTCCTGAGGGCATTAGAGTAGACCCAGCAAAAACCGAGGTAATCAGTAATTTATTAGTTCCATCCACACAAAAAGAGGTACGCAGTTTTATTGGATATGCAAGCTATTATAGAAGATTTGTTCAAAAAATTTCAAAGATTGCTAGTCCTTTATTTTTGCTTATGTCTAAAAATAAACAATTTGAATGGACAAAAGATTGCCAAGTAGCCTGGGAAACTTTAAAACAAAAAGTCTCGACTGCACCTATCCGACGAGGTCCAAATTGGTCATTACCTCTTCTAATTTCTACAAATGCCTCTGATACTACCATAGGAGGAGTCCTGGGCCAACAAGAAGATTAGAATCCTTATGCCATATATTTTATTAGTAAAAATCTGACTGCTACCGAACTTAATTATACTGTGACTGAGAAAGAGTTCCTGGCTGTCATTTATGCCATAAATAAATTTCTCCATTACATTACAGGATACCTAGTAACTCTCCATACCGACCACTCTTCCATTAAATATCTCATGAATAAATCCATCACAAATGGCAGAGTCACTAGGTGGCTTTTGTTGCTACAAGAGTTTGATATTTCAATAATGGACAGACCTAGTAAAACTAATGTGGTTGCTTAATTTCTTTCAAGAATAACTACTGATGAAGAATCTCAATCGGTGGATGATTCTTTTCCAGACGAATATTTGTTTGCTATTTCTACTAATGTTCCTTGGTTTGTAGATGTAGCAAATTATTTGGTTGTAGGAAGACTTTCAGGGCATATGACATCAAAAGAAAAGAAAAGGATTGTGCAACGTAGCAGCATATTTTCATGGATCGATGGCTATTTGTTTTATACAGGACCAGACTTGGTGATCCGTCGATGTGTTCGTGAAGATGAAATCTATCCAATCCTGAGAACCTATCATGATGGTCCATGTGGAGGACACTTTGTTGATAAATGAACAACCCATAAGATTTTACAACTGGAATATTACTGGCCCACAATATTCAAAGACACCCAGGAATATGTCCAGAGTTGTGATAGTTTCCAAAGGATGGGGCAGCCACTTCAGTCCGATGAAATTCCACTTCAAACTCAGCTTGGGGTGGAACCATTTGAGAAGTGGGCATTAGATTTTGTTGGCCCTATTGAACCTCCATCCAGACAGAACTCCTACATTTTAGTATGCACAGATTATGTAACTAAATGGGTGGAGGCAAAGGCACTTCCAAGGGAAACAGAGCAGGCAGTCTCAAACTTTCTATATGCAAATATTTTCACAAGATTTGGAGTTCCGAGGGAGATTGTTACTGAAGGAGGTCCTCAATTTACATCTAAACTTATCAAATCTCTCACAACAAAATACCATATCAAGCATAGGGTAACCTCACCGTATCACCCTCAGGCTAATGGGCAAGTAGAAGGCACAAACAGAATTCTGGAAGCTGTGCTCACAAAGACTGTCCAACTTCATCAAAGGGACTGGGCTGATAGGCTGCTTGAAGCCTTATGGGCCTATAGAACATCATGGAGAAGCACAACAGGTTTGAGTCCTTATCAATTAGTTTATGGCAAACAAGTCACCCTACCAATAGAAGTTGAGATGAAGACATTACGAACTACATTTCAATTAGGCATGGATTTATCACAGGCTCAACATATTCACCTACAGCAGCTTAATGAACTTGATGAATTGCGACTAACCACCATAGGACATACAACCATTGTGCAACAACAACGAACTAAGTGGCATGATGAATTCATTAAAACTAAGTACTTTCAAGAGGGTGATTGGGCTCTTCTCTATGACTCCAGATTCAAAAATTTCAAAGGGAAACTCCACACTTGCTGGCTAGGACCATATGAGATTGAAATAGTTTTTGATAATGGTACAGTACGACTCAGAACCATTGATGGTGAAGGTACATTTCTTATGGCCAATGGTCACAGACTAAGACCATATAAGAAACCTTTTTCCAAAGAGGCGTTCATCCGCAACATTGCTGCCTGCTGGTGCACCAATGATTTCTAGATCATTACCTCAATCTCTGAAGAATAAAAATTAAAAAAAATTAAAAAATGAAAATGGACTGTGAAAATCCTTCTGGGACGCAGCCCCTTAAAAAAAAAAATGGACTGTGAAAATCCTACTTGGATGCAGCCTAAAAATGAAATTAAAAAAAAAAAAATGGATTTTAATAAGTCTATCTGTTTATTTGTTGCAGGGACATTCCATCCTAGTTTCCCTTCTTTATTCCATCTCTCTCCTGCTCTCTTTTGGATGGCCCTGCTTTCTGGTATAAAAAAACCACCCACTACAGAACCTTTTTCTGTTTCATTATGGAACATGTTCCATTCCATTACTAAATCCCCTTTCCGCTCCACTACAGAACATGTTCCGCTACACTACAGAACCCTTTTCCATTTCATTATGAAACATCTTCCATTCCGTTACTAAACCCCCTTTCCGCTCCACTACAGAACATGTTCCACTACACTACAGAACCCTTTTCCGTTTCATTACAGAACATGTTCCATTCCGTTACTAAACCTCCTTTCCGCTCCACTACAGAACATGTTCTGCTGCACTACAGAACCCTTTTCCATTTCATTACGGAACATGTTCCATTCCGTTACCAAACCCCCTTTCCACTCCACTACAGAACATGTTCTGCTGCACTACAGAACCCTTTTCCGTTTCATTACGGAACATGTTCCATTCCGTTAGTAAACCCCCTTTCTGCTCCACTACAGAACATGTTCCGCTGCACTACAGAACCCTTTTCCATTTCATTACAGAACATGTTCCATTCCGTTACTAAACCCCCTTTCCACTCCACTACAGAACATGTTCCGCTGCACTACAAAACCCTTTTCAGTTTCATTACGGAACATGTTCCATTCCATTACTAAAACCCCTTTCTGCTCCACTACAGAACATGTTCCGCCACACTATAGTACCTCTTTCTGTTTCATTACTGTTAACACCCAAAAAGTGCTCACTACCTCATCTACCACATTATATGGCTCATTTGTCCATTTTCCTACCATATTTCCCTTAAAATCCCAAAAAATCCCATTAAAAACCCTCCAAAAGGCCTAAAATGCCTCCAAAAGGCCACAAAACCATCAAAATAGCCTAAAAAAGGCTAAAAAACCCCCTTTTCCTCCAAAAATAGCAAAAATCCCCTAAAAAGGGAATAAAAAATATAAAATAATGAGGAAAAGGAGGAAAAAACCCTATACAGCTGCCCTAAACCATGTGTTTCCTAAAACCATGGGTTAGCACTCCACCACCAAAAAACTATAAATAGGTGATGGAGATCCCTTATTCCATATCCACAATCAAGTATACCCTTACTCTGCCAAAATCTCTCTCTAAACCCTAGTTCACCATTGAACTACTTTCACCTTGAGAGCCACTTTTGGCCCATTCCCACCATTGGAGAAAGAGAAGGAGCACACTGGAGCTTGGAGCAACCCTCTTGGACATTGCAAGGAGCTTCATCAACCTTCACATTGAAGGTAATATTAATACAAAAAACCATTATTTAAATTTGGTGTTTATGTTTCATGCATGTTTTAGAGTAGTTTCTATTTCTGTTTTAGCTTAATAATTTACATTTACTGAACTGCTACTAAGGAGTCCATTCTCCTTAGTAGGTGCTCATTTGCACAAGCTAGGGGTAAAACCCTAGCTACAGTTTTGGCGACTCCACTGGATTTTGAATTTCTGGTTTCCGTTTTAAATTTTTTTCCCTTTCGGCTGTCCCTTTCGGCCACCGTACATCGCATATTTTCCCTCTGCAGTCGCGTCCCGACCGCGTCTTTCAGGCCTTTACCTGCGACCCGACCGCGGCTCTCAGACTGCTTCCGACGCCCCGCCGGCGGATTCATGTCTGTTACCTGTGATCCGACCGCGGCTAATCAGCCTGTTTGCTGCGATCTGACTGCGCCTGTCGACCTTTTTCCCGCGTCCCGACTGCGGCTTTTAGCCGCTTTCCCGCGTCCCGACCGCGTCTGTCAGCCTCTTTGCCGTGACCCGACTGCGTCTTTCTCCCTATTTCCTGCGTCCCGACCGCATCTGTTGGTCCGAAAGCCGCGACCTGACCGCGTCTGTTTCCATCAAACCCGCGGTCCGCCTGTTCCGATTCGCCACCGACCCGCGGTCTGATTTCTGCATTATTTCCCTAATTTGAGCCCAGCCCCTTTTGCTGCAATATTTTCTGCATCTGAACAGCCACCTGTCCTACTTGCCGCCTCACTTCCCCACAGCCTTTCTGCAACATAATTTATGTTCCCTTTACAGAATCTTTTTAAAATTTTAGTATTTTTAATTCAGAAAATTTTGCAAGTGAAAGTTTCAATTTCAGTATTATTGATAGTTAGAAGTTGCCCCCCTTGTGGCACTTCTATTTTGGGTTCATCACCTCACGAGCACACACTCTGTCACATAAATCAAGTGAGCCTTAAAAAGTACCTAATTGAACCAACATTCTAACCCCACTTGGGGAACACAAAAGAATCTTTGTAGTTAGGTAGGGTCGGGGGGATAGGCTTCCAATAACACCCCTCGGTCACTTACACTTGAGACATAGTTGTTGTCCAAATAGGGAACCAAAATCCCCTAGTACTTTTTGGCACGGTCACGACCAGTTTATCAGAGGGCCTCTCCCTTAGGAGGGTTGAAGTCGGGAGACTGGTTCCGGAGGCCTGAGTGGAATACCGCACTCCATTCAGTAACCGAAGGGCTACCTTTCGCGGTTCGCGGGATATCCTTGTATAGGGGTATTGCGGTAAACGGACTAAACGGCAGATTCACCTTTCTGGACGTGTCATGAACGGGGTATCTTAGTTTCCATTCTTCTAGGATTGACTACCCGGTATCCCTCCCGGTAGGGGGATATCCTAGCCACTTGGCTTTCCTACTCATATTGTCTGACTTGGATTTCATCACCTTGCAGAGGATATGTTTAGTTGAGTCAGAATACTTTTAGTTAGGTGTTTGCATGCTCCTTTACCTCCCTTTGGTCTAGTGAGTCCACCATTTTTTATTTTTAGGAAACCTGCTGCTTGTTGGTATTCTGACCATCTTTGTTGATACTCCACCTATTGTAGCACAGCTGTTGCAGTGGGTGTTTTGAGTTGGTTGTTGGCCTGAGTGCCTTGTTTTTTAGCTCTCCTTTTGCACACTCGGTTGCATTAGGGTTTTTGAGCTGTTTTTTACTCACCTCAACCCACAGAGATTTGACACCATTCGTCACCATTGAGTCCCCGAGACATTCTCGGCGCCTCAGGGGCAAGCCCCCACAGCACGGTTCTCTTGACACCACCCGTCATAGATTCCGATCATCATCCGTTGATACCACTCATCACAGATCTAGAGCCTTGTCACTTGACTCCACTCGTCAGTGACATAGGACTCCATCACCAGATATTGATGCTCCTTACTTTACCTCCGATTCTGACAAAGAGTCTGAGAACCCTATTTACACTGCCCCTACTAGCCCCATGGCTGGCACGACTTCCACTCCTTTTGTTATAGGGACCATTGGTGGCACATCCACCACTACACCAGTTACTACACCTATTTTGGGTATTCCCTCCATGGGACCCCCATCTACCGTTCCCCTCACGGTACCTATTCCCGTAGCGGGAATCCCTATCCCCACTACATCTGTGGCTCACACTACCCATGGTGGTGCTGGACCATCCCCCACCACCTTAGTTCCCCCACTTGGGGGCACCATTCCAAATCCTGTCCCCCCACTTGGGGGCATTGGCCCCAACTTGGTCCAACACACTACTGTGTCACATCCTGCCTCCAGTTTGCCATTCATGGCTAGCCTCAACCTACCTGACCTGGCCAGATTAACCAACGATCCTATTCGACACGACCCTACGTGGCCTCATATGCCTACCAAGCTCCCCTCTGACATCCCTAAGTTCGAGGGCAAGGCCGGTGAGGACCCACAAAACCATATCATGTCTTTCCACCTATGGTGTTCCTCCAACTCCATAGTGGATGACTCTGTTCGCCTCTGTCTCTTACAGCGCACCTTCACTGGCTCTGCAGCCAAGTGGTATATCGAGCAACCTCATGGGACCCACGCCACCTTTGCTTCCCTCGCCTCGACCTTCCTGCAGTTCTTCCAGTTGCCTGTTCGCTATGACGCGGGCGTTGAGATCCTCCTATCTTGTAGACAAAACACGGCTACCCATATCACGGACCACATCCATGAGTGGCGTCGACGCCGTAGCTTATGTAAGATCAAACTAGACGACCGTATCTTCCTGGATTGGTTCCTCAAATACCTTCTCCCTGTTATTGCTAAGGATGTGGCATCAGAAAGACCCCAGTCTGAAGAAGAGGCCATCCTTAAGGCCCAACAGTTCGACCTCATTTATGCCCAGTCGGGTTACCTTTATACCATTATACCTGACACCCCTCGCGGCGAGTCCTCCCAGCATGATGCGCCGGGGGCATCCCATGCTGCAGACGGTATCATTGGCCGTGTTTCTTCGCATCCTCAACCATTTTCCATTACACATCCTACCCTTGGCCCCGACCTTTCGCGGGCCACCTCATAGTCTGGAGCAACCAACTCGTATGCTCCCATGACATATCACCACCACCATGGACCCTCATGTCTTCCTCAATGCTTCGGTCATGCGACTCCCGCTTATGCCCCCCCAGTCGCACCTCAGCCTTACTACCATCAGCAGGCTGCCCCAGCTCCTGTGCCTTCACAAGCCCAACCCACTTATTATCCACTACAGGCAGCCCCTGCGGCAAACCCACAACCTGCTCCGCAGCCATATCCGCAACCCCCTCAAGTTGCTGCACCTGCTCAGCCTCAACCTGCATACCATCCACTGCAGCCTGCTCCCGCACCTGCGCAACCTCAGAATCCACCTGCTGCCCAAGGGCAAGTTTACGCCCAACAAAACCCGCAGCAAAACCAGAATAACCAATGCAACCAGGGTCAACAGAACCGCGGCAAGGGCCGTAATCGGGGGAACAAACAACCTGCAGATGAAGCTGGTCAACTGGCAAATCCCCCCGACAATAATAATGCAGCCCCTGCTAACCAAAACCTTGATCGCCCGCCCAAGCAGGCTAAAAACCCCAATTTGCGAACGAACCACCCTTGTTCTATTTGCGGGGTCTATGGACATTACACGCATGCTTTCCCACACTTGGAGCGAGCGAGGCAACTCTGGGTTGACGATGCCCACCGCCAAGGGCAGGCAGCTCCTCAGGCGCCTCCTAACCCCCCTCAACCTCAGCAGCCACCTTTGGTGTTGCAAAACCCATTACCAACCCAAGGCGTCGTGAACACTCAGCCGTTGGTTCCCCCTCAAGCCAACGTGAAACCCCAACCACAAATCACGTACGCTGCTCCCGATCAACCCATGTTTGACGCGGGAACTCACCACTTGCTGATGATGTCATTCGCTGACGTCAACCTCCAGACTCGTCGGAACCAGTATGGCTCCACCACTGACGTACCTCCCACTGATAAACCTACTAACGCTCATCCCACCGATCAAGCGTTACGTATTCCTCCACCTCCACTAGATGGCTCTCTCAAAGCCCCTCGTTTCCCACTTCGCCGTATCAACAATAACCCCAATGCGCGCGCTGCGTCAAATTACAACATTGTAGATGACCTAGCCTAATCCCCCGCAGCCATGTCTGCGTTAGAAGTCTTGAAGAACTGCCCTTCCCAGCGCAAGACTTTACTCTCCGCCATTGGGGGGATTGACCCAAATGATTCGAATTTGATGGCATTTGATTTAGACCAGTCTGAACCTCGCCTGCCTTCCACCCTAGCTTTCCAAGTTTCTGTTTCCATTCGGAATCTTGTCATCCATGGATACATCATCGATGAAGGTGCCTCCACATGCGTCATGTCTACATTCGTATGGTAGAAGTTGGGATCCCCCACTCTCCAGCAGTCCACCACTGCATTACGCGCCTACGACGGTCGTTCGGCTCAGCCCCAAGGTCTCCTAGCCAATGTCCCCGTCTAGTTAGGTGGAAAAACTGTACTCATTGACATTGAGGTAATCAATGCCCAATTGGATTACAACCTTTTACTTGGCCGCAGCTACATGTATGCCATGAGGGTGGTTTCCTCTTCCGTCTTTCGCACCATGATGTTCCCCCATGAGGGACGCGTGGTTAAGGTTGACCAGCTCACCTACTATGATCCCAGTGCTCCCGCGGCACCTGAAAATGTTCTCCCCATGGTTGAACAACCTGTTTCTCGTGCCACCACCTCATTTGTTTCCTCTACGGGGCCTCGAGTCTACTCAGACGCGCCGATGACCTCCACTTTTCAATCCGTTCCTCCCCCATCATCTACGCCCGAAGTGTCTGACTTATGCACCTTGTCCCACGACAACCAACCTCCTAACAATCAACCACCCTTGTTGCCTAAACCACCATTGGTACCTAGCCACATTGGTGTTACACCCATCCATACGATCCCCTTCCTAGTCCCTCCATCGGGAGTAGTAAGCGCCCCGGTCATGGCTACCCTTAGCCTCCCTGGGTTAACTTTAGGATTACCCGTATGGTATCTTTCGCCTCCCGTTCTCCCGCCGACACCAGACGTCGTCCTCCAACCAGTGAAACCCATGGCTACTACCTCTCAGCCACCTCCTGGTGTCTCTACCCCTTCATCCTCCACGACTCCCCCTCCTACTCCCAAACCCACTGGGGGCAGAGATCCACAACCTTACACTGTTGTACCACCTCCCAAGACAGTAAAAAACCCTCCTGTGTTTCGCGCTCCTCCTAAATGCTCGCTGTGCGACGAGTTGGGCCATGCGACTCACCAGTGTCCACAGTTACCAGCCCTACAGAAACACATGTAGATGCTCGACGATGACCCCAACATCCCAACTGTCGAACTAAACCCCACTCCCAAGCCTAAAGACAAGTCCCTACGCACTAACCACCCCTGTGCCATATGCGGTGTTTACGGGCATTACTCCCATCATTGTCCCGATCTCCCGGATTACAGAGCGGCTCTCTATGAGATGAACAATCTGGATCTTGAGACGGCACCACCCACCATTGAGGAGATATACCCCCCGGTCTCTTCCCCTTATGGAGAGGTTAATATCATCTATATGATCTCTTCACCCACTACCCCCTCGTCAACCGATTTGACGACGCAAACTTTCCATACTGATGAGGAAGTTCTTGAGGCCCTGACTGCCCCGGATTATCCCTGGGATGACATGCACCACTGTTCCTATTTCATCCCAGAAGAATCCTCCTCTAACACATCTAACCAATTCACAGTTGAGTCCAAAGACTTCCTCCCCACCAAGGTCGACTGGTTCAAGGACCCTATTCCTGCTCCTGACGCCTTCGAGGAGGGTAACATGGCCAATATCTCACCCGTTATCCACATCGATATCTCTGACCCCCCTGGCGTCAATGAATGCATTGCCTTAGGAGCCTCCTGCAGTGAACAAGAGATTGAGGAGTACTGAAAACTCTTCCGAGAATTCTGTGATGTCTTTGCCTGGTCCTATACTGAAATGCCTGGTCTTGACCCCGCAATTATAGAGCACCACATCGACACATGGCCTGATGTACCCCCCATTCGTCAGAAACAGCGCCCCATTCATCCCTCAAAGCTCCCAGCTGTCAAAGCCGAGATTGAGAAGCTGCGCAAGGCAGGGTTCATTTATCCTATTGCCTATACCACCTGGGTTTCAAACCCCGTTCCCGTTAACAAAAAACAAGCCACCATTCGCGTATGCACTGACTTCCGCGATTTAAACCGCGCTTGTCCCAAGGACAATTTCCCCATGCCATTTATTGACCAGCTCATCGATGCGTGTGCGGGGCATGAAGTCCTCTCCTTCATGGATGGTTTTTCCGGATACAACCAGATTCAGATCCGTAAGGAAGACCAATACAAAACTGCCTTTACTACCCCATGGGGCACCTTTTCCTATCGCGTCATGCCTTTCGGCCTAAAAAATGCTGGTGCCACTTTCCAGCGGGCCATGACCTATTGCTTTCACGACTTGGTCCATATCCTGTTAGTCTACCTTGATGACCTTACAGCTCGTTCCCGGAAACGATCTAACCACCTTAACGACCTTCGGCAAGTATTTCTGCGTTGTCGCAAATATCAAATCCGCTTGAACCCACACAAGTGTGTTTTTTGCGTCCCTGCAGGCCGATTGTTGGGTTTCATTGTTTCCCAGAAAGGAATTACAGTTGACCCTCTAAAAGTCCAAGCCATATTGGACCTTCCCTCTCCTCGCATGCTCCGACAACTCCAAATTTTGTAGGGGCGATCCAATTTCCTTTGACGTTTTGTTCCTGATTACGCCACTACCGTTCACGGTTTCTTGCGCCTGCTCCGTACCCACATACCGTTCGTCTGGGATGAGCAAGCAGAAGCTGCATTCGAAGCCCTCAAGAAGGCTCTCACACAAGATCCTCTGATTTCCCCTCCGAATTTCACACAAGACTTCATCCTTTACGTTTCGGCATCCGAGCATGCCGTATCTAGAGTCTTGGTTCAAGAAGACGCTTCTCACCAGGAGCACGTCATTTACTACGTCAGCCAGACCTTGTCTGGTCCACCCCTACATTACCCATATGAGGAGAGACTCGCCCTAGAAGTGGTCTTTTCGGTCCAAAAATTGCGACACTATATCTTAATGAGTCATACCACAGTCGTCGCCGACTCTAA
This sequence comes from Larix kaempferi, assembly GCA_027924585.1. Taxonomy (NCBI): domain Eukaryota; kingdom Viridiplantae; phylum Streptophyta; class Pinopsida; order Pinales; family Pinaceae; genus Larix; species Larix kaempferi. Next base: position 2,187,477 of record BSBM01000626.1, read on the forward strand.
CCCCATGGTATATCTTCTAAACCGCGTGTTCCTCCTTGGAACTCGCGGTACTCGACCGCGAATCCATCAAGGAAACACCCGGTCTCCAACCGCGTGGTTCACCAAGAAACACGCGGCCTCCCACCGCGTTGTTCACCAAGAAACACGCGGTCTCCCACCGCGTGGTTCACCCCGAAACTCGCGGTCGCCAACCGCGGTTTCGACCCCCTAACCCGCGGTCCACCCCACGTGGACTGTACAAATAAGCCCTGGGACCCACTACCCAACCCCCGACCCTAAAAAACATGCAGGTATGAGTTTGACGGAATACCTGTATCTCCCGGATCTGAAATCGGCCAGTCGGATCGTCCAGAAATGCCACCTAATCTCTGGTCCACTCTGATCACAAGTCAAAGTAAAAACGTACAAATGACACATGTCATGTTGGACCCACCACTATTTATAGTCAGTTGACTTTTTCTTGTTTTGGCCATTCTGACCCCATACGGAGTCCGTTTTACGAACCATTTCCACCACTGGAATGAGCACGACGAGACCATCATGATGGTCACCTCGTTGCATCATTTTTACCCCGTCATTTTTTGCCCATTTTTTCAGACGCCACTAGTCGCCTCGGTTTGCATGCCACATCGACCGTTCTCCGTTTTTCACATGTTTTATATCATCGGATTCATTTTTCTGAGCTGGTGATGATGCTTGAGATCATTTCTCGCTCTCACCCCCCAATTTTTCAGGTATTTTTCCAAAACGCCCTCGTCGCCTCGGTGTGCGTGCCACATCGGCCGTTACCCATTTTTGACATCCTTTATATCGTCGGATTCATTTTTCCGAGCTCATGATGATGCTTGAGATAATTTCTCGCTCTCACTTGGTACAATTTCAACATTGTGTCCTGACGCCTTGCTGCCTCGGTTTGCGCGCCACATCGGTCTCCATCGGATTGTTCCACTTTTGTACATGAGCCATTCACTCATGTCACACTGCAAATGTTTCGTTATTTTTCCACCATTTCATCTACCCCGCAAGGAGGCCCACCAGTGTTCCCCCCTACCCTCGTTTTTGGTCATCATTATTGATCCTTGATTGAACACTTCCTCCTTGCCTGGCCATTCCTTTTGTTCGGTATAATTTTATCCCTTTTTCGGGCCGGACAAGTCCTTTACGAAAAAGGCACTTAGGGAGTTTCCGTTAAGCTCTTTTCTGACTCCTAAAAGAATGAAAAGATCGCCGAGCAATATTGCTTCCTTTCATGCTCGTTAAAGTACCTGAAAGGGCATCTATCTAGTATAAGTTTACCCCTTTTCCGGTCCTGGTAGACTAATTACGAAAAAGGAATACTCTAGTCACACCGGCTAGAAGAGTTCTCCATTGCATCCTTTTATGCTTCTTTGGGCCTTGGAGACTAAATCTACGAAAAAGAAACCCCCTGGAGTCTTCTTATTTGCTTTCAGACTCTCTAAAATTGAAAGCAACCACGAGCATGAACTGTCCCGGGCTCGTAAAATCCACACGACAGTACCATTCCATCATTTCAGAGTCTTCGTATCGCTTTCAGACTCCTTAAAATTGAAAGCAACTACGAGCATGAACTGTCCTGGGGTCGTAAAATTCACACGACAGTATCATTTTACACAAACTTCTTCTAGTTCCTTAACCCATGAAGAAGTCCCCTCTCGTGCCTCCTGGCACTTTGATCAATCATCTAGGCAGCACCCCCAATCAGGTCGCCTTTGTTCAGAGTATTCTGCAGTCTCCTGCCATTGTACCACAGCTTGAGTCTCCCTCAGCCCAGTAACCTTCCCAGATCCAATACAGCTATGATCCCTTTCCCCTTAGTCAGTTTCATATGCTGCCAGATCATTCCCATTATCATACTCTGAACAAAGGAAGTTTGAGTCCACCCACTCTACTTGCCCAGTTGTCCCCCCACAGTTTGTCAGTCCTGCCATCAGTACTATTACATTTCGGTTCTCCACCTCGCGCTCCTGTCAAGGAAACATCATTGCCTTGATAGTTGCAGGTCTCCCTCTGTCGACGACAACTCCTCTATTCCAGAGGATAGGCCCAGAGGTCCCTATGCCTTGGACTTATCACCATCTGTGGTAAGTGCCTACGGATCATTCTGAGAGGAGCCCTCATTGCCTCTCCGAGTGGTTGTTCCTCACATGATCGACTTCAGCACCTTGATCGCATCATTGAGGATCGCGTAGGATTATATCCCATCATTTTTTAGTCGAAGACCCCGGATTTCCCCCGACTCTAGCACATTGGTGAGTCACTTCGGAACGCCCAGTTATATGTTCCTGTGGATGTCCGGGCTGCGTTGGCGATTGTATTCGGAAGCCATCCAGTTCTATGCTTCTTTGAGTACCCAGGTTTATTCCAGTTTAGTGTACCATCGAGGTTATTGATCCCAGTCACTATGATCCAGCAGCTCATCAGTTCCTCTGGTACCCCATTCAGCTGCACTGTTGATGTTCCAGTGCACCAGTTCTTCAGTTACTACATGGTCAGCTCAGCAGTATGTCCCAGATTTTGTGTCCCCTCTGGACTCTTATGATGTACACAGTGGCTATGTATCTTATAGGTCCCCCTTTTCGGGCCTCACAGTTCTGTTTATGTATCTTGATACGAGCATGGGTATGCCCGCCTCGTCCATATATTGAGATTATTCCTCATTCAGTTTTTGAGGTCATGTATATGTCAGGTCCCCATTTTTTGGACCCCATTGTTATTATTATGTTATATCCTGATACGAGCATGGGTATGCCCGCCTCGTCCATATGATCAGACGATTCCTCATCCATTATTGAGGTTATGTACTTTTAGTTCTTGCAATTGTTCGGGATCGTTGTTCCGGGCTTCGGTTTGTTTCTTCTCTTCTCTCCACACCCAGGAAAACCATTCATGACTTATGATGTCCATCGGCCATACGATGAGCTCCTGCCCTCGCACATCCGGGGGCAATCTGTTAACACCCAAAAAGTGCTCACTACCTCATCTACCACATTATATGGCTCATTTGTCCATTTTCCTACCATATTTCCCTTAAAATCCCAAAGAATCCCAAACAATCCCATTAAAAAGCCTCCAAAAGGCCTAAAATGCCTCCAAAAGGCCACAAAACCATCAAAATAGCCTAAAAAAGGCTAAAAAACCCCATTTTCCTCCAAAAATAGCAAAAATCCCCTAAAAAGGGAATAAAAAAAAAAAAAAGGAGGAAAAGGAGGAAAAAACCCTATACAGTTGCCCTAAACCATGTGTTTCCTAAAACCATGGGTCAGCACTCCACCACCAAAAAACTATAAATAGGTGATGGAGATCCCTTATTCCATATCCACAATCAAGTATACCCTTACTCTGCCAAAATCTCTCTCGAAACCCTAGTTCACCATTGAACTACTTTCACCTTGAGAGCCACTTTTGGCCCATTCCCACCATTGGAGAAAGAGAAGGAGCACATTGGAGCTTGGAGCAACCCTCTTGGACATTGCAAGGAGCTTCATCAACCTTCACATTGAAGGTAATATTAATACAAAAAACCATTATTTAAATTTGGTGTTTATGTTTCATGCATGTTTTAGAGTAGTTTCTATTTCTGTTTTAGCTTAATAATTTACATTTACTGAACTGCTACTAAGGAGTCCATTCTCCTTAGTAGGTGCTCATTTGCACAAGCTAGGGGTAAAACCCTAGCTACAATTACGGAACATGTTCCATTCTATTATCAATACCCTTTCCGTTCCACAATCGAAACCTTTCCATCCCGGTACATAACCCCGATTTAGTTTCCACACTTTCCGAGATACCACGGAATCATTTCTCATAATGTACCGGCTCCTTTCCGATTTTTCCAGTGCTTCAACGGTCATACTTTCAGCCACCTTCCATGCCACATCCATATGGCGGCATCTCATTTATCTGTACGGGCCCATCATCACTCGACATCTCCGGCAAATAAAACCGAAACACTCATCAGTTGATCTACGGCATTACGGATCCTTTTTAGCAGCCAAACTGAAGTCATATCCAATTCTATTTAACAGGACCGCTACCAGGAAATCATCACAGTTCGTTAGCCTCACAAAAGACCATCAATGCTACAACTAGAGAACCTTCCATTTACCATCCAATCCAATTATTGCAACCAACCGGATTTGTACTCTACTCATCTCTTCTCAGGTAAGGCAGATACGTACCCATCTTTCATTGGCATTTGATAAGTACAGAAGGACGGGTCATGATCTATCATGCTAGTTAGTGCCACACGAGGTCTTGTGTTGAGTTAGTTGGGGGGGAGTATTGGGTGCACCTTTAAAAATTCGGTAAAACCAGTTATTGTTTGATAATCCCACCACTTACGATCTCTTATCCAGACCCGTATTGATAATCCACCTCTGCTTAGCCCAAATCCAATCTTTCTCCCGAAATCGGCATGGATTTGAGAAACTGTAAGCATTTTGGGAGCAATAAGAAGCGAAACGCAATGAAGGGGGCAATCCGGAGTGAACCAGGAAGCACTGATATAGTCTATAGCAACAAGGAGGTAACAATAGTTTTCCAGCAGGCAAGATGGCTGGCATATTTCGACATAATGAAGAAAGGAGATGCTGCAATTGCTATGGAATTTGCACTCACATATGATGGAAAAGTTGCAGAAGTGCGGGTATTGAAAATTCCATCAGATGAGTGACAATTGCAAGGGTTTCTAGATTACCACAGATAGGCAAGAAATGGTTTGAAAGACGGGTGTCAATAAAACCTCTTATTGATGCATTCTTGAAACCTAGTGAATTGCTGCAAGGGACGGAAAAGGGGACAAAGAGAACTTCATTACCGGTTCCATGGAGCGAAGTGGCACTCTGTGTAATCAAATTCATCACATGTGAAGGTCAGTTCAGTTTGATTTTTGCTTGTCACTTTAAAATTTTGAACCACTGAAGGCACCAAAAATACATCGACATGCCATACTTTATGTGGAAATCCCTAGAATTAATGAGCAAAATGGTCAAAAGCAGTAATAATCCAGATATAAGCCTGGCACATAATGGGTTGATCAAGTTATTGGTAGAAGATGCCCTATAGAAACAGAACTAGACCTGGGAATCGTTTGTGGGTACATCCTCGAGTGTTGGTCAGACAAGGAAGAAGAAGAGGAAAATACTGGAAATTACCCCAGAGATCCAACAGGAGAAACCAGTCCAGGTAGTCCCAATGAGAAGCCTTCAAGCCGAAACCCCAACTTGCTTTATAGAAGGACCTCATACTTGGACAAGATCCAGAGCTCAGGGAGGGCGACAAAACCAGAAAGAATTGCTGGGACAGAATAAGGAAATAGAGGAAGAACAGGAAGTATTCATTATGACAGAAAGTACCAGTAAAAACCAGGAAAATCAATTAGGGTTGCAGAACATGGAGAAGCAGCAGAAGGGAGAAAAATGATGGATGGCTTTGTTCAGAAAATCACAAGGTAGCAGGATTAGGAGATTCCAGTATTTCCTGTTATGCAAGTATCTCAAGGCATATGGAAACTTGAAGAAAGATCACAAGATTTTGAAAGTCTCTTATCAGAAGAAAATAGAAGAAGTGGCAGTCCTACAAGAGCAAGTTCAAAGGATGGAAAGATATAAGATGGACTCCCTATTGGAGGTTGTAGCATGGGAAAATGAACAAAATGAAAATTACAAATATGAAGGAACAGAGGATAGCATGCAAGCAAAAAGTATGGAGCCCGAGGAAGGTTTTGAAGCAAAAGAACCAGAAGGTTTTGAAATAGAAGGACCAGGAGGTCAAGAGTTACATGAAGAGAACCCTTCTGACGAAGCCCAAATAAAATATCTAGAAGAAATGGTAGTTCAGCTACAGGTGACAGCCGAAGACCTGGAGGGACAATTAAAATTGTCTAGCAATCGGAAAAAAGGGAAAGAACAGGAGACAATTACAGAACAACTACAGAGACAAAATTATGTCATGGTTACAAGAAGGCTCGGTCAAGAAGTGGAAAAAATAAAATTTGAAAAAGAGTATATGAATTATCTGGCTCATTCCATGAGCAATCTAAGACCTCCTTCGAATTTGTATTCTATGTTTTTAAAAGAACAACTTATATCTTTTAGGCTGTCAATGGTAACTATGGGATATAATGATCATATTGAGATAGAAGCCTAGTTTGTTGATGCCTTTTTCAGGAGTAATGACGAAGAATAGGATTTTATGTGTGAAGTATATATGCACAACTTGGTTATGACCGATTATGAAGATTGGGATCCAAACCCTCATGTAGGGGAAGTACAACTGAGGGAATTCATGTCCTTCATGAGAAATCATTTGAGATGGAACAATGCTGCCACTGCTATAGAAAATATTGAATGGGAAGATGCCCTTTGGGTGAGAGGTTCCCCCTCAGTTGAAAAGCTATTTATGGCCAAGAACCAGGTTATGCAAGATTCGTCATTCGTTACTCTCCTGGAGTCTGCTCAGTATAAAAATTGTTCATGAATGTAGGAGCTAGATTCCTTTTCATAGGTTGGAAGTGATGCTCTGTCTACAAAGAAGGATTAATGCTCTGAGCATGGATTTAAGAAGGAAAGATCCCTTCTCTATTAGGATGTTTGAGCGAGCCCTGGACAGAATACAAGTCTACTTTGATTGCCTGAGCACACAGAGAGCCAACTGGATTGGGCTCCGATTTCACTTCCCTATACTTTGGTGCCCTGTAGTGGATGGGGAAGACAGTGAGTTTTTCAGAATTATGGGAGAACAGAAAGGTTTTTACAGCATAACAGAAGGTGGCCATTCCTCCTATAAGTGGAGTGATGAATGCCTAAGTAGCTCTCCAAGCACCCCTGTCAGTGGATCACAGTCTTAGTTTTCATAGGGACATGCAAACCCTTTGGTTGGGGGGAGATGACGAGCTATGCATATGACCTTTTTGTTCCCTCCTTCTACTATTTTTATTATTATTTTTGACATACTCCTGTATTACTACTGGCTCCTTTGGTTGCATTTTGCACATTTTGGCCTTGGTAAGAATTGATTTGGTCCTTTCTGCTATTTTTCAATTGCCTGTGATTGATAAGGCTATGCTGCCATTATTGCCTACTAAAGAAGTTATGTTTCAGGTTCGGTATCAGTTTATCTACAGGTTGTAGAATGAAGGACTATGGAAGTTGGAGTATATGCATTTCAGTCTGGAGCTATTACACCGAGGTATCCATCTTGATGTATTCTGTTACATTATTTTGGTTACCTATCTAACATTCATATGATGCTGTAGTCAATCCAAGGAGATGGAGGTTTTATGCTTAATTCGGTATTATGGGTCTATGATGACTCATAGTTGACCATCCCGACATCCCTGGGATATTCCTCCACTTTCCACGATGTATATCCCTGAAATATCTTATTAAAGATCCATAGATAGGCTTTATTGGGGAATTCATTGTAACTATGTGATTTCTCATTTATCCTCTCATAAGCATTGATGTATAAAAGACATGGGGACTCTTCAGAAGGTTTAGCCTCAATTGCATAAGAACTATCGAACATTGTATCAAGTTTTTATATAAGAGAGTCTTGGTTTTATCTGAATCGTTGTGTTGATCAATTTTGTGTGATTGAGAGGCTGTTCAGCTCCTGTTGGCGAAGGCAAGGCCCCCTTCTGTGACAGGTGCTGTTATAAATAGGATTTATTTCCTTTATGCATGTGTGTTCATATTGATAGCTTAATTATTGATGAAGTGTTGATTGGTTCAATTAATTGATATACAGAAAATTGTGTGTTGATCATAGTTGAGTGTGAACCCTTTAATGAATGGTGTGATTAGATTACAACGTTATTTTTATTATCATTTACAGAGGAGTATATGAATGATGAATGCCAAGTTAGTATTAATTCTGCAGTGAATGGATGTAGTTAGGTTCTTTTAGAATTATGTTGTGCGTACGTGAGGATAGAAGCCGATTGTGGAATTCAATTAGTTATTCAACCTTTTTCATTACATTTGTGATTCATAGAATTAGTTTCATTCGAGATTTCTCAGTTTGTTAATTAGATTTAGAAATTTATTTACTTTCTATAATTTGATAGAGTGGCGTTGGTAATAGTTGTTTCATGTAGTTTAGCAGAATGTTAGCAATTGTTAGATGTTTTTATTAGATTCAAGAGTCTTTCTGTAGTCAGCAATTTCCTAGGAATCCATTCACCAAAGATTAAATCCTAATTTTGATTCAGTGATTCATTAATCTTCTCTGCGTTAAGATCTTTTGAGTTGCAGTGTCTGGCATATATTTTTCTTGGTAGCTCATAAGCTTTTATAGCCCTGGGTTGATAATTTATGCATAGCTTTCTGTTCTTGATTTAATTAAAAAGAGAATAAAAGAGCTCGTCGCCTGCTTTTGGGTTGGCACTTTGGTAAAACCTGGATCTTCACTTACTTCATCCTTTTTGGATGAGGGTTTAGGGTTATTCATAGGGAAATCCCTGAATATGTGGCCATGCTCATGACACTTGCAACATCGGAATGGGATCTGCTCATAATCAAGGGTTTGGACCCATTCCTCATCCTCCCACATGAACTTGATAGCTTCAGGAAGCTCCCTTGATAGATCCATATAAACGCAGATCCGGGCATAAGCCATGTATCGTTGGGATTTTATCTATTCCGAAATTTGGACGAAGGTACCCATATTATTCCCGATATCTTCCAGAATTTCTACTTCCCAATATTCAGATGGAAGAGAATAGAGACTTATCCAAACCGGGGCAATCTTCATGTCTTCTTTTTCCAGGAAGAACTTTTCATTCCATGGCCTAAGGAATAAGCCAGCAGAATAAAAGAAATAAGGCCCCCCATCAAGAACCCTATTTCTATCATCCAGATTTATGAATGCAATCCTCAAGAAACCCTTGGATCCTAATTGAAGATCATAATGGCCATTAGGTTTCTAGGTTGAATTAATCCACCAAATCAAAGACTTCTCAGAGGGTAAAACCCTAACGAACTTCCCAATGAGAGCATGATCCTGCATCTTCTGAATCCCGTCTCTCAACGTACTGGATCTGATTACCATCGAAGGGATAATCGAAGCTTTGGGTATACATTGACTCAACTTACCTCCCACCGAAGGAGTTACAGATCTCGTCTCTTGCGCCTTTTTTCCAACACCACCCAATCCATCTACAGAGATCGGAATCCCGCCTACCTGAAAGTCCGTATGAGAAGAGCCTTGAGGGGTTGAGAGGCTCCCCCCCACTGAAGCAACCATGATTTGCCATCAAACCTTCTGCCTTCAGAAAGCTCCGAAAACTCTAGCTCCGCCCCAAATTCACTATTATATTATATTATAATTTCAACCATTAGGTGGACTTATTTCTTCTTCTTCTTCTTCTTCTTCTTCTTTTTTTGCAGAACTGAAAAAATATAACTTATTATTCAAAGTTTGAAATCAAATTTACATATATAAGAACTAGATACAGCTAGTACAAAACCTCTGAAGCCTAAATAGCAAAAAGCGGTTTACAACTGCCATCATAGAAACTAAAAAAACGTAGAGATTGTTAAAGACTCTAATCATAGTTCATTAGTTTACCTAATTGTTATTTGACTACATGACAGTTATGGTGTTTTTGTAATATATATGTACATCTATGTGCATATGAAAGATAAATTAATTACTCATTAATGTAATTCCTTTTTTGCCATTGTTGGTCTTCATGTCTTTTCTTATCCTCTTTATATATATTTTTATGATGTGTTGTCTAACAGTGGTATCAGAGCGCATAAAGATCCATGAGGCTAGGAGAGTAGAAATATCAGAGCTTCATATGATATCTAAGGCTTGTTATTATTCTTTTAGGAGAGTGACTCGGAGTGAGTGAGTTCAGCCAAGAAAAATTGAAATCCTATACGCAGCCTCCTATGTTGTAGATCCATTGTGAAAAATAAAATGCCTCCTTTGTAGATAGCTCGTGGCACTTAGTACACCCAAGATGGTATGCCTTTGTTTTAGTTATAATTGTGCTCAATTTTTCAAACATTGCAAAACTGAATGCATGGATTGATTGAAGGGATGGATCGAAGTTTTATGCTATGCGAAAAAACACTTCTTGTTCATATCTTGTTGTTCGTTGAATATTTTCTAGAAGGTTGTTTGTAGATTCCATTTATTGATTGGTGAATTCATTGATTACATTGTTTTGGTTCTCTTGCTGCAAGGTTCATGTAGATGTAAAAATAAATCATCCCATGTTACAGGGTAGAGCTGATAAAGTGAAGGTGATATGAATATACTGTAATCTATTGCATTTAATAGATGTAACATCGTACAACTGAAATCAAACAATGATCAATATAATTGTTGAATTCATTGATTACGTTGTCTGGGCTCTCTTGCTGCAAGATTCATGTAAATGTAAAAATAAATCATCCCATGTTATAGGGTAGAGCTAATAAAGTGAAGGTGATATGCATATACTGTAATCTATATCATTTAATAGATGTAATATTGTACAATTGAAATCAAACAATGATCAATATAAACTTCTGAAAGTCTTCGTTGGAGAATATAGTACCGGTTTTGGTCACGGTCTAGTCTATTATTGTTGGAGGAGTTACTGCTACCACGATTAACGTAATAAGTTGTTTATGAGAAGATTGTAAGCCACTGTATCAAGCTGTCATATCAAATATTGAAATATGTTGTTGAGTTGCGTTATCTAGAAGAAGCTTCCCATAAGGAGAAAGCGGTGGAGTCTATGAACTTAGTCTCCCTGAAAGAACAATTCAATTAAGAGGAAGTGCTCATCGATTTTGAAGGCTCATTTAAAAGGTGGTGATAAGCAGTCTCAAATCCGTAACGTGGAAAACTAATAGTAAAGGCATGAAGATCCTTCACATGCCCTAGTTATCAGAGAAAATTTGAGAGTGCACGAGAAGATAAAGATATGGGATAAGACCAGGATTAGAAATTTTTTGGATCCATGTGAGGAGTAAAATCAAGTCTTTTGAGACATGAAGAGCCCCATCTTAAAAAAAGAGAAGACAAATCACCAAGGGAACTGATCGTATTTGTGAATAGAAATCGATCCGCATTTAAAGAAAATACCAATTCAAAATTCTACGTGCAAACTCATGCAGAGAAACAACTATGTAGTATATTGTTTGATAAATTGCTAAAAGAATGGCAATCATTGAGGAAGTAGGTTGATTCATGGTTAATGAAAATTAATTTTAATATAATTTTTTTTTGTTTAAAGGGTTAATGGAATCGTGTCAGTGGATTTTTAAAATTTGAAAGAGACGGCCTGTGATATTAAAAAAAACGTCAACGCTAGATAGAAGGAACAAATGCATGTTAAGCTCTGGTTAATGTGCGGATGATGGTTGTTGGTTATAGAGATTTGGGGTTTGAATTGAACTGAATATAGGCTTCCAAGACAATTCAATTGTCTTATCCTTTTTTCCCACTTCAAAATTACTGAAGTTCTAGCCTCAGAGGTTCCGGACAGAGCAAGAACAACATGGAGAGGGTTTTGAAATGTGCATTGAAAACCCGAACAATTGTGAAGAAAATTAAGATTGGATGATTGGTGATCGAGCTTCTGAAATTGCATGTATAGAAACCTCAACAGTGATGGAACGTTGTGTCGCTGAATTGAAGCCACAGATTCATGCAATTCTATTTAAGCAAAATAATGTTAATTTTGCGCAATATGTTTGTTTCTTACACATCTAAATTGTAACCTATTAGTTGCATTATGAATTCGAATTTAATCGCAGAGTATTTGGTTGTATGAAATATTGGTTGGAAGTTTATCAAAGTGTAAAAAAATTCCATTGGAAAGGTGAAGAAACTTGATTATACTGTCCAAGAAGTCCAAATTATAGAGATTATTTTTAAGGAATTTGTTGTTGCTCATGACATTTTTTGAAGTTTTGGAGATATAAGAAGTTTCATTTTTGTGTGTCTTGTGCTATTTCTGTGTCTTGTGATTGACACCAAATTTCCAGAAATATAGCATTATTTTAGAAATATAGAATTATTCAACACAAATTGAAGACATTGCGGCAGATTGAAGACTGCGTCCATTGCCACAGAAATCAATACAAAGTTTCCAACATCTAGATTTTAAGAACAATTCAACACTTCTTTTCTGAACTTGTTCCTGTTCATACATTTTTCTTGCATTCTGTGTTTTTACAAGTTTTTTTATGCTTACTATTGTGTTTGTGAGTATCAAATACTATAGGATTGAATTATGATTGTAATTGGGTGCATTTTTTGCTGAATCCAACACCCTTCTTTTGAGATTAAATTTTATTGTTGAGTTGAATTATTGTTAAAAGGGTGGAAAGAGGACCTACAACAACAAAAAATCCATTATGAACCTATTTCTATTCAGAAATTTCAGCAGTTTGTGATTGAAGGACCAAGTAATCATTCTGAACTTGTTTATGTTTAGACATTTTTAGCAGCCGAATGAAGTTAATGCAGTTGACAGATCGTTCTTGACAAGGGGGATAAAATACAATCAGAAACAAGATAAACATAAGGTTTTGAACAGATAATTTGCACTTTTCTCACCTTGTCCCTGGCAGGTGGGAATAACATCTACAGATTGAAGTCAGGTTCCATGTTTTTGTTGTGAGCTTGTGAACAAATGGGAAACAAGTATGTAGGTTTATTCCTGATATGGTTTGTGGTCATCCTAAAACCACCTCATTTTTGTTGTCATGGTGTGTGTTCATCCTAAAACCATCAATCAAGTAGAAGACATGAGGTTATCCTTGTTTACATTTTCATAGAACATATACATTTGTTTCTATGTTTGGATAGTTTATGGTCAACTTGAATCCATGCAACTTAGTAGAAGTCTTCATCTTCTGCTAGATTTTGTTTCAGGAAGATTTTCATCCATTTGTAGTTAACCTTCTTGAGTTTTCCACTTTCTGAATTTGCTTGACACACTTTGTTGATTACCAAGTAGTGGTATTTTTCCACGCACTAACAAACTTATGATTAAGGGGGGATGTTAAATAATCTAATCATAGTTCGTTAGTTTACCTAATTGTTATTCAGTTACATGACATTTATGGTGCTTTTGTAATATATATACATCTATGTGAATATGCAAGATAGCTTAATTGCTCATTAATGTAAGTCCTTTTCTGCCATTTTTGATCTTCATGTATTTATTTTAGCTTCTTTATATTTTTTTTTATGATGTGTTTTCTAATAGAGACTATAAGCTAACAACATAAAGCCATCCACAACACCCTATTACATCATCCTATGGAAAAAGGAGGATTAGCGGAGATTGAAAGAACTTGAGTCCACCAACTAATCCTCAATATAAATTTAAAATGTATATTTGCATCAAAATGCCTTACAGCCAATTTTGATAAAAGACCAGCTCTACCATTTAACTCCCTATAGGTGTGTTGGAAAGTAATAAGAGGAAAAGAGGATATCAACAAACACATTCTAGATAGATTCACCAACTATCTTGATAAATAATATGGCTCTTTTATGTGAAAACCAAAGAAGACCCCAAAGCACTAAGAATTTAGCTTTTGTATTGGTAGCATGACCAAGACTCATCCAAATATTAATATAGTGATCATGCTTAATTTTAAGGAACATACCAACACCACCAAAACCTTTCACAGCAACTCCGTTGAAATATCCCATAGTCATATCATCACAATCATCAAGCCTATGTAGAATACGAGGTCTCTACATAGCACTCCCCTTTCCTGAAAGCACTTATAATCTTCACACAAACAAGAAATATGGCAGGTTTAATGTTATCAAACAACATCTTGTTTTTGACCTCCCATATGGAAAAAAAGAGTAATTCCTTATATCTAGCACGAGAGTGGCACCACTAGAAAAAGTGTCCTGAAAATTTGGAGAATTAGGAACAATCCACGTTTCATGATTCTTAAGGATACCACACAAATTGCTCCAAACTAATCTAAAAAAAATTACACATATGAGGTGGACTTATATCTCTTATATATAAGTCTATAAGTAATTTTGAACATTTTACAAATTCTAAATATTTTATCTTTGAACGGATTTTTGTTAAAATTCTTATGAAATTTAATTATTAAATTTTTTATTATTAAAATTAATGAGGTTAAGAAGAAATTTCGAATGTGTCATGGTTTTTCAAATCACCTTTATTTCATCAATTTTATATGACAATTTCAACAGGCTAAACTTAAAGTCACTTCTAGGTGGATTTGTTATAACTATCAATCAAATACGATCTTTCCAAGCAGTGCAAAGTTTTATTTGTTACGTATGGATATTAAATAAATGTGATCTTTTTACACAGCTTCAAAAATAAAAATAATAACGCAAGTTTTGGAGCATTTTCAAATCAATTGTCTGCTCATTTTATTTGGTTTTATATCAAGGTGAATTGCAATATTACCTATGAAACATATAACTTAAATTATAAAATTATGAAGTCATGTAAAAGTAATGAGATGTTTTATTAAGTGGTTTAAATATTTTTATATTTCATGTTTATTCTATTTATTACAAGCCTCCTTTTATCCTTGCAACGTGCTCGTTGCACAAGTTAATATATAAGCGACTACAAATTGTCTATCTGCAAATATTTTGTCATAACATGTTCAAAGGACTCGCTTTTAAGTCTACAAAGTAAATGTTGGAGCTAGTCAAGAGAGTTGATCCAAATGGTACCCATCGTCGTGTCAATGTAAATAAGTACTCATTAGTACTCTTCTTCTGTCAGCACTCTTTCCAACTAATCTCGCCTTTGTCCATCAGTGTGACCATTTACTTTTTCTATTAATTATAAGTTAATGAGTAAGAAAAGGTTCATAAGAAGTGATAGGTTATTGTGATTTTTGGGATTGTGGGTTAATGTGATGGGAACTTTTTATACTTATTATACTTATATAGTGTTTGTTTATGTTGTTGAAGCTCTTTTTTAATTTGAAATTTTGTTTGTTTGTGTTGTTGAAGTTTTCTTTGAATTTTAATTATTTATCAATTTTAATAAACATTTTAGTTTATCAAAATAAATATATATTAAATGTGATAGCATGTTAGGTAATGGTAGATTTAGAGAAGCAATGGTTCTATATTAAATTGGTGTGTATTAGTAAAAATAAAGGTAAATATTTATTATAAAAGTTCATTTTCTTTTTGCATTTAAGGACACAGAGCACTTGATTACTTGTACTTACTCATTGGGTTATATATTTTTTAATTTTATTACGCATTGGGTTACATAATTTTGTATCTTATTACAATCCAAATTTTATGTTTGAACATAATTTTTTAATTGTTATAATTTATGGTACAAAATTAATTGGCCTTTTATATTTAAAATTCTTATAATTTTTACTTACTTATTTTATAAAAAAAATTATTTATTTCGGTATTTAATATTTTGTCTCAAATTTATTTATTTTTGTATTCATTTTTATTATTTGCTTTTTGTATATAATTTTTATTATTAAATTTTATTTATTAATTATTAAGTCTTTTTTATAAATTCATACATTCATTTTTTATATTACATATTAATCATCTAATTAAAAACGTGTGAAAATATGATCATTATTCCTCAAAGTTCAAAACCAAATTTGTATTAAGCAATTGAATACCAAAACCTTAAATGTAATGTCAAGTATTTTGTGCTCATTTCCTATCTTCTTGATTACAAATGAGGAATCACCATACCTTTGAATTACAAATGAGGAGTCATCCACTTTATTTGGGTAATTAACCTTACATCTATGGGTTAATTAACCCTTTATCGAGGCTATTGTTGGCATATATAATTGAGCTAGAGGTTTCCAGTGTAGACCCAGGTACTTTGCGGTTCAAGGAACCAACAAAACCCCTATTCACCGGCCCTTTCGGCAATAGACTGTGCGCATCCTAAAGTCTCACCTGAGGCGAAGCTGAGGAGGTGGTTGTGGAATTAAGTTTCCACAACCTAGTGATGCGAGTGTGGGATGACTGATAAGCAGCGCGATATCTTGTGGACTGCTTCGGACAGACAACTGCACTAAATCTCTGTTTCGCGTCGGATACTTTGGCAAGCATAGGTGCTTGTGCCCTAGCGCATCCAATGACTACGCAGTATGGGACACTTCTTGCGTCGCGATAATAAGCTATCAACAACTTACCTTGTAGCAAATCTCAATGGTTCAGCGCGTCAGCTAGATCGTGCGTCTATTCAAGACGATTAACTCTAACCAATCTTACTTAGCATTCTTTATTCATTCAACTCATTCAAGTTCTTATCGTTATGTTGCATGCAATTGAATAAACATACGATATTGCATGCTCCAATGCTGTGCTTAAACTCAATGTTCAACTATGTGACTAATTGACAGATTCATACATTCATAGACTTGTAAGTGCGGAATACTTAACATTCCTCCATGCATGTATTACTTAACATATTATTCCCATTCTCTTGCATTGAATACATATAAGAGCAATCACATCATAGATAACTGCAGTATTAAATATTCATACCAAGCAAATGAAGCATCATAAACACACCATAATCACATAACAAAGAATTTAACGTGGTTCACCCCCCAGATGGAGGCTACGTCCATAAGAACGGTTGTTAATATTGCTCTTTATGGGAATGGTACAACCGTTCTTAGTCTACGCACTTAGCTGTAGACTCTCTTCTCTTTCAAATAGGTCTCTGCACACTCAACTGCAGAGCCTTTATAATAGCTTCAAGACTCAAAAGATGCTAACAATACTCAGCAATAACTAGCTCTACAAGAGAATTCTGACCCTTTCCCACAAAAAATGCCCTCATTTATAGATCACGCCCAAGGGTCGTGTCTTTACAATCATTAGGCCGAAACCCTAAGGTTTCCAAAGCTAGCGTGGCTAACTGCCACCCTAGCTGTAGCCGTCGATAGCCTGCTCTGACTGCTCCAGCTGGGTCACTCATGGCTCACACGCTCTTCTGATAGCTGCAATCCTCAAAACGGTTACAACTGCATCATGGCCTGTCCCTTTCCACTCCTTCTTCCTTCTTGTCGCTATCGATGTAGTGGCCTAGCTTCTCAACTGCTTGTCGCCACTCACTCGAATAGGTCGCTTTCCTCTGCCTTCCACCTATTCCTTACCCAAGATAGGTCATATCCTCGTCTGACCTTTATCCATATTGCAAACCAAAAATAGCTCATGCGCTATTATGCGCGTCATCCTACTACACAACTGTGCCTTGGCCACTGCCATCGCGCAACATGTGCAATTTCTCAAAACTACCTATAGTTTGTCGCTGCGGATAATGCACACTTTTCGATACTTGTGCAAAATATTCCAACTTGGGCCCTCCCCAATAGGCCCCTAACACTCACCTGTTGCTTGTCCTGAGCCACTTCCACTTGTGGACTTTGGTGTCGCAGCCTCCATCATACTGAGCTTTGATGTAAAGCTTTTTAAAGTTCCTGCTAACTCTCCAACTATCTTCTTCGCTCTTTGTTCGAATCCTTGAAGCATCTCTAGTGTTTCCTGCGAGACCTTCTCCCTAGCCACTTGTTCTTTCATGGTTCTTTATGCTGCCTGAAGTTCCCCGAACTTTGTGTCAAATCGCTACATCAATTCGAGGCCTTCCTATTCAATGGGTTGCAGCCTATCCGATGTAGCAGCCTCTTTCTCCCTTAGTGTCACCAACTCTTTCTATGGGTCCTTGACCTCATTAAATTTATGCACTTTCTCCCTTGCCGGCACATTCCTTAGCTCCGCGCTTGCAGCATCTACCTGCTTCTGCTTCTGCTGTAATTCCCCTCTTACCTGTTGGAGCGCAGGATCCTCATTCAACCCAGTGACTCTTGTAGTTATCTGTTCAAGTAAGTCTTGGGATTTCGTCACTTCTGCCAAAATTCCATCCATGGTTTCTTTGACGTCCTCAGCTGGAGCTGGGCACTGATCCGATGGAATGACAGGGTGCCTAGTCTCCAGCTCTACGATCTTTCCTTTATAAGAGGCCTCCATTTGTATTTTCTCCGAAGTGAGGGACTCTACCTTGGCCCCAATTTTTTTTATCGTGTCCTCCACATCATCCTCTTCTTCACATTCTTCTATTTTTGCGCACACCGCTGAAACAATCTCCTTCATCTTTTGGCCTTTTTCCTTAGCTGCACTCAACTCTTGCTTATTGTTATCTGATTCCTGCCTTAGTTGTTTGATATCTTTAGTTAACTGCGCACACTAATCATATGAGGCTAGGCCTCTCTCATGAATTTCTTCCGCAACCCTGATGTGTAACTTGTTCAGGTCCTCTAGGGGCAAGGCCCCAATGTTCAGGTCAAGGCATCCAGTCTTTACTTCCTCCTTAACTGCTTCATTTGGATAAACGAGGTAACCCAGTTCAAGGTTCAAGACATGTGGATACTTACTTTCAGAAATAGGTGGTCTTCTTTGCGCGCTTGGTCCCCCTGACTTCCCGTCAGAACCTGAACTTGGCTGCCCCAACCCCATACGGGCTATCGTTGTCTTGACCTCCTCCATAGCTTGGATTATGGTCAACTGTAGTTGTTCTTGTTTGGATTCTTTTTCAGTGCAAGTATCTTCCCATACTTCCTGCACTTTTGTTGCGATGATCTCGCAATCATCTGGATGTAGTACTGGCCCGAATTCAGTTTTTTTGGCCTTCCTCTTTGTGCATCGTCTTTGCAATTGGGAGGGGACTTCAGTGGCCTTTATTCTACCCGTTGACATCGTTGTATGTTGACTCTGCGCATCATCCTTTTCTTCCTCAATGGGCGTACCTGTGGGTAGCCCACTTGCTTGTTGTTCCTTGTGCTTTCCTGTTTCTTCTTTATATGTGTTTGTGTTTTCCTCATTGGGGTCCTTTATATCGATCTTGTGCAACAGGGGTTCTACCTATTGTTCATAGTCTGATGCATCATCTTGTGATGCGGGGACTTTCCAGTCTCTGTCCCAATGCTCCGTCATCTTCTCAATGGTTTCTTCATCCAGTCGATAAAACCCTGGATACCATAATCCTTCCTGCTGATTAGCCCTTGGTTGAATGTGTGACTGATGTCTTTTCACGCTAAATCTCATGATGCATGTAAACTTGTCGATCAACGGTTTCGAAATGCACAGCGTTGCCATAATCGCCTTGCGCAACTGGTGATAATAGACATAAAAGACTTCAGCCATATGTCGCTGTCTTGATGCCTTCAAGTTTTCCCATAGGTTGGCAAAATGCGTTCCACGACCTTGCCCTGCTAAGGTCGGAACTCCTTGGTACCGTCTGGCTCTTTCGGGCCTATAAAGGCTATCACCACTAGCAACCAGCTAAAATGGAATGTTGTTGCATTATCCTGTGTATCTTGCATGCCTGCTAGGAACTTGTTCAATAAGAAATGGCACCAATTGTAGGATTTTCCACCCAAGACATTAGAAGCTGCTTTGATTGCGACTGCGGGTACCTTAGGTGGCCTACACTTGTGCAGTAGCTTCCCTGCAAGCAACTGGGTGGTAAACTTTGTGGCACGGTCATTGATATCCACGGTTGGGAACCCATGTCCCTTCTGCACTACACCAAATTCTTTTTCTACTTTGGTGCTCAGATTTATATCTTGCGCCCTCTTTATTATCAGGTCGGCCGGGTCTTGGCCTTTTTTATTCAGGCCTGTAATATGATGTATCATATCAATGCTGATATCAATGCAGGTATCTAGCCATAAGAAGCCTTCATGTACACAAGTGAGTAATGTGCGCACTACCATGGAAAAGTAGGGACTCTTAGTAAAGTGTGGCATTTGCAGTAAATTCAACAAGCCTGACAGTCGGATGGCCCTTAGCCAATTTTGGACTTCCTGTCTGTCGACGCCGATCTATGCGTCCTTTACCCAGTTGATATATGCGTCAGGTCTAAATTGCGGATAAGTATTTGGCATTACCAGTGTATTTTCAAGTAAGTCCAGGTCATCCAGCTTGCAACCTAGTACGCTACCCATCAAATTCTCCTCAATCTTCACCCTGGTATAAATAGTGGGCATCGAGATTTCATACTTGAAATTCTTTTCTATGTGGACTGGTGGGGCATCAAGCTTCCATGGAGGGATGTAGTTGGGCATTGGATAAAAAGGTAGGTTATGAGCCAAGGACGACTGCTGTAATGGTACTTCAGACCCCCCTACTCTGATGCTGGCTCTTTCCCCTTATTGCTTCCTGCAGCCTACCTTACTGAACTTCTAGATGCACCTGCCTTCGTCGCTGTCATTGCTGTTGGAATCCATGCTTGCTCAAATAACCATGAGATATCTGCCAACTCAACCTGTTCACTCATACAATGCTCTGTTCACTCGGCTCTCTGAAATTTCAAACAACTAATGACAATAGCTTCGTAACGTGAATAAGTGGCTGGGCTAGGTGTATTTATAGCCTCTGTTATTTTGCAACATGGCCTTCGACGGTTTTTGAGGCACTTGATGCCATATTAATGTCCAATTCTTGCCTAAGATATTGGCTGTGCCACTCGATCCTCATCATTAGGCCAGATTTGTTTACTTAAATGCCAAAAGGATAATTGGTAAGCCAACTTGTTAACTCCATCGAATCAGCATTAATGGCTCAGCCTGCCAGCCGGATTTCGATGCTAATTGGTCACTTCGGCTTTTAATGTGTTCCAAAATGTCACATCCACCCTTAAATTTTAAACTTTCCAAGTGCCACCAATTTGGTTAACGACCCACTAACTGGCCAACAGATGTCATGGTAACGGTTTCCGTGATGGTGTGTTAGCGGTCTAACAGGATGTTTAGTTTGGGACGGGCACTTGGTGTCGTCTTCTGCGCGATTGTCGTTCTGTCTTCTCTGGGCGATCAATATATGGACTTGCTTTGCGCAGCTGCTCTCCTTTTCTCTTTTCTCATTTTTTTTTTTCCCGCGCAACTTCAGTAGTGCTACGTGGTACACTTCCCCGAATCATACAAAACTTTACGCAGCCAAACAATCACGGTAAAGCTTTAGTCTGCTACCATTTATCAAACTTGGCGGGGTATATTTGGCCAATGTAGCTAAGTGGACTGCACCGCCATTAGTAACATGCATTACAGTATATGGACCAAGCCAATGCATTTTAAACTTTCCAGGAAATTTCATGAATTTACTATCATACAGGAGGACTAGATCACCTACCTAAAATCTCTTGTTCTTGATGTGGCGATCATGCCATGCTTTTTTGCGCTCTTTCTATACTTGTTGGTGGAATCCTGTGACGAATTGATCTTCCTCCAGCCCAACCAAGTGTAGGAGCCTTTCTTCTAGTGCTATGTGATCTGCCATGCTTGTAAATGATGCTATTCTTAAGCTAGGAACGATTTATTCAATTGGCATTATAGCCTCTTTCCCGTAAGCCAATCTGAAAGGGGTATGGCCTGTCAATTTCTTGCATGTAGTCCTATATTCCCATAATACAGATGGAACGTGCAAGTCCCAATCGTTTCGATTGACGTTGCATATCTTGGTTAGCGAATTCTCCAATACTTTGTTAAATGCTTCAACGGTTACATTCGCCTATGGATGATAAGGCGTGCTGTGCTGCTGATGAACGTGGAACTCTTTGGTCAAATCCTTAATGGTCTTATTCATAAAATGAGTGCATTGATCACTCATCAATATCTTCGGGCATCCAAACCTTGTAAGAATATTTTCATATATAAACTCTGCGGCTATAACTGCGCTGCAGTCTTTCACTGGCTTCACTTTTGCCCATCTAGTGAGGTAATCGGTAGCAGTAATGATATACCTTGCACCAGTTCTTTTCCCTGGTGGGTTAATAGGACCCACAAAATCAATGGCCCACTTCTCAAAGGCATGCAATGTCAGCTGTGGATTTAAGGGCCTTTCATCCTTGTGTGATGGCTTCCCAGTCCTCTGACAGACATCGCAACTCTGGCAATGTTCCTTCAAATCTTTATGAATTGTAGGCCACCATAGCCCTGGCCGCAATATCATCTGCACGGTATCTCTTCCTGCATAATGGCCTCCTGCGACTCCTGAGTGTGCATCAGCCAATATAAATGGTTTCTCATGCTCTAATACACATCTGCGCAGTACCTCATCCAGTCCCAATTTATATAGCTGACCTGCGATTATAGTGAAGTCTGTTGCGCACACTACTAGCTTCTTCTTCTTCTGCGTAGTGAACTCTGTGGGTGTGAACCCAGTAGTCAGAAAATCAATGATGTCCTGATAATAATCGTCAGCAACCTAAATGGCGAACAACTACACATCAGGAAGATTGTCCTCCATATTCATAGGCTCTTCTCTTGACTCAATTCTTGACAGATGATCCGGTCCCAAATTCAACCTTCCTGGCTTAACCACAATTTTAAAGTCATACTCCTGAAATAGAAGTAACCATCTGCATATGTGCCCCCCTAACGCTGGCTTATTGAGCAGGTATTTCAAAGTAGAATGGTCAGTGAACATGGAGAAGTGCGCACCAAGCAAGTAGTGCCTGAACATCTGCAGGGCATATACCATAGCGAGTCCTTCTCTTTCAGTAGTGGTATAGTTCTTCTCAGCGGATGATAACTTTGTACTGGAAAAGGAAATGGGATGATCAATACCTCCCTCTCTTGGGTGAGAAAGAACAATGCCCAATGCGATACATGAAGCATCAACATGGACATGAAATGGCTTCTCCCAGTCTGGAAAAACTAGGATCGGTGCAGTGACCATCTTCTCTTTTAATGTGTCAAATCCTTTCTCACAGTCCTCATCCCAAATGAATGGTGCATCTTTCTTGAGCAGCTTCTCCACTGCTGCGGTTATCTGTGCATAACCTTTTATGAATTTCCTGTAATATCCAGTATGCCCCAATGTAGTGCGCAACTGCTTAACTGAGTTTGGTGTCGGTGAATTCACAATGATTGTGATCTAGGAAAGATCAACCATCAAGCCTTGTTTGCACACAATGTGTCCCAACAAGATTCCATATGGAACGCAAAAAATACACTTCTTCAAATTCAAAGAAATCTAATGCTGCCTACATTTTTACAGCATCATCCTGAGGTTCGCAGCATGGTTCTTTAGTAACCTAAAAATGGTCCAATCATCAAAATAAACCTCTAAAAACTTATGTATAAAATCCTTAAATGCTGCGACGACCACTCTAGAAAATATGGCAGGTGCATTCTTCAGATCGAAAGGCATCACTATGTACTAGAATGACCCCGATTCTGTAGCAAAAGTCATCTTGTTCCTATCTGCGCAATCAATCCTGATCTGATGGTAGCTAGAGAATCCATCAGTAAAAGAATACGCCTCATTTTCTCCAACATTGTCTAGCAATTCATCTGTAAAAGGTGTAGGAAATGGGTCATGCATTGAAGCATCATTCAGCTTTCTCAAATCTACACAGATCCTGATTTCACCCTTTGTCTTCTTATCTTGGATAACCAACGGGCTTATCCACTCAGATTCTTCAACCGGCTTAATGATCCCTGCATCGAGCATCTTATTGAGTTCTGCTTTAGCTCGTTCTTTGTAGCGCGGGTTCAGTCTATATGGTCTTTGCTTCACAGGCTTACCGCCAGGCTTAAGATGAATTTTCATCACTCCTAAGTCTCCCAGTATACCTTTCATCTCTGTGAACTTGGTCGGGAATAGTTCTCGATATTCCTCTAATATACCCGTGACCTCCTCAACTGTGTCTTCATCCCAATAATCTCCGATAACTGCAAACTTTGGCTCTTCACTAGTGCCAATGTTTACTTTCCTTGTTTTCACGGATCCACTCATATCTGGAATTTCCAGTGGAGGTCCTTCTACCTTGCGCGACCGTTCTAACTTAGGTATTCGTATATTGCGCAGGTCCTCCTCATCACTATCTGCTTTATCCTTGGGTTCTCCATTGATGTGATAACAATCAAGAGCATGTTCTAGCTGCTCCTCCCATTTAGGCTGAAGCCATGTGGGTATTCTTTCTGCGCCAAAGAATTCCTCTAGTGTCATGTTTCCTTGTGTACAATCTGGACTGAATATTTTTTCTTTAATAGTCTACAGCGCATCATTGATACTTGGATGCTCATCTTCGAAACTGAAATCCTGCTGGAAGCTCGCCGTCAGGACAGACCAGTCCACTGTACCTCTGCGCAACTCCAGGTCTAGGTACCACTTCTTCGGAATTGGTTCTTCTAACGTGTGTACAAACAGATGCACCCATTCTGTCTATGGCCTCTCCTTCCAGGATTCATAATAGACTTGAATATGCTATCTTGGATCTATCTATCCATTATATTTCTCAAAGGATAGGGTAACCTTATCAGCAAACCTGATTTGCATCTTAATTCTGCACTAATCCCATGTTGTCAGCGTCGGCTTATGTGCGACTTACCATTTGGCAGGTGTATTGCACAATGCCACATCTAATGCTTGTAAGCGATGTTCTTCTGCAATTTCTATTGTATATTCATTGATAAAAGAATAAACATTAGAGAAACCATCATAGCCAGGGATTAGGATTACATCCTTTCCAATCCAACACAATGACTTCGTGATCCGTGCGCATTTCCTAGCAAATACTTCACGTAACCTACTTTTCCAGTTTTCTAGTTTTGCATCAGAGTTTGAGATGCAAGAGCTATCGCAGCGCCAATTGAGTGTTCCATCCACAGTTGGATTAATGTAATCAGCAGTATTGGATGTCATCCTGTAAATACGGTCCAAGTCTTGGGATATGGATTCCTCTTGAATCAGTTCAACATATCGTTCGCCCTATGTTGGATCCAATGGTGCAATGACCCTAATATCGTTGCCTTCAAATATCATTTTCATGGTTTTCAAATCAATAATGGTAGATTTTGTCATTGCCCAGTCGATACGCAACAGTGCTGGATAAGGATGGTTGTCATCCACAATTTCAATCACTTCGAAGTCTGCATAGCTATGCACTCCGTCAATGTCAACAATAGTGTCGGATAACCTCCCCAAAGGTATAACTATCCCTTGATTAGCCATTCTCAACTATAGAGGTGACCACTATAACTCGGGTTTACCCATCTGATGCCATCTCTGCTTGGTCAAGACATTTACTTCGGATCCCAAGTCAAGGATGATCTCATCCATCTCATAGTCCCCAATTTGTGTAGTGAGTCTCATTTCCCTTATGTTCTTTTAGGACTACTAATATTATGGACTGCACCGTTGGCAGCCCCCCTCTCGCAGTTCGGCTCATACTACCTCTATAGCTTTTCAAATTCTGTGTAAGCATCTGCGCTCTTTAGTAATTTCTTGTAGCTCCATAAGAACTGCGCAAAAGAGGTCCCTGTATCTGTTGCGGCGCTTGTCTGATCATATGCTGTTGGCATATCCTCTCTTTATGGTACTTCAGTGTGCAACTGTGTTGTTGGGGAGATGGGTGGAAGTGCTCTGGACATCTCCTGTGCTTCCTCAAATGCTCCCTTATTTTTCTATAAGTCCAGACCCGGTGCTTTCTCGGTGGCTTTTCTAATCCATACCGGCTCACTAGGGTTCTACCTAGGATCGCGCATTCCAAAGTTCAAAGCTTCTGTGCCTCTATCCCTTCTTGTTTTAGCACCACTGCATGTTACTACTTTTACACTCGGATTCGCAGTTCTGCTCTCTGTTGCAATCAACTGAATGTTGGGATTCGGTGGTTCTATCCTTCTTCGTTTCTGCATTTCTACCTCAAGCAAAGGACAGTCTTCAATGACATGCTCAAATGATTTACAGTAACTACATGTTGTGCATGGGTTGGTACAATCTCTAGAAACATGACCTGGTTGGCCATAGTTATAACATATTACCTGGCCGCGGCCTCTTCCTTGCGCCGGGAAGGCATTTCTTCCTCTCCCGCGGTATCCACCACTACGGCCTCTATATCCTCCCTAATCATAGTGGGTATTTTCTTGTTTCGGCTGATTTTCTTCTTGGATGCAGTACATTCCAGCACCTCACATCATTTCCATATATCGCTTTCTTTCATTCATGAGCTCATATGCGTGACAGTTGGATTTGTCATGTCCAACTGATTTACAGAAATTACAATACAAGCTCTTAGGTGTCTTTACGTATTTCTGTATGAGATAACAATCCTTAGGCCTGTGTCCTCTGTTTTTGCAGATTTCACACCATGGCACCTGATTATGATTCATATTTATTGGATTTGGTGCACCACTATCAAGATAATATTGAAATAGGGGGCAATGTTCTCTGGTGTTGCCCTCTCCTTTGCATCCTGTGCACCAAACTTCGCGTCTGTGTTCATATCTTTGTTCTTTTCCATTCTTCATACCTTGCAATTCTAATGTCAAGGTGGTCAACTGGTTCTAGATCTGTGACATCCCATAACTACTCTCACCAATTGGTGAAGCCTCCAACTTCATTGCGATCTCTAAGGCCTCTGCCTGCGACGCAACCTTTTGCTGCATCAATGGTTGTCTAATGTGGGGCAATAGTGCAGCGATGAACCATTCCTAGTGCTATTGTGGAGGTATAACAAAGCTCACTTGGTCTAACAATGTCTTAAATTTTTGGTCAAATTCTCAGACTGATTCAGTAGGCTTCTGCTTGATTTCCTTTAATTATTTTATGCACTGCGATTCTGATTTCTTCTTCTTAAACTTTGCGATAAGTGAAACCTTAATTTCTGTTAGGGTTCTCGGCTGTTCCTGAGAATATTTCATAAACCAATGCAAGACGCAGTCTCTGAAAGTGGTGATGAGATGTGCTCTCTTCACAACATCGTCTTGGATATGTTTTAAACTCTATATGGCTTCACATAGAAACCAGTGCCAATTAGGGTCTTCTAGACCAGTTCCTTTGAATATCAACAGTTTTATATCGTTGTCTGTCATTCTCCTTCCTTGTTGTGTAGCGCTCTCAGTAGTGCTGAATATCTGTGTGAAGAAAATAAAGGGAATATTTGGACTAGTGGTAGTCTGCGGGATATTCTGAGATTGGGTATTCTGAACTAGGATAGTCTGAGTCGGACTGTCCTGAGCACCTACTCTTGTGGTGTGCGCAGTATTGACGTTCTGCGAGGTGGGCTGCACTACACTCGCAGGGGGTGCGTTATGATCTAGGGGTGCCGCGGTTTCTGCAACCGACAGATTCTGAGGTGTAATAGGGTGGATAGTGACTGATGGCGGTGGGGTCTGATTGTTAAGGTCACATGGGAGTTCGGTATTCACATGGAGTCCAGGTCTTCCCAGATTCTTTTCTCTATTAAACTTATATCTCTTTCCACTTCTCAGATTATGTGTTTCTTCGTCAGAATCACTAAAAATGCTATTAACCATGATAAATGCAAAAATATTACTGCATTCTTAAAACACCTTCATTAGCTAAAAGCATTTTAATGTATAGACTTAGATTGTTCAGGAACTTACCTCTGAATCCTTCAAAAAAGTATGCTTCAGCTTGACTGTAGGACTTCAACGTGTCTACAGCAAACTCCATCACAAATCCTTCAAGTATGCTATCAACCCAGAAGTTGATTGCTCGCGTCAGTGGGCTGTCTATTGCTTTGAGCTGCGCTGTGAGCTCTAGAGTCCACTCTGTAGGTACTCCTCCTTGAAAACAAGTTTTCTTTTCTGTGAGTCATGAAATCCACTCATGGAACTCGTTTCCAAACGAAGCCCAAAATATCTCGTGAATCTCTCTCCACAAATATCTGTTCAACCACTATACGTCAGAGAGACGTGGATGCCTGTTCTCTTTCTTTGCAAAATCTCTTTTGATCTTGTCACACCAATCCCAGATCTCTTTCTTTTCGGGATGGCAATTGTCTGAACCCAATGGGAACTGGTATTCTTCGTAACACATTACTTTCCAAACCCACTATCGCATTACTGGTCTTAGCCGAGCAACATAACCATTTGTTGGCATATATAACTGAGCTAGAGGTTTCTAGTGTAGACCTGGGTACTTCGCGGTTCAAGGAACCAACAAAACCCCTATTCACTGGCCCTTTCGGCAATAGACTGCAGGTAGCCTGAAGTCTCAGCCGAGGTGAAGCTGAGGGGGTGGTTGCGGAATCAAGTTTCCACAACCTAGTGATGCGAGTGTGGGATGGTTGATAAGCAGTGCGATATCTTGTGGACTGCTGCGGATAGATAACAGCGCGAAATATCTGTTTCGCGTCGGATACTTCGGCAAGCGTAGGTGCTTGCGCCCTAACGCATCCAATGACTGTACAGTATGGGACACTTCTTGCGTTGTGATAATAAGCTATCAACAGCTTACCTCGCAGCGAATCTCAATGGTTCAGTGTGTCAGCTAGACAGCAAGTCTATTCAAGATGATTAACTCTAACCAATCTTACTTAGCATTCTTTATTCATTCAACTCATTCAAGTTATTATCGTTATGATGCATGAAATTGAATCTACGCGCTCCAATACTGCGCTTAAACTCAATGTTCAACTATGTGACTAGTTGACAGATTCATACATTCACAGACTTGTAAGTACCGAATACTTAACATTCCTCCATGCATGTATTACTTAACATATCATTCCTATTCTCTTGCGGCAAATACATTTAAGAGCAATCACATCATAGATAACTAGAGTATTAAACATTTATACCAAGCAAATGAACCATTATAAACACACAATAATCACATAACACAGAATTTAACATGGTTCACCCACCGGATGGAGGCTACGTCCACAAGAATGGTTGTTAATATTTCTATTTATGGGAAGGGTACAACCGTTCTTAGTCTGTGCACTCAGCTGCAGACTCTCTTCTCTCTCAAATAGGTCTCTACGCACTCAGCTGCAGAGCCTTTACAATAGCTTCAAGACTCAAAAGATGCTAACAATACTCAGCAATAACTAGCTCTACAAGAGAATTCTAACCCTTTCCCATACAAAATGCCCTTATTTATAGATCATTCCCAAGGGTTGTGTCTTTACAATCATTAGGTCGAAACCCTAAGGTTTCCAAAGCTGGTGTGGCTAACTGCCACCCCAACTGTCGTTGTCGACAACCTGCTCTAGCTGGGCCACTCGTGGCTCACATGCTCCTTTCATAGTCGCAATACTCAAAATGGTTACAACTGCATCATGGCATGTCCCTTTCCACTCCTTCTTCCTTCCTGTGGCCATCGGCGTAGTGGCCCAGCTTCTCAACTGCTTGCCACCACTCGCTTGAATAGGTCGCTTTCCTCTGCCTTCCACCTGTTCCTTACCCAAAATAGGTCATATCCTCGTCTGACCTTTATCCATATTGTGAACTAAAAATAGCTCATGCACTATTATGCGCATCGTCCTACTACGCAACTGTGCCTTGGCCACTGCCATCGCGCAACATGTGCAATTTCACAAAACTGCCTGTAGCTTCTCGCAGCGCGCAATGTGCACTTTTTAGTACTTGTGCAAAATATTCCAGCTTGGGCGCCACCCAACAACCGTATTCAAAAACCCTAGATATAGGGGTTAATTAACCCTCTATCAAGGTCTGTGTTGTTGTTGTCTCATTTTCTACGATGAATGAGAATGTTCCCCATTTCTTTGTAATGAAACCAATTTGAGTTTTATAGATCAGGGAGAGAGCTCCTCCTAAATGGGTGTTTTCTAGTGATTTTGACTAGCAAATGCAATACAAAAAGAGTGAGATCCAGAATTGCCAAAAGGGATGATTGATAAAAAATGGCACCATCTTGTTATTCCAAGTGAGACTTAGTTTTCTCAAATTGAGTTATCATCTCTAATTAAAAAGAGCATAATGAGGTTCTGATGCTTACGGATCCATTTAGGAACTTCACATCCAAATAATCTAATGCTTTGAAGGCCTTCCATGATTGAAAATGGAGAGGATCCACATCTTTGTCATGCTCCCTAATGTCCCCTCTTTGAGATGAATACAATTCCCCCATGTTTGCAATGATAAGTGTTGCAACAATGTCAGTACTTTTAGATCCCTTAATTGCAAGGCATTGGCATTGGCTACGTTTTCAATTCTGAAATGAGCGCCTTCGTACGTCCAAAGATTGGTGAGCTTCGATATTCCAACAGAAAAAAAAACTTCAAATATGGGAATTTTAAAATTGAGATGTAAGCTTCGATATTCCAACAGGAAAAAACTTTAAATCTGTGAAGCTCAAAGTTGAGATGTAACATAGATTTGTTCTCACCTATCCATGAAGGCAAGATTTCTAAGAAGCGGTTACTAACATCTAGAAACTGGAGGCGCCTTAGATCACCCAAGGACTTGGGCAACTTCTTAATATTTCTGTGGGATCAATTGAGGAATTTCAAATGCCTTAAATCCCCTATAGTTACCGACATTGACTCAATGTTTATTTTACTTAAATATATCATAGTAATATATCTCAGGTCCTCTTAAATAAGCTTGGAGGAATTGATGTAAGATTGGAATTATCAGCTAGTTTATTTTTCATCAATGAAATCCTACGCGCACCCTGGCATTCTTTTCCTATTAATCGTTTTAGCACTTCTCCATGCTTTAACAAACATTTCGTTTTATTTTCAGATTTGGATTTTGCAACTGTCAACTGTAATATTTTGCAACTGCTCCTCCATCCTAACGAAACTCTAACTTCAGTATTTTTGCGTACAACTTAGGCAGGGATTAGATGCATTGCAGCTTTCTCTTCTTTCAATATAGGTATGCAGTGAAGTGCTAGGATGGAAACCAAGCACAAATAATCTTTTTTCACCCAATAGTTACATTATCATATAAGCTACAAAATTGAAATTACTAGTAACCTTTTCTGATTGCTTTGAGTCAAAGAACCAAATGCAAACCTATTGATCATGATCATCCGAATTTGGAATAACATCTACTAAGGGTGAAATCTGGCTGAACTATGGACTACATTACAGGCTAACGATCCGTAACAACACCTACTATGTACCACTTTACTCAATATAATTGCATGCTCCATATTTCCTTCATTCAGTTGCATAAACCAACGTGAATGGGACCTGCCTCTGATTTGTCTATATCTATCCTATCGTTCATCTAAGGAGTAGGACCTGCTGGAGTTCTGTTTTTATTTTCTAACTAAATATGTATTTTGAATGGTAGACGAAATTTAGACACCAGATGTCTATACACATGACATCAGTTACATTTCAAAGGGACTCCTTCATAGTCTAGCAATTGTGAATAATTTTGATTCCCTAAAGTGATGTTCAAATTTTCAGCTAAAACGTCCCTCACATCTAATTTAACCAGGACCCTTACAACTGAGAGAATTCCTTAATTAAGGTAGTTCATATCTGCTTTGACAAAATCACCAATTGTATCTCAGATGAACTTGAATATTTAGGGAGTCCGGAAATCCAACGTGAGTGCATGATCCTTCATCCTCAATTTAAAGACTATCCAACCTCTTGCAAGAATCAAAGTTTCTGGAGAGTATCCAAGAAGAGTGCCCCAATGTGTTGATATCCAGTCCACCAAAGACTTCTGATTACATATTCTGCCACGGAATCGTCCGACTAGGGTTTGCTTAGTTTTATGTACAACATGGTTTAAATGAGCCTCTGCTCCTAAAACCAATTGAGCTCTGAAGATTTGTGCTTAACACACTGTTTTTTCTTGGGACAATAATGAAAATCTCGATTAATAGGTGATAAGAAGCCACACAATCCCTACTAGGAGAGTTTACCAAGTTTCCTTGAGAGATGTTGACATCAAATGGTAGTTTTCCCGATAGAGCCTCAAATACTGAGGTTTCATTGATACGCCTAAAAATGGTGAGTGGGTCTTCCCTCTTCGGACAACTCAAACTCATTTATAAATATGGAACTATACAAATTCTTTTACACAACTTTAATTTCTAAATATTAATGTTAAAATCTCATATTTATGATTGTATGATATTATTTTTTAAAAATATGGTCAACTATATGGTTTTTTTACACAACTTTAATTTCTAAATATTAATATTTAAATCTCATGAGTGCATAGTATTCAGAAAATGATTAATAGAGGATGAAGGGCTTATTTTGGTCTTGAAAATAATTGTAAATCAACCAACCTAGTCATGTGGGATAAAAATAAGTCCCTCTTTGAAACCCTTTCCATCCCTGTTATCATATGCGGTTGTGAAGTATGGGGGTGCAACATTTCTAGTGAATCTTGGAGAAACATTGAGCAAATCCAGAAGTAGTTTATAACTTATAACCTTAAAATTAAAAGAAATATGCCTTATCCTATTATCCTCATAGAAGTGGGTCTTTCCCCCATCGAAAGCATGGATACGACTAGGTACTTGATGTACAAGCATAAGATAAAAAAACATGGGAAATGAGAGACTTCCTAAAATTGCTTTAAATTCAAGTCAAAACCAACTACGCCGCAAGCAGAGTTGGTGTAAATATACGATGGCTTAGTTAGACCATTGGGGCATTGATGAAAATGACACTTCAGAGAATATCGATAATGTAAAAAATATTATTACCTTTAAGTTTAAAGAGAAATTGTGGTGCGGGGAGAATTTAACGGTTAAGAGAAAACTAAGATACTAACCCTAATTTGGAATATAGAAATATCTCTCGATAGTAACTAGTTAAAAGAAGAAAATTAATATAGCCAATATTATAACAAAATCCCATGAGCTTCATAGGGAAATAAGGCATTGGTTTATTCCAAAAACTCTATGGGCGGAAAGGGCTTGCCATCTTTGTGATTCTCTTAGAGTGCCCTACTTACACCCACATTAGATATGAGCTTCATAATATTTACTACAATACAAACCTTGCTAACCTCCCAACTTGCCAAAACTATAGTTTTTGGAAAGCTTCTTACCAAGCTTTTTGAGCATAGGAACAAAAGTTTAAAACAAACCAAGTAATAACCTTCTTAAGATCTATCCAAAGTTGGTCTTAGTGGACGTTAATCATCATCATCATCATCATCATTGGAAAGTTGTTAAATATGTTTGCAAAATAAATAAAAAAATATTTGAAGGATTTAATAAGACTAGAATAGTCCATCGAGCATATAAATAAAATTAATAATTATTGGGCTTGAGAAGCATATCCTCTTTGAAGCTTTATATACACAATTATTCAAATAAGTCCTTCGGTGACACATGTAAACCAGATAGAGCAATCCATTCCGTGCTACATTGACAAATAAAGAATCATGAAAATTAATGAGTTGTGTGTAATTTTAATAAGAATTTATTAAACTATATCTACACATGATTTCATGGTTTAATTTTTCGGAAACCTATTTTGTGCATGCTTTATTTGTCTTTATGTTTAGATTTGGAACATGTGTGGTTACAACTTAAATTGGGCCATATCATGTCTTATTGGCATTTAGCTATGCTAGTATATTGTGAGTTTAACACTTCTAAGTTTTTCCATAAAATTTTAACACTTTCACATCTCAAAAAAAAACAGAATGCAATATATATACTATTATTTCATTTATACTACAATGTCAATTTTCAAGTCATAAAAAATTGCTTAATTGGTTAAACATTTCAAGTTTCTTGTTGGTTAATGGTCAATTTTTCTTTCATATATAACTAGAAGGCCATATTAATAATTAGTAATATGGCTTATATACGTCAATCGACATATATCAACTATAGGCCACACATTTAAATGTGGTTGATATACGTCGATCGGCGTATATAAGCCATATTATTAATTATTAATATGGCTTGCTAGTTGACGGTTGACATGTTGGTTGGGTTTGGTGAATTATTATTTTATAATAATAATTAAAAATAACATTATGGCCACAATTAATAATATTAATTGAATAATAATAAATATAATAATAAAATAAAATAGTTAACCATGGTTGACTATGGTTGACCATGATTGAGTTTTCTTGACCATGGTTAACTATGGTTGACTTTGGTTGACTTTAGTTGACTATGGTTGACTCTAGTTGAATTTGGTTAACTATGGTTGAGTATGGTTGACTATAGTTGAATTTGGTTTACCATGGTTGATGTTACGTGACTTTGGTTGACTGTGGTGGACTTTGGCTAATCAAAGTTGACTTTTGTTGACTTTTGCTTCACCATGGTTGACTTTGGTTGATCATGGTGAATTTAGCTGACCATGGATGGATTTGGTTAACTTTAGTTTACCATGGTTAGTATTGGCTGATGTTGGTAGACCTTTAGTTTACCATGGTTGACCTTTAGTTTCCATGGTTGACATTAGTTGAATTTGATTAACCATGCTTTACCACGGTAAACTATGGTTGACGTTAGTTAATTATGGCCGACTTTGGTTGACCATAGCTGACTTTAGTTGACCATGGTTGACTTTCTATAATATGGCTTAACTTTGGTTAACTTAGTTGACTGTTGTTGAGTTTGCTTGACTTTGGTTTACCGTGGTTGACCTTGGTTCACTTTTGGTTAACCTTGGTTGACCAAGTCTCACTTCGATTATCCATGATAGACTATGGTTGACTTTACTGAGCATGGTTGAATATGGTGACTATGGTTGACTTTGGTTGAACCTAGTTGGTTAACCATTATTAGCATTGGTTGACCCTATTTGGTGGACATCAGTTGAACCTAGTTGGTTAACCATGGTTAGCTTTGGTTGACCCAATTTGGTTAACCATGGTTAACCATCATTGTTAATGGTTGACCATGGTTGGCTATGGATGAACATGGTTCTTCATGGTTGACCATGGTTGTTCATTGTTGACTATGGTTGACTATAGTCAATGATGGTTATTCATGGTTAACTATTGTTGACCATGGTTGTTCATGGTTTACTATGGTTGACCATTGTTCTTAATGGTTGATCATGGATGATCATGGTTAAGTGTGGTTGTTCATGGTTTTTCATGGTTTATCGTGGATTACCTATGGTGTATGATTTTTTACTAAGGGTGACTTAATATTGTTGAATTTAGTAATATTATTAACCACATAACCATGGTTGAATAGAATTTACCATGGTTTATTATTATTGATCATGGTTGACTATGATTTATCATGTTTGAATATGTTTGTCCATGGTTGAGTTTGGTTGGGTATAGTTGACCATGGTTGATCATGTGTTTCTATGGTCTAACTTAAGTCGACCATGGTTGACAATGTTTAAATAATATTCACTGTGCTTGACCATGTTCATATGTATTAATATTTCATGATATCATCATCATCATTATTGTTAATGTTAATAAAGATATCATTAACTTTATTAATGTTGTTAATATTAGTACGAATACCAATATTAATTTATTAATGTTTTATACCATTAACATTAATGTCAATATTAATATTAATGTTAAGTTAACTATCTTAATGTTAGTTAATATTAATTTTAACCATGGATTAATGTTATTAATTTTAATATTAATATTGTTCATGGTATTCATGTGTTATTAATATTAACTTTATTAATGATAGTATTTTTTTATTAATACCTTTTATCATGGTTGGATTATGTTGGCCATCTTTTACTTCAATGTTCTTAAAATTAATATTCATAATAATGTTATTAATGTTATTATTAATATTAATGATATTATTAATGTTAATATTATTAATGTTATTCATATGTC
The DNA here is from genome assembly GCA_027924585.1 of Larix kaempferi. NCBI lineage: Eukaryota > Viridiplantae > Streptophyta > Pinopsida > Pinales > Pinaceae > Larix > Larix kaempferi. Next base: position 2,223,020 of record BSBM01000626.1, read on the forward strand.
ATATAGCCACAAAATCAATAATGTAGAAATAAAACATTTAATAAATCATTATGATTATTTATTTGTCATTATTATGTATTCGGATGAAGGATTCATATAGCTTATCTTCTAATTTGTTAAATAAACTCAAAGCAGCTGGATACTATACACTGAGTTCTATTGCAAATGTTTGTAATACAGGTTATTGGTCTTCGGATGTTGATCTTCAGTTATCTCCAAATATTGCTGTGGAATGGCAGCACTATATAAAAAGGCTAAATGCTGCTAGTATCCGTCTAAATTCAGTTGCAGATAAAGTGGTGTGGGGAGGGAATGAAGCCTCCTGTATTGTTATAGTTAGCTCGGCCTACAGTTGCATGATTAAAAGGAGGTGTATCTTTCCCAGACAATGGTGGTATGGAAAAATTTGGCAGTGGCATTTGCCACTTAAACTGAAATGTTTCTTTTGGTTTGTTCTACAGGAAAGGTTGAAGACTTAGGAGAATCTCATTTTAATGGGATGGATTGTTCCTAGTCAGTGCATACTGTGTATAATTAATTTGGAAACTTCTTTGCATCTATTTATGGAGTGTTCCTTTACTTTGGAACTTTGGGAGCAAATTTATCAGAAATTGGACATAAAGGCTAGATGGGGAGGTCAAAATATTGCTACCTCTCTAGAACAGTGGAGGTTGGAGTGTAAGGAACATAAGACCCTTCCTATTTTCATATGTTGGGTGGTCTGGGGAATTAGAAATAAGGATATTTTTTAGGATACCAGACCATACCTGGAAAATTCAACCAAAACTGTTATCAATCATTACCTGAATTTCCAAAAGGAGGAGAAATCCAGGACTCATAGAAACATTGGGCAGTTTGATTTTGTGGTTACAGACCCGATTCTTTTTTTTTATGGTGCTACTAATATGGGGATGTGTGGTGTAGGTGGTCTAATTTTTCTCAATCAGGAGCACTATTTCACACTTAAGATGAAATGTGGCTGACATAATAACATGAAAGCTAAACTTTTGGCTTTATGGTGCATTGCAAAAGTGGCTAATAGTTTTGGGTTGATGAATGTTAAGATTTTTGGTGACTCTCGAGTGACCATAAGGTGGGATAAGGGGGAGTTTGAACTTAATGTATTAAATTTGGCTACTTGGTGTGAAAGAACAAAGGTGGAACTTCATAAGCTGGGGGTGGTCACCTTGGAACATATTTTTAGCGAACATAATGTGCAGGCTGACCTACTTTCTAAACAAGCATTGGATGGTGAAGACGCATACCTATATTGGGAAGAAATATTTGAGAATCGTCTGATTGACTTTGGCAGCTGTTACTTCTTTGGTTGATCTTGCTGGTTATGTGAAAGATATTTATATATCTATTTTTGTATCTATTTTTGAGTTTTCTACATTGCCAAGGACATTCTATGTCTATTTTTGTCTTACTTTGTATTTTAAGCTTTCTGAAATACTCTCTGCTGTGGGAGGTGGATATTTGGACAGTAGAAATACTGAAATCATGTACTATTTGATTCATGTATGAATATCAATAGTATGTTTTTTTTCGTGGGAAAAAAGACTATTTATATAATATGTTTTTAATATCATTATTTATATTTATTATTTATTTAGTAAATTTGTAGCTAGGGTTTTCACCCCAACTTGTGCAAATGAGCACCTACTAAGGAGAAGGGACTCCTTAGTAGCCGTTCAGAAAAATATTAAATGAAAGACAATACATTAAAATGGTAATCATTCTAAACATGTGCATAAAACAGAAAAGACAAGATAATAAAAAGGGTTTTTGTATTGATTATACCTCCAATGTGAAGGTTGGTGAAGCTCTTGTAGCAGTCCAGGAGGGTTGCTTCCAAGCTTCCAGCTTTGCTCCTTTCTCTTTCTCCAAAGGGTTGGAAATGGGCCAAAGGGGCACTGAAGGGTGAAAGTAACTCAAGGGTGAGCTAGGGTTTCAAGAGTGATTTTCACAGAGTAAGGGTGTATTTGACTGTGGATATGAAATGAGGGGTCTCCATCACCTATTTAGAGGGTTTTAGTGGTGGAGTGCTGGCCCATGGTTTTGGGAACCATATGGTTTAGGTCAGCTGTATAGGGTTTTTTCCTCCTTTTTTCCTCTTTTTTTATATTTTTTATTCCCTTTTTAGAGGGTTTTTGCTATTTTGGAGGAATTTTGGATAATTTTAGGGGGGAAAGAGGTTTTTTAGCCTTTTGGAGGCTTTTTTGATGGTTTTGTGGCCTTTTGGAGGCTTTTTAATGGGATTTTAAGGTTTTGAAGGCAAATATGGTAGGAAATATGGACAAATGAGTCATGTAATGGGGTAGATGAGGTAGTGAGCACTTTTTGGGTGTTAACAGATTGCCCCATGATGTGTGAGGGTAGGAGCTCATCGTATGGCCGATAGACATCATAAGTCTTGTATGGTTTTCCTGGGGTGTGGAGAAGAGAAGAAACAAACTAGAGCCCGGAACAAGGGTCCCGAACAAACTGCAAAAATTGAAAGTACATGACCTCAATAATGAATGAGGAATAATCTGAACATATGGACGAGGCGGGCAATCCCATGCTCGTATCAAGATATATAAAATAATAACAACAATGGGGTCCAGAATATGGGGACCTGAAAGATACATGGCCTCAAATAAGGAATGAGGAAGAATCTCAATATATGGACGAGGTAGGCATACCCATGCTCGTATCAAGATACATAAAAAATAACAGTGAGGCCCGAAAAGGGGGACTTGTAGGATACATAGAGAACCACTGTGTACATCATAAGGGTCCAGAGAGGACACAAATCTAGGACATACTGCTGGGCTGACCATGTCTGAGCTGAAGAAATGATACACTGGAATAACAACGGTGCTACTGAGTGTGGTACTAGAGGAACTGATGAGCTGCTGGATCATAATGACAAGGGGTCATACTCTCAATGGTACACTAAACTGGAACTGAACTGGCTACGCAAGGAAGCATATAACTGGATGGCTTCTGAATACAATCACCAATGCAACCCGGACATCCACGGGAACATAACTGGGCATTCCGAAATGACTCACCAATGTGCTAGAGTCGAGGGAAATCCGGGGTCTTCGACCAATAATTGAAGGGATATAAACCCTGCGCGATTCTCAACGATGCAATCAAGGTGTTGAAGTCGAGCATGTGAGAAACAACCACTCAGAGAGGCAATGATGACTCCTCTCAAAATGGTCTGTAGGCACTCACTACAGATGGTGATGGGTCCAAGGCGCAGGGACCTCTGGGCCTATCCTCTGGAATATAGGGGTTGTCGTCGACAGAGGGAGACCTGCAACTAGCAAGGAAATGATGTTTCCTTGATAGGAGCGCAAGGTGGAGAACCGAAGTATGAGAGTACTGATGGTAGAACTGACATACTGTGGGGGATAACTGGGCAAGTAGAGTAGGTGGACTCAAACTTCCTTTGTTCAGAGTATGATGGCGGGGATGCTTGGGAAGCATATGAAACTGACTGAGGGGAAAGGTATCATAGCTATAATGGATCAAGGATAGTGACTGGGGTGAGTGATAGTCAAGCTGGTGTAAAATGGCAGGAGACTGCATAATACTCTGAACAAAGGTGACCTGATTGGGGGTGCTGGCGAGATGATTGATCATAGTGCCAGGAGGCACGGGGGAACTTCTTCATGGGTTAAGGAACTAGAAGAAGTGTGTGTAAAATGGTACTGTTGTGTGGATTTATACGAGCCCAGGACAGTTCATGCTCATGATTGCTTTCAATTTTAAGGAGTCTGAAAGCAATAAGAAGACTCTGAAATAATGGAATGGTACTGTCGTGTGGATTTGTACGAGCCCAGGACAGGTCATGCTCGTGGTTGCTTTCAATTTTAGAGAGTCTGAAAGCAATAAGAAGACTCTAGGGGGTTGCTTTTTCGTGTGTTAGTCTCTAAGGCCCGAAGAAGCAGAAAAGGATGCAATGAAGAACTCTTCTAGCCGGTGTGAATAGAGTATTCCTTTTTCGTAAGTAGTCTACCAGGTCCGGAAAAGGGGTAAACTTATACTAGATACACGACCTTTCAGGTACTTTAACGAGCATGAAAGGAAGCAATATTGCTCGACGATCTTTTCATTGTTTTAGGATTCAGAAAAGAGCTTAATAGAAACTCCCTAAGTGCCTTTTTCGTAAAGGACTTGTCCAGCCCGAAAAAGGGATAAAATTATACCAAACAAAAGGAATGGCCAGGCAAGGAGGAAGTGCTCAATCAAGGAACATTGATGATGACCAAGAAAGAGGGTAGGGGGAACACTGGTGGGCCTCCTTGCGGGATAATGAATGGTGGCAAAATAACGAAATAATTGCAGTATGACAGGAGTGAATGGCTCATGTAAAAATGTGGAACAATCTGATGGCGGCCAATGTGGTGCACAAATCGAGGCAGCAAGGTGTTGGGACACAATGTTGAAACTGTACTAGGTGAGAGCGGGAAATGATCTCAAGCATCATCATGATCTTGGAAAAATGAATCTGGCGATATATAAAGTGTCAAAAACGGAGAATGGATGAAGTGGCACACAAACCGAGGTGACAAGGGGCATTTTGGAAAAAATACCCTAAAAATATGGGGGTGAGAGCGAGAAATGATCTCAAGAATCATCACGGGCTCGGAAAAATGAATCCGATGATATAAAATATATAAAAAATGGAGAGCAGCCGAAGTGGCATGCAAATCGAGGTGATTAGTGGGGTCTAAAAATGCTCAAAAAATGATGTGGAAAAAATAAGAAAACAAGTTGACCGTCATGATGGTCTCGTCGTGTTGATTCTAGTGGTGGAAACGGTTCAAAAAATGGACTCCGTATGGGTTCAGAATGGCCAAAACAAGAAAAATTCAACGGACTATAAATAGTGAGTGGGTCCAACATGACAAGTGTCATTTGTAATTGTTGACTTTGACTAGTGATCAGAGTTGACCGGAGCTGAGTTGGTGTTTCTAGATGATCCGACCGGCCGTTTTCAGATCTGGGAGTTACAGGTATTCCGACAAACTCATACCTGCATGTTCATTGGGTTCAGGCGGGGGGGGGGGGGTAGTGGGTCCCAGGGGTTTGTGGGATGGAACTACGGTTGGGGACCGTGGGTTCCAGGGTGGATCACGCAGTTGGGGACTGCGAGGTTCAGGTCTAAATACGTAGTCTGGTACTGCATGTTCCTATGCTGAACACGCGGTTTGGTACCGCGAGTTCGGCTCCTACAGGCGCGGTTTTGGACCGCGACTGTAGCCCTGATAGCCGCGATCGAAAACCGCGGCAAGGGGCCCTAAAGCTGCGATTGCGATCGAGTTGTTAGGGTTCCCCAGGGGGCCAGGGTTACTTCTTTGACATGAGTCTGATGAGTTTGCCTTGTGTGATTGACAGGATGCCGCTGGTGCTTTGGCGAGAGCGGGAGGTCCCGGATGAGATAGTGGATGTCATTCGGGGGGATTGGCATGTGCGGTCGACATTGGGATTGTGTGGACTGCTAAAGTTCACATAGGTACCTATGATGCATTCAGGAATGCTGCTGTTGAACCGGCTAGTGATATTTTGGGAGTCGAACATTCAGGCATTCAGGGTGCAGGGGGAGAGGGTGGATCTCACCCTCGCAGATGTATACTTCCTGATGGGGTTTCCATGTCTGGGTAGAGTGGCAGATAAGCAGCCACGAGTATCTGCAGATGTGGATATGGAGGATATGATGGAGCGATACTGTGTTCCAGAGGTTAGGGTTCAGAGGAATGCACTCCGGGTGGTGAACCTACGGGAGCCAGCATTACAGGCTATTGCAGCGTGCGTGGTTTGAGTTTTGGGGTCCCAATCACTTAAGAAGGTGTCCGGGGGCCAGATGCAGCTAGTGGAGCAGGTACTGGATGGTGTCTATTATGCATGGGGCCAGATGTTCCTCACCTATGTGTAGCGGCAACTAACATCGGTGAAGGAATCTGGCAAGGGATTATGTTATGGATCCTTTCTATGTGCTTTCTACATGGAGCAGGTACCTACACTACGGCTACGGGTGCCGGTCAGGGCAGGAGGACTGAGGGAGTCGCGCATGGTGCAGTGGGGAGAGATGATGCACTACCGGGGTGGTGGTGAGGTGGGGATATACTTCACTTAGGAGCTGTACCTACAGTGGATGCAGATGCTGTTGACACTGGATGACTATCCATACAGAGATATGGACTACACCGGGGATCCAGAGGCACCATGGCTGCCAGGGTAGGCATTGGGACCAGATGGTACGTATTGAGTGACTTGCATGTTATGGATGTCAACTCTTATGTATGATAGATGTTTTGATATATTGCTATTGACTGATGTGTGATCTACAGATGTTGGTCCAAGACCACCACCAGGACATGTAGCGCGCAGGGGGCATGTGGCGGTACCAGCCCTGCCAGGTCGAGGAGAGGTGCATCGATGGGACACTGAGGGGACTTTGGAGGCCGTATGGATGCTTCTGGATCGATTGCTGGTTGGAGTGACCCATGATAGGTGGCGGGACGTGGATCCCGAGGTGATCCAGGATTGTCTGAGGGCGCCACGAGAGTTCTGGTTGATTGCGATCCGAGTCGCTATCTTGGTAGATAGGGGTTAGGCACAGGAGCCCGTAGGGGATGAGGAGCTGCCGGAGGAGGAGCGAGGTGAGGACTCGGAGGTAGCTGATGCAAGTAGTGATGTAGGGTATGACTCTCATTAGGGAGTACTGGGGACTCCCCCCGATTTTGTAGCTACGACATGTATTCTATGAGGCGTAGGGATGTATAGATATTTTTTGTATACCTGAGTACGGGGGTACTCAGAACATGTGTAGCATATGGACATGTATTTTTTGATATATATATATGCACATGGATGCACCTTTTTGCAATGATGATTTAGTGTATGCACGTGGATGCGCTTATGGTTTGTTATATGTTAGTACTACACGTGGATGCAAGTAGTATAGAATGATGGGCACATGGATGCCCCTTATGTATTGTATGTGATGCAACATGATGTATGTAGGATTAGGCATGTGGATGCCCCTGTATAAAAATGTGGTTTTATTTGTATTGCACATGGATGCAAATGTTTATGTGATGATAGGAACATGGATGCCCCTTGCAATCTTTCTGGGTTTTTATATATTTTTGATGAGATGTGATGGGATGATGATGCATGATGGAGGTTTTACATGGTGTGATTGATGTGCCAGTCTAGGATATTATTAGCCATTTGATCTGTGACACTATTGTGAGCTCATGGGACATGGGTGAATGTTATGGGTTCAAATTGTCGGCTGAGTTGTTTTGTGCGCAAGAATTTTCTAAAGAGGCAGGGATCACGCACCTGATAGCAGTTGTTGAGCTGGGAGACAAGTAGATGGGAGTCAAGGAACACATGAAGGTGACATATTCCCATCTGGAGGGAAGCAGTCAGGAGACTAGTCACAGCATCATACTCTGCTTGGTTATTGGTAGCAGCACCTATACATATTCTGTCAAGGTGAATCAATTCATGTGAAGGGGAATATAAGACCCATGCTGCAGAAGCCAGGTTGGGAGACCAACGGTTCGCTCCATCGGCGAAGCCAATGTAATGAGGTGGAAGATGGTCCATCTATGATCATGCAAAAATGATGAATGTAAGATTGTGGTAAAAAAGGTAAAAAAAAAAAGAGAACAAACTGTACAATACGGACCAATGGGGCCACGGGTTATTTAGGGATAAAAGTGTTTAAGATACAACCCATTATGAGGGTTGTGCAAAGGGTGACCTTCTGAGACAGTTAAAATGTATGCCCCATTGATGAGACAGGTCTGCACGATGTAAGGGCCTTGCCACATGGATTCAAACTTTCCTTTACCAGTTTTGTCGTGGGCTTGGTCATAGGCAAGGACGAGATCCCCTTCGTGGAAAGTTCGAGGGTGTACATGTTTGTCGTAACCAGCTTTTGAGCGGTTCTTGGCGGCTTCAATGGTCTAGAGAGTGGCACGAAGGTCTTCATCAGCTTGTTCTAGTGATAGCAGACGTTGCTCGAGTGGGGAGGTGTCTGGGATAAGCTCGACGGCGATGTGTAAGGCAGGTATCTGACACTTTATGGGGAGGACAGACTCTACACCGTGAACTAAATGAAACAGGGTAAAACTGGTGGCGGTTTTGGTGGATGTACGGTAAGCCCATAAGGCAGGGAATAACATGTGGTGCCAATTGGACTTATGCCGGTCAACAGTGCGTTGGAGGATGGTTTTGAGAATTTTGTTAATGGCATCTACTTGGCTGTTCCCTTGGGGGTAGTAAGCAAAGGAATACTGATGTTCGAACTTTAGTAGGGTGGATAACTCATGCCAAAGGGAATCTTCGAAGTGTGAACCATGGTCTGAGACCAACTGTTTGGGTACCCTGAATCAAGTGATAATGTGGTTGAAAAAGAAATGGGCAGCGGTGTCAGCTGTACAATTGAAGGTGGGCATGGATTCGGCCCATTTGGTGAAGTAATCAACGGTGACAATGATGTACTTATGGCCATTGGCGGATGGGGGTTTACATTCCATGAAGTTGATGGCCCACTTACAAAAGGGACCAACGGTGATGACTGGGTGTAACGGAGCGGGTGGTCCAGACAAGGTCTGGCTGACATAATAAATGACATGCTCCTGGTGAACGACTTCTTCTTGAACAAGGACTCCGGACACGGCATGATCGGATGCCGAGACATAAAGGATGAAGTCCTGAGAGAAATCCAGAGGGGAGATCAAAGGGGCTTGTGTGAGAGATTTCTTGAGGGCTTCGAATGTAGCTTCTGCTTGCTCATCCCAAACAAAGGGTATGTGGGTATGAAGAAAGCGTAAGAAACCATGAACGGTGGTGGCATAATTGGGAACGAAGCGACGGAGGAAATTAGATTGCCCCTGCAGACTCTGGAGCTGCTGAAGCGTGCGAGGAGAGGGAAGGTCTAAGATGGCTTGGACTTTCAGGGGATCAACAGCAATTCCTTTCTGGGAAGCAATGAAACCCAACAACCGGCCTGCCGGAATGCAAAGAACACACTTGTGTGGGTTCAAGCGGATTTGATATTTGTGACAACACAGAAAAACTTGCTGGAGGTCATTAAGGTGGTATGATCTTTTCCAGGAATGAGCCGTAAGGTCATCAAGATAGACTAGCAGGATATGGACCATGTTGTGAAAACAGTAGGTCATGGCCCGCTTGAAGGTGGCACCAGTATTTTTGAGGCCGAAAGGCATGACGCGATAGGCAAAGGTGCCCCATGGGGTGGTAAAGGTTGTATTGTACTGATCCTCCTTACGGATCTGAATCTGGTTGTATCCGGAAAAACCGTCCATGAAATATAGGACTTGATGCCCCGCACACACATCGATGAGCTGGTCAATAAATGGTGTGGGGAAGTTGTCTTTGGGACGGGCGTGGTTTAAATCGCGGAAGTCAGTACATACTCTAATGGTGCCTTGTTTTTTGTTAACAGGAACGGGGTTTGAAACCCAAGTGGTATATGCAATAGGATAAATGAATCCTACTTTGCGAAGTTTCTCAACCTCTGCTTTAACAACGGGGAGCTTTGAAGGATGAATGGGGTGTTGTTTCTGGAGAACGAGGGGTACATCTGGCCATGTGTCAATGTGGTTCTCTATAATAGTGGGGTCAAGACCAGACATTTTAGTATAGGACAAGGCAAATACATCATGAAACTCTTGGAAAAAAATTTTGTACTCTCCAATCTCATACTCATTGCAGGATGCTCCTAAGGTAATGATTTCAAGAGCACCAGGTGGGTATGAGATATCTATGTGGATGACAGGTGAGATGTTGGCCATGTTACCTTCCTCAAAGGCCTCAGGAGCAGGAATAGGATCCTTAAACCAGTTGACTTTGGTAGGAAGGAAATCTTTGGACTCAACCGCGAATTGGGTAGCTGTGGTAGAGGAGGAGTCTTCTAGGATGAAATAGGAATGATGGTGCATGTCATCCCAGGGATAATCCGAGGCAGTGAGAGCCTCAAGAATCTCCTCATCATTGCAGAAATGTTGATTCATCAAATTGGTTAATGAGGGAGTGGTAGTCGAAGAGATCATATAAATGGTGTTAATCTCTCCAGATGGGGATGAGACCAGGGGGTGGATCTCCTCAATAGTGGGGGGTGCCATCTCAAGGTCCAAATTATTCATCTCATAGAGAGCTGCTCTATAATCTGGGAGATCAGGACAGTGATGTGAGTAATGGTTGTAAACACTGCATTTTGCACAAGGGTGGTTGGTACGCAGGGATTTATAACGAGGCTTAGGGGTTGGATCGAGTTCGACAACCGAGATGTTGGGTTCATCGTCAAGCATTTGCATGTGTTCCTGTAATGCAGGTAATTGTGGACATTGATGAGTCGGATGGCCTAACTCATCACACAATGAGCATTTGGGGGGAGCACGAAACATGGGGGGGTTTTACTTCCTTGGGAGGGGGTATAGCAGTGTATGGTTGTGGGCCTCTGCCCCCAGTGGACTTGATAAGAGGAAGGGGATTCATAGATGATGAAGGGGTACTAACACTGGGAGGTGGTTGACTAGTAGTGGCAATGGGTTGCACCAGTTGAAGGACAAAATTTGGTGTTAGTGGGGGAACAGGAGGCAAAATATACCACATGGGTAATCCTAAGGTTAACCCGGGGAGACTGAGAGTAGCCATAACCGGGGCGCTTACTACTCCCAAGGGAGGGAATAGGAAGGGGATTGTGTGGATGGGTGTAACACCAATGTGACTAGGTACCAATGGTGGCTTGGGTAACAAGGGCGGTTGATTGTTGGGTATTTGTGTATTGTGGGAAAGGGTACATAAGTCAGATACTTCGAGCGCAGGTGACGGGGGAGGAATGGATTGGAATGTTGAGGTCATCAGCATATCTGAGTAAACTCTAGGTCCCATGGAGGAAACAAACGAGGTAGTTGCACCACCAACAGGTTGTTCAACCATGGGGAGAACATTCTCGGGTACAGCGGGGGCATTTGGATCGTAATAGGTGAGTTGGTCGACCTTGACCACGCATCCGTCATGGGGGAACATCATGGTACAAAAAATGGATGAGGTAACTGCCCGCATGGCATACATGTAGCTACGGCCAAGTAAGAGGTTATAATCAAGTTGGGCATTGATGACCTCTATGTCAATGAGCACGTTTTTACTAGCCAACTGGACGGGGATGTTAGCTAAGAGACCTTGGGGTTGAGCCGAACGACCGTCGTAGGATCGCAACACGGTGGTGGACTGCTGGAGAGTAGGAGATCCCAACTTCTGCCAAACGAATGTGGACATAACGCATGTAGAGGCACCTTCATCAATAATTCACTGATGGATGACAAGATTCTGAATGGAAACATAAACTTGGAACGCTAAAGTGGAAGGTAGGCGTGGTTCGGATTGGTCCAAATCGAAGGCCATCAGTTGTGAATCATCTGATTCAATAGCACCAATGGCGGAGACTAAAGTCTTGCACTGTGAAGGACAGTTTTTTAAGACTTCTAATGCAGACATGGCTGCAGGAAACTGGGCTAAGTCATCTACAATGTTGTAATTTGACACAGCACGAGCATTGGGATTATTGTTGATGCGATGAAGTGGGAAGCGAGGTCCTTTGGGGGTGCCATCGAGTGGAGTCAGAGGTATGCGTAGTGTCTGATCAGTGGGATGAGCGTTAGTGTTTTTGTTGGCGGGAGAGGCTTCAGGGGTGGAGCCATATTGGTTTCGATGGGTTTGGAGGTTGACGTCAGCAGATGACATCATTAACAAGTGGTGGGTACCTGAGTCTAACATGGGTTGATCAGGAGCGGCATAAGTGATTTGTTGTTATTGTGGTGGCGCGTTGACTTGAGGGGGAGCCAACGACTGAGTGTTCACTATGCCTTGGGTTGGTAAGGGGTTTTGTAGCACCAAAGGTTGATGCTGAGGTGGTGAGGGGTTGGGTGGTGCTTGAGGAGCCACGTGCCCTTGGCGATGGGCATCATCAGTCTAGAGTGGTCGAGCTCACTCCAAATGTGGGAAATAATGTGTGTAGTGGCCATAGACCCTGCAAATAGAACAAGGATGGTTTGTTCGTAGATTAGGATTTTTGGCCTGTTTGGGCGGCCGATCAGGGTTTTGGTTGGCAGGTGCCGCGTTATTGTTGTTTGGGGGATTGGGAGGTTGACCACCTTGGTTTGGAGAGGGGTTGTTCCCACGGTTACGACCTTTGCCACGGTTTTGCTAGCCCTATTGGTGCTAGTTTTTTTGGTTCTGCTGCAGATTCTGTTGGGCGTATACTTGCCCTTAGGCAGCAGGTGGGTTCTGGGGTTGTGCAGGTGCGGGAGCAGGCTGCGGTGGATAATAAGTAGGTGGAGGCTGCGCAGGTGCTGAACCTTGTGGGGGTTACTGATATGTCTGCGGAACAGGTTGGGGGTTTGCCGCAGGGGCTTCCTGTGGCAGGTAATAAGCATGTTGGGCTTGAGAGGGCACTGGAGCTGGTGCAGCCTGTGGGTGGTAATATGGATGAGGTGCGACCAGGGGGGGCGTAAGCGGGGCACGCATGACCAAAGCACTGAAGTGGACATTAGGGTCCATGGGAATGGTGGTGATGTGCCATAGGAGCATACGAATTGGTTGCTCCGGACTATGATGTAGCCCATGAAAGGTCGGGGCCATGGCTAGGACGTGCTATGGAAAAGGGTTGGGGATGCGAGGTAACACGGCTAATGATGCCGTCTGTGGCATGGGATGCCCCTGGCACATCATGTTGGGAGGAATTGCCGCGAGGGGTGTCAGGGATGATGGTATATATATAACCCGATTGGGCGTAAATGAGGTCAAATTGCTGGGCTTTGAGGATGGCCTCTTCTTCGGACTGGGGTCGTTCGGATGCCACATCCTTGGCAATGACAGGAAGGAGGGATTTTAGAAACCAATCTAAGAAGATACGGTCGTCTAACTTGATTTTGCAGAGGCTGCGGCATCGACGCCACTCATGAATGTGGTCAATGTTGTGGGTAGCCGTGTTTTGTCTGGAAGATAGTAGGATCTCAACTCCCGCGTCATAGTGGACAGGTAACTGAAAGAACTACAAGAAAGTCGAGGAAAGGGAAGTAAAGGTGGCATGGGTCCCATGGGGTTGCTCGATGTACCACTTAGTTGCAGAGCTAGTGAGGGTGCGCTGTAACAGACGGAGGCGGACAGAGTCGTCCACTATGGAGTTGGAGGAACACTATAGATGGAAGGACATAATATGGTTCTGGGGGTCCTCACCTGCCTTGCCCTCAAACTTAGGTATGTCGGAGGGGAGCTTGGTGGGCATGTGAGGCCATGCAGGGTCGTGTCTGATCGGATCATTAGTCAGTCTAGCTAGGTCAGGAAGGTTGAGACTAGCCATGAATGGAAAACTAGTAGAAGGATGTGATATACTAGTGGGTGTGACCATGTTCGGGCCAATGCCCCCAAGTGGAGGGGCTGGGTTTGGGACGTTGCCCCCAAGTGGAGGAACAAAAGTGGTATGGGTTGGTCCTGCACTGCCAAGGGCAGTGTGAGTCACTGATGGAGTGGGAATGGGTATGCCAGCTACTGGAATGGGTGTGGTGATCGCAATGGTAGATGAGGGCCCCATCGAGGGCATGCCCAAAGCAGGTGTGGTAGCTGGTGTGGTGGTGGATGCTCAACCAATGGTCCCTACAAAGAAAGGGGTGGAAGTCACGCCAGCCATGGGACTGGTTGGTGCAGTGTAAATGGGGTTCTCGGACTCTGCCTCAGAATCAGAGGTAAAATAAGGGGAGTCAAGATCAGGTGACGGAGTTCTATGCCGGTGACGAGTGGAGTCAAGTGACAAAGCTCGAGATCTATTATGAGTGGTATCAAGTGATGAAGATCTATGTCTATGACGGTGGTGTCAAGTGAACCATGCTGTGGGGCTCGCCCCGGAGGTGCCGAGAATGTCTTGGGGACTCAATGGTGACAGATGGTGTCAAATATCGGGGGGTTGTGTTGAGTGAAAAAATAGCTCAAAAACCCTAATGCAACCGAGTGTGCAGAAGGAGAGCTCAAAACATATGGCACTCAGGCCAACAACCAACTCAAAACACCTACTGTAACAGCTATGCTACAATAAGTGGAGTATCAACAGAAATGGTTAGAATACCAACAAGCAGCAGGTTTCCTAAAAAATAAAAATAGTGGACTCGCTAGACCAAAAGAAGGTAAGGGAGCATGCAAACACTTAGCTAAATAATATTCTGACTCAACTAGACATATCGTCTGCAAGGTGATGAAATCCAAGTCAGACAATATGGATAGTAGATCCAAGTGGCTAAAGATATCCCCCTACCGAGAGGGACATCGGGTAGTCAATCCTAGAAGAAAGGCAACTAAGATACCCCATTCATGACACGTCCAGAAAAGGTGAATCAAATGTTTGGTTCTATCGCCGCGGTATCCCCATACGGGTGATACCCCGAGAACTGCGAAAGGTAGCCTTCGGTTACTGAATGGAGTGCAGTATTCCACTCAGGCCTCCGGAACCAGTCTGGCGAATTCAACCCTCCTAGGGGAGAGGCCCTCTGATAAACTGGTTGTGACCGTGCCAAAAAATACTAGGGAATTTTGGTTCTTTAATGGACAACAGCTATGTCTCAAGTGTAAGCAACTGAGGGGTTTTATTTGGATGCCTATCCCCCCGATCCTACCTAACTACAAAAATTCTTATGTGTTCCCCAAGTGGGGTTAGAATGTTGGTTGTGTTAAGTAGTATTTTAGGGCTCAGTTGAATTAGGTGAAAGAGTGTGTGCGTGTGAGATGATGAACCCAAGTAAAAGTTCCACGGGGTGGGCAACTTTCTAACTAAAAATAAACATATAAAATTTAAACTTTGAAATGCAAAATTTTCTCTTTTTAATTAAAATACGGAAATTTTAAAAAATATTCTGTAAATGGAACAGAAATAAAATTGTAGAAAAGGCTGTAGGGAAGTATGGCTGCAGGTAGGACATATGGCTATGCAGGTGTAGAAAATAGTGCAGCAAATTGTTGGGTTTAAAACAGGAAAAAAGTGCAGAGAACAGATCGCGGGTCTGTGGCAAATCTGGGCAGTTGGACTGCGGGAAACAGCTCAATAGTCGTAGACAGGTTGCGGGATTTTGGCCGAAAGATGCAGTCGGACCATGGGAAACAGGTAGAAAGCTACAGGCGGGTTGCAAGAAAATGGTTGAAAGCCGCAGGCGGGACGCGGGAAAAAGGCCGAAAGATGCAAGCAGGTTGCAGGAAAAATGGCTAAAAGCCGCAAGCGGGACGCGGGAAAATGGCCGAAAGCCGCAGGTAGGATGCGGGAAAAGGGCCAAAAGATGACGGCGGGTTGCAAAAAAATGGCTGAAAGCCGCATGCAGGAAGCGGGAAAATGGCCGAAAGACACCGGCGGGTTGCAGAAAAATGGCTGAAAGATGCAAGCGGGTCACGGAAAAAAGGGTTCACATCCGCAGTTGGACCGTCCCAAACAAGCTAATAGCTGCGGTCGGATCGCAGGTAACAGATTGAAAACCGTCGGCAGGTTGCCAGAAATAGTCTTAGAGTCGCGGTCGGATCACAGGTAAATGCCTGAAAGAAACCATCGAAACACAACTACAGGGAGTAAAAGATGCGGTTTATGGCAGTCGAAAGGGACAGCCGAACATAAAAATATTGCAGAAAATTAAAAATGTTTAAAACTTTAAAAACTATAACCAGAAATTCAAAGGAACACAAGGGGAGTCGCCAAAACTGTAGCCAGGGTTTTCACCCCAGCTTGTGCAAATGAGCACCTACTAAGGAGAAGGGACTGCTTAATAGCAGTTCAAAAAAATATTAAATGAAAGACAATACATTAAAATGGTAATTATTCTAAACATGTGCATAAAACAGAAAAGACAAGATAATAAAAAGGGTTTTTGTATTGATTATACCTCCAATGTGAAGGTTGGTGAAGCTCTTGCAGCAGTCCAGGAGGGTTGCTTCCAAGCTTCCAGCTTTTCTCCTTTCTCTTTCTCCAAAGGGTTGGAAATGGGCCAAAGGGGCACTCAAGGGTGAAAGTAGCTCAAGGGTGAGCTAGGGTTTCAAGAGTGATTTTGGCAGAGTAAGGGTGTATTTGACTGTGGATATGAAATGAGGAGTCTCCATCACCTATTTATAGGTTTTTAGTGGTGGAGTGCTGGCCCATGGTTTTGGAAACCATATGGTTTAGGTCACCTGTATAGGGTTTTTTCCTCCTTTTTTCCTCTTCTTCCTATTTTTTTATATTTTTTATTCCCTTTTTAGAGGGTTTTTGCTATTTTGGAGGAATTTTGGATAATTTTGGGGGGGAAAGGGTTTTTTTAGCCTTTTGGAGGCTTTTTTGATGGTTTTGTGGCCTTTTGGAGGCTTTTTAATGGGATTTTAAGGTTTTGAAGGAAAATATGGTATGAAATATGGACAAATGAGTCATGTAATGGAGTAGATAAGGTAGTGAGCACTTTTTGGGTGTTAACAAAATTTTTTATTTTTTTATTGATAATGAGATAATTAGTTTTAATATTAATGTTCTTAAAAAAATATTATTAATTTCATTAATGATATTAATTTAATATTACAAAAGTAAAAATGTTAACATTAATATTAATATTACTTTTTTTTAACATTAATATCAATATTAATGTTTTCTAACATTAATATTGATATTAATCATTGTGGAGTCCTCTTTGGCTCTGACAGAAATAGACAGAAAAATTATGCATGGGGAATCGGTATGAGAACTAACAACAACATAGAATGGCTAGCCCTCATTAAAGGTTTAGAGATTGCAAGGGATGAAGGTATCAGGGACTTAACAGTTTGTGGCGATTCAATGATAGTGGTCAGGGACGCTAGGAACTTGAGTAAGAACAGAAAGAAACCAACCTCCAAAGTTCATAACCTTCTCAAGTGCTTGGCTAGTGATTTCAACACCATTTTTTTTGCATATCTTGCGTAACAACAACCAGGATGTAGATCTGATGGCAAATAAGGGAACAAAATTGAATCATGGTATTCTTTCTAGCAACGATAAGATGATTTACAAGGTTTAGATAGCTTGTCTCTAGTCACTTGCTATGAATCTTCACTTAGAATGGACTTCCATTTATCTCTATTTGACCTTTGGATAAAAAAGAATGAACAAAACTATAGTTCTTATCTTTGGCTCAATAATTTGAAGGATGATCACACGCTCCAACCATGTGATCTTCACATGGCAAGTAAGCCACATCTTATCCCAGAAGATGCTAGAAGTAGGTTCCTCTTTATATTGAAAGGTCGTGTATGGATAATCTCCATTGTAGTGATTTATCTCAAGATGGAAGGCTCTTGTTTTAATGGTAAACGCAAGGCCCCTTGGCTCTTGAATGAGAATTTTGGTGACCCCAGGCCGAATCGTCAGTGGGGAATGCAGAAAATCCCCTATTACGGTTTCTCTATCCCAGATTATAGGAAACGCTTACCTTCTTAGCCTGGGGAACAAGAGTGTTTGGAGTGTGAACGCCATCGAGTTAAGGCCCAGACTTGTGGAAGTTTCAAGCAGGATCAGGGCAAGTTTTTTGTTGATCAATGGTTGGATCAGTGCAGAGAGTTTAAACCAATTTTGAAGAGACTTAGGGTATGGTAGCCACACTATCTGTGGAGGACAACCACTTGACAGTCCTAGACACGCAAATTCCCCTTCTGAAAGATGAAAATAAGGACATCAAACAAGCATTGCAGCATTTGCACGGGATGGAGTAGTCAGAGTATAGGGAGGTTCAAAATTGTATTAGCATTCTCAATGAGAAGGTGGATGTTCTCAATAGTAAGGTGGCAGCCTTGGAAGGTGGTTGCCCATGTCAAAATCTGGACATAATCTCAAAACAGACTCGAGCGGTCCGTGAAATAGCCAAGGAAACACAGAATATTGTCGGAGATATGTGCAAAGAGATCCTGGAACTCAAGGTAGAGTTGTTGCATCAGGAAAAAGTTAGAAGCATGGAGGCTGGAGCCATGGAATCTTCGGTTTAGAAATATCCCATGAACCAGTTTCTCTTGTAGAATCTGCGTTATTACATCTAACTGCTTGCAGAAGTTTGCCAACATTTTGTTTCTCCTTTTTGTAATAGTCTAGCCTAGGGCATATAGTTACGATAATTCCTAGTTTTTCCCACTGATATGCTGTAGTTATTTTTTGTAAAAGATGACAGTTTAGACATGGCAACACTCATCTATCGAGATGCACCATGGTCTTATACTTTGTACTCGGTTTCTATCTTCTTATTTTAATACAAAATTCTCAACCATTTTCGTAAAAAAAAATTTATTAATATTAATCATTGCTATTATATTTTATTTTTATTTTTTTCAGCAAAAAAAAGCGTACTATTGTTATTTATATATATATATATATATAAAATAGTACAATGATGAGCCAAAAATCACAGTTCCGGCTAGTGTCGAAAAACCATATCAATCTTGTCTAATGCAACCCAATATACAAAAAAACTTTAAAGCTCTGCGAAAAATCCACCATAATATGATCATCCTACACAGCTATCAGTCCAAAAAGTGGACAGAACCTTGAGATTCCATCTTGGAATCCAAGAATTCCTCCCAAATCAGTCAACCTTCTTCAGTATCCAATGCCTGTTTTGAAATTTTGTCTGCCATAGAGTTGTTCTGCCTGTAGATATGTTGAAGAGAAATGAAAGGACAAAGATCAAATTCATACCGAATTCGGTTGCACCAATGAAGTAAAGAAGTCACATGTGATTTGTAATCACCCATGGCCCATTTGATCGTGACCCGAGAGTCTCCAAAATTTTTTACTTCTGCTAATCTGAAGAAATTTTCTACTTTGAGAATCATCCATAGTGCCAACAACTTAGCCTTCATATTATTCCCTTTGCCACAGTTAAGCCTGAAAGTAAAGTAGTGATCTTGATTAAGGAAGATGACACCTCCCGCAGCACAATGACCCAAAACAACAACCCCGTCAAAAATTAATAAAGGCTTGTCGACCTGAAAATTCAATATCCCCACTTTTGTTTGTTTATTGATTACTTGCTTCCTTTGATAAATGGCTAAAAACTTCAGACTGGAATTGCACGCCAACAAAATATTTGGGGAGATGTCTTCCAAAAAAGCAAGATTTTTGATGTGCCAAACAGTCCAACATATAACAACCGAGAGGATATTTTATTTTATTATATTGTAAATAACTGTATAAATATTTTTTATTATTTTAAAATTAATAATTTATATTTTTAAAATAAAATGTAAATATAAATTTCGGAGAAATATTATATTATTAAATTATTTTATAAAAATATAATTTATTTTCTATAAATTATAATGATAGTATAAAAAAAAGGATAAAGGCTTAATTTAAGCATTCCTATTTGCAATCCAATACAAACTTGGATAACATGGCCAACAAACATTAAGTTTAATACTAACAATTGAATTTCTCATTTCACAATCTTTAACATATATTTTTTATTATTAATTTTAATTTGTGTTTGCATTTATATATATATATATTTTATTATTATTAACCATGGTTGACTTTGGTTGACCTTGGTTGACCTTGGTTGACTTTAGTTGACTATGGTTGAATTTGGTTGACTATGGTTGAGCATCGTTGACTATAGTTGACTTTGGTTTACCATGGTTGATGTTACTTGACTTTGGTTGACTGTGATTGATTTTGGTTGACCAAAGTTTACTTTCATTGACTTTTGGTTCACCATGGTTGAATTTGGTTGATCATGGTTGAATTTGGTTGACCATGGATGGATTTGGTTGACTTTGGTTTACCATGGTTTACCGAATATCTATCAAGCCAATGGAGTAAGCTTGCAATATTCTAATCTGAGGGACAAAGGCAGGTAGTTCATAGGTGCTTCTGTTAGTTGTAAGCTCATGTGTCAAGTTGGTTAGTTAGTTGAGTCAATGGTCCTAAGTTAGTTGAGTTAGTTGTTGACTATATCATTAGTTGATCCATGGTTTACACTGGCCCATAGTATTAGCCAGTGGTTTTGGTCTTATGTGAAACTATATATGTGTGTGCTTAATAATGGGAAGGCAATCAATATGCATGTTTATGTTTCTAATCTTTATGTTCTGTGTATTGCAAACTTTATCATGGTATCAGAGCTGACGGCTTGATCCTTCATTTTTTGTTTTTGGGTAAGCCTTTTCAGAAGTTGGAGAGCACACACACATGGCTGGAAGTTGCAGCATGGGACGAAGATGGAACACTCGGGCCACAGAAATATTTAAAAAAAAAAAAAATTCTACCCTGAAGGGAGGCTGTCGCACCCTGCCTGAAGGAAAAGAGTGACGTCTCACCCTGGTTGAAGGAAAAGTGCGACGGTGTCACACCTTGCTTGAAGACAGACTGCAACGACATTGCACCTTGGCTTAGGACAACCTGTGACGACCATCACAATCTTGCTTGAAGGAAAAGTGCGACGACAACTTGGACTTATAAAATTTTGTCCGTCGCACCCCATCAACGCACTGTGTTAGTTAGTAAAGTGTGACGATCAGTTTAACAGCTGTCATACTCCATGGAAAGCATTAACATGAAGCTGATCTCAGGTCCAATGCTAAACGGAAAGAATTATGAGTTCTGGTCTATCAAGATGCACACCTTTCTCCAGCTCAACAAGTGTTGGGACATAGTCGAAAAGGAGTTCACATAACCGGCGGCAGCTACTGTCACTGCTATGTCGATTGCAAATAAGAAGGCCCTTGAAGAAAATAGAGATCGGGTTCTCACTGTGAAGTGGTTGATCGAAAGTTGCATTGAAGAGTCCATTTTCTCGTGGATCGCTGGAGCTACGACTGCACATCAAGCATGTAATCTTCTCCAATCTGCATACAAAGGTACAGATCGAGTCAAAACGGTAAGACTCCAAACCCTTCGAATCCAATTTGAAAGTCTTAAGATGAAAGACACAGAGACTGTCGCTTAGTTTATTACTAGGGTTTCTGGGTTTGTCACGCAATTCCAAACCTATGGAGAAGCCCTAGAGCATAAGGGTATTATTGAAAAGGTACTTCGATGTCTCACTATGAAATTCTCTATGGTGGTTACTGCCATATAAGAATCTAAGGACCTTTCGACGTTCACTCTAGAAGAGTTAACAGGGTCCCTTTTGTCTCATGAAGCTAGACTTAGTTAGGAAGATGAGTCTCTGTCTCATGCATTTAGCACTCAGACTTCTTTCAACATAGGTTGAGGTCGAGGAGGCAGAGGACGACGTAGAAGAGGAAGGAGTTCTAATTCCACAGAGGATAGAACTTCCCATGAACACCATGAACACACAGATCGCTGTGAACATAGTCATAACCCTCAGAACTAGAGAGGAAGAGGAGGCAAGAGATGGAATAATAGGTCCAATGTTTAGTGTAACTACTGCAAGAAATATGGCCACTATGAACATGACTCCAGAAAGAAGCAAGTAGATTAGAAAAGTGGCAGAGCAAATGTCTCAAATGTTGAAAAACATTCGTCAGAAGTTATGTTTCTGTCATACCAAGCGACTGAAGCAGAACATCAATCAGATGTATGGTTGCTAGATAGTGGATGCATCAATCATATGATAGGTAACAAATCATTTTTTTCTGACCTAGATCCATCTATTGAATCAAATATCAAACTGGGTGATCATCATCTCGTTCCAGTTCAAGGCGAAGGTATTGTTCCTATACTTACCAAATATAATGAGAAGAAGTATATAAATGATGTATTCTATGTTCCAAATCTTAAGGTTAATCTAATCAGTGTGGGTCAAATGATTCAAAATAAATATGATGTTAGGTTCTTTTATTCCTACTGTGTTGTCTATGACAAAGCCCCTAGTAGAAGACTCCTGGCCAAAGTAGAAATGACCAAGAATAGAATTTTCCCACTCAACCTGAGGAGTGATATCCTCTCACAGTCATATGCTCATACTGTCTCTAGTCAAGACGAAACTTGGTTGTGGCATTGTAGGTATGGTCATCTACCCTTTCAGAGTCTCTCTCATCTGCAAAAACAACCCATGGTCAAAGGATTACCAGTCATGAATGAACAGTCAAGTTCTTGTGAAGACTGTATTTTAGGGAAACACCAAAGGGATAGCTTTCCCACTTCTACAAACAAAGCCAAAGAACACCTTGAACTTGTTCACACAGACCTATGTGGACCCATGCAAGCCCAGTAGATAGGAGGTGGTCTGTATTTCCTAACATTTATTGATGATAGCAGGAAAGTATGGATTTACTTTCTCAGACATAAGTCAGAAGCCTTCTCCAAATTCAAAGAGTTCAAAGCATTGACTGAAAACTAGTCAAGTAAACCACTTAGAATACTTAGATCAGATGGTGTAGGTGAGTATGTCTCTCATGATTTTGTAGAGTTTTGTAAGCAGCATGGAATCCAGCATCAGTACACCACCAGATACACTCCACAACAGAATGGAGTTGCAAAACGGAAGAATTGGACCATCATGAACATGGACCGAAGTATGCTGTCATACAAGAAGTTATCTGATGATTATTGGGAAGAAGCAGTTGCATGTTCAGTATATCTACTGAAGAAGTCTCCCACAGTAACTGTCAAATACAAGATACCTAAAGAAGCATGGAGTGGCACTCAGATTAGTGTCTCACATCTCAGGATCTTTGGATGTGTTGCATTCGCACACATACCTGATGAGTTAAGAAAGAAGTTGGACAAGAAGAGTGAAAGGTGTATTTTCACAGGTTATAGTGAACAACATAAAGCCTATAAGCTATATAATCCTATCACCAAGAAAGTAGTGGTGAGCAGAGATGTCAAATTTATGGAAGATAAATGCTGGACTGATACAACAGACATTTAGTAGGAAGACAGTCTAGAAGCACCAGAACCACTCAGAATGCCCAGACTTGAAGTACAGCAGCAATAACAACAGGAAGGAACACCAGCAGGCAGTCCACAACAGAACCAGAGAACCAAAAGGTTAAGGGAGTTATATGATCAAACTCCTGTCATTGAGAAGAATCAGACTTGGGATCTAGTTGATCTCTCATCAGATAAAAGTTGCATTGATGTAAAATGGGTCTATAAGACCAAGTTGAATGAAAAATCAGAGATAGAAAAGTACAAGGAAAGGCTTGTTGCAAGAGGTTTTGCACAACAATATGGTGTAGACTATGAAGAAACCTTTGCTCCAGTAGCAAGGATGGACACCATCAGAGCTGTACTTACAATAGAAGATCAAAACCAGTGGCATGTTTACCAAATGGATGTGAAATTTGCCTCTATCAATGGCATACTTGAGGAAGAAGTCTATGTAGATCAACCACTTGGTTATGCTGTCAAAGTTCAAGAAGGCCTTGTATGGTCTCAAACAAGCTCCACGAGCTTGATACAATAGAATTGATTCTTACCTCATCAAAAATGGATTCAATAGAAGCAACAGTGAACAAACTATGTATGTCAAAACAGATCAGGAAGGTAACATTTTACTTGTTTGTCTTTATGTTGATGATATGATCTATACTAGAAATTTGATGCTTGAAGACTTTAAGATAGTCATGAAAAAGGATTTTGAGATGACTGATCTTGGTCTTATGAAGTTTTTCCTTGGTATCCAGTTCATCAAAGTGAAAATGGGATCTTCATCTGTCAGCATAAGTATGCTACTAACATTCTGCAGAGATTCAGAATGGAAAAATGTAAACCAGCAGAAACCCCCATTGTTACAGGAACCAAGTTAAGCAAGAATGATGATGAACCAACAGTAAATTCTACACTTTACAAAAGATTAGTAGGCAACTTAATGTATTTAACTGCTACTAGACCTGATTTGATGTATGCTGTCAGTCTTATTTCTAGATTCATGGAATCTCCCCAAGACTCTCACTGGAAAGTTGAAAAAAGAATATTCAGATATGTTGCAGGTACAATTGATTATGGACTTTGGTACACTCAGTCACAGGACTGTACTCTCACAGGGTACACAGACAGTGATTTTGCAGGTAGTATTGATGATAGGAAAAGCACATCTGGTTATGCTTTCCATCTTGGTACCAGTCTTATTTCTTGGGCTTCTAAAAAACAACCCATTGTGAGCATGTCTTCAGCAGAAGCAGAATATATTGCAGCAACTACAACATCCTACCATGCAATTTGGATCAGAAGACTCTTGAAGGACATGAGACATGCAAAAACAGAACCAACAACCATCTATTGTGACAATAGTTATGCTATACAGTTGTCTAAACATAATGTATTTCATAGGAAGAGTAAACATATTGACACTCGCTATCACTTCATACGTGAGTTACTCAATAACGGAGAGATCAGTTTGCTTTTTTGTGGCTCTAAGGAGCAGCTTGCTGATATGTTTACCAAACCCTTGGGAACATCCACATTTGATTTTCAGAGGAAGCACTTAGGCATTGATAGTGTTGACCACACCATCCCACTTGAGATTAAGGGGTTGTTTTAAGAGTTGTAATATCATGTGTCAAGTTGGTTAGTTAGTTGAGTCAATGGTCCTAAGTTAGTTGAGTTAGTTTTTGACTAGGTCATTAATCGACCCATGGTTTACATTGGCCCATAGTATTAGCCAGTTGTTTTGGTCTCATGTGAAACTATATATATGTGTGCTTAATAATGAGAAGGCAATCAATATGCCCGTTTATGTTTCTGCTCTTTATGCTCTGTGTATTGCAAACTTTATCAGCTTCAACCAATGTAGTCCTGTGTGCAAAATACTATAGCCAAAGAAGAAGGTTGTGTCACCCGCGATTCCTAGCACCATTGCCTGCATGCAACTATTCTTAACGCAATACTTCATAGCCCATATTCAATCATCCAACACAATAATCCATGGAGAAGCCATGGAAAATTCCATAGTCGAAGAAGAGGCTATGGAACATTACATATAATTCGGTATAGATAGATGAAGTGGTTCATGGAATACGTGTATGGTCTTGCCACACTACGCCACCATCTCGCCACATTATGCTACCATTACATTTCAAAGCGTGGAGAGTGGAGAGAGAGAAGAGGAGAGTGGAGAGTGAGAAGAGGAGAGTGAAGAATGTAGCTTAATTTTATGATTTCTTGATAATAAATATTATATCTAACTCAAAAAAAGATGCATCTTAGTTAACTTATTTAATTTAAATCTTTGATTTCTGTGTACGATGAAGAATATTCGACTATTCAAGTTTACACTTTCAATCCACTCTCTTTTTTAGATTAAAATGAGATGACCGAATTATGGAGTTCATAATCTAGGGCCAGCCTTAAAGTGCCAACCCATTTAACTAAAGAGGAGGTAACATGTAGTTGAATCATAGACAAGAGCATGTGATTACAACTAAGTATGTAGAACAACTATCAGATAACTTGTTCATGGCACTTAACTTGGGACTTAATGTTAACTAACCACAAGTTAAATATCTATATACTAGTTTTAATCTGGTTACTAGTTTGACAATCTTTGTTGTAGGTCTACCAAAAATATTTGATGGTATGAGTTCATGATTGTATTTATGTAGGTTGTTTATAAATTCTAAAGAAACATAAGAACGAACAATTACAACATAACTGACACTAAACAATAATATATGGGTAATAAGAATGATACATTCAAGAAATATATATTTATATTTACCGAATTAATAGATATATAATTATGTATGTACCACTTCAATAACGATTTAGAAAATTGATTATGCATTGACAAACAGACAAACCATTCCTCCAGGAAGCAGCTTTCATTAAAATTACGAGGTCATTTCGAATCGGCAGAGTGGACAGGTATTGCCATAACACAACCATGTAGAAATGCATTTGGAATGGTAGACATGGCTGCACTGGAGTTGAGATGCCTCCTCACCCAATTTAAAATCGTTATAGCAAACAATGCAGGAAGAAGTGACAATATTATTATTTAATTGACGCTCCGAAATCTTAAATGCAGTAAATGCTGGAGGGGCTCCGGCTCTGTTATGATCGATCGTTGTAGTGGCCCTCTCTCTTAGAGAATGTAGCCTTCTCTCCAAGTCCTAATCACAACATAATAATTCTTCTAGTGTAGACCGCTCGTATATTGGTTCTTCTTCTTTCCTCAAATGAGGAATTGCATGAGTAGCTTCAGTTTCTTGAATCTGATGATTATCATTGCTCATCTCAACAACTTCTTTAGTTTCTTGAATCTGATGATTATCATTGGTCATCTCAGTTATAGCTTGTGTAGCCAGTTGATTCTGTGGATAGTGGTGGACTTCTTCCTTTTTTGTTGATATATAGATTGTAGTTGTTTTGGACATCGAGGAGATTTATTTTTGGATTATAAATATGTACATTGAACTCACATGTTCATGAGTTCATTTTTTGAGGATTATATACATGTACATTGAACTTACATATTTTGTATTTGCTTTAAATGATCTATTTTTTTTGTTAATTATTTAGCATATTTGGTGTGATAAATGTTTAGAATATGCTTTTGCATGTTTATGAATGTATGTAAATTATTAAATTTATGTATATATGTAGATGTAAAATTTATAGGAATGTTAATGATAGGAATGCTAGGAATGTTAAGAATGGATGTTTGGAAGTTTTGATAGGTGCAATCTAAAGTTGGGAAATGTTAATAATGAATGTTAGGAAATGTTGAATGTTAAAAATGAATGTTGAGAATGAATGTTATGGTAAGAATGAATGTTAGAAAAGTGTTGAATGCTAACAATGAATGCTAGGAAGTTTTGATAGGTGCAATCTAAAGTTAGGAATGATAATAATGAATGTTAGGATGTGTTGAATGTTAATAATGAATATTAGGAAGTGTTGATAGGTGTAATCTAAAGTAATGAGTAAGGTGTTGATGTATATGTAACTTTGGAATGTATTTCATCTAGGTATTTCATATATATTTATTGTACCCTTATAAGAGATGTGTTGTTCCTCTATAAGGAAGTGTCGTCATGTGTATTGACAAGTGTCGCAAGTGTGTGTACTTGCCGATGGGTTATTAAACCACCATGTGTGGGGTCGACCCTGAAATATATATTATATTGTGGATGTACCTAGCTAGACAAGTCGGCCCCATAGTGTAACTGGAAAAATAGGTTAAGTATAAATAGAGATCGAGAGATCTCTATTTGATCACTCGGAAACTCACACTTCTCTCACTTAGAAAGTGGTGCACCAGTGAGGAGGAGGATCATCTGCTACTAGGAGACTATCTCAATGTATTTTGGTTGTACTTTGGTTGAGCCATTGCTCTCTCTATTTCTGAGGAAGTTGTGGGGTTTTTCACCTTAGGGTTTTCCCCACGGAAACTCTGTGTCTCTTGTCTCATGATTTTGATTCTTATGATGCTTGTTATTCTTGTTATGATTGATATGCATTGATATACTATACATGTTATTCTCTCAGTAAAGATCCTAGAGTATTGTGAATTAATGCTCAAAAATCTGACATGGTATCAGAGCTAACTTGAGAAGAAGATATTGTGCAGTGACGGAAACTAGGGTTTCTTGTTTATTGGGTTTCTCTCCACAGATTTTGGAAAAGAAGTATAATAGATTGACTCTACTCATCAAAGATAATCTATCTGTCCAATCATAATTCAATTCTGAGCATTTTCAGATTTGGCCCTAAAAATTAGGGTTTCCTCAAAAATAGGAATTTCTGGAATCTGAAGACATAGCTGGAAGCTCCTTGCAAAAATCAAAGTTTAGAGCTTTGGAGCGAGATTTTTGGCTCGGTAGATCTCCAGGAAACTCAAACCCTAATTCAGAGCTCTCCTTAGTGAATCCGGGAAGACAGAAAGACAGTTTTGAAGGGTGTATCTTTGCAAATCTCAAATTCTGAATACACCAGGTTGATCAGCTCATCAAGCGCATCTTTCTATCCTTTCATAAAGTTGAAATTCATATTTTGAATTTTTTGGGTTTTTCTGACAAACCCTAATGCGGGACCAGATCCAGTTTTTAGCAATTCAAGTGGTAAGACCTAAATCTTTTCTATTTCCATTAGAAGTATTCTTTAAGATGTCTCACCACACCAATCTTGAGGATAAGCTTGAAGGGGCTGATAACTTCCAAGCCTGGAAGTATAGGATTGGGTTAATTGTGGAAGAGAATGAATTGGACTCATACATAAAAGAAGACATCCCTATCCCAGAGGATGAAGAGGCTAAGATATTGCATAAGAAGAACTTGGTCAAGGAAAATATAATCATTGCTAATTCTATCAAGGACCATCTCATCCCACATGTGTCATCTCTAAAGACACCCAAAGAAATGTTTGATTCTTTGACCAAGCTATTTGAAGGGAAGAACATAAATTGGAAGATGACCCTGCAGAACCAATTGAAAGGAGTAAAGTTTCAGAATGGAGAAACCATTTAATCTTATTTTTCTAGGGTCTCTCAGATTAAGGAACAATTGGAAGCAATGGATGAAATGGTGGAGAATGGTGAAGTTGTCATGACCACTCTAAATGGCCTACCCAGGTCATGGGATTCCTTTATTCAAGGAATTTTTGCAAGAAAGAAGTTGATCTCCTTCAATAGATTGTGGGAAGAATGTTCACAAAAAGAAGCAAGGCTTGTGGCCCGAGAAGAAAAGATGGGAAGTGAAGATCAAGCTCTCACAGTACACACCAAGAAAGGAAGGTCAAAGAGAGAGCACTCTCATGCCAAGAAATATTCACACTATCATCAACATAAAGATAAGAAAGATCTCAGATGCTTCACATGTAATGAGAAGGGTCATTTTGCTTCAGAATGTCCCAAGAACAAAAAGAACAACAAGATCAAGAAGAAGAAGGGCAACAGGAAAAGATATCATGCTCATGTTGCTGAAGATGATGAACCACCCAAGAAGAAGGCTAGAACAGAAAGTGACGATGATGACTCATCAAGCAAAGAAGAGTATGTTGTGATCTTTGCTCTCACAGGTACTATCTCTCATGGTTGTAATGATTGGCTTATTGATAGTGGGGCTTCTAAACACATGACCGGGTTTAAAGAATATTTTGTAAATCTATTTGAACATGAATCACCCCATAAAGTGAAACTTGAGGATGACTCTCAATACCCCATGAAAGGAAGTGGTGAAGCCTCCTACAACCTAGATTTTGGAAAATCCTTGAAGATGAAAGAAGTTCTTTATGTACCTGGGCTCAACAAGAATCTTCTCTCCATCTCTGCATTGGATGCAAAATGCATGAGGGTTGCATTTGTAGATGGCGAAGTCCTAATGTGGCCAAAGGGTAAAACTATGGATGATGCAGTAGTGATTGGAGAGCAAGAGGGAGGTTTGTATAAATTGAAGGGACAACCTGAACATGCCATGGTGCATGAATCCATGGAGCCAAGTGAACTTTGGCATAGAAGACTTGCTCATATGCACTATAGGGCACTTTCAATTACAAGCAAGGCTGTAGAGGGTCTTCCTGAAATCAAGACCAAACATGAAGGTGTTTGCAAAGGATGTGCAAAAGGTAAGAACATTAAGAAGGATTTCCCAAGCAGTGAAATCAAGGCAAAAGGTATCTTGAAAATTATCCACTCCGATGTATGCGGTCCGATGTCATCCAGTTCTCTGAGTGGGTATGTTTACTATGTCTCTTTCATTGATGACTTCTCTAGGAAGACTTGGGTTTACTTCTTGAAGAACAAAGATGAAGTATTTCATAAGTTCAAGGAATTCAAAACCTTGATGGAGAACCAAACTGATAAGAAGATCAAAACATTCAGATCCGATAATGGTGGAGAATTCACCTCAGGTGACTTCAAGAAACTATGCAGTGATTCAGGGATTAAGAGGGAGTTGATTGCTCCTTACAATCCACAACAAAATGGAGTTGCAGAAAGAAAGAACAGAACAATCATGGAAGCAGTAAGGGAAATGCTACATGACCAGGATCTACCTATGCATCTATGGGCAGAAGCAGCTAGGACAACTGTATATGTCCAGAACAGAACACCCCACAAGATATTGGACAATAAGACACCAGAAGAGGTCTTTTCTGGTAAGAAACCTGAAGTCAGCCATCTCAGAATATTTGGTTGTCCAATATACACACATGTCCCAAAGGAAAAGAGGACCAAGCTAGATCCTTTAGGAAAGAAGGGTATCTTTGTGGATTACAGTGAAAGCTCGAAGGCTTACAGAATATACTTTCCAGGGTTCAAGAAGATTGATGTCAGCAAGGATGTGACATTTGATGAAAACTCAGCATTCATCAAATCAAGAAAGACACCTATTGAAGATTATGAAGAACGTAAGGAAACTAGATTTCAAGACACTACCATGTCTGAAGCAATTCCAGATGTTGATCGTGAAATTGAAGATCCACAACAACCTGTAGATCCACCACGTGAGGACAACTCTCACAAGAGGAAACCTGCATGGGCTAGAGAGCTCATTCAAGATGCAGAGAGATTTGGCATTCTAGAAGAAGAACACAAAACAAAGAAGAGAACCAGATCACATGCAATCTATGTTTCTTTACTCTGTGATATCACGAACAAAGAACCTTCCAGTTATGAAGAAGTAGCGGAAAATAAAGAATGGAAGGATGCCATGGTCAAGGAATACCAATCAATAATGAAAAATACTTCCAAATAGATATACAAAATCAAGCATGTCGTAGATGGCAGCATAGAAAAGTACAAGGCAAGATTTGTAGCCCATGGCTTCTCTCAGAAAGAGGGAATAGATTATGAAGAAACTTTTGCTCCTATAGCCAGGTACACTTCCATCATAATAGTACTTGCCCTGGCTACAGCAATGAAATGGAAAGTACACCAGATGGATGTCAAGACTGCCTTCTTGAATGGTGTAGTTGAAGAGGAAGTATATGTGGAGCAGCCACTTGGTTTCAAAACACATGACAGGGAGTCATATGTGTGCATATTGAAGAAAGCCTTGTATGGCTTGAAGCAAGCTCCCAGAAATTGGTATGGTAGGATGGATAGTTTCCTATCTAGTTTGGGCTTTACCAAGAGTAAAGCGGATTCCAACCTTTACTACAAGGTTGAGGAAGGGAATCCTGTGATTCTGCTCCTGTATGTGGATGACTTATTTGTAACATGAGATGACAAATTGATTGCAGATACAAAGAGGAAGCTTACTGTTGAGTTTGATATGAAGGACCTGGGGATGATGCACTATTTCCTAGGTATGGAGGTGTGGCAGAGTACAGATGGGATCTTCCTTGGACAAGGGAAGTGTACTATAGATATCCTGAAGAGGTTCGGGATGATGGATTGCAAGGCCATGGCCACACCTATGGCATCGAATCTGAAGCTTCTATGTGATGCTTCATCTGAGCCAGTTGATGTCTCTATGTATCCTCAGATGATTGGGTCCTTGATGTACCTGACGAATACGAGACCAGATATTTGCTTTGCGGTGAACACATTGTGTCAGTTCCTAAAGGATCCGAGGAGTGTTCACCTAGTTGCTGTAAAGCATATTCTAAGGTACCTGAAGGGTACAGTTGATTATGGGCTCAAGTATGATGCGAATCAAAAGTTTAACCTACGGGGTTATGTTGATTCAGATTGGGAAAGTAGTGCTACAGATAGGAAGAGCACATCTGGGTGCTCCTTCAGTATGGGATCAGGTGTGATCTCTTGGTTTAGCCAGAAGCAGTCCTGCGTAGCACTGAGTACAGCTGAGGCAGAGTATGTTGCAGCCTGTTCAGCTAGCTGTGAGGTAGTATGGATTCAGAAGCTACTGTCTGAGTTATTTGATCTCCCGTTGGACGCTACTGGTATCTTATGTGATAACCAGAGTTGTGTGAAGCTGTCAGAGAAACCAGTGTTTCATGACAGGTCCAAACACATAGAGATCAAATATCATTATATCAGGGATATGGTGTAGAGAGGAGCAGTGAAGCTCCTGTATGTTGCGACGGACGAGCAGCTTGCAGATGTATTGACGAAACCACTAGCCAGAGTGACGTTTGAGTACTTCAGAGAGAGGCTTGGTGTTCTTCAGATCGATGACACTTCGAGGAAGAAGTGATGGAGACATTTGCTGAAGCCATTCCAAGCATGTTGGAAGGAGGATCCTTCACATGGATGTGGATGTAAGCATTGGATGATGAGCATCAGGATGATTTTCTAGTTTTTTCTCTGTATGATTAGTTGGATCATTTACATTTGTGTATATATGCATCAAAATGATGCTGGATATGATCAGTTGGATCATTTATATGTATATGTATGCATCATGTTGGATGCTGGATATGATCAGTTGGATCATTTGTATGTATTTTGCATATGCATCATGTTGGATGCTTGGACCATGTATCTATATATGTATCAGGTAGATACCATGTATGATTAGGTAGATCATGTGTGTTGATATATAAATCAAGTGGATACATTGTGTGGATCATGTATTTGGGTATGTATCAGGAGGATACATTATATGATCAGGTGGATCATGTATGATGATATGTATCAGGTCGATACTTGGTATGCATTAGGTAGATGCATTGTATGATTAGGATGATCATGATGACGAGCTTCAGGATGTTTCTCCAGATGATATGTACCAGGATGGTACAGTGATGATGATCACGATGATCATATGTATCAGGTGGATACATTACATAATCAGTTGGATTATGTGTGATGTAAGTGCAGAGCCTTTTCGACATGGTGGTAGATGTGTTCTCCCATGTGAGTTGATGTAAGTGCAGAGCCTTTCCGACATGGTGGCAGATGTGTTCTCCCATGGTCGTTGATGTAAGTGTTGTGAGCCTTTCACAGATGGTGGTAGGTTGGTCCTCCCATGCCGGTGAGTGTAAGTGCTGTGTGTGTGCATCTGGGTTGTGCTTCGTGATACTCTATGGCTATGGACAGGTTATGCAGTAGCATGTAAAAGGTCCTGGGAGATCCGATAGGTTGAGCTGTGTGCTCGTAATCAATCCTGGGATTCTTTTTCGAGGTTTTGTTAACTCACGTAATAAGTCCTGAGGATTCCATAGTATGGCCAGTGATGATGAAGACCTGCAGGTGGTGGGTCTACATCCAGTATGAAAAAGTACTGGCTCTGTAGAACTTCCTATGACGAGTAGATTCAGAGATTGGTTGAGATAGAAGTAGCAATGACAGTGACGATGACGGTGCATCGATGACGATGATCCAAAGAAGAAGACTTGTTCTAGAAGACCTGTGTCGAGAAATACTTTCCTAGTTAAGAGGGAGTGTTGATGTATATGTAACTTCAGAATGTATTTCATCTAGGTATTTCATATATATTTATTGTACCCTTATAAGAGATGTGTTATTCCTCTATAAGGAAGTGTCGTCATGTGTATTGACAAGTGTTGCAAGTGTGTGTACTTGCCGATGGGTTATTAGACCACCATGTGTGGGGTCGGCCCTGAAATATATATTATATTGTGGATGTACCTAGCTAGACAAGTCGGCCTCATAGTGTAACTGGGAAAACAGGTTAAGTATAAATAGAGATCGGGAGATCTCTATTTAATCACTCGGAAACTCATACTTCTCTCACTCAGAAAGTGGTGCACTAGTGAGGAGGAGGATCATCTGCTACTAGGAGACTATCTTAGTGTATTTTGGTTGTACTTTGGTTGAGCCATTGCTCTCTCTATCTCTGAGGAAGTTGTGGGGTTTTTCACCTTAGGGTTTTCCCCACGAAAACTCTGTGTCTCTTGTCTCATGCTTTTTATTCTTATGATGCTTGTCATGCTTGTTATGATTGATATGCATTGATATACTATACATGTTATTCTCTCAGTAAAGATCCTAGAGTATTGTGAATTAATGCTCAAAAATCCAACATAAGGAATGTTAAGAATGAATGTTGAGGGTCAAGAATGTTTAAAATGTTAAGAATGAATGTTAGGAAGTTTTGATATAGGTACAATTTAAAGTTAGGAATGTTAAGAATGGATGTTAAGTATGTTAAGAAGTGTTCATGAATGAATGCTAGGAATCTATGAGTTTGTTAGGATGTAAAATATTTTCAGTTTTGGATATGTAAATAAGAATGTTAGGAAGTTTTGATAGAAATATGAATGTTAGGAAGTTTAAGAATGTTACTAAGTCTTGATAGGTGCAATCTAATGTTTAGGAATTTGCAATCTAAGTTTTTATAGGAATTTTAAGAATGAATGAATGTTAGGTTTTAATAGGAATTTTAAGAATGAATGGATGTTAAAAATGAATGTTAGGAATCTTAGGAAGCTTTGAATGTTAGGAAGTTTTGATAGATGCAATATAATGTTAGGAATGTTAAGAAAGAATCTTTGTTTGATATATAGAATCTTGGTTTCAACATAAAACTTGAATTTCATATAAATGATAAATTGAAATTTGTATAAATGATTCATATTTTCAATTTTTAACTAATGATTCATATTTTCAATGTTTAGGTACATTTTATGCGGCTGAAATCATGGCAAATGAGGATTTAACGATTTTTTGTTTTTTAATCATAAGCAAAGATTACAAGATTGTAAAGCTTATGCTAAATTAGAGAAATGATTTTAGACAACAATTTGATGGTTTTTCATCGATTTGTTGTAAATAATTATTGCTCTAATTTAGCATAAGCTTCACAATCCTGGAATCCTTACTTGTGATTAAAAATCAAATGATTGTTATCTCCATTTGCCATGATTTCAGTTATGTGAACTTACACAAGTGATATTTTAAAAAACTCATGGATCATGTATTTATATGGATTGTTTAGCCCACCATAAAACTAGTAATGGATCAACCCAGCTTATGGATCAAGAATAATAATTTCCCATTTACTAAGTATATTAGAGAAGCATAAAATGGATGAGATGAAATCTAGCAGGTTTCTCGGTGATTCTTCACTTACATACTTCAGTGAAAAGTAAAGATTCGGGGCGGAGTGTGGGGACAGCCACATCCGTTATCTCATCCCTTAAGTGGTCTAATAGACATATGGGGACCCAAATAAAGTACCATACACTGAATTTAAGACGAAATTACACATTAAAGTTTTCATTACCAAATAATTTTTGAATTCATTTCAGCATACTAAAATACGATCATTTAAACTCTTATTCTAGTTCCCATTCAAGATCATAGACATAGTTTAAACAAAAAAATATATTGTACACAACATTTGACATGGACATGGACAAAAACATCGATCAATTAATTTTTGATATAATTAAAAACATCCCATTGGAATGCCGTCTTCAATTATCCATTCATGGTCATATTTGGACAATTTCCATTTTTTAGTTTTTAATTGTTTTATCGATGGAACTTGTACCAATTTTATTCGATATGCACATACTAAATGAATATATTGAAAACATATAACATCAGGTTCATAATCCTGAAAGTAGACATAATTTTCAGTCATATGGGTCTGCTAAAAAAAATAGCCCTTTAAAATGATGGATCCTCTCTCGTATGTATATCCGTTGTCATTGTAGTCCTCCAATAACTTCATCTTTCCTTCAGTGCATTGCATCAAATAATACTTCACATTTTCGTTGTTGTCTATAGGTGCAATCACAATGAAAACATCCCTTGTGCAAATTACAATTGGCATTAGGGTTTTTAAATCAATTAAATTGACTAATATACATGTATAAGGTGACAGACAAGAATGAACAATCGTCAAAACAGTTGTAAGATCATTAACTTCTCTAACAAGTTCTGAAATTCTGTCCCCATCAGATGATATTGCTATTTCTTCTGATTCTAATTCTTCTACGCTTGCTAGTGGCATTTTTCCTTTAGGATTAATCTCTGTGTTTCCAATGTTTTACGTAGTTTTTCGTTATGTTTTCACAAACTTATGTAGATTTAACATTTTCAGTGCAAATATGACAAAAGCATGATTGCTTTCTACTGTCAAATGCAAACACATTTTGGAAGGATTTTGTCTGAATAGAGTGAAAATCTCTAGTCCCATGTATGGTGCTAGCATCCTATGGTATTGATCAATTTTTATCTTGGACCCCAACAAGCCAAAAAAACCTACACAAATGACAACTTTTGATGTTAGTGTACATATACTTAAATGTTAGTGTACATTTTTTTAAATTGACAATTAATATAAATTAAAAAAATCGTGTACATACCTGTGCACATCTTTTGATTGTTGATTATAATCATGGCTTAGATGTAATTTACACCATTGGATAACCTCTGCAGCTGAATGAAATCGTACATAAGAATGGTTCATTTGCCATCTTCGAAGTGCTCTTTTTACGCATTCTCCTGCACCATCATGTTCACCTTTTCCATGTCCAGTTTCAAAAAAATTCCAACAATGTTTAATATTCAATGCTTTATGAAGTTGACATAACCAATAAAATGATCGCGAAGATTTAAATTGTCCCACACATCCATCCGACCATATCCAATGTTCATTGAATTTAAAGTCACATCCTTTTAGTGAAACATAGAAAATACTTTCAATACAATGCTGAACAAAATGTGTATCGTGTGTACGATCATCGCTGATATAAAAGTGATATTCTTTGATCACATCTCCATTGTCACACGTGCTTTCAATTCCATCAACATCTTGTTGAGAATGTCTATATAGAACATGGACAAATATCGAAACTTGGTCAGAATGATAGTATTCACTATGTACCTCTTTTTGTGTAGCAAATGTGTAGTTTTTTGCAAAATCAACCACTGACAAAATTGTTCCTGGTGGAAAAATTTCATGAGATTGTTTGAATTGAAGGTCTTTCCATCGTGCTCTATATGAATGCTTGGTGTATTTATAAATTTCACTTTCAACTTTCTTGATAAAATCTGTCACACATATTTTATCTTCTCACAAATCAATTCTTTTGGAATGTGCATCACTAGAACTTGTAGCATAACCGATGTATTCATATCTTCTCCAATCGATAGTCACATTTGATAGCGAGTGATCATTATCGATAGGATATTTATTGTGGAATAAGACCAGATTTCTACAACGATGACAATGTTTTCCATTGACACATTTTTTATTATAAAATACTTCATCGTGATTTCTCTCACATAGAGTTTGAGATATGAATTCACGTACTGTGGGTGGAGGTTGTGAATTCGTCCAAAACATTTTACCAAATTCAAGAAACATGTCGTAATATAATTGAAATTGCACATGATAACGACAACAACATTTGTCACGTATAGTAATAGGTCTAACATACCATGGTTTTTGTTGCACACATGTAGTGATTGACACATTAATTCCACGATGATCTTCCTTGAATTTATTGAATAATTGTACTTGTGTCATATCCATTATATGTATTGGACTGCTTTCATATACCCCTCGTGATACTCTTTTTTGTATCACATCTCTTGAATTTGGTGAAACTGGAGCATGTGTCAACCAATATTCCCGTACAATACCTTTAACACCTACTGCCATTCTATCTTTGTAAGGCTATCTACAAATAATTGCCCAACAAGCAAGTTCATCACTTTCATCTATTTGCTTTCTGAATTTGCTATGTTTGTATAATGTCTTTCTTGAGGTTCCAACTGCTTTTGCTAGTTACGTTGTCAAACCTTTTTGTTTAGTACTAGCTGAAACAATTGCTGTATGAATTTCTCTATGTGCAGCACTGATCGCTTTCTTCCTGGATTTTCCAAATTTTTTTATTGCATCACCTATATTTTCTATCACATTATGTTTCAATTTTGACTCTTTTGTCACCTTGTGAATACCCAAT
Organism: Larix kaempferi; assembly: GCA_027924585.1. Classification (NCBI taxonomy): domain Eukaryota; kingdom Viridiplantae; phylum Streptophyta; class Pinopsida; order Pinales; family Pinaceae; genus Larix; species Larix kaempferi. The sequence continues at coordinate 2,260,779 of BSBM01000626.1, forward strand.
AATGACATAGCACCTTCTAACTTCTTGCACACTAATAAATATCTCAAAATTTGTGCTTGTCCTGCTATTGAATAATCCTTCAGAACATCATCATAAACTTTTTGAGCACGATAACGTGCAGCATGTATGGGTATTTTTTTTCATATTTGTTCCAGTCAATGTTTTCTAGCATTTCATCATCAATGGTGAAAGTACCTATACATCAAGTTAAACTTAATTTAATATATATCCAAAAATACAATTCATTATAAAAAATGAATTTGGAAAATACATGATATATACATATTAGGTCCAATTTCTGGATCTTGAACTTGATCTTCAATATTGACTTCATTGACATTAGCATGTAAATCACTATTTACATTTTCAACAATGGTCTCTTCAACTTCAATTTGTTCTTCTTGTACTATATTTTCAATTTCCATTTCATCAACATTATTATGTAAATCTGTATTTATATCTTCAATACTTATCTCTTCCGGTTCTGCAACCCTTGCTTTTTTGGCATTATATCTAAGTTTTTGTTTTTTTCTATTAGCATCATCATCACGTTTACGATCACCTTTTTTTGAACGGTTTCTCTTACTGTCCATGATTGTTTAATATATAGATAATAAATTAAAGAATCATCACTTTATAGTAAAAATAATAATTTAAGATTTAAAAACAGTTATGAAATTTATAAAAATATGAATTGAAATTTACTTCACCTTATCAAAATCTTGTAATAGTTTTTTGAAGAAAAACTCCTTGGAAATAAATTTCCTTTGAAAAAACCCCTTGAAAAGAAATCTCCTTTGAAAAAAACCTTCTTGGAAAGAAATAAGAACTCCTTGACAATAAATCACTTTTGAAAAAACCCATTGGAAAAGAATAAGAACACCTTCTAAAGAAATCTTCTTTGTAAAAGCCACTGAAAAAATAACTTTTTTGAAAAAATACTTAAGAAAAAAACCTTCTTTGAAAAAACCACTAGAAAAATGCTTTGGAAAAAAAACTTCTTTGCAAAGATATGTTGGAAAAACCCTTGTAAAGAAATAAATCCTTTGCTAAAATATTGTGGGAAAACAACTCTTTGAAAAAACCCCTTTCAAAGAACTAAGAAGGAAAAATACATCTCCTTTGCAAGAATACCTTGAAATAAAAACTTCTTTGCAATTATATCATCTATTGCAGCAAACAGATCACACCCACAGTAAGCATTGGTTTCGGTTCAAACCCTAGAGTTGCAGTAAAAGCTAATAAGCCTTGAAACCCGAGCATATTAAATGGTTCGTTACAAACCTGAAACCGGTAAAGGTTAGAGTTATAGTCGTTGATGAGGTTAGTTCAGCCATTGACGAGATTCCAACCATGAACTTAGAGCCGTGAGCTTCAGCCCTAAATGTCAGAGTTACAATAAAGGCTAAAACAGAGCATAAAATGGAGCCATGAAGGGGGAAGGGCTCGGGGCGGAGGGGCCGTTGAGCGGAGCATACTTTTTTGAGTTGGCGGTGAGGAAAAGGGCATGGAAAACGACTCCCGATTTTTTTTTAAAATATCCGACCCAGGGGCCACCGTGGTCGTGGGCCCAGTCAACGGAGTTAAGAACTTCTCGCCTGAATGTAAATGTACAGGCAAGATAAGCTCAACCTAGTAATTCGACTATTTATTTCACAATTGAGTTGAACATACCCTTCCATGACAACTCTATTCAGACCAATGAATTAGTTGTGAAAGTTGGGAACTTGTGTTGGTCATTGAGGGAAAGCCATTGCCTCTACCCAAAAATGATATGGAAACACAACGACATGTAGAGGCCTACAAGATGCTTCGTTGCTATTGGTATTGCCGATGGACTAGGTATCTTTAACAACAATGAAATCTTCAACAAGAAGTTGAGTAGATAGAGTTAAAATTCCTTGGCATTGTATGTTGCATTGAGAGGAGCCATGGCCGCAAAAAATTGAAATACCTCATGACAAGGAAAACCGATCCCTCCACATGTTTTCGACTTTATGTGCAAAATCCATGTCAGTCTCTATAACTTTACCTTTCAATCAAGCAAATCGTTGTGGAATTTACCCAAAACGTCTTAAAGAAATAATAGAATTACCAAAACCTTGACGGTATAATTAAATTCCAACACTATTAAATTCATAACCCCATAGTGAATGATCTAGATTCTGTGCCGAGTGACCACGTAAAATAAACAGCATGGACAGAGGTAGCAGCCGTTGATTCAACAGCAGAATAGGTTTTTTTATGTGGCATCGCAAGCATTGCTCTAAGATCCAGCTCGCCACTTTGCATTGAAGAGGATGTCTTCGACAGATGGATCGATCCGCTGAAGCACCGCGAGGCTGAGGAGTTCATCCAAGTCATTGGTATACTAATTTGTTTTTCCTTTCTCCTCCAAGATGTTTGATAACTTCATGATGAACACAAATAAACCATGACGAGTTATTGTGATGTGTGGCTATTTGAAGGAACCAAATGTAAAAAAAAATTCCGTTACTGTAATCTAAAGTGGCATGTATTGCAGCATGCACAACCACGTGAAAGCCACATACTTGATCTATGTATGCTACATAACTATATATTGGACTTTGCTTAGCCTTATCCAGCATGTGAATTTTGGATTCTAGTCGATTGTTTGTTTGATGTAATTGAATTGAAGATCATGTCGAATTTCACATTGGGAGATGCAGCATTCGAGTTATTGCACCAAATGAGGGCTTAGTGTTGTATGATGCAGTCTGCATTTCCCGGCATGGGTAAGATGTGCCACTCTCCAATGGCTTGGGAAAAATACAAAATGACAAATGGCTTTTTGGAGGGTCGAGGCATGAACAAATATTTGTTTCTGACATTCATTCGGGATTGGGAAAATATTCATGCTCGATCACCTTCCCTATTACATTAAATGACACATCATTATACATAAACACGATCATCTTATCAATAACTCATTTTGATGAGGTGAGGGAATACCTATCCCATCAAATGCTTTGGCAACAGATTCCTCCGAAGCTAGCTTTTTCATCATACGAAACGCAGCCCATAATCATGATCAGTGTTTCGCTTCATAATTGGTTAAGACAAAATTGTGATCAGAAGAACCTAATCCATATGCAAAATTCAAAGAGCACAACCTTGCTTTGACATCTTGTATAAAAAAAAAACTATACAAAACTACTTACTGCAGGGATGTCGCCACAGGCAGTGGCACTTGTTTAACCTTACTATCATTTTGCCTCTTTTTCGTAGGCCTTGAGTTGGCATCTTTTTTCCGTAGTATCATTTACTCCTACATATTCATTTCATTTCATTTTAATAGAGCCTTTTATCTTGTTACTCGGAATTATTTTTTAGTCCATCCTTCTTGACTTTTTGAAAATTAATAAATTCTTAATGATACCATTCTAAACGAATCTTAGGAATTATTTTTTAGTCCATCCATCTTCACTTCTAAAACATTAATAAATTCTTAATGATACCACTCTAAACGAATCCTAGAATGATACCACTCTAGAAAAATTGGGTCGTTTTCCTTATCTCTACAACTATGCAATGTTCAAGGGAAACTTTAAAACGAGTTAAAATTAGACTCATAGTCAATACATGTTAAAATCACTTGTCTAGATCTACCACCATAGCTAGGGATGATATTTGATTTCTTATAACTAAGATCATCAACTATAGATATACAATCTACCAACTAAGGCTCATAACTACTTGGTACTTTAAAACTAACAAACCATTCAACATAGTGCGAGACCTTAACCCCACACCTAAAGACATAGTTTTAGTCAAATTTGCTAAAATATCAATTGTGTCTTCTTCTAGTGGTCTAGTCCCCAAGGATACGTCCTCGTCCTTACTTTCTGGGTTTAAGTGGTCATCAACTGGTGGACGTACATTGCCAAAATGCTGAATCTTCCTCCCCTGAACAGCTTGGTGAGAACGAAGCCCAAAATTGGCAGCCCTGGATGCTCCTCCTCCTGCAACGACGACTACAACTCCAACTCCAGTACTTCTCGCAAATGGTGGCAGTGTCGTGCAAATTGCGATTTCGATAACTCCTGCTTTAACGACGGTGTATGTGAAGCTTGTTGTAATTCTTCCATCCTGGTCGGCGACGAAAAGCCATGTCGTGCAGCCGAACCTCCCTTCCTACGTCGACGTCTTGACACCGGTACCTCCGTGTACAAATTTTTTAAGGATGGCCAACCATGTACGTTCAAGCCATCCAAGGGACTAACAGTGAAGTCAACCGTTGACTTCGCTGCTAAATAGTTTGAACGTATATGTTTTTTAAGCTGAGGCTGATGGTTTGACATGCAGAGTATCTCTATTCTCCTTTTAAAATTTTAGATTGTTTACAGTCTGTCTGCAAATCTCTAGGATATGCTCTTTTTTCAGCCCAGGCAAATTTCATGAACCGTTTATGTAGCCTAATAGAGGCAGTCTTAAGTCATCTTTCTTGTGCAGTAAACTTTAGTCGAACTCTGTGTTACGATGGCGACAGATTTCATTATTTTATGGCCCGGGTAAATTTTCCTTTTTGAATTCCTAGGGTTATCTCAGTGTATGCATTTGTCAATTTTGGAATATATATACAAACAAACATTTAAATTTCACATTAAATTAAATTAATTATTTTATGTAATATATATATATATTAATTTTTATATGGATTTTTTTAAAATCAAATTGATTCCAAAATACAACCATAAATGTTATTATACAACTAAAAAAAAGTGATCACTAAGTCTAAACCCTATTTTGCCTTCCACAACCTATATGTGCAAAACAACCATTTCATTTTAGAACCTATATATGCAAAACAACCATTTCATTTTAGAGTCATATCCTAAATAGTAAAAAATGATCATAGTATCCCATTGGGAGAGACTTAGAACCATACAACAACATACCAAAAAATCAAAATTAGAGTGTTCAAAGGTGATCATTGTATCCCATTGGGAGAGACTTAAGGCCATCAATATACCTAAAAATCAAAATTACAATGTGCAAAGGCTAGCATATTGCACTCAGATAAATCCTACTAAAGGGGAGAACTAATCCCGCTTTTGAAAGTCGATGTGTAACTTATTGAACTTATGAAAGATATTAGAAACATGTAGCATATGGAAGTGGTCAGAAATTTCCTTCGAATGTATGTGTAATGGGCTAAATATGTTGTCCTTTTCATTCAATTAATGGTAAGCCCTGAATACCCATACACTTCAAGATGAGTAATATCTTTCATTTATGAAAATTTTAGTAGATATTAAAGGGCATAAAATTTAGCCAAGTTATTGGTCTCCTTCCAAATGTTTTTTTGAAATGGATGTAATAGGAATCCAAAAGATGAAGAAAACCTACGCCGTAAAAGGGATTTCAAACCTTGGTCTCCTTCCAAATGTTTTTTTGAAATGGACGTAATAGGAATCCAAAAGATGAAGAAGAAAACCTATGCCATAAAAAGGATTTCAAACCTTAACATAGACTATTGAAAAATGAGGCATAGGCTTGGAAATCTGTACCACCCTAAGAGATTTTGGAATCATTACTTTCTCCATAGATTGGAAGTAATAAGATACAATACTTGCATTTGGTATCTTAAAGGAAGGGAGAAACTTCTCTTCAAAAACTGTTGAATTTTGAGCCATCCATGTTCCTTACACTAGAACAATTAAGGGAATTGGCCTTCAACATTTTAAGTTTAGATGACTCAATCAATGCAAAGAACATGTTTCAATAATCACTCTTCTACAACTAGGCTAAACTAGGAGCTAACTCAATATCCCTTCAAATATGTTGTGAGAATTTACATTGTAGAAAGAGATGATTAGTTGTCCATGCATTACTTATACAAAAATGCATATACTAGGTTCTCATTTTCTTTTGTGTTGCAAATTCAACCATATTAAAACTTTATCATTATGTTCTAACAACATGATAATCTTAAACTTAAGCCTTAACCCTCCAAATATTTGACCACCACCACTTTACTTCTTCACATCTATGCTCCAACATGGTTTCATAGTCTAACATGGCTATATAATTACCCTCCGTCCCATCCAACACACATGCTAACTCATGTACAACACTTCCACATCTAATTAATTATAATATGAGCGTTAATGAGTTCAAAGGTATATTTAGTCCATAACTTAGCCGCCTCTCGTTGTACACCAATATCCAAAACTCTACATAGGTACATGTATAGATATATTGTTTACTTGTTATCGGTTTTAAATTAGAGAAGGATTTGGGTTGTTCTAGGTATTATGTGGATTAATTATCTTGATAGGTATTTATATCGTAGAATTTGGGGTGGACTACTATCTAAGCTTTTCCTAAATTAAAGGAGGATGGGACAAGTGTATTGTACAGATTGATTTTATTGACTTTGTTCAAAATTCGAAATAAACAATTATAAAAAAAATTGAAAATTCGAAATAAACAATTATAAATAAAAGAAATATAAAAATTAACTAGTAATTGATACATGAATAAAGGTAGCATGTAGTTGAAGCATAAACAAGAACAATTGATTACAACTAAGTATGTACAACACAGATAATTTGTTCATGGCAATTAACTTGTGATCTAATGTTAGCGAACCACAAGTTAAATAGCTATGCTAGTTTTAATTTGGTTACTATTTTTACCATCATTATTATGGGTCTAGCAAAAATATCTAATGATATGAGTTCATGATTTTATTTGTGTAGGCTGTTTATAAATCCTAAAGAAACATAAGACCGAACAATTACAGCATACCTGTCACTAAACATATATCTGGGTAATAAGAATGACACATTCAAGAAATATATATTTATATTTTCCGAATTAAGAGATATATAATTATGTATACCACTTCAATAACTATTTAGAAAATTGACTATGCATTGACAAACGGACAAACCATTCCTCGAGGAAGCAGCTTTCATTAAAATTATGAGGTCATTTCGAACCGGCAAAGTGGACATGTATTGCCATAACACAACCATGTAGAAATGCATTTGGAATGGTAGATATGGCCGCACTGGAGTTGAGATGCCTCCTCACCCAATTGAAAATCGTCATAGCAAACAGAGCAGGAAGAAGTGACAATATTATTATTTAATTGACGCTCCGAAATCTTAAAGGCAGGCAATGCTGGAGGGGCCCGGGCTCTGTTATGATCGATCGTTGTAGTGGTTCTCCCTCTTAGAGCGCCGTCATATAGAGAACGTAGCCTTCTCTCTAAGTCCTGATGACCACGTACTAATTCGTCTAGTCTATGTCGCTCGTATACTAGTTCTTCTTCTGTAGTCAAATGAGGAACTGCATGAGTAGCTTCAGTTTCTTGAATGTGATGATTATCATTGCTCATCTCAACAGCTTCTTCAGTTTCTTGAATCTGATTATCATTGCTCATCTCAGTTACAGCTTGTGTAGCGAGCTGATTCTGAGGAACAAGAGACACTAATGCATCTGGACGGGGCACTGTGTTACGACTAGTTGCAGCTACGTTTTGGAATCTACGTCCTCTCTGCAAGTGAACTCGTTGTAGCTGACGACGATTTTCAAGAAGTAGAGCGTGTAGCCTTGTCACAAAGTTGTCACTAAGTATAGATTGCTGATCCACTGATCGTTCCGCTATCTGATCAGAATTGAGTATCTCAATAGCTGCTTCTTCTTCTTCTTCTGTACCCACGACGTGATCATTTTCAGGAACAACAACATCTCCTCGCTCACCACGAATTTCTGCCATGGCCGGATGATGAAAGCCCTGCTCACCATCCTCACGGCTACTTCTACTCTGTCCATCTGACCCTCTTTCCCCTTGTCTGTCCATTTCGATATGAAGACGTATAATTAAATTATATAATTCGTTCGGTAAATCTTTTATTGATAAAATGAAAACGGTAAACAAGATGCGATGCCTTCAGGTTTACAGTGCACTAAGAAAAAGAAGCCCGATGAAAAGCTATTGAAGATGCATTGACGTTTATATTAATACTATTACGATAGAGTCATGGTCATATGAATCTATTAAAAACCGACATCAACAATAAAAGATTTAATAAAAATAATAATAAAACATGAAAAAAAATTATAATGATTACATATATATATAATAATTTTTTATAAATATTTTTATTATATATATATATATATATATATATATATACACTATGGTCATGTAATTATTTGAATAATAAATGCAATTAAAGAGTACTTTTAAAATATAAAACCATAAAGTCAGCCATCATTATTCTCAAACTTTTATTTTTATTTTATGGAAGGATATGTGTAAAACCATAAAATCAACTATGATTCTTCTCCATTATTATTTTTCTTCTTTTATTTATGGAAGAGTGTGTAAAACCATAAAGTCAACCATCACTCTTCTCAATTTTTATTTGGGGTGTGATAACTCGCACTCAAATGGCGCCTTGTCGGTGACGAAAAATTTTCGGGTGAGGCACAGTTCCACTCTTTCTCGTTATTTTTTTGGAATTTCGATGTTGTGGGTCGTCTTAAAATAGGCCAAAACCCGTAGGGGCATAGTTCCATGGCATAGTTCGAAAGTAAGTGGGGTGGAATGGAACTATGATTCTGCCCGTTTTTATAAGGGGATCTAGGGAACAAATCACCGGAAAAGTGAGGGGATTTGAGTTCTAGTTATCCCACACCCTTTTATTTTCCTTTTTTGTTTTATTTATGGAAGAGTATGTGTAGAACCATGGTAGGTTATGCCCTTGAATAATGGGTATTTTGGGATATCTATTTGAGAGTAGTGCACTACCACATGAGTTTAGGTTGAAGGGTTTAAAATTCTAAATAATAGTAGCAAGATATGGTTTAATATAAGAAGGTTTAGTAGTATTTTAATATATTAAAAACATAAAATATTACAAGGTTTGTAATTATGAATCTAGGGCATTGAGTCTAGTATTGAAGGATTTGAATACATACTCTATGTATTAAGTTGGTGTGAATTTAAATGTGTCTAAAGTGCAATTAGTATTTGAAAGTATGATGTACATAGGAAGGAGGTGCGGATTTAAAGAAGAAGTATTAAAAATGTCATGAGAAAAATGGATACCAAAGATATCCAATGAAAATAGGGGTTTCTTAAAGGGAAAGATGTTTTGAGAAGGGTGTTAAACAAAAAGATTTTTGAAGGTATTCATTAATATGAAAATAGGGGTTTCTTAATGGAAAATGTGTATTGAGAAGAGTGTTAAACAAAAATATTTTTGAATGTATTCATTAATATCTAGTGAAATTAAATACATTCTTTAATATCTTATGAATTTAGGTGCTATGTCATAGTGATGCAGGAGCATCGGATCCTAGGAAGACAAGTCGAAGTTGATCGACAGAAGGGAGAGCCGACCAGGGGGAATACCGACGACCGCTGGTGTGTGAAGCAGATTGACCCGTCGAAGTAATTGAGTCGAGCAGGAGCTATCAAAGTAGTCGATAGGGGTCCATAGGTCTAGGGTCAACATGACAATGTCGACAGATGACAACCGAGAGGTGTCGAGTTCCTGAAGAGTCGTGGGAAGGTCGACGTGTTGTCGAACAGCGACATCGACAAGTTTGCATAGCCAAGCATGGAGGAAGGGGAGGACTGGCGAACTACAGAAGTCAGGATTGAGCCGACAGAAAGGTCGAGATGTGATCGACTACTATAGCAGGGTCGAGAAAGCAGAAAGTCAAGAGGACTGTACCTGGTATCCGTTCGGGGTTGCTGAGGAAGTTAATACAGTTATTGCACGTAGGTGAAGGACATGGCAGATGTCGCCATAGGTAGGGGTTGTGCAGCACGGCTGGATGCCAACAGTTGCAGGTCTACAGGATTTGGAAGAATCGACGGACAAGAGGATGCGTGTCTCGGGGATCATAGTGACCTCGGGAACAACAACATTAAGTTAGAAGATGGAGAAGGAGATATCAATGGATGGATCTTTTCTTTTCAGTAGAGAGGGAACCAGGGTGCGGGGGTTTTTGAAGGGGTGATAGAGAAGAGTCACACATGCTGATAAGGGAGATGAGATCGAAGCCATAGCTCAGAGTTCCGAAGCGAACCATGAGAGGGTGAGATCGACACATAGAGAGAGTACACCACAGTTACTTCTGAGTTGTAATGCCTGAGGCCGACTAATTAGTTAGTTATTTGCATTTCAGTTATTCCGCATTGTAACTGAATTTGAAGAAGTAATATAAGCCACTTCTGGCATCCTATTTTACACCTTGTTCATGTAAGCATTGTGGTATGTGTTGTGTGTATTGTTAAACAAGAACCTTACTTTTATAGGTGCCTTACATCAGTTGGTATTAGAGCGGGAGAATCAGTAGAGCCTGAAGAACGTATGTGATATTGAGCCTGCAAGTGCATTGAACAGCTGCAGTGGAGGTTGGGTAGAGTTGTGCACGACTTGTTGAGGTCCGGTTGTGATTGGACACGTGAGAGTTTCAGCAAAGGTTGGAAATGGCTCATAGAGGCGTTAATGTCCAAGGACGAAGAGCGCGTGGCGCAACAGCTGTCATGGTGGATCGTGAGATGTTCGACGAATGTGTCTGAACAATGTGAACTTTGACTAATGAGGTCGCGGTGATCAAAGAAAGTCAGAGGCATGGTTGTATTAATGAGGCATTAGACCACAACGACGAGGAATTCGAAGAGGTGGAAGCTCGGCAGGAAGCCGCAGAAGAAACAGAAGAAAAATTGATCAAGCTTCTGATAGATATGAGAGGTCGAGCGAAGATAGATGTGCATACCTACTCGGGAAGCCTGGACCCAGAATATTTGATCGACTGGTTCACAGAAATGGAGAAATACTTCAACATAGAACAAATTGAGGACCCTAAACGGGTTAAGACTGCATGTGTGAGGTTGAAAGGTCATGCCTTGCTATGGTGGGATAACGTACAGGCTGACAGAGTCAAGAAAGGAAAGGAGAAAATCAAGTTCTGGGACAGGATGGTCACCAAGTTGAAGGAGAAGTTCTTGCCAAACGGCTATGTGATTTCCTTTTTCAGGAAGTTGCAGAACTTTCGACAAAAAGAGATGACCATGAAAGAGTACACGGAAGAGTTCTATCGATTACCGATTCGGTTGGGACAAACCAATGAAGGAGAAGAAGCTATTGCTAGATACGTGAATGGATTGAAATATGCTATTCAGGACAAACTGAGCATGTCAAGGTTCAGAGTCCTCGGTGAAGCCTACAAATTAGCTCTGAAGGAAGAAGAGAAACTGTAGAGTAAATCCGCTATGACCATAGGCAGGATGATTGGTTGGGGAGCAAAGACTCTTTCCACGAAAGGCCAAAGCAGTGGTTATAAGAAGGAATCTGTCGAAGATATTCGACATGCGGAAGGGACATCGACAAGGGAGAAAGTGCAAGAGAACTGACGCAATGGTCGTGAGAACCACGGTTGAGGTGGGTATGGTCGAAGTGGTCCATCCGACAGAAAGGGAGCTAACAGACCAGCTATAATCTGTTACAAGTGTTGAGGAGTAGGACACAAGGCATATGAGTGCCCAGAGAATCTACACGCTGTAGAGGAGTCGAAACCCAGACGTCGAAAATATGAGCAAGTTGACGAGAGGGAAGAGTCGGCATCTGACAGCAGTGGAGAAGAGAAAACGAAGAACCGAAACCTGACGGTCCAAAGAGGCTTGATCCAGGAAGATCAATGCGACAATACCAAGTCGACACAGTGGAAGGCAATCTTTCGAACAAAGGTGCGGATCGGCAAATGGCATTGCAAAACCATAGTGGATGGTGGAAGCACGAAGAATCTTGTGTCGACAAAAGTCATTGACAAGATTGGGATGAAGTGTCGGGAACACCCACACCCATACAATATCTCATGGCTGCAGAAGGAACACCATGTGAAGGTGACCAGATAATTCCTGATCAACTTTCAAGTTGAAGGATTTGAAGATAGTGTACTGTGTGACGTAATACCCATGGATGCATGCCATTTGTTGTTAGGGAGACCATGGAAGTATGATCATAAAATAATCTATGACGGTCGATCCAACACGGTCACAGTGTGGAAGAATGGTGTAAAAAGGACTCTTAAGCTGAGGATGGAAGAGCAAGCCGACAGTAAGCACGACGAGAGAAACCTTTGGGAAAAGCGAGTGTTGATGAGCACCATGAAAGAATTCCTTGTGGAAGAGGAGAAGCAGTCAAGATGTTTTGCGATCATTCCAAAAGGACCATGTGTCTAAGGGACGACCATGGAGGAGAATATTCTGGTCGAAATCAAGAAGTTGCTCAAAGAGTTTTGTGACATAATGGCCGTAGAGGCACCGACATGATTACCACCGACAAGGAGCATATCCCATCAGATCGACTTGATTCCAGGGTCAAGTCTGCCAAACAAAGCACCACATAGGATGTGTCCGATTGAGGGTCAGGAAGTCAACCGATAGGTCCAGGATTTGTTGGACAACGGATTGATCACAAAGAGTCTGAGCCCATGCACAATACCCACAGGTATTGACGCCGAAGAAGGGTGGAGAATGGAGAATGTGTACAGACTCTAGTTCCATCAATAGGATCACGATCAATTATCGGTTTCCATTGCCAAGAATGGATGACTTGATAGATTTCCTGAGTGGAGCAACCTACTTCACAAAAATAGATCTTAAAAGCGATTATCACTAGATCCGAGCTAGAGAAGGAGATGAATGGAAGACAACATTCAAGACAAAAGAAGAGTTGTATGAGTGGTTAGTCATGCAATTCAGATTGACTAATGCACTGAACACATTCATGAGATTGATGAATGAGGTATTGAAACCATTCTTGCGAAAGTTTGTCGTAGTCTATTTGGACGACATTCTGATTTTCAATCGAACTAAGACAGAACACTTGGAACACCTTCGACAGGTATTGCAGAGATTGAAGGAAGAAAAGTTGATTGTGAATCTGCAAAAGTGTTTCTTCATGAAGAAGGAATTGGTATACTTGGGGTTTGTGATCTCGAGTAAGGGGTTTTTTATAGACCCACAGAAGGTGAAGGCAATAGTGGATTGGCCGGAACCGACAAATGCGACGAGAGTAAGGAATTTCCATGGACTTTTCAGTTTCTACCGGAAGTTCATTCAAGGATTCGGTCGGATTTGTGCACCATTGACAGAATGCATGAGGAGGGGTGAGTTCTAGTGGACGAACATTGGCCAGAAAGATTTCAAAAAGTTAAAGGAAAAGGTCACTGAGAGTCTGGTGTTAGCGCTCCCAGACTTTGACAAAAAATTTCAGGTCAATTGTGACGCAAGTGGAATAGCAATTGGAGCAGCGTTGAGCCAAGATGGCCAGTCAATTGCATTCTTCAGCGAAAAATTGGATGATACAAAGTGGAAGCATTTGGTCTATGACCAGTAGTTTTATGCTATTGTCCAAGAATTAAAAAAATTGAGGCATTATCTGTTTCCCAAAGAATTTGTGTTGTGCACAGATCACCAAGCGCTGAGGTATCTGAACACTCAGTCGAAATTAAATTAGTGGCACATGAAATGGGTGGAATTCCTATAGGGATATAATTTCATGTTGCGACATAGGTCGGGAAAGTCAAATAAAGTTGTCGACGCACTGAGTAGAAGGGTTGCATTGTTGATCATGATGACCATTCATGAAATAGGAATAGAGTAAGTAAGGACAAAGTATAAGACCAACAAGGATTTTGTTAAAGCATGGAAGGCTTGTCGTGAACCATGGAGTGTCGATAGAAATCCATACTTGAGTTATTTTATCCAAGAAGACTATCTGTTCAAGGGAAGTCAGTTGTGTATTCCCAGAGGATCCATCAGGGAGAACCTAATCTAAGAGTTCACAATGGTGGATTAGCAGGTCATTTTGGCATTGACAAGACTAAAGCATATGTCGAGGAAAAGTATTATTGGCCAGGAATGACAGAATATGTTGGAAAGTGGGTTCGACAGTGTCGTGTTTACTAGTTGGAAAAAGGGAGAAGTCAGAACACGGGGTTGTATAAACCTTTACTAGTACCAGATACCCCTTGGGAGCATCTTAGCATGGATTTTGTGTTGGGATTGCCAAAGACATAGTAGGGAAGCGACTCAATATTTGTTGTAGCCGACAGATTTTCAAAGATGGCGCATTTTATTCCATGTAAGAACACAAATGATGCCACAAGGATTGTTGTTCTATTCTTCAAGGAGATAGTTAGATTACATGGGTTTCCAAAGAGTATCACGTCATATCAAGATACCAAATTCATGGGACATTTCTAGAGAACCCTATGGAAGAAACTGAACATGAATTTACAGTTTAGCTCGGCGTACCATCCACAGACGGACGGATAGACCAAGGTGGTAAATAGAAGTTTGGGAAACCTTCTGAGATGTCTAGACACCACTAGGCCCAAGCAGTGGGAGAATGTGTTGGCACAAGCCGTGTTTGTGTACAACAATTCTGTGAATCGGTTGACAGGTTTGAGCCCATTCCAGGTTGTTTAGGGAAGAAGGCCACACAGAGTGATGGATTTGGCCGAGTTTCCGACATAAATCTGAAAGAGTGCAGATGCGGAATCATTCGCAAAACACATGAGAGAGGTTCATGAGGAAGTGTGAAAGCTCATAGAAAAGAGTAATGCGACATACAAGTTGAAGGACGACAGGAAGAAGAGGCTATAATCATTCAGCAAGGGAGACTTAGTCTATGCATATTTGCGAAAGGAGAGATTTCCAATAGGTACATACAACAAGATGAAGCTAAAGAAAATTGGACCATGTAAGACTTCAGACAACACTTATGTGTTAGAGTTGCCAGATGACTTGAACATTTCAGCAACGTTCAATGTCTCAGATCTGTACAAGTTTGAAGAAGGGTCGAGTAGCGGAAGCGAGGAAATGTCAAACATCAACTGGACAACCCAAATTCGGGATCGACACAAAGAAGAGATCATAGAAGTAATAGAAGAATGCGAAGTCGGGCGAACGCGTAGCTCACGGAAGAAGGAATACCTAGTACAGTGGAAAGATGATGAGTTGAAGGAGGCAACATGGATTTCTAAAGAAGATTTCAAGAGACTGATGGAGCAGTCGAGTTATTTTTCATTTTGGGATTCTGATGCAGGAGCATCGGAGCCTAGGCAGACAATTCGAAGTTGATTGATAGAAGGGAGAGCCGACTAGGGGGAATGCCGACGACCGCTGGTGCGTGAAGAAGATTGACCCGTCGAATTCAATGAGTCGAGCAAGAGCTGTCGATGCAGTCGACAGGGGTCCAGAGGTTGAGGGTCGGCATGACAATGCCCACAGATGACAAACGAGAGGTGTCAAGTTTCCAAAGAGTCCTGGGAAGGTTGACATGTTGTCGAACCGCGACATCGACAAGTTTCATGGAGCCAAGCGTGGAGGAAGGGGAGGACAGGTGAACTGCAGAAGTAAGGATTGAGCCAATAGAAAGGTCGATATGTGACCGACTACTGTAGCAGGGTCGAGAGAGTAGAAAGTCAAGAAGACTGTACCTGCTAGCCATTCGGGGTTGCTGAGGAAGTTAATACAATTATTGTAGGTAGGTGAAGGACATGGCAGATGTTGTGAGAGGTAGGGGCTATGCAACATAGCCAGGCATTGACAGTTGCAGGTCTACAAGATTTGGAAGAATCGATAGACAAGAGGATGCATCTCTCAGGGATCGCAGTGACCTCGGGAACAACAGCAGTAGGTTAGAAGATGGAGAATGACAGATCAATAGAGGAATCTTTTCTTTTCAGCAGAGAGGGAACCAGGGCATGGGGGTTTCTGAAGGGGTGATAGAGAAGAGTCACACATGCTGATAAGGGAGCTAAGATCGAAGCCATAGCTCAGAGTTTCGAAGTGAACCAGGAAAGGGTGAGCTCGACACACATAGAGAGCACACCACAGTTACTTCTGAGTTGTAACGGCTGAGGCCTACTCTATAGTTAGATATTTGCATTTCAGTTATTCCGCATTGTAACCAAATTTGAAGAGGTAATATAAGCTACTTCTGGCATCCTGTTTTACACCTTGTTCGTGTAAGCATTGTGGTATGTGTCATGTGTATTGTTAAGAAAGAACCTGATTTGTCTAGGCATCTTGCGTCAGTTGGTATCAAAGCGGGAGAATCAGTAGAGCCTGAAGAACGTTCATGATATTGAGCCTGCAAGTGCATTGAATAGCTCTAGCGAGGGTAGGGTAGAGTTGTGCACGACTTATTGAGGTCCGGTTGCGATTGGACACGTGAGAGTTTCAGCAGAGGTTGGAAATGGCTCACAGAGGCGTTAATGTTCGAGGATGAAGAGCGTGTGGTGCAACAACCGTCACAGTGGATCATGAGATGTTCGACGAATGCGTCCAAACAATGCAAACTTTGACCAATGAGGTGGCGGAGATCAAATAAAGTCAGAGGTGTGGTTGTATTCCTAAGGCATTAGACCACAATGACGAGGAATTCAAAGAGGTGGAAGCTCAAGAGGAAACCGCAGAAGAACCAGAAGAAAAACTAATCAAGCTTCTGGCAAATATGAGAGGTCGGGCGAAGATAGACATGCGTACCTACTCAAGAATCCCGGACCCAAAAGATTTGATTGACTAGTTCAGAGAAATGGAGAAATACTTTGACATAGAACAAATCGAGGATGCTAAATGGGTTAAGACTACATGTCTGAGGTTGAAAGGTCATGCCTCATTATGGTGGGATAACGTACAGGTTAACAGAGCCAAGAAAGGCAAGGAGGAAATCAAGTCTTGGGACAAGATGGTTTCCAAGTTGAGGGGGAATTTCTTGCCGAATGGCTATGTGATTTCCTTGTTCAAGAAGTTGCAGAACTTTCAACAAAAAGAGATGACCATGAAAGAGTACATGGAAGAGTTCTATTGATTATCGATTCGATCGAGACAAACCGAAAAAGGAGAAGAAGCTGTCGCTAGATACATGAACGGCTTGAAATATGCTATTCAGAACGAATTGAGCATGTCGAGGTTCAGAGCCATCGATGAAGCCTACCAATTAACTCTAAATGCAAAAGAGAAACTATCGAGGAAATCTGCAGCGACCAGAGGAAGGGTGACTGGTCGGGGAGAGAAGACTGTTTCCGTGAAAGGCCAAAATAGCGATTACAGGAAGGAATCTATTGAAGATAGTCGACATCTGGAAGGGACATCGACAAGGGAGAAAGTGCAAGAGAACTGATGCAATGGTCGTGACAACCGCGGTCGAGGTGCATATGGTCAAAGTGGTCCATTTGATAGAAAGGGAGCTAACATACCAGCTATAATCTGTTACAAGTGTCGAGGAGCAGGGCACAAGGCATATGAGTGCCAAAAGAATCTACATGTTGTAGAGGAGTCAAAACCCAAACGTCGAAAAGATGAGCAAGTCGATGAGAGGTAAGTGTCACCACCCGACAGTAGTGGAGGAGAGAAAAGGAAGAACCGAAACCTGACGGTCTAGAGAGCCTTTATCTAGGAAGATCAATGCGACAAAACTGAGCTGACACGACGGAAGGTGGTCTTTTGAACAAAGGTGTGAATTGGCGAATGGCATTGCAAAATCATAGTGGATGGCAAAAGCATGGAGAATCTTGTGTCGACAGAATTCATCGACAAGATTGGGTGGAAGTGTTGGAAACACCCACACCCATACAAGATCTCATGAATGCAGAAGGGACACCATGTGAAGGTGACCAGACAGTGCCTGATCAACTTTCAAGTTGAGGGATTTGAAGATAGTGTACTGTATGAAGTAATCCCCATGGATGCATGCCATCTGTTGTTAGGGAGACCATGGTAGTATGATCAGAAAATGATCTATGACAGTCAAGCCAACATAGTCACAATGTGGAAGAATGGCGTAAAAAGGACTCTTAAGCCGAGGATGGAAGAGCAAGCCGACAATAAACACGACGAGAACAACCTTTGGGAAAAGCGAGTCTTGATGGGCACCACGAAAGAATTCCTTGTGGAAGAGGAGAAGCAGTCGGGATTTTTTGCAATCATTCCAAAAGGACCATGTGTCGAAGGGACGAACATGGAGGAGAATATTTCGGTCGAAATGAGGAAGTTGCTCAAAGAGTTTCGTGAAGTTGCTCAAAGAGTTTCGTGACATAATGGCTAGAGAGGCACCGACGGGATTGCCGCCGACAAGGAGCATATCCCATCAGATCGACTTGATTCCAGGGTCAAGTCTGCCAAACAAAGCACCACATAGGATTAGTCTGACAGAGGGTCAAGAACTCAACCGACAAGTCCAGGAGTTGTTGGATAGAGGACTGATCAGAGAGAGTCTGAGCTCATGCGTAGTACCTGCAGTATTGACGCCGAAGAAGGGTGGAGAATGGAGAATGTGTATAGACTCCATAGTCATCAACAAGATCATGATCAAGTATCAGTTTCCGTCGCCAAGAATGGACCACTTGATGGATTTCCTGAGTGGATTGACCTACTTCACAAAAATAGATCTGAAAAGCGGTTATCACCAAATCCGAGTTAGAGAAGGAGATGAATGGAAGACAACATTCAAGACAAAAGAAGGGCTGTACGAGTGGTTAGTCATGGCATTCGGATTGACTAATGCACCCAGCACATTCATGATATTGGTGAATGAGGTATTGAAACCATTCTTGCGAAAATTTGGCATAGTCTATTTGGACGACATTCTGATTTTCAGTCGAACCAAGACAGAACACTTGGAACACCTTCGATAAGTATTGCAGAGATTGCAGGAAGAGAAGTTGATGGTGAATCTACAAAAGTGTTTCTTCATGAAGAAGGAATTTGTATACTTGGGGTTTGTCATCTCGAGTAAGGGGTTCGTGATGGACCTAGAGAAGGTGAAGGAAATAGTCGATTGTCTAGAACCGACAAATGCGATGGGAGTAAGGAGTTTCCATGGACTTTCTAGTTTCCACCGAAAGTTCATTCGGGGATTCAGTTGCATTTGTGCACCATTGATGGAATGCATGAGGAGGGGTGAGTTTCAGTGGATGGACGTTGCCCAGAAAGCTTTCGACAAGTTAAAGGAAAAGGTCACTAAGACCTTTGTGTTAGCCCTCCTAGACTTTGACAAAGTTTTCCATGTCGATTGTGACGTGAGTGGAACAACAATTGCAGCAGTGTTGAGCCAAGATGGCCGACCAATTGTATTCTTGAGTGAAAAATTGGATGATGCGAAGCGGATGTATTTGGTCTATGGCTAGGAGTTTTACACTATTGAACAAGCATTAAAAAAATAGAGGCATTACATGTTGCCCAAAGAATTTTTTTGTACACAGATCACCAGGCGCTGAGGTATCTGAACACTCAGTAGAAATTAAATCAAGGACACATGAAATGGGTGGAATTCCTACAAGGATATACTTTCATGTTGCGACATAGGTCGGGCAAGTCGAATAAAGTTGTTCACACACTGAGTAGAGGGGTTGCATTGCTGAACACGACGACCATTTAGGCAACATGAATAGAGTCGGTGAAGACAGAGTACGAGACTGACAAGGATTTTGCGAAAGCAAGTAAGGCCTGCTGTGAACCGTGGAGTGACAATAGAACTCCGTACTTGCATTATTTTATCCAAGAAGACTATCTATTCAATGGAATTCAGTTGTGTATTCCCAGAGGATCCATCAGGGAGAACCTAATCCGAGAGTTGCACAACGGCGGATTAGCAGGTTGTTTTGGTGTCGACAAGACCAAAGCATTGGTCGAGGAAAAGTATTATTGGCCAGGAATGACGACAGACGTTGGAAAGTGGGTTCGACAGTGTCGCGTTTTCTGGTTGGAAAAAGGAAGAAGTCAGAACACGGGGTTCTATACACCTTTAAGGGTACCAGATACCCCTTGGGAGCATCCTAGCATGGATTTTGTGTTGGGATTGCCAAAGACACAGCAGGGAAGTGACTCAATATTTGTTGTAGTTGATAGGTTTTCAAAGATGGCACATTTTATTCTGTGTAAGAAGACAAATGATGCCACAGGGATTGTTGTTCTATTCTTCAAGAAGATAGTCAGATTGCATGGGTTTCCAAAGAGTATCACGTCAGATCAGGATACCAAATTCATGGGACATTTCTGGAGAACCCTATGGAAGAAACTGAACAAAAAGTTACATTTTAGCTCGGCGTACCATCCATAGATGGATGGACAGACCAAGGTGGTAAACAGAAGTTTGGGAAACCTTCTGAGATGTCTAGCTGCCGACAAGCCCAAGCAGTGGGAGAATGTGTTGGCACAAGCCGCGTTTGCGTACAACAATTCTGTGAATCAGTCGACAGGTTTGAGCCCATTCCAGGTTGTTCAGGGAAGAATCCCTTACAGAGTGATGGATTTTTCTGAGTTGCCGATAGAAATCAGAAAGAGCGCAGATGCCGAATCATTGACAGAACACATGAGAGAAGTTCATGAGGAAGTGCAAAATCACATAGAAAAGAGTAACGCGACATACAAGTTGAGGGTCGATAGGAAGAAGAGGCTAAAGTCATTCAGTGAGGGAGACTTAGTCTATGCATATTTGCGGAAGCCGAGATTTTCGACAGGTACATACAACAAGATGAAGCTGAAGAAAATTGGACCATGTAAGATTCTGAAGAAGATTCCGGACAACGCTTATGTGTTAGAGTTGCCGGATGACTTGAACATTTCAACAATGTTCAATGTCTCAGATCTATACAAGTTTGAAGAAGGGTCGAGTAGCGGAAGCGAGGAAATTTCGAACATTGACTGGACATCCCAAATTACGGATCGACACCAAGAAGAGATTGTAGAAGTAATAGAATAACCCGAAGTCAGGCGAACGCGTAGCTCACGGAAGAAGGAATACCTAGTACGGTGGAAAGATGATGAGTTGCAGGAGGTGACATGGATTTCTGAAGAAGAGTTCAGGAGACTGATGGAGCAGTCGAGTTCTTTTTCACCTAAGGAGTCTGATGCAGGAGCATCGGAGCCTAGGCATACAAGTTGAAGTCGATCGACAGAAGGGAGAGCCGACTAGGGGGAATGCCGACGACCTCTGGTGCGTGAAGCAAATTGACTAGTCGAAGTCAATGAGTCGAGCAGGAGCTGTCGAAGCAGTCAACAGGGGTCCAGAGGTCGAGGGTCAACATGAAAATGCTAACAAATGACAATCGAGAGGTGTCAAGTTGCCGAAGAGTCATGGGAAGGTCGACGTGTTGTCGAACCACGACATCGACAAGTTTGGCAGAGCCAAGCATGGAGGAAGGGGAGGACAGGAGAACCATAGAAGTTAGGATTGAGCCGACAGAAAGGTCGAGATGTGACTGAATACTCTAGCAGGTTCGGGAGAGTAGAAAGTCAAGAGGACTATACCTAGTAGCCATTCGAGGTTGTTGAGGAAGTTAGTACAGTTATTGTAGGTAGGTGAAGGACATGGCAGATGCCGTCACAGGTAGGGTCTGTGCAGCACGGCTGGGCGCTGACAGTTGCAGGTCTGCATGATTTGGAAGAATCGATGGACAAGAGGATGCGTGTCTTGAGGATCGCAGTGACGTCGGGAACAGTAGCAGTAGGTTAGAAGACATAAAGGACAGAACACTGGAGGGGTCTTTTCTTTTCGGCAGAGAGGGAACTAGGGCACGGTGGTTTCTGAAGTGTTGATAGAGAAGAGTCACACATGATGATAAAGGACCTAAGATTGAAGCCATAGCTCAGAGTTCCGAAGCGAAGCAAGAGAGGGTGAGATCAACAGACAGAGAGATCCCACCATAGTTACTTCTGAGTTGTAACAGCTGAGGCTGACTAATTAGTTAGTTATTTGCATTTCAGTTATTCCTCAATTTAACTGAATTTGAAGAAGTAATATAAGCCACTTCTGGCATCCTATTTTACATCTTGTTCGTGTAAGCATTGTGGTATGTGTCATGTGTATTGTTAAGCAAGAACCTTATTTGTCTAGGCACCTTACGTCAGTTGGTATCAGAGCGGGCGAATTAGTAGATCCTGAAGAATGTCCGTGATATTGAGCCTGCAAGTGCATTGAACAGCTCCAGCGGAGGTTGGGTAGAGTTGTGCATGACTTGTTCAGGTCTGTTTGCGATTGGACACATGAGAGTTTAAACAGAGGTTGGAAATGGCTCAGAGAGGCGTGAATGTCTGAGTACAAAGAGTGCATGGCACAGTAGCCATCACGTTGGATCGTTAGATGTTCGACGAATGCATCCAAACAATGAGAACTTTGACCAATGAGGTCGCGACAATCAAAGAAATTCAGAGGCGTGGTTGTATTCCTGAGGCATTAGACCACAACGACGAGGAAGTCGAGGAGGTGGAAGCTCGAGAGGAAGCCACAGAAGAACCAGAAGAAAAACTGATCAAGCTTCTGACAGATAGGAGAGGTCGGGCGAAGATAAACGTGCGTACCTACTTGGGAAGCCTAGACCCACAAGATTTGATTGACTGGTTCAAATAAATGGAGAAATACTTCGACATAGAACAGATCGAGGACCCTAAATGGGTTAAGACTGCATGTCTGAGGTTGAAAGGTCATGCCTCATTATGGGAGGATAACGTACAGGATGACAGATTCAAGAAATGCAAGGAGAAAATCAAGTCTTGGCATAGCATGGTCGCGAAGTTGAAGGGGAATTTGTTTCCAAACGACTATGTGATTTCCTTGTTCAGGAAGTTGCAGAACTTTCGAAAAAAAGAGATGACTATGAAAGAGTACATGGAAGAGCTCTATCAATTGTTGATTCAGTCAAGACAAACCGACGAAGGAGAAGAAGCTGTCGCTAGATATGTGAATGGCTTGAAATATGTTATTCAGGACGAACTGAGCATGTCGAGGTTCATAGCCGTAGGTGAAGCCTACCAATTAGCTTTGAAGGAAGAAGAGAAACTTTTGAGGAAATCCACGGCGACCAGAGGCAAGATGACTGGTCGAGGAGCAAAGACTGTTTCTGCAAAAGGCCAATGTAGCCATTATAGGAAGGAATCTATCGAAGATAGTCGACCTGCAGAAGGGCCATCGACAAGGGAGAAAGCGCAAGAGAACTGATGTGATGGCCGTGAGAACCGCAGTCAAGGTGCGTATGGTCGAAGTGGTCCATCTTACAGAAAGGGAGCTAATAGACCATCCATAATCTGTTACAAGTGTCGAGGAGTAGGACACAAGACATATGAGTGCGCAAAGAATCTACATGATGTAGAGGATTCGAAACCCAGACATCGAAAAGATGAGCAAGTCGACAAGAGGGAAGAGTCGGCATCCGAAAGTAATGGAGGAGAGAAAAGGAAGAACCAAAACCTAACGATCCAGAGAGCCTCGATCCAGGAAGATCAATGCAACAAGACAGAGTCGATGCAGCGGAAGGCGATCTTTCAAACAAAGGTGCGTGTCAGTGAATGGCATTGCAAAACCATAGTGGATGATGGAAGCATGAAGAATCTTGTGTCGACAGAAGTCATCGAAAAGAATCATCTTAAGTGTCGGGAACAGCCACACCCATACAAGATCTCATGGATGTAGAAGGTACACCATGTGAAGGTGACCAGACAGTGCTTGATCAACTTTCAAGTTGATGGATTTGAAGATAGTGTACTCTGTGATGTAATCCTCATGGATGCATGCCTTCTATTGTTAGGGAGACCATGGCAGTATGATCGGAAAATGATCTATGACGGTCGAGCCAACATAGTCACAGTGTGGAAGAATGGTGTAAAAAGGACTCTTAAGCCGAGGATGGAAGAGCAAACCAACAGTAAGCATGGCAAGAGAAACCTTTCAGAAAAGCGAGTGTTAATGAGCACCGCGAAAGAATTCCTTGCGGAAGAGGAGAAGCAGTCTGGATGTTTTGTGATCATTCCAAAAGGACCATGTGTCGAAGGGATGACTATGGAGGTGAATATTCCAGTCGAAATCAGGAAGTTGCTCAAAGAGTTTCGTGACATAATGGCCGGAGAGGCACCAACGGGATTGCCGCCGACAAGGAGCATATGCCATCAGATCGACTTGATTCTAGGGTCGAGTCTTCCAAACAAATCACCACATAGGATGAGTCTGACAGAGGATCCGGAACTCAACCGATAGATCAAGGAGTTGCTGGACAGAGGATTGATCAGAGAGAGTCTGAGCCCATGCGCAGTACCCACAGTATTGATGCCGAGGAAGGGTGGAGAATGGAGAATATGTATAGACTCCAGATCCATCAGCAGGATCACAATCAAGTATTAGTTTCCATTGCCAAGAATGGATGACTTGATGGATTGCTTGAGTGGAGCGACCTACTTCACAAAAATAGATCTGAAAAGCAGTTATCACTAGATCCGAGTTAGAGAAGGAGATGAATGGAAGACAACATTCAAGACAAAAGAAGGTTTGTACGAGTGGTTAGTCATGTCATTCGGATTGACTAATGCACCCAAGACATTCATGAGATTGATGAATGAGGTATTGAAACCATTCTTGCGAAAGTTTGTCATAGTCTATTTGGACGACATTCTAATTTTTAGTCGAACCAAGACAAAACACTTGGAACAGCTTCAACATGTATTGCAGGAAGAGAAGCTGATGGTGAATTTGCAAAAGTGTTTCTTCATGAAGAATGAATTGGTATACTAGGGGTTTGTGATCTCGAGTAAGGGATTGGTTATGGACCCAGAGAAGGTGAAGGAAATAGTGGATTGGCCAAAACCGAAAAATGCGACGAGAGTAAGGAGTTTCCATGGCCTTGCCAGTTTCTAGAAGTTCATTCAGGGATTCAGTCGGATTTGTGCACCATTGAAAGAATGCATGAGGAGGGGCGAGTTCCAGTGGATGGACGCTGCCCAGAAATCTTTTGACAAGTTAAAGGAAAAGGTCACTGAAATCCCGGTGTTAGCGCTCCTAGACTTTGAAAAAGTTTTCCAGGTCGATTGGGACGTGAGTGGAACAACAATTGGAGCAGTGTTGAGCCAAGATGGCCGACCAATGTCATTCTTCAGTGAAATATTGGATGATGCGAAGCGGTAGTATTCGGTCTATGACCAGGAGTTTTATGTTATTGTTGAAGCATTAAAAAATGGAGGCATTATCGGTTGCCCAAAGAATTTGTGTTGTACATAGATCACCAAGTGCTAAGGTATCTGAACACTCAGTCAAAATTAAATCAGCGACACATTAAATGGGTGGAATTCCTACAGGGATATACTTTCATGTTGCGACATAGGTCGGGAAAGTCGAGTAAAGTTACCGATGCGTTGAGTAGAAGGGTTGCATTGCTGAACACGACGACCATTCAAGAAACAAGAATAGAGTCGTTGAAGATAGAGTATGAGACCGATAAGGATTTTGCGAAAGCATGGAAGGCTTGTCATGAACCGTGGAGTGTTGACAGAACTCCATACTTGAGTTATTTTATCCAAGACGACAATCTGTTCAAGGGAAGTCAGTTGTGTATTCCCAGAGGATCCATCAGGGAGAACCTAATACGAGAGTTGCACAATGACGGATTAGCAGGTCATTTTCGCGTCGACAAGACTAAAGCATTGGTTGAGCAAAATTATAATTGTCCAGTAATGACGGTAGACGTTGGAAAGTGAGTTCGACAGTGTCAAGTTTGCTAGTTGGAAAAAGGGAGAAGTCAGAACATGGGGTTGTATACGCCATTACCAGTACCAGATACCCCTTGGGACCATCTTAGCATGGATTTTGTGTTGGGATTGCCGAAGAAATAGTAGGGAAGCGACTCAATATTTGTTGTAGTCAACAGGTTTTCAAAGATGGCACCTTTTATTTCGTGTAAGAAGACAAATGATGCCACAGGGATTGCTATTCTATTCTTCAAAGAGATAGTCAGATTGCATGGGTTTCCAAAGAGTATCACGTCAGATCAGGATACCAAATTCATGGGATATTTCTGGTGAACCCTATGGAAGAAACTGAACACGAAGTTACAGTTTAGCTTGGCGTACAATCCACAGACGGACGAACAGACCGAGGTGGTAAACAAAAGTTTGGGAAACCTTCTGAGATGTCTAGTCGCCAACAGGCCCAAGCAGTGGAAGAATGTGTTGGCAGAAGCCGAGTTTGCATCAACAATTCTGTGAATCGGTCGACAGGTTGGATCCCATTCCTGGTTGTTCAGTGTAGAATTCCACACGGAGTGATGGATTTGGCTGAGTTGCTGAAAAAAATCAGAGAGAGCACGAATGACGAATCATTCGCAGAACACATGAGAGAAGTTCATGAGGAAGTACGAAAGCGCAGAGAAAAGAGTAACACGACATACAAGTTGACAGCCGACAGGAAGAAGAGGCTACAGTCATTTAGCGAGGGAGACTTAGTCTATGCATATTTGCGGAAGGAGAGATTTCCAACAAGTTCATACAACAAGATGAAGCTGAAGAAGATTGGACCATGTAACATTCTGAAGAAGATTTTGGACAACGCTTATGTGTTAGAGTTGCCGGATGACTTGAACATTTCAACAACATTCCATGTCTCAGATTTGTACAAGTTTGAAGAACGGTCGAGTACTGGAAGGGAGGAAATGTCGAACATCAACTGGACAACCCAAATTCCAGATCGACACCAAGAAGAGATTGCAAAACTAATAGAAGAATGCGAAGTGGGGCGAACGCGTAGCTCACGAAAGAAGGAATACCTAGTACGGTGGAAAGATGATGAGTTGTAGGAGGCGACATGGATTTCCGAAGAAGAGTTCAGGAGACTGACGAAGTAGTCGAGTTCTTTTTCACCTAGGGAGTCTGATGCAGGAGCATCGGAGCCTAGGCATAGAAGTCAAAGTTGATCGACAGAAGGGAGAGCCTACCAGGGGGAATGCCAACAACCGCTGGTGCGTGAAGCAGATTGACCCGTCAAAGTCAATGAGTCGAGCAGGAGCTGTCGAAGTAGTTGACAGGGATCCAGAGGTCAAGGGTTGACATGACAATGCTGACATATGACAACTGAGAGGTGTCAAGTTACAGAAGAGTCATGGGAAGGTCAACGTGTTGTCAAAAAGTGACATCGACAAGTTTGGCGGAGCCAAGAGTGGAGGAAGGGCAGGATAGGGGAACCGCAGAAGTTAGGATTGAGCCGACATAAAGGTCAAGATGTGACTAACTACTATAGCAGGGTCAGGAGAGCATAACGTCAAGAGGATTGTTCCTGGTAGCCGTTCGGGCTTGCTTAGGACGTTAATATAGTTACTGCAGGTAGGTGAAGGACATGGAAAATGTCATCACAGGTAGGGGCTATGTAGAACGGTTGGGCGCTGACAGTTGTAGGTCTGCAGGATTTGGAAGAATCGACGGACAAGAGGATGTGTGTCATGAGGATCGCAGTGACCTCGGGAACAGCAACAGCGGGTTAGAAGACGGAGAAGGGGAGATCAGTGGAGGGATGTTTTCTTTTCGGCAAAGAGGGAACCAGGGCGTGGGGGTTTCTAAAGGGGCTATAGAGAAGAGTCACACATGCTCATAAGGGAGTTGAAATTGAAGCCATAGCTTAGAGTTCTTAAGCGAACCAGGAGAGGGTGAGATCGACACACAGAGAGAGCACACCACAGTTACTTATGAGTTGTAATGGTTGAGGCCAACTAATTAGTTAGTTATTTGCATTTCAATTATCCCGCATTGTAACGGAATTTGAAGAAGTAATATAAGCCACTTCTGGCATCCTGTTTTACACCTTGTTCGTGTAAGCATTGTGGTATGTGTCGTGTGTATTGTTAAGCAAGAACCTTACTTGTCTAGTTGCCTTGCGTCATATAGGCTCATGCCAACAATTAGACTAGTTTTGCTTCACTAAAAAACACTAAAATGGTAGGTAGCCCTTATGGCACTATTTCTTAAGAAAAAAAATATTTCTTGTGTTATGCATGGTTGTGAAAAACTATGCTATAGTTGATTTATAATTGAATAACGCCATAGAGTGCACAATAAAAACTATGGTTTATATGATTGCTAAGGGACTAATTTGTTCTAGGAGATAGTTATTGGAGGATGCCTGATGAAGTTACTCATTTGAAGATGCATTGACATTTATAATTTAACTGCTAAAGTCTAAAGAGAGGTACATACCCTACTCGCTCCGGATTTGAACCTATTATCTTCTAAGAGGAAGAACATGTTCTTAACTGTTAAGCTATTATGCACAATTATGAAAGATAATACTATGGTTGATTTATAATTGCATAACGTCACCTTATCCCAACTCTTAAAATAAGACTATATTCAACCATTTGTCATTACAATTATAAATTTAAAAAGATAGACGTGTCCTTGGGCACCATAGTGAAGTTAGAGGGCTGTAATGCTTGCAAGCTAGACCACTGCAATATATGTCAGGCCTGCAAGCTAGATTATTGTAATGGATGTCACATCCATGCCCTTATGAAACCCTAGGAAAACGAAAATTGAAATCCAGTCACGTTTGGGATGTTCACTTATGCTTATGTAAAAAATTATAATATTAATTTGACTTAATATTATGTATTGAATTCAAAAACTTGGCGAGCACCCAAGCTCAATTGCTGATTAAACACACTCAGAAACTCCACTTTGGGGCGACAGAGTGAACTGATTTATTACCTTTGAAAAATTATAAAGCCAGTAATGGAGCTGTTTGGGGCGGCATAGTGAGTTGGTTTAATCCCTTTGAAAATTTATTAAACCACTAATGGAGAGTAGTAGTATAAGCTTCTTATCGTTACTTTACTAAACGTTAATCAATTTTTAAGAGGCACGTTTAAAGACAATTTAACTCGTACCACTCTTGATAAAAATTAACATGAAGTATCTAGAAAGGAAGCCACCATAATCACTATTGATTTGGATACCAACTTATGCACATGTTATAATCACTATTGGTTTGAATACCAACGTATGCACATATTATACTTAATGCTACTATTGTAACTTTTAAGAATAAAGTAGCCGTTAACAAGAAAAGCTTCATTAAGTGAAATTGTGGAATTTTCATATATATAAGTTTGCACTAAAATGGAATTTTCATATATAAGTTTGCACTAAAAAAATTTGTATTTCAAAATATTTGATCTCCTGATTATTTTATTGTAAAGATGTATTTTTAGTAGTTTTTTTGTTTTTATAATCAATGAAATACCAACAATTAAAAAAAATAGTATACTCACTTCACAAGGAATCTAGGAGTAGATAATAATCTCTATATAACCAATCAAAATGAAAATGAAGATAAATTATTATAATGATATACTTCACAAGGAACTTAGTAGATAATAATTTCTATATAGGAAATCAAAATGAAGACAGATTTAACAATTGCACAATGATATACATTAATAAACTACTAATCTATATATAGCCAATCAAAAAGAAGATAGATTTAATAATCTCACAGCTATATACATTATTAAACATTCATAGAGCAATTTGGAATTTTAAATGATTTCCTACATGAAACCCTTCATCACTAAAACCTCAATCAACCAACAATACTAACCTGGGCCTCTCACTCAATCTTTCATGTTAAGTACGCATCAAGGAATGAATGGACCCAAAGTAGTTTCCTCATCCACAATGATCTCACTCACGGGAACATAGAAGGGTATATTTTGTTTCTTGGCTTTCACTCCCTTTACATTCTTTATTTTTTATTTTTTTTGCAAGTGGAAAGAAATATCAATAACACACTATCTACTCGCTGGAAATATCAATAGCATAATGTCTACTCGCTGGAAATCTCAATAACATACTGTTTACTCGCTTTAAACCGCTCACAATTAAATTTTAAGTACATAACTTTCATTTCTTTACAAACTCAATTAGATCTTTACAAACTCAATGCCAATGAATATGCAGCTTTGCTACTCATTTAGTTTGTTTTCTCAAGAATACCTTTGAGAATTTTCTTAAGAAGAATACCTTTGAGAATATGTGCTAGAGTGTGCAAGAATATTGAAATTTCCTCTAGAATTATATTTATAAGTACCAAACTTCCACCCATATATATCCAATGGTTACACAAATTAAGGATTCATGGGAAAGCAACTCCTTGCCACCTTAATGTCTGCAGTTGGTTTCTTGGTACTTGTTCTAATCCACTTTATCCCATTCATCGTAATCTACTCATTTTGAAACTATGTGCTTATGTTATATTTATGTTACAATCATGGGGAGATGAGAATTGATAAACATTCCCCCTCCTACAACATTGTTGGAAATTAATTAATTATTCCACCGCTGAAATTTGTAACTGCCACAACGCTTTATCCATTCAATATTTGAAGAGGCAGTCACCGCCCTGTCTCAAATTATTAAAGTTGTGAAGAGACACTATCATTAAAGTATTTTGACTTTACAGAACATGAAGAATTGGTGCCAAGAAATCGCATTCATCCACTATATTTCTGAAGGGCCAAGACAGCCCTCATTTTGTCATCCTGTAGAATTTCAATGAGACAGAGTATTTTTTTTTCCAAGGAAAAAAGCGTAATTTCATTATTGATATAACCAAATTACATATCGTAGAGGACATTCAGGATTCCTTTCAGAAGTAAGAGTCCAACAAAAAGCCGTGAAAAATTTTACTGCTCCGTAAGAGAAGCAGTCTACTCAAAATGTACAAAAAAATGGATAAGTCTGGGTTCCCATATAAAGTTCCCTTAATTTTCTAATAAAAAGAGGAAACAATATTTATATAAGCAAAATTGTGTTTTCAGGTGGTCATAGTTGTAGTATTTCAATGCCTTTGATGAAAGGGCAGTGATAGTATTCATATGCTGTATCAGGAGCTCTGGTTGACATCTTCCACTGTCCTATAGGCAGATTTAGTCCATTCTTTGAGAGCTAATCAACAATGGAATTTCGTTCCGTGAAAACATGGAGACAAGAGAAAGTTTCAAATTCCCTCAGAAGTCTCCTAACCAAGGATAATTTTAGCGGCGAAATTTAGCCCATGGGCTATTTTTCCATGTTTTTTTTCAAAAAAAGATTTGCCAATTTGCATTTTTTGAAGCCTCGTTTCACCCAATTTTAATGGGGTAAACTTTTTTCACTCTAAAAATTGCCAAATTATTATATAAACTATTGTTGGGGCCTGGCCCAACAGGGCCATTTTGGGTGACATTTTTGATGATGAATGGACTTGAGCTGTGCGCAGTTCAGAATATGGAATTTTGCCTAAGTATTGAGAGTGCTGCGAAGATGAGCGCAGTACCAAGTTTTGAAGTATGCCGCAAAGATCAGCGCGGCATAGTTTTAGTGATGCGAAGGTAGTAGGCCACGTGGAGCCATTTAAGTTATGTACTGGACGGAGGATGGCGAAATATAGCGGATAGAGTGGTGATGGTCTATTTTTGGTAAGACTGCTGAAAAGATGCTGAGTTGCGGGCATAAACAGATCAGGAAGGAGGCCGACTGTATGAGTCCATTAAGTAGAGGACAGATCAGGAAAGTGACAGTTCGGTGTACAGCAGGGTACGCAACCGTTAAGAGGAAAACGACGGAAGGAAAGCGACTAGGAGCTGAGTCAGTTGTACGTGGCTGTTAAGGGACGGACGACCTGCAGAGAAAGCGACTGGGAGTTGAGCCGGTCGCACGAGTCAGTCAATGGAAGGGCGGCTCGAAGTGGATGACCTGTTGGAGTGCACACAATAGGGAGGCTGAAAGCGATGGATCTAAGGCATGGAGGACTGCCATGACAGCAGGATCACTACCAGAAGATGGTACGACGGTTCAAAGGGGCCATAGTGGTTTGGAAACTCTAAGGGTTTCAGTCTTCAATATCATAAAGACATGACCTTCGGGCATGGTCTATTTAAGAAGACCATTTTATATAGGAAGGGTTAGGTTGAGTTAGTTGAAAAAGATGAGAGAAGCTAGTCACTGTGACCATGTTTGTATTGTAATATCTTTTGATTCGAGACTACATTGTAAAGGCTCTGCAGCTGAGTGCGTAGAGACCTATCTGAGCAAGAAGAGAGCCGCAGCTGAGTGCGTGGCTAAGAACTATGAACCCTTCCTTAAATAAATATCAAACACAGTTCTTGTGGACGTAGCTGCCCACCCGGGGGAGTGAACCACGCTAGATAGTGTGTCGAATGATTGAATGTTTATGTGTTTGCAATTATATTTGTCTGTTCTGTAGTTGGATGTGGAATGTTTACTTACAGTCTATAATGAGAAGGCTTTTATATGCATTTTCTATCAAAAGAGTATGGAATGATATGTTAAGTCTGCATGAATAGATGTATGGTTAATTTTAGCAACACTTCTAAGAACAGTGAATCTATCACCTACTTGAGCATAGAGAAATTGTTTACCTATTAAAGGGATGCAATCGATGAATGTATAACTGTTATTTCACACCTGGGGGTTATCCTTAAAATAGTAACACTTAAGGGTATGTTCTGAGCATTATATAGTGAGCTAGTTAAGTGTATAACTGAGTGGTTAGTTGACACTTAACCCCCTTTGCCTTAAGTATTCTGCGAATGGTGTAGTGTAGGAATTCAAGCGGCAGTGTCCGCAGAACTGTATTGAGGCCCGCAGTAAGGAAGAAGGTAGTGGCATGAACCGCGGTGCTGGCCAGCACCGCGTAGGTCAACCTTCATAGTGCTCAACTAGTGTGCTACTGCGAACATCGTCACAGTCATCAACTCATCACTCACTGTGGACATTTGAGTCTGCAGTGCCCCATTAGAAACACCTTGGGTGAGACCTCAGCCTGCTCGCACGTTGTTGCCGAAAGGGCCGGTGCGAAGGGGTTTTGTTGGTTTGAGGTAACCGCGCAGAACCTGGGTCTTCATAAAACCTTTGGTCAACATTTGATAAGCCAACAAATGGTTCGGTTTCCGTGCTAGAATCCGTGATGAGTTCCAGCCATAATGAGTGATGAAGAATCTGAGCTCCCGCAGAGTGCATTGAACTGGCATCCTAAGAAGACAGAAATCCAGGATTGGTGGGATAAGACCATAAGAGACTATAAAAGACAAGAGAACAGACAACCGTGTCTAAGACACATACAGTGGTCGGATAGCTATCTGTTGGACGACATTCATGAAATTTTCTGGGCCACATTTCTGGACGAGCTACACGCGTGGATCTTGTGGCTTGCAGAAAATAAAACTTGCTTTCAAGGAGGAATTCCTATAGAGGGGAATCCTGAGCTCATAGCACAGTTCAAAGCAATAGACAATCCACTAACACACGCAATCGATTTTTGGGTCGATCATATGCTAGAAGGCTTAATCATAGAGTTTGTTGTGGATACGCTCAAATCCTACAGCCAAGCAGAAGCACACTTTTTCAAAGGTTTCCAATGTAAGTTCTTGAACAATCTCAGTCTATACATTAAGATGTTGTTAGCTAAGAAAGGTGTTTTAAGAATGCAGTAATATTTTTAAGTTGTCATGGTAAATAGCATTTATAGCGATTCCAATGAAGATACTCACAACTTAAGGAGTGGGAAGAGATACAAGCTCAATAAGAACCCTAGAGGCTCTAGACTCCACGTAGATACTGAGATTCCTTCTGATACTGGAAACTAAGCCACACCCCCATTTACTCCTCAGAATCCTCCACTTACAGAGCCCATGCAGCCTAGTACATCTACCCCTATACGCCCATTTGTTTTTACTGTGCAGAGTCCTATACGACATCCTACCACCCCTCAGGGCACACCTCAAGGTGCCCCTTCGAGTGCTCTACCTCCCCCTAGAGCCATGGCCCATATGTATATGAAGCTACCTATATTCAAAGGGACGGGTCTACAAGACCCTGACCAGCACTGGTTCCTGTGCGAAGCTGTCTGGAGTGTCAAACAGATCTGAGATGATGATGAGAAGAAAGCCCAGCTTGTTACTACATTCAGAGATAGAGCGCTGCTCTGGTTCATGAAGTTTTCTACCACGCAGCCCAGGACCCTGGCAGAGATCAAAGCTGCGCTGATAACAGAGTTTAAGAAACCAAAGTCTGAGTGTCAGTGTATAACTGAGCTGAAGGAAATCAAGCAAAGACCGACATAATCGATCTGAGAATTCAACCAGAAGTTCAAGACACTCTTGGACCAAGTGAGCTTTGTCATAACACTCGAATAGCATAAAGAATGGTTCATTGCTGCGCTGTTGCCACAGATTAGGTTACCATTAATGCAGCAAAAGGTTACATCCTAGGTAGAGGCCTTAGAAATCGTGATGAAGTTGGAGGCTTCACCAATTGGTGAGTCTAGTTCTGGGATGACGTAAATCCAGAACCAGCTTACCACCCTGACACTAGAGCTATAGAGCATGAAGAATGGGAAAGAGCAGTGATGTGAACCTCGTCACGAGATCTGGTGCACGAGTTGCAAAGGAGAAGGTCATGAACGAGAGCATTGTCCCCTATACCGCGACTATCTCGGCAGTGGTGTGACTAACCCCATTAATTAGAACCAGGCACCCTGGTGTGAGATCTGCAGAACTACTGGTCATAGACCTGGAGATTGTTACCTGATACCGAAATATGTGAAGACACCTAAGAATCTATATTCCAACTTATGCAAATTAGTTGGACATGATGAGTCCAACTGCCGCACCTATGAACTAATGAATGAAAGAAAGCGCAACATGGATTCAATGAGAGGCACTGACTTGTACAGAGTGCAAGAGGATAACTAGCCAAAGTAGGAAAAGATGCACTATGATCAATC
This sequence comes from Larix kaempferi, assembly GCA_027924585.1. Classification (NCBI taxonomy): domain Eukaryota; kingdom Viridiplantae; phylum Streptophyta; class Pinopsida; order Pinales; family Pinaceae; genus Larix; species Larix kaempferi. The sequence goes on from BSBM01000626.1 coordinate 2,295,377, forward strand.
TACTTATAGAGGCCATGGTGGTGGATACCGCAATAGAGGAAGAAATACCAGCCTGGCACAAGGAAGAGGCCGCGGCAAGGTCATCTGCTATAACTGTGGCCAGCCAGGTCATGTATCTAGAGACTATGTAAACCCCCACATCACCTGTAATTATTGTAAATCATTTGAGCATGTCATAGAAGATTTCCTGGTGCTAGAGGTAGAGATGCAGAAAAGAATAAGAATAGATGTGTCAGCTCCGAACATCCAATGGATCGCAGCGGAGAACAGACCTGCTGATCCTAGCATTAAAGTAGTCACACGCAGTGGTGTAGAGACAGGCCATGATACGGGAGTAGAGGCTTCCACTTCAGGAGAGGCTCATGCGAAGCAGGGCCCTCTTGAAACAATATGGGTAAGAAAAGCCCCAGGAAAGATGCCTTCTCTAGATTTGAAGAAGAACAAAGAAGATTTTGTTGACGCGTGGGATACCTTCAGAGAACTAGCACCTAAATCACCAAGGATCCCACTGCGCAGTGAAGTAACATGTGTTGAAGACACACCTGCTGCTTATGACAAGACAAGACACACAATGGATGTTAGCACCTCTGTTGCGCAGTTCCTAAGGAGCTGCATGAAGCTACTGAAAAATGAAAACGCAGTAGTAGAGCTAGAGAAGCTCATAAATCTATACGAAGCACAGACAGAAGCAGAAAATTCTAATGGCACACTACATCACATAAAGAAACAGAAGAGGATGGGACGTGAAATGAGGCTCACTGCACAGATAGGAAACTTTGAGATGGATGAAGTTATCCTTGATCTGGGATCAGAATTAAATGTCTTGACAAAGTAGACATGGCAGCAGATGGGTCGACCAAAGCTGTCTTGGTCACCTATCCAGCTGAGAATGGCCAACCAAGAGAAAGTTATCCCATTTGGCTGCTTAGCCAATGTTATGGTTGATATTGACGGAGTGCAAAGCCAGGCGGCCTTTGAAGTCATCAAGATTGTTGACGATAGCTAGCCCCTTCCCGCGCTGTTAGGAATTGACTGGGCTATTGACAATTTAGCCATTATAAATTTGAAAACAAATAATATGATATTAGAAGGTAAGCATCTGCGGGTGATCGCACCATTGGATCCTGTAGATGGGGACAGATATAGCGAGCCGATTTAGGAGGAATCTAAGGCCCAGGATTTGGACCGACTGTACTAGATGACTATGAACCAGGAGGATTACATCAATCCTACCACGGATGGTGTACTTAGATGGAGATGCAATAGCTCCCGCATGTCTGACTCTGATGCTGGACTAGAAAATTGGTAGAATCGCATGCACGAAGGATCAGCTAGAAGGTGCACGCAGGTCACGAAATCACTGCGCTGGATTGGAAAGGAGGTAAGTCTGATCCCTACATTTGATGGTTCTACTAACATTTATACTTTTATTCAAGACTATATTGCAGCAGTTCCAGAAGAGCACAGATTACCAGCATTGGATATGGCACTCCGTGGCATACCCGCCAGATGGTGGGCTTCGCACAAGCAGATATTGATCACTTGGGATCAATGCAGAACTTAGATGCAGATTTGGTTCGCAGAAAAGGTTACCTTACCCTTTGACAAGTTCAATGGGCAGACAAATCCTAGGCAACATTTGGATGTCTGTTCGTAGGCATGGGAAGAAATGCCACTTGAAGATTGGGTGCACTTGTTTGTGCATACTTTAGAAGAGGATATTCCAAAGAAATGGTATCTAGACTTGGAGTTACGCAGGGAAACCTCAGATTGGGAAATGTTAACTGCGAACTTCCAGAGAGATTTCAGCTTCAAAGATGAGAACCCTTTGATACATGAGGCACTGTAGATAGTCAAGGAACGTATATTCAGAGGAGACTATCCTTGCGAAGATAGGCCATGGGAAGAATTCTTCGGCACAGATGACAATCTTGTGAACACATACTCAGAATGGAAAGAACATGAACAACTTCCAATAGACTGTTATAACTTAGCTGAGGATGATGATCATGGAAGAGAAGAAGATGAAGATGACCCGTGCAATATCAATATACCAGAGTCAAAAGGCACACGCAACATAGAAGGAGCGCCATTGGAAATCCCGGAGATGAGCAGACCGGTTAAGACACAGAAGGTAAACATTGGCACTAGGAAGATCCAAAGTTCACAGCTATTGGAGACTACTAGGATGATCAAACTGTCGCGAAGATTGTAGACACTCTGCACGAATATCAGGAACTATTTCCAACCAAGTTTACAGAGATGAAAGGAATATTGGGTGACTTAGGAGTCATGAAAATCCCTTGGAAGCCAGGTGCTAAGCCTGTGAAGCAACGACCATATAGACTGAATCCACGGTATAAAGAGAGAGTTCATGCAGAGTTGGAAAAAATGTTAGAGGCAGGGATCATCAAACCTGTCGAGGAATCTGAATGGATCAGTCCTATGGTTGTTCAGGACAAGAAAGCAAAGGGTGAGATCAGGATATGTGTCGACCTCAGAAAACTTAATGATGCATCATTGCACGACCCATTCCCTACCCCTTTTACGGATGAAGTACTTGACAATGTTCGAGGGAATGAGGCCTGCTCTTTTACCGATGGTTTCTCTGGTTATCATCAGATCAGAATTGATCCCGCGGATAGGCATAAGACGACATTTGCTACAGAATGGGGGTCGTTCCAGTATATAGTCATGCCATTTGGTCTGAAGAATGCACCTGCCATCTTCTCTAGAGTCGTTGTCGCGGCATTCAAATATTTCATGCATAAGTTTCTCGAAGAATATTTCGATGACTGGACTGTCTTTGGGTTGCTAAAGAACCATTGTGTAAATTTGAGAATAATGCTTGAAAAATGTAGACAGCATCAGATCTCGTTGAATCTGAAGAAGTGCATCTTTTGTGTTGCATATGGAATCTTACTGGGACATATTGTCTGTAAGCAGGGCTTGATGGTGGACCCTGCGAAGATTTCCATTATTGTGAATTTACCTATACCAACTTCAGTTAAGATGCTGCGCTCTACCTTGGGTCATACATGTTATTACAGGAAGTTCATTAAGGGTTATGCACAGATAACCACAATAATGGAGAAGTTTTTGAAGAAGGATGTGTCGTTTGTTTGGAACGAAGAATGCGAATAGGGCTTTGACACCCTTAAGGAAAAGATGGTTACTGCACCGATCCTAGTCTTTCCAGACTGGACAAAACCGTTTCATGTTTATGTGGACGCATCATGCATTTCCCTAGGCATTGTTTTAGCTCATCCAGGAGAAGGGGGTATTGACCACCCCATCGCATTTTCTGGTAGAAAGCTATCGACAGCAGAGAGGAACTATACCACTACTGAGCGGGAAGGACTTAAGATGGTATATGGCCTTTAGAAGTTCAGGCATTATCTACTTGGTGTGCACTTCCTCATGTTCACTGATCATTCTGCATTGAAATATCTGGTCAATAAGCTAGTGTTAGTGGGGCACATATGTAGATGGCTATTGCTATTCCAGGAGTACGACTTCGAGATCGTTGTTAAACCTGATAGGCTAAATTTAGGACCTGACCACCTGTATAGAATAGAGTCGGGAGAGGAGCCAACGAACATTGAAGACAGTCTGCCCGATGCACAGCTGTTCGCTATATAGGTTGCAGATGATTATTATAAGGATATCATTGATTTTCTGACAACGGGGCTGACATCGCAAGAATTTTTTGTTCAGCAGAAGAAGCAATTAGTAGTCTGCACCGCGGATTTCACTATTATTGCAGGTGAGTTATACAAACTCGGACTAGATGAGGTCCTCCGCAGATGTGTACTTGACCACGAGAAACCATATATAATAGCAGATGCGCATTCAGTGATCGTGGGAGGTCATTACGCAGGAAAGGCTACTACGCAGAAGATATTGCGTGCAGGGCTATGGTGGCCTACCATCCACAAAGATTCTAAGGAATACTGTAGGAACTGCGATGTCTGTCAGAGGACAGGGAAGCCTTTGCGGAGAGTCGAAATGCCATTAAATCCGCAGTTGACCTTACAGGCCTTTGAGAAATTGGCAATTGATTTTGTTGGGCCTATAAACCCACTAGGAAAGAGAACTCGTGCGAGGTATATCATTACTGCAACGGATTACCTCACCAGATGGGAAGAAGCTAAACCAGTAAAGGACTACAGCACAATTCATTTTTTAGGAAATTTTGTCACGATTCGGCTGTCCAAAAATTTTGATGAGTGATCAGGGCACCCACTTTCTGAATAAGACCATAGAAGCCCTAACAGAGGAGTTCCACATTCGGCATCACCGCAGTATGCCATATCATCTGCAAGCAAATGGAACTGTGGAAGCCTTCAACAAGATACTAGAAAACGCGCTGACGAAGGTGTGCAACGTAAACAGGGATGACTGGGACCTACGCATCTCGTCTGTGCTCTGGGCATACAGGACAACCTGTAAGAAATTGATGGGACAAACACCTTTTCGGTTGGCTTATGGGCAGGAGGCCATAATGCCAATGGAGTACATTGTCCCCAGTCTGAGGATTGATGCATTCACCGGAATGGCAAACCGCAAAGCATTAGATGAAAGACTACTACAATTAGTCGGCTTGGAAGAGGATCATTTCATTGCAGGCTTTCAGCAGCAAGTCCACAAGGATTGTGAAAAGGCGTGGCATGATCTCCATATCACGAACAAATGCTTTCAGGTAGGTGACTTAGTCCTCCTGTATGACAGCAAGTTCATGAAATTTCCTGGCAAGTTTAAAATACATTGGCTTGGTCCATATACTATTATGCATGTCATTGACAGTGGTGCAGTTCAGTTAGCCACTTTAGCTGGTGATACACTACCCACTATGATAAATGGAAGTAGACTTAAGTTGTACCATGATAGTCCTGCTTCGCAGCATGCGAAAAGATAAACATGGTGAGAAATTTCTAAGTGCCAAGTACAGTTGAAATTGGGCACTAGAAATGTATAGAGTTTGTACATGTATCATAAAGGGAGAATGTATGAGCGGCGTAGCACTGCCGAATCTACGTAGGATCCAGAAGCAAAACAGTGGAAAAACAGCTGCATAGTTCAAAGATCAATGCTGCGAAGAACCTGCGCAGAAGTTGAAATGCTCCGCCATGTAGTTTGGCATAGCATTCAAAGAAAAATATCCATTGCATGCCTTTTGAGAAAATAGACGTTAGATGACCGTTGCAGTAACTGCGCGAGCATTTAAAGGGAAGATAGCCATTCTAGATAGACTGACGGATGAAAAGACTAAAAGATCCGAAGGATTTGGCCACTAGAGGTCGCATTTAATGCCTACCTAGACGTTGAAGGGCATGAAAGGGGGTTTGCTACGCCTATAAATAACACCATTTGAACACTCGCGGGCGTTACTGAGCACTTAGAATTTTTTTTCTGTAATTAACCTCTCCAAGCTAGTAGCCATCTGTATTCCCTCTGCCATAGCCGCTATCTCATCAAGTGAATGTCTGAATGCTTCTACACAGAACAAGATATTACTATTGAAGAAACATTGAGAATCTTTCAGCATGGAGGGATTCAACAGTTAATGAAAACCCCAGTTAAGAAGGTCGCTGTAGAACAAGGTGAAGGATCCCGTAGATCACCAAGGATTAATCCGACAATGCAAGATAAGGAATGGACACAGTAACTTGACTTCGGTCAAAGCAGTCCAAGCCGAGTTCGGCAAGCACAAGGAAACCCATATTCACTAAGGAAATTTCACTCAAAATGACACTAGATTATATCTCGTCGAGGGCGCTGGATGCCCCTGTGTATAAGCTCGTAAAGAATACCAAGTACGATATCCCTCTGTCGCCAGTGTCTAAGCATGTAAAAATTATGACAAACCTACTAGGAAAGATCCCAGACTGCAAATGGGAGGACTATGACTTCTTGGGAGTGAAGAAGGATGAGCCACATGATCCCAAGTACCTAGATTTTCAACCAAATCAATATATGTGCTGGAAAAAGGATGCAAAAGGAGAGCTGAATCTGGTGGCCGAAAGCTGGTTAACACTGGTGGTGCAGTCAGGACTGTTAAACCTGCTGTGACTGCCCTATTTTGAAAGGTCGACCGAACTAAACATCGTGGTTCACACCTTGATGGCGCGAATCCACCTAGGTTATCTATGGATGGAAAGGCCGATAAACATCAGTATCAACCTAATCCATGTTATTACAGGATTGAGTAAGCACGACGAGGACCCGAAGTAGTTCTTCCAAGGGAAGGCCAAAGAAAAAGACGTTGTGGCAAAGATGAAGAAGAGGCACGCGCTGGTGAAGGGAAAATGGGGTTTTCCTACCGAAGAAATTGATGATCGAGCAACAAAGTTCATCACACAGATGCTCGCAGCAAAGGTATTGAGAAAAACAAGACCCACTGAGGTGCCTGCGGGTGCAGTGCTGCTTGGCACCGCAGCAGTAGAGGGCACAGAGTTTAACTAGTGCCAATATTTACTGAATGAGTTCATGGAGGAACTCAACGACATTCAACGAAATGGGGGAAACTTCTATTTTACATGGCTGATTGTCCTCATCGCATTCATCGGATGGAAGAAGCTGAAGGACTTTGTCGGTGTCAGTGTTGATAGATTTGAACCCAGAGGAATTAGGTTCATGAACCTATGGGAAAATATAAATCTACAACGCCAGCACGCTACCCAAGAATTCTTCTATCAATATTACATGCAGTTGCACAATATGATCATCCACACACCAAGAATAACGAAGCAAGTAACAAGAAAGTACATAGGCATTGTCAATTTTATGGCTGACATGTGTTGTGTGTTTATCTCTCCAAAGGCAAAGATGAAAAAGCCGTAGTGGTTCACTGGGCGCTACCACATGACAGAAGAAGATATAGAGCTCATTATGAAAGATTGGCCCATCGACTACTGCGTCGAAGTTCTGGACGTCCCGACAGACTCAGAAGTGGATGAGCTGATTCCTCCACCATGTCCTATTATTGAAGAGAAAGAGCCAGAGAAGGGCAAGAGGAAATAGCCAGGAAGCCCATCCCAGCCGAAGGCAAGAAAGAAGCAGAAGGAAAGCAAAGTTCAACCTGACCCAACCCTCAATGATGATGACTTCGATATGATAGCTGAAAAAGTGAATGAGACCCTTGAAGAATTTATCTCAGATAAGGAGAAAATAGATAAGGCTATCCAGGATGACCTTGCGAGGAACTAGGTCGCAATGCAAGGGCTCATGAAGAAAATGGAGGATGTCCACAAGAGCCTGCCCTTGCCGCGTGACACGGGAGCCGTAGAAGCTTTGCAGCAAGCACCATCTCCCCTCACTATCATGCTGTCGCCCAAAATGAGACTTGTCCATCTTTACCCAATCGCAGTCACATAGCCTATGTCGGAGGACATTGACATGGTTGAGCTCAACTTAGCAAAGATTGCGCTACCTGGTTTGCATTATTTGCACATGCAGGTGGGTGAGGAGATGCGTGATAGAGCCGTGCAGTCCATGAGAGCAGAAGCTCAGTTCCAATCCGCAAACAAGTAGCTTGAGGAGTCGATCACGCACACCTTGCTGATGATGGGAGATGAACAATAGCGCCGATAGAAGTTGGAGGCTACAATCAATTCTGTTGCGATAGAGATCGAAGGAGTGCATATACAAGATAATCCCAAGGATACCATCCAAAGAATAGCGGATAGGGTGCGGACCCTAAAGTTGAAAATGGAGGACACGGTAGTCCTATATGAGGCAGATATCAATCTTCTCAGAGAAAAACTAAAACGACAGGATCAATTAACTGAGAAGCCGCAGAGAGAAGCTGAAGTAAGGACTGCAGCAGAAAGCATCGCAACAGAGGCTATGGAGTGCCATTAATTACTTGATCAGTCCTTGAAGGCATTTAGAGACCTTGAGGAAAATCCACAGCTGCAACAGACAAAGACCGTAGTGAAGGAAAAACAGACTGCATTGGATGCCATGCAAGTAGAGGTGAAGACTCTACCACGATGAGACAGACTGCAAAAGTTTAGAGAAATATCTACCCTCAAGAAGGAAGTACAGATCTTAAGAGAAAAGGAGACTGCGCTAGACAATCAGTCGCAGCCACTCCTCGAAGATGCCTCTGACATCTCGTAGTGAATAGAAAATAAATTGAAAGAGCTGCGAGCCAACCAAGAAGCAGTGGAAGCACAAATTGGCATGGAGACAACACCTGAAGAGCTTGAGATTGTCAAACAAATGGAGAAGGAGGGAAAAGAAACAATGAAGGAGCTGACAGACGCTTATAATCAATTCGCAACTAAGCTGAACACTCAGATTGGTGAGCAGACTCTAGTATTAGACGTTGAAAGTGGCTCGGGGATGAGCCACAGGTAAGTGTTAGGGGCGTGTTGGGCCTGGCCGAACAGGGCCATTTTGGGTGACATTTTTGATGATGAATGGACCTGAGCGGTGCACAGTTCAGAATATGGAATTTTACCTAAGTATCGGGACTACTGCAAAGATGAGCGCAGTACCAAGTTTTAAAGTATGCTACAAAGATCAGTGCGGCGCAGTTTCAGTGATGCGAAGGTAGCAGGCCACGTGGAGCCAGTAAAGTTATGTACTGGATGGAGGATGGCTGGATATAGCGGATAGATTGGTGATGGTCTATTTTTGGTAAGACTGCTGAAAAGATGCCGAGTTGCAGGCATAAGCAGATCAGGAAGGTGACCGACTGTACGAGTCCGTTAAGCAGAGGACGGATTGGGAAAGTGATAATTCGACGTACAGCAGGGTACGCGACCGTTAAGAGGAAAATGGCACAAGGAAAGCGACTAAGAGTTGAGTCAGTTGTACGTGGCTGTTAAGGGATGGACGACCTACAGAGAAAGCAACTGGGAGTTGAGCTGGTTGCACGAGTCAGTAAGTGGAAGGGCGGCTCAAAGTGGATGACCTATTGGAGTGCGCACAATAGGGAGGCTAAAAGCAATGGATCTAAGGCATGGAGGACCGCCATGACAACAGGATTGCTATCAGAAGATGGCACGACGGTTCAGAGGGACCGTAGTGGTTTGGAAACCCTAAGGGTTTCTGTCTTCAATATTGTAAAGACACGACCTTCGGGTGTGGTCTATTTAAGAAGACTGTTTTATATAGGAAAGGTTGGGTTGAGTTAGTTGAAAAAGACGAGAGAAGCTGGTCACTGTGACCATGTTTGTATTGTAATATCTTTTGAGTCGAGACTACATTGTCAAGGCTCTGCAGCTGAGTGCACAGAGACCTATCTGAGCAAGAAGAGAGCCGCAACTAAGTGCATGGCTAAGGACTATGAACCCTTCCTTAAAGAAATATCAAACACAGTTCTTGTGGATGTAGCTTCCCACCCGGGGGAGTGAACCATGTTAAATAGTGTGTTGAATGATTGAATGTTTATGTGTTTGCAATTATATTTATATGTTCTGTAGTTGGATGTGGAATGTTTACTTACAGTCTATTATGAGAAGGATTTTATATGCATTTTCCATCAAAAGAGTATGGAATGATATGTTAAGTCTGCATGAATAGATGTATGGTTAATTTTAGCAACACTTCTAAGAACAGTGAATCTATCACCTGCTTGAGCATAGAGAAATTGTTTACCTATTGAAGGGATGCAGTTGATGAACGTATAACTATTATTTCGTGCCTGGGGGTTATCCTTAAAATAGTAACACTTAAGGGTATGTTCTGAGCATTAAATAGTCAGCTAGTTAAGTGTGTAACTGAGTGGGTAGTTGACACTTAACCCCCTTTGCATTAAGTATTCTGTGAATGGTCTAGTGTAGGAATTCAAGCGGCAGTGTCCACAGAACTGTATTGATCCCCGCAGTAAGGAAGAAGGTAGTGGAGCGAACCGCGGTGCTAGCTAGCATCGCGTAGTTCGACCTTCACAGCGCTCAACTGGTGTGTTGCCACGAACATTGTCACAGTCATCAACTCATCACTCACTATGGACATCTGAGTCCGCAGTGCCCCATTAGAAACACCTTGGGTGAGACCTCAGCCTGCTCGTAGGCTATTTCCGAAAGGGCCAGTGCGAAGGGGTTTTGTTGGTTTGAGGTAACCACGCAGAACCTGGGTCTTCATAAAACCTTTGGTCAGCATTTGATAAGCCAACAATTATAAAAAGTCCTTATAATTTGAAATAATTCTAGAAAAATATCGCCAAATATTTTATTGTTTCCATTTTAAGAATTGGTAATATTCACCAAGGTTTATACACTTTTAAATAAGTATGGGTCCTTAAAATTATCCCTGCTCCTGACATAATCCAGTATATTGCATAATTAGAGGTTGTGACATCTATGTACATTGTTGACCCAATTGTTTACAATCATAGAGTCTCTGAATATTTGGATGTGGTTGCAATTCTGTTCAAGAGTGAAACACAAAAGGATTTTGAGGGCAGAGAGGTCATCGAAGTTGTTCATTCCAGGTCCAAGACCCATCTGGATGTGGAAAAGGGATGTATGGGTGAGATGTAGAACCACCCCCTCCGCAGGACAGTTCGGTAGCCGCCCCATCGAAATATGCCCAAGGAAGAGCAGAGTCAAAGAGTTTTGTAGTGATGATGCGGATGGGAGGGAAGTGTTTTTGTTGAGGGAAGTAAGTAAGAATGTTCGCACTCTGAGAAGCCACCATTTCGGGGATAGAGGGTTTGTCATGGAACAGAACCTTATTGCGTGCCAACCAAGTACCCCAAATCACTAAGATGGGTAACACCCGATAAGATGTTGAATCTGTATATTTAAACCATGATTTCCAAGCGTCCTCCATTGTGTTACCAGTCCATGGGATTCCAATATTCAAGGAGATGTGCAAAAAAAATCTAGATCTGTAGTGTGAAAGGGAAGAAGATGAAAAGGTGACTTATAGATTCTATGTCTTGTTTGCATAGATGGCACCATCCTTGCCCTTTGACATGCCTCTTTTTCATAACTTCCCAAACCGATATTTTGTTAGCCAAAGAGCACCACATAAACAATTTTGATTTTAATGGGCACTTTGATTTCCAGATAGATTGCCACCACCAGACCTTCGCTCTGTTGTCAAGACCGCCAGCCAGAAAGATGTAGCCAATCTTTGGAGTGTATACACCCAGTGGAGAAGGAGATCAAATAAAGGAATCCCTATTGTTGGAAATGCGAACCTATGAAGATATGAGAGCCAGAATATAAGCATCCCAGGAGTTCCAAAGATGTAAGGGGATATGAAGAAATTATGAGCCTATCCATCACTGTTGCAAAATATTGGTTGAGGTCAGATTAGCAATGTGGGATAGATGAATAATATCCCTGGAATGTAGAAAAGTAATAAGAGGTTGTGGGAGTAAGTGGCGATTCTGACAACCCAGCCATGGGTCCATACTAATGTGAACCTGCGACCCATTCCCCACCTTTAAGGAAATCCCTGATCCAATAACATGAAAGGAGGAGACAATGGCTTTCTAGATTACTGATATACCCACAAAGCTATGTACGGGACTTCTGGCCCAATTTGAGATGGAGATAGGCGCTATATATTTTTGTGTCACCACTTTTGTCCAAATATTATCAGTAGTCAGGAGTATCTAGCCAACCTTTGGAGCAAGGGATTTAGCAAAAAGATGTATATTTTTGAGTCCCAAGCCCCCTTGTGATTTTGGATTTGCAAGAGTTTGCCACTTTATCCAAGGGGATACATGTTTTTCAGATTTTCCAGACCAAAGGAATCTAAAGCATATTTTCTATGATTTTTCAAGTATCCCTTTTGGAATCCACGCTAGAGACATCCAGTAAACTGAATAGCTTCTAATGCAGATTTGATGAGGACCAGTCTCCCAGCCTGAGAGAACCATCTATGGCTCCAAGAAGAGAGACACTTTTCCAATTTCACGATCAACCATCCCCAATTAGACTTCCTGTAGTTGTTTGGTTTTAAGAGAAAGCCCAAATATTTTAATCCATCATCCAGATCAGAGGAATCATAGGGAAAGAGAGTAGAATAGTGACGAGTTTGCTGTTCATCCAGATGAGACAGGGATATCATGGACTTTTGAATATTTATCTCCATCCCCATAGCCCTCCCAAAGAGGTCCAAAATACCAACTAGTGTATCTGCATCCCTGATGGTGTCGTTGTAGAAAAGAAGAATGCCAATCAACAAAAAGGAGATGTGTGAGGGAGAGTGAGGGGGGAATACCAATACCTTTCAGTGTTCCCCTGTGATTTGCATCTAATATGGCCTTGCTCAAGCCTTCAGCGACCAGTAAGAAAAGCAAGGGAGAGAGTGGACATCCTTGATGAAGCCCTCACCCCACATGGAAGAAAGTTGAGGCTGACCCATTTATAAGAACTACAAATGATGTTGTGGTTATGCAGCTCATGATCAATTTTATAAAAGAGTAATCAAAACCCCGATGAGTCATCAACATTCGAAGGTGAAGCCAATTCACCTTATCAAAATATTTTGAGGGATCAAGTTTTATGACTACCCCCTTTATTTTTTTCAGTTTGAACGATGTTGCTTGGGTTTTCACCCAAGCATGTGCTAATGTGCACCTACTAACTTGTAGTAGCAGTTTGGATTAAACAGTAAAAATAAACAAATGTGAAAAGTAAATCTTGATCTAACATGTGCAATAAAATAACTCTAGATTAAAACAGTAAACAAAATAGATCCATAAGAGACATTAATAAAAACTTTGATATTTTCTATTACCTCAAAGGGTGAGGATGGTTGAGCTTGAGCAGCTACAATGGTGAGGTGCTCCAAAGCTCCAAAGCTCCAATGATCTCTTCTTCTCCAAGATGCTAATGGGGGTCTTCAAACTCAAAAAGGAGGCAAGGGCTCTCAAGAAATAGTTTGGCAGCATAAGGATAGGATGAATATGGATGAATAGTGAGGAGCCTCTTTCACCTTTTTATAGCTTTTTGGTGATGGAGGATACCATTATGGTTTAAGGAAACCAAAAAATGGTTTAGGTTTCTTTTTTCTCTTTTTCCCTCTTTTTCACTTAAATTTTTAATATTATTCCCTTTTAATTGATTTTTGGGAATTTTGGACCCTTTTTTAGGGTTTTTTTGTATTTTTTTAGGAAAATTAAATATTCTGAGGAGAAAAAGATGGATTTTGGTCTTTTTGGTGACCTTTTGAAGGTTTTAGAGGCTAAAATGGTTGGAAAAGTTGACAAATGGGTCATGTGAATAGGGAAATGAGCTAGTGAGCACTTTTTGTGTGTTAACAGATTGCTCCTTGATGTGTGAGGGTAGGAGCTCATCATATGGCCGATAGACATCATAGTTCTTTCATCTTTTTCCTGGGGTTTGGAGGAGAGAAGAGACCGATTGGAGATTGGAACACTGGGCCCATGCAAACTGCACAAACTAAAAATACATGGCCTCCAAATGAATGAGGAATAATCTCTGATAATGGACGAGGAGGGCATACCCATGCTCATGTCAAGACATATAAATAAAAATGAGTCCCAAAAGGAGGACCTGAACAATACATAAAACCTGTTGTGTACATCATAATGGTCTAGAGGGGACACAATGTTGGGACATACAGCATGGTCGTACCATGACTGATCTAAAAAATTGATACACTTAAAAAGAGCAACACCCATTCTGAATGATATGTCCGAAGGGTTGATGAACTGTTGAATCTGAAGATATCCAACAACTATAGGGACTCAATAATTGTGAGTCAATCTTCTGAAGAGTATATGGAACTGTATACTTGAGGGAGTATAAAACTGGAGAACTTTCGAATACTATTTCCAAGAGAAGCCCGAATATCTACAGGAACATGTAACTGGTTGTTCTAAAAGTAGACTCAACAATGTGCTAAAGTCAGGTGACATCCGAGGTCTTCAACTCATAAGTGAAAGGACCGATATCCTATGCGAATCTCAACGATGCGATCAAGGTGTTGACATCGAGCATGTGAGAAACAACCATTTGGAGAGGCATTAAGGACTCCTTTCAAAATGATCCGTAGGCACTCACCATTGATAGTGATGAGTCCAAGGCATAGGGACCTCTAGGTCTATCCTCTGGAATAGATTGGTTGGCATCGACAGAGGGAGTCCTTGCAACTACCAAGGCAATGATGTTTCCTTGATAGGAGTGCGAGGTGTATAATTGATAGGGGATAGTACTGGTAGTAAGACTAACATACTGTGGGGATGGGGAATAACTGGGTTCATAGAGTGGTGGAACTCATAATTCCCTTGTTCAGAGCATGAATGACATGGTTGACCTGGCAGCATGTGAAATAAACTTTGGGGACCATAGCTTAAGGGATCAGGGGTATGTACTGCAATGGGAGAGATTCAGGACGGTAAACCTATGTATGGTATCAGGAAACTCTGAAGGTGGCATATTGCAGAATGCTCCGAACAAAGGTGACCATAATGGGCAAGCTGCCATGATAGTGTGACCAGACATGATCTGTTGTGGTGCTGAGAGGCACCGTTGGGGCCTTCTTGATTGTTTAAGGAGAAACAAGAAGGGACAAAAGTATGCTCAATAATAGTACTGTCGTGTGGATTTGTACGAGCCCAGGACAGTTCATGCTCATGGTTTCTTTCAAGTTTAGAGAGTCTGAAAGCAATAAGTAGACTCCAAGGGTGTTCTTTTTCATGTGTTAGTCTCCAAGGCCTGAAAAAGCATAAAATAATGAAAATGGAGAACTCTTCTATCCAATGTGACTAGAGCATTCCTTTTTCGTAATTAGTCTACAAGGTCCGGAAAAAGGGTAAACTTATACTAGGTAGACGCCCTTCTAGATACATTTAACGAGCATGAAAGGAAGCAAGATTGCTCGACAATCTTTTCATTGTTTTAGGATTCAGAAAAGAGTTTAACAGAAACTCCCTAAGTGCCTTTTTCGTAAAGGAATTGATCGGCCCAAAAAGGGGATAAAATTATATCGAACAAAAGTGATGGTGAGGCAAGGAGGAAGTGTTCGATCAAGGGACAAGTATGGGAACCAAGAATCGTGGTAGGGGGAAATATTGACAGGGCCTCCTTGTGTGTTGATGGATGATAGCAAAAAAATGCCATAATTGCAGTATGGATGGAGTGGAGGGCTCTTGTATAAGTTGTGATGCAAAAGTTTTGTAAAATCCAACAGCGGCCGAAGCGACACACAAATCGAGGTGGTAAGGTGTAGGGGTATAATGTTAAAAATTTTTCTAGTGAGAGAGAGAAATGATCTCAAGCCTCATCATGAACGCAGAAAACTGAATCCGGCTATATAAAGAACCTAAAAAATGGACAACAACCGATGTGGCACGCAAATCGAGGTGACAAGGGGCTTTTTGAAAAAATGCCCAAAAATTATGGGGTGAGAGCGAGAAATGATCTCAAGCATCATCACGAGCATGGAAAACTTAATCCAGCAATATAAAGAACATAAAAAATGGATAACGGCCAATGTGGCACATGAACCGAGGCAATGAGGGGTGTGTAAGAAATGCCCAAAAATGGGTCTAGCAAAATGAAGAAACTGGGTTGACCACCGTGAATTTCTCACTGCACTGAATCCAACGGTTTGAAAAACGGACATTGTATGACTCCGGAATGGTTGACTGAAAATTGGACAAATGTCTATAAATAGAAAGTGGACCCATAGTGACATGTGTCATTTTCACGGTTGAGTTTGACAGGAGATTTGAGTTGGTCAGAGCACTTTCTTTATTTGCGGGAGAACCGACCGTCAAATTTTGATTTTATGAGTTCCAGGTAATCCTATTGGCCTTAAAATTTAATTTTATTTGCTCTCGGGGGGGAACTAGGTCTTGGGAGTGGCGTATACATCACGTTGTCTTGCCAACATGGAATATCGCGACTTCTAAGCATTTTTGCGTGATCTGCATCGCGGCTATGGTCCTCACAGCCACGACGTGGATTGCAGCTGTGGTCCTCAGAGCCCCGACGTACATCACAGTTGTTGGCTTCATAGCAGCGATGTGGATCACGGATGTGGGCTTCACAACCATGATCTGGATCGTTGCTATGGGTCCCAAAGCCGCGATCTGGATCGTTGGCTTGTGGAAAAATTTTTATGGCATTTTCTAAAAAAAATTCTTGTTGATTTGGCAGGATGCTCAAACGACCGAGGGCATCGTGGAGGGAGACAGAGATTCCGGAGGACCTGATGGATATTATTCAGGAGAACCGTCATGCAAAGGCAACTTTGGCTTTGGGTGGACTGCTGAAGTTCGCCCAGATTCCTCTTATGCATTCAACAAACTTGTTGCTAAACAAGTTGATTGATTTATGGGACCCGGATATGCAGGATTTTATGGTTCAAGGTGAGAGACTGGATCTCACCTTGACTGATGTTTATTTTCTTACTAGACTTCCCTATTTGGGTGAGATAGGAGATACTCAGCCTAGGATACTGGCTGGTGTTGATATAGAAGATCTCCTAGAGAGATTTTTCCATCGAGGGTCTCGTGTTCATGCTAGCGCACTCCTAGTTGTTGATTTGTGGGATCCGAAGATGTAGGCAGTGTCGGGTTGTGTTCTTCAAGTGCTTGGAGCACAGGCGCCCCACCGTTTGTCAAGGGGGCAGGTATTGATGGGTCATCATGTTATGACTGGGACCTATTTTTCTTGGCGATAGATGTTCCTTGCTTTTGTTTGGAGTGAGCTGAGCAAGGTGAGGCTACAGGGAGGAGAGTTCAACTACGCCTCATTTCTATGTTGCTTATTTTTTGAGAGGGTTCATATATTACGGCCCCGTGTGCCCATTCGGGATGGTTTGAGGGGCAAGCCATGGATGGTGCAGTGGGGAGATATGATTCCCCTGAGTGGTGGCGGTGTGGTTTGACAATTCTTCACGATAGAGATGTACGAGCAATGGGAGCAGATGCCAATTCTATTCAATGACTATCCCTACCGGGATATGGATTTTCGAGGAGATATCGAGATGCCTCATGCTCTTGGTTAGGCTTGGGGGCAAGATGGTACATAATTATTTTTGTTCCTCTATTATATCATGTTTGTATGTTTTGTTATGATGATAGCTAGAGGTGTTTTCATGATGTTGAAGTTTCCTAATGTTGGTTATTGCATATGTGCTTCCACAGCCTCCACTGGATCATCAGGGCCATAGGGAACGTGTGGTGGTGGTGGTACCTCCAGCGGTAGTGGCATCCCTTCCTCCTGTGCGAGGAGTTGTGCGTCCCAGAGACGATGATATATATGATATACATGAGACCTTCAAGGAGCTATTGGATGGTGTGCCAGATGATGGTTGGAGAGAGCTAGACGAATGTATGTTAGACCATAGTGACGATGCTCTGCATGAGTGGACATCGATTTTGCGGTGGGTAGCTATGTTGGTAGCGGAGAGGAGGGATAGGGATCAGTATGATCCGGAGGAGGAGGAGCCATAGGAGGCAGCCGACCGTGATGATGAGGATTAGGTTGTCTTTTACTTGCCCCCAAATGCTGATGAGCATATGGGGACATTTTTGTGGATATGTATTATGTATGGCTGGTGTATTTTTTGTACATTTGGGTGCTAAGGAAACTCTTGACATTGTGACTATATGATATATATATATATATATATATATATATATATATGCACGTGGATGCATTTTTTTTGTAGTCATGTATGCATGTGGATGCACATCCTGTCATGGTTTTTATGTTTTGTTGCACGTGGATGCAATTTGTGTTTTTGTTTGCCTGTGGAGGCATGCTATATGCACATGGATGCATTATTTTTGTTTCTGTATGCTCGTGGAGGCACATTGTATGCACATGGATGCAATACTGTGATGGTTTCTTCTGTCTGTTTATGTGATTTTTTTATGCCTCTGTGATGTTTATGCATGTTTGATGTCCTATATGGTTTGGTTGACGTGCCAATCTAGAATGTTGTTAGCCATTTGGTCTGCTACACTATTGAGGTTTCTTGGGACATGTGTGAATGAAATGGATTCAAATTGTCATACCATTTGTTTAGTGCACAGGAATTTTCTAAAGAGACAGGGATCGAGTACCTAGTAACAGTTGTTGAGCTAGGAAACAAGGAGCTGGGAGTCAAGGATGTTGATGTATATGTAACTTCAGAATGTATTTCATATATATATCTTTGGTCTACTCCTATAGAGATGTATTATTCCTCTATATGGAAGTGTCGTCATTTGTATTGACAAGTGTCGCAAGTGTGTTAACTTGCCGATGGGTTATTAGACCACCTTGTAAGGGGTCGGCCTAGATTAATGTAACATGAGGTTATTGTGCTAAGCTAGACAAGTCGGCCCCATAAGATTATTGGGCAACCAGGACAAGAATAAATAGAGATCTCCTGATCTCTATTTGGATTACTTCAGAACTCACACTTCCATCACTCAGAAAGTGGTGCACTTGTGAGGAGAAGGATCAACTGCTAGGAGGAGTCTATCTCTGTGTACTTTGGTTGTATCATTGCTCTATCTATCTCTGAGGAAGTTGTGGGGTTTTTCACCTTGGGGTTTTCCCCACGGAAACTCTGTGTGTCTAATGTCTCTCACGCTTTTGCTTCTTGTGATGATTGATATGCATTGATATACTATACATGTTATTCTCTAAGTAACGATCCTAGATTATATTTAATTAATGCTCAAAATCTAACATGGTATCAGAGCTAACCTAAGAAGAAGACACTATGCAGTTGCGGAAGCTAGGGCTTCTTGTTTTTGGGTTTTCTCCATAGATTTTGGAAAAGTAAAATGATAGATTGCCTCTCATCAGCAAGGTGAATTTATCTGTGCAATCAGAATTCAATTCGGAGCTGTTTCAGTTTTGGCCCTAAAAATTAGGGTTTCCACACAAATAGGAATTTCTGAAATCTGAAGACATAGCTGGAAGCACCTTGGAAAAATCGAAGCTTAGAGATTTGGATCGATATTTTTGGCTGAGTAAATCTCTAGGAAACTCAAACCCTAATTCAGGGTTCTCCTTAGTGAATCCAGAAAGACTAAAGGCATTTCTAAAGGGTGAAACTTTGCAGATCTCAATTTATGAATATATCAGGATGATCAGTTCATCTAGGAGCGTCTTTGTATCCTTTCAGAAAGTTGAAACTCAAAGTTTGAAATTTTAGGGTTTCTTTGACAAACCCTAATCCGGCACCAGATCCAGTTTTCAACAAATCAACTGGTAAGACCTAAAATATCTTCTATTTCCATTTGAAGTACTCTTTAAGATGTCTCACCACACCAAGCTTGAGGATAAGCTTGAAGGGGCTAATAACTTCCGTGCATGGAAGTATAGGATTGGGTTAATCCTCGAAGAAAATGAGTTGGACACTTATATAAGTGAAGAGGTCCGTGTCCCAGAGGGAGAAGAGGCTAGGGCTCTTCACAAGAGGAACTTGGTCAAGGCAAAGAGGATCATTGTTGATTCTATCAAAGATCATCTCATACCCCATGTGTCATCCCTAAAGACACCAAAGGAGATGTTTGATTCCTTGACCAAACTATTTGAAGGGAAGAACATAAATCGAAAGATGACCCTGAGGAATCAATTGAAGAATATAAAGATCCAGAATGCAGAAACTATGCAGTCATATTTCTCAAGGGTCTCCCAGATAAAAGAACAACTTGAAGTTGTGGGTGAAGATATAGAGAATGGAGAAGTG
The DNA here is from genome assembly GCA_027924585.1 of Larix kaempferi. Lineage (NCBI taxonomy): Eukaryota > Viridiplantae > Streptophyta > Pinopsida > Pinales > Pinaceae > Larix > Larix kaempferi. The sequence continues at coordinate 2,315,012 of BSBM01000626.1, forward strand.
GTGATGACCACTCTTAATGGCCTTCCTAGGTCATGGGATTCCTTCATCCAAGGAATTTGTGCTAGGAAGAAACTCATCACCTTCAGTAGGCTGTGGGAAGAATGCTCACAGGAATAAGCTCAAATTGTAGCTTGAAAAGAAAAGATGGGAAATGAATACCAAGCTCTCATAGTTCACTCCAAAATACATGGTGATAAGAAAGCTCACCACCATGGCAAGAAAGAAAGACATCACCATTAGAATCAAAGAGGTAGTCCCAGACCTCGAAGGAACATGTCCTATGTCCATTGCTATACATGTGATGAGAAGGGACACTATTCCAGAGATTGTCCCAAGAATAAGAAAGAGGGTTCTCACAAGAAGAAGAACTTCAAAAGAAGACATCATGCTCATGTTGCAGAAGATGATGAACCTCCTAAGACAAGGGCTAGAGAAGATAGTGAAGATTCTTCTAGTGATGAAGAATATGTTTTGATTTCTACTCTCACTGGAACCATTACTCATGGAAGTAATGATTGGCTTATAGATAGTGGGGCTTCTAAACACATGACTGGATTCAAAGAATCCTTTGTGAATCTATTTGAACATGATTTACCCCACAAGGTGAAACTTGGGGATGACTACCAGTATCCAATAAAAGGGAGTGGTGAAGCCTCCTATAAACTAGAATATGGAAAGTCTATGAAGATGAAAGATGTACTTTATGTTCCATATCTCAAGAAGAATCTACTCTCCATATCTACATTGGATGCAAAAGGTATCTACATTGGATGCAAAAGGCATGAGGGTGCATTTATAGATGGCCAAGTCCTAATGTGGCCAAAGGGTAATACTATAGATGATGCAGTTGTGATTGGAGAGCAAGAGGGAGGAGTGTACAAACTAAAGGGCCAACCAAAACAAGCCATGGTCCATGAATCAGTAGAGCCAAGTGAACTTTGGCATAGAAGGCTTGCACACATGCATTACAGAGCACTACCAATTGCAAGAAAAGTAGTGGAAGGTCTTCCTAAAATCCAGACAAAGCATGAAGGCATTTGCAAAGGTTGTGCAAAAGGAAAGAACTCAAAGAAGACATTTCCAAGCAGTGAAAGCAAGGAAAAAGGAATCTTGGAAATCATCCACTCTGATGTATGTGGTCCGATGTCATCCAGTTCTCTAAGTGGGTATGTGTACTATGTTTCTTTCATTGATGATTTCTCCTGGAAGACTTGGGTTTACTTCTTGAAGAACAAAGATGAAGTGTTTGATAATTTCAAGGAATTCAAAGCCTTGATAGAGAATCAAACTGACATGAATATTAAGATCTTCAGATCTGACAATGGTGGAGAATTACTTCAGGAGACTTCAAGAAACTATGCAGTGATGCAAGGATTAAGAGGGAGTTGACTACTCCTTACAATCCACATCAGAATGGGGTTGCAGCAAGAAAGAATAGAACAATCATGGAAGCAGCAAGGGCAATGCTTCATGACCAAGATTTACCTATGCACTTATGGGCAGAAACATCGAGGACAGCTGTGTATGTACAGAACATAACACCTCATAAGATACTTGACAACAAAACACCAGAAGAAGTGTTCACTGGTAAGAACTAGAAGTTAGCCATCTCAGAATATTTGGCTGTCCAGTATACACTCACATCCCAAAAGAAAAGAGGTCAAAGCTGGATCCTTTGGGAAAGAAGGGAATATTCGTGGGTTACAATGAAAGCTCGAAGGCATATAGAATCTACTTTCCAGGATTCAAGAAGATTGACATCAGCAGAGATGTAACATTTGATGAAGGTTCAACTTACATCAAATCAAGAAAGAAACCTATTGAAGACAATGAAGAACCCAGAATATCCAGAACATAAGACACCACTATGAATGAAGCAATTCCTGAAGAAGACCGTGAAATGGAAGATCCACAAGAACTTGTAGATCCACCTCATGAGAAGAACTCTCACAAGAGGAAACCAACATGGTCTAGAGAGCTCATCCAAGATGCATAAAGATATGGCATTCCAGAATAGGAACACAGAGAAAGGAAGAGGACAAGATCACATACCAGTTATGTTGCTTTGCTCTGTGACATTATGGATAAAGAACCTTCCAGTTATGCTGAAGCTGTGGAAAAGAAAGAATGGAAGGATGCCGTGGTTGAAGAGTGTCAGTCGATCATGAAGAATGATGTTTCGGATGTGGTCCCAAGACCAGATGGGAAGTCTGTGGTGACTTCCAAATGGATGTAAAAGATCAAGCATGCTACAGATGGAAACATAGAGAAATACAAAGCTAGGTTTGTAGAATGTGGCTTCTCCCAGAAAGAAGGAATTGATTATGAAGAGACTTTTGCTCCTGTGGCCAAGTACACTTCCATTAGATCAGTACTTGCTTTGGCTGCAGTGATGAAATGGAAGGTACACTAGATGGATGCCAATACTACTTTCTTGAATGGTGTAGTTGAAGAGGAAGTGTATGTGGAGCAGCCACTCGGGTTTGAGACACATGATAGAGGAACTCATGTGTGCAAACTGAAGAAAGCCCTGTATCGTTTGAAATAGGCACCCAGGACCTGGTATGGCAGGATAGATGGCTTCCTATCCAGTTTGGGATTTACCAAGAGTAAAGTAGATTCCAACCTTTACTACAAGGTTGAGGAAGGCAATCCTGTGATTCTACTATTGTATGTGGATGACCTATTTGTAACAAGTGAGGATAGATTGATTGCCGATGTGAAGAGGAAGCTTGCTGCCGAGTTCGAGATGAAGGACTTGGGTATGATGCACTACTTTCTTGGTACGGAGGTGTGGCAGAGTGCAGATGGAATATTCCTTGGACAAGGGAAGTATGTAGTAGAGATCCTGAAGAGGTTCGGGATGATGGACTACAAGGCCATGGCTACATCTATGGCATCAAACCTGAAGCTTATGTTTGATGCTTCATCTAAGCCGGTTGATGCTATGATGTATCATCAGATGATTGGGTCCTTGATATACCTGATGAATACAAGACCAGACACTTGCTTTAAGATGAACACCTTGAGCCAGTATCTGAAAGATCTGAGACAGGTTCACCTGATAGCTACAAAGCATGTTTTGAGGTACCTGAAGGGTACAGTTGGTTATGGGCTCAAGTATGATGCGAATCAGAAGTTTAACCTGGAGGGTTATGTTGATTCAGATTGGGCAGGCAGTGCCATTGATCAGAAGAGCACTTCGGGGTGCTGCTTCAGTATGGGATCCGGTATGATCTCTTGGTTTAGCAGGAAGCAGTCATGTGTGGCACTAAGTACAGCCGAAGCAGAGTATTTCACAGCTTGTTCAGCTAGTTATGAGGCAGTATGGCTTAGGAAGCTACTGTCTTATTTGTTTGATCTCTAGTTGAGTGCTACTTGTATATACTGTGACAACTAGAGTTGTGTGAAGTTGTTAGAGAACCCAGTGTTCCGTGACAAGTCGAAGAACATTGAGATCAAGTTCCACTATATCAGGGATATGGTGCAGAGAGGAGCAGTGAAGCTCCTGTATGTTGCAATGGATGAGCAGGTAGCCAACGTGTTGACCAAGCCACTGGCCAGAGTGAAGTTTGAATACTTCAAAGGGAGACTTGGTGTACTTCATATCGAGATGCCTTCCAAGGGGAAGTGATGAAGTCCGGAGACACAGATGCACATGGGCCATTCTCGCATAGTGGTAGGAAATTCCTCCTATGTTGATAGATGTAAAGGCCGAGCCATTCTTACATGGTGGTAGGAAAGTCCTCCCATGGTAGGATGTAAGGGCTGGATCCATTCATACATGGTGGTAGGAAATTCCTCCCATGGTAGGATATAAGGGTTGGAGCCATTCTCACATGGTGAAGATGTAAGGACTAGGGCCAGTCTAGCATGGTGGTAGGAATGTCCTCCCATGGCCATTAACATAAGTGCCAGGGCCATTCCAACATGGTGGTAGGAAAGTCCTCCCATGGCCGTTGATGTAAGTGTTGTGCCTCACATGCTAGTAGGAAATTCCTTGCATGTTGGTAGACTGGGTCTTGTGTGGTGGTAGGAAAGTCCTCGCATACTGGAGACTGTGTGATGTGCATATGGGTTGTGCTCCATGGACTATGTGGTGATCTGAAGACGATGATGTGACAGTTGGGTACACAAGTTTTGCAGAGGCATATAATCAGTCCTGAGATGCTCTTGCAGGTTTTGCAGAGGCCGTGTAATCAATCCTGATAGATCTTGCAAGTTTTGCAGAGGCAGTATAATCAGTCTTGAGGTGTACCTACTTGATGGCTTGCATGGAGAGATGATGATGATCAGGATGATCATGTGATGATATACATCAAGTGTATGTATGGTGAGTATTAGGTTGATACTCTGTGGTCATGGACAGGTTGTGCAATGGCATGTAAAAGATCTTGGGAGATTTGATAGGTTGAGCTGTGTGCTCATAAAAGGCCTGGGATGCTCTTGAGAGGTTTTGTCGACACACGTAATGAGTCTTGAGGTTTCGACAGTATGACCAGTGATGATGAAGACCTACATGGATGCTAGGCCTACATCCAGCATGAAAAAGGGCTGGATCTGTAGAACTTCCTATGATGAGTGGATTTTGAGATTGAGCGAGATAGCAGCAGCAGTGATGATGATGATGATTCGAGGACGATGTATCGATGATGATGATCTAGTGAAGAAGACTTGTGCTAGCAGATTTGTGTCGAGAAATACCTTCCTAGTTAAGAGGGAGTGTTGATGTATATGTAACTTCAGAATGTATTTCATATATATATATTTATTGTACTCCTATACAGATGTATTATTCCTCTATACGGAAGTGTCGTCATTTGTATTGACAAGTGTCGCAAGTGTGTTAACTTGCCGATGGTTTATTAGACCACCTTGTAAGGGGTCAGCCTAGATTAATGTAACATGAAGTTATTGTGCTAAGCTAGACAAGTCAACCCCATAAGATTATGGGGTAGTTAGAACAAGTATAAATAGAGATCTCCCAATCTCTATTTGGATCACTTCAGAACTCACACTTCCATCACTTGGAAAGTGGCACACATGTGAGGACGAGGATCAGCTGCTAGGAGGAGTCTATCTCTGTGTACTTTGGTTGTATCATTGCTCTATCTATCTCTGAGGAAGTTGTGGGGTTTTTCACCTTAGGGTTTTCCCCACGGAAACTCTGTGTGTCTATTGTCTCTCATGCTTTTGCTTCTTGTGATGATTGATATGCATTGATACAATATACATGTTATTCTCTCAGTAAAGATCCTAGAGTATATTGAATTAATGCTCAAAATATAACAAAGGAAGACATTAAGGTGACTTATTCCCATCTGGAGAGCAGTGGTTAGGAGACCGGTCACAACATCGTACTCATCCTGATTATTTGTGGCAGCACCTATGCACACTCCATTGAGGTGAATCAACTCATGTGAGGGGGAATAGAGTACCCAAGCTGCAGAGACAAGATTTAGAGACCAACAACTTGCACCATCGGCAAAGCCGACATAGTAGAGTGGAACAGGATCCATCTGTGGTCATGCAAAAAAAACAAAATGTAAGGTTTTGGGAAGTTGATAGGAAAAAAGAATTAAAACTGTACAATGTGGACGGTGGTGTCCAAGAGATTTTTATGGGTAAAAGCATTTGAGGTACAACCCATTTCGATGGTTGTGCATGATGTTGCCTTCTGAGTCGGTCAGGGTGTATGCCCCATGTCCAAGGAAAGTATGTATGATGTATGGGCCTTGCCACATGGATTGAAATTTTCCTTTCCCATTTTGTCATGGGCTTGATCGTAAAGGAGTACAAGATCTCCTTCACTAAATGTTCATGGGTGAACATGTTTATCGTAATTGAGTTTAGATCAGTTCTTCATGGCTTCAATGGTTTGGAGAGCTGAGCGGCGATCTTCGTCGGCTTACTCCAAAAGAAGTAAGCGTTCTTCAATTGGTGAGGTATCTGGGAGGGGTTCTATAGTGATATGCAATGTCGGGATCTGACATTCAATGGGGAGGACAGATTATACGCCATGAACCAAATGGAAAGGGCTGAAACTTGTGGAGGTTTTAGTAGACATGCGGTAAGCCCACAATGTAGGGAAAATCATGTGATTCCAATTGGAATTATTTTGGTCGACAGTGCGCTGGAGGATGGTCTTCAAAATTTTGTTAATAGATTCCACTTGGCCGTTCCCTTGGGGGTAGTAGGCAGAAGAGAAATATTGTTCAAACTTAAGGAGGGTTGATAATTCTCGCCAAATAGAGTCCTCAAAGTGAGAACCATGCTCTGAGACGAGTTTCTTAAGTAATCCAAAACGAGTAATAACATGGTTGAAGAAGAAGCGGGTTGCAGTGTCAGCTTTGCAGTTAAAAGTAGGCATGGATTCTTCCAATTTGGTAAAGTAATCGACTGCTATGATGTTGTATTTATGGCCACTAGCGGATGATGGATTACACTCCATGAAGTCGATAGCCCATTTACAAAAGGGGCCAACAGTGAGGACTGGATGAAGGGGGGCGGGGGGTGTTCTTGCATTCGAGGCAAAGAACTGGCAATTTTGGCAATATTTGACTGATGTGATGCAATTAGTAAATAATGAGGGCCAAAAATACCCTGTGGGGATAACCTTTTGGGCAGTGGCCATTTCCGAAAAATGGCCACCACAGGCTCCGCTATGGCAATCATTAAGGACTTGTTCTGCTTCTTCTCGTGAAAGGAAACATCATAATATGGTGTCAACGCCACATTGATATAAGACATCGCCTATGAGGAGATATCGAGAAGCATAGTGACGGATACGATGGCGACCATTATAGTCGACATCGGGTCAAAACTTTTGTGTGCATTGGTAGACCAAAATGTTGCCATACCAAAGGTCATCTGACAAGATGATGAACAAATGGTCGTTAGTTAGATTAGTGTTGACCGAAGGTGATGGTGATAGGGATGGTAGATTTGTAATAAGTTGAGAAAGCGCTAGGGATTTGGTACTCTTGGGGGTTGTGAAAGCCAAGTCATATTCTTTTATATAATGAACCATTTAGCGACACGACCCTGCAAAAGGCGATGACTCAAGAGGTATACCATGGGGTTGGAGTCCGTGACAACTTTAGTGTGGCTCATGATGTTGTAATGTCGTAAATTTTGTACTCAAAAGATGATGACGAGGGCTAGTTTCTCTTCGTATGGGTAATGTAGTGGTGGGACAGATCAGGTTTGGCTCACATAATAGATTACATGTTCTTGGCGAGCAGGGTCTTCTTGAACAAGAACCCCTGAAATGGCATAGTTGGATGCTGACACGTAAAGAATGAAATCTTTAGAGAAGTCCGGAGGGGAGATCAAGGGGGCATTGATGAGAGATTTCTTCAGGTCATCAAAGGCTCCCTGTGCTTGGTCGTCCCACACAAAAGGGATGTGAGTATGAAGCAAACGAAGGAAACCATGGACCGTTGTGGCATAGTTAGGGACAAAACGATGAAGGAAATTTTCTTTTCCCTAAAGGCTTTGTAATTGCCAAAGCGTACGAGGTGATGGGAGATCTAAAATGGCTTGGACCTAGGATCAACTGCAATACCTTTTTGTGAAATGATGAAACCGAATAATTGGCGCGCCGAAACGCAAAATACACACTTGAGTGGATGCAAGCGGATTTGATATTTGTGACAACATAGGAAGACTTGTTGGAGGTCATTTATATGATTGGATCAATTTTTCGATTAGGACATGAGGTCATCAAGGTAGACAAGGATAATATTGACCAAGTCATGGAAACAATATGTCATGGCTCGCTGAAAAGTGGCTCCAGCGTTTATAAGGCCAAAGGGCATGACACGGTAAGCAAAAGTGCCCTGTGGGGTGGTAAAGGAAGTCTTGTACTGATCTTCTTTTCGAATGTGAATTTGGTTATAACCAGAGAAACCATCCATGAAAGATAGTATCTCGTGCCTTGCACATGCATCGATAAGATGGTCTATAAATGGTGTTGGGAAGTTGTCTTTGGGACAATCTAGGTTTAAATCGCGGAAGTCAGTATAGACGCGGATGGTGCCTTATTTTTTGTTAACTGGTAGTGGGTTAGAAACCTAGGTGGTGTAGGCTATGGGGTAAATGAACCCTACTATGTGAAGTTTTTCAATTTCTGCTTTAACGACAGGAAGCTTGGATGGGTGGATTTCCCATTGTTTTTTCCGGACAGGTGGTATGTTGGGCCAACTGTCAATAAGGTGCTCTATAATAGTGAGATCAAGACCCGGCATTTTGGTATAGGACCATGCAAATACATCTCAGAACTCTTGAAAGAGTTTGTTGTAAGCTTGTACCTCATCCTATGTACATGATGTGCCCAAGTAAATGAGTTCAGGTATTCCGAGCTTGGTAGAGATGTCGATTTTAATAATGGGTGAAATGTTGGCCATATTGCCTTCCTCAAAGGCATCAGGGTTGGGAAGGAAATCTTTGGATTCAATGGAGAATTGATTTTCCGTGGAAGGGGTAGATGCTTCAGGGATGAAGTATGATCAATGGTGCATATCATCCCAGGGGTAGTCTGGTGCAGTAAGTGCTTCAAATATTTCCTCATCATTGTTGAAGCATTTTTTTGTCAAATCAGTTGGCTAGGGAGCACTGGTGGAGGAGATCATATAGATGGTATTGATCTCTTCTGAGGAGGAATTTTTGGGGGGATATATTTCCTCAATGAGAGGAGGGGCTATCTCTAGGTCGACATTATTCAATTCATATAGAACTGCTCGATAATCTGGTAGATCAGGGCAATGATGTGAGTAATGCCCGTAGATGCCACATATTGCACATGGGTGATTGGTACGTAGCGATTTATCACAAGGCTGAGGGGGCAGTTCAAGTTTGACAACTGGGATGTTGGTGTCGTCATCCAACATTTGCATGTGTTCTTGAAGTGCTGGTAATTGTGGACATTGGTGGGTAGCATGGCCTATATCATTGGATAAAGAGCACTTGGGGGGAGCACGAATTGCTGGGGGATTCTTCACCAGTTTTGGAGTCGATGGGGCAGTGTGGGTTTTGGGTCCAGCGGTGTAAGTTTGTGGGCCTCTGCCCCCAGTGTAGCGGAGTGAACAGGGAGTGTTACTAGATGTTGATGCAGTGGCCACTGTTGGAGGTGGTCAGTTTTGAATTTTCTCTACACCGGGGGGTGGACAATTAGAAGTGTTGATGGGTTGCACCGGCTGTAAAATGGCATTCGGTGTCGGGAGAGGGGTTGGGGCAGGTAGGTACCACACAGGTAATCCTATCGTTAACCATGGAATATTGAGCGTAGCCATTACTAGTGTGCTGATGACTCCTGAAGGAGGAAATAAGAATGGGATAGTGTGAATTGGTGTTGCTCCAATATGAGTAGGCACTGTGGGTGGTTGTGGTAGTAATGGGGGATGTTGAGTAGGTGGTTTTGTGTTGTGCGAAAGGGTGCACAAATGAGATATTTCTGTTATATGCAAAGGGGGTGGGATAGACTGGAACATTGAAGTCATGGGAGTATCTAAGTATATCCCAGGTCCGATTGTGGAGACGAACGATGTGGGTGTGCTTTGAGCCAGTTGGTCAATCATAGGTAGAACATTTTCAGGTGTAGCAGGGGCATTAGGATCATAGTATGTTATCTGATCGATTTTTACTACATGTCCTTCATGGGGAAACATCATGAGGTAGAAGATGGATGAAGCAATAGCTTTCATGTTATACATGTAACTTCATCCTAATAAGAGGTTATAATCTAGTTGGGCATTGATAACCTCTATGTCTATGAGAACCATTTTTCCACCTAATTACACAGGTACATTAGCTAACAGGCCTTGCGATTGAGCTAAACAGGCATCGTAAGCTCGTAATGCGGTGGTAGATGGCTACAATGTGGGGGATACAAGTTTCTGACAAACAAATGTCGACATGACGCAGGTGGAGGCACCTTCATCGATGATGCATCAATGAATGACAAGGTTTCAAATGTTCACAGCAACTTGAAAAGCTAGTTTCGAGGGAAAACGTGGTTCGGCTAGGTCCAAGTCAAATGCCATCATATGTGAGTCGTTAGGGTCTATTGCACCAATGGAAGATAACAATAGTTCCCTCTATGTAGGAAAGTTTTTTAGGACTTCCAAGGCGAACATAGAAGCGGGGGACTGAGCTAAGTCCTCTATAATATTATAATTTCAGGTGGCGTGAGCATTGGGATTATTGCTTATCCGTCGTAAGGGGAATCGAGGGGCTTTAGGGCCGTTGTCCATTGGCATAGTAGGTATGTGTAATGGCTGATCGGTTGGAAGGGTATTTGTGGCTAGATCAACCAGTGGGGTTTTGTGGGCTAAGTCATATTGGTTTCGGCGTGTTTGGAAGTTGATATCATTGGATGACATCATTAATAAATGGTGAGTTCCTGAATCAGTTGCAGCGTAGGTGATTTGCTGCTGTGGTGCCGGGGGTCCTTGTGGGGGATCCATTGGGCAGGTGTTCACTACTCCTTGGTTGGGTAAAGGGTTCTGGAACACCATGGGTTGTGGTTGAGGAGGTGGGGCTAGCTGTGCCGCGTGCCCTTAGCATTGAGCGTCATCAGTCCAAAGTTGGCGCACTCGTTCCAAGTGGGGACATGAATGTGTATAATGGCCGTATACTCCACATATGGAACATGGATGGTTTGTTCTTAAATTCGGGTTTTTACCCTGTTTTGATGGACGATCAGGGTTTTGATTGGCAGGGGAAGCGTTATTATTATTGGAGGGTTGGGTGACTGACCTCCTTGGTTTTGAGGTTGATTATTCCCATGGTTGCATCCTCTTCCGTGGTTCTGTTGAACTCCTTGATTACGTTGGTTGTTTTGGTTTTGGGGCTAGTTTTGCTGTGCATACACTTACCCTTGGGTGGTAGGGGGATTCTAAGGTCATGTAGGTGATGGAGTAGGCTGCGGTGGATAATAAGTGGGATGGTTCGGAGGTGGACTCAATGCTTGTTGTGGTTGTTGGTAACCTTGAGCTATTGGAAGTGTTGGGCCAACAGTTGATACCTGTGGTTGGTAATATGCCGATGGGGATTGTGATTGAACAGGAACATGAGTGGCTTGTTGGTGATAATATGTGGGAGGAGCATAAGTAGATGGTGCATGTCCATAACACTGTGGTGGACATGAAGGTCCATGGGTGTGATTAGAGTTTTTCATAGGAGTATACAAGTTTGTTGCTCCGGAATGAGCTGTGGCTCATGAAAGTCAGGCCTAATGTTATTAGGCATGATAGAAAATGGTTGGTTATGCGACACAACATGACCAATGATTCCGTCGGTGGCATGGGATGCCCCCAATGCGTCATTCTAAGATGGATCCCCTCGCGGAGCACCAGGTAAGATGGTGTATAAGTAACCAGACTAAGCGTAGACCAAGTCCAATTGCTGAGCTTTGAGGATGGCTTCTTCCTCTGACTGGGGTCATTCAGAAGTTACGTCTTTAGCAATGAGGGGAAGGAGGGACTCTAGAAACCAATCCAAGAAAATATGGTCATCTAGCTTGATCTTGCATAGACTCAGGTGTTTACGCCACTCATGAATGTGATCCATGATGTGGGTAGCCGTATTCTGTCTACAAGACAAAAGGATTTCTACTCCCGCATTGTAATGGATGGGCAGTTGGAAGAATTGTAGGAAGGTCGAGGAATGGGATGTAAAGGTGGGGTGTGTCCCATGTGGTTACTCAATAAACCATTTGGCGGCTGAGCCAGTAAAAGTACGTTAGAATAGGCGTAAGCAAATGGAGTCATCTACTATGGATTTTGAAGAACACCATAGATGAAATGACATGATATGGTTTTGGGGATCTTCCCCAGCCTTCCCCTCAAACTTTGGGATGTCTGATGGGAGTTTTGTGGGCATGGGGGGCCAAGTAGGGTCATGCCTAATGGGGTCATTTGTTAATCTTGTCAGGTCTAGTAGGTTAAGACTAGCCATAAATGGAAAACTAGCAGAGGGGTATGACATGGTCATTGGGGAATAAGTGCTAGTGGTAGCATTATGTATCGAGCCACTGCCCGCAAGGGGAATATTAGCTGTAAAAGGGATCGGAGTAGTGGCGAGGATGGTAAGTATAGGTCCCATTGTGGGCATGACTAGTGGAGTTGTTGTAGTTGTGGTTATCGTGGTGGCCATTATGGTGGCAGGGGTGGTTGATGTTCCACCAACAGTTCCTGTGAAGAAAGAGTCAAAAGTTGTACCATCCATGGGGATAGTTGGTGTTGTCTATATAGGATTTTCGGATTCTTCCTCAGAGTCATATGTGAAATGAGGTGTGTCAGAATCGGATGATGGGGCTCTATGCCGATGATGTTTGGATTTGAGTGACAATGCTCTTCGTCTATGACGAGTGGTTCCAAGTGAACCATACTATGGGGGTTCACCTCGAAAGTGACAAGAACGTCTCGGGGACTCAATGGTGATAGTCGATTAGTAACACTAATGGGTAGTGGTGAGGGGAAAGCTCAAAAACCCTAATGCAACCATGTGTGTAGGAGGGGAGCGCAAAAACAATGGCACTCAATCCAACAACTAAACTCAAAACACCTACTATAACAATTGTGTTATAGTAAGTGGAGTAATAAAAAATGTGGTCAAAATACCAACATGCAAACGGCTCCTAGAAAATAAAAGTGGTGTACTCACTAGACCAAGGGGAGGTAAAAGAGCATGGAAGAACCTAACTAAAAAAGGTATTATGATTCAACAAGATGTATCCTCCGCAAGGTTATGAAATCCAAGTCGGACAATATGAACCGTGGAACCAAAGGCTAAAGATATCCCCCTACCGGGAGGGACACTAGGTAGACAATCTTAGAAAAAAGGTCACTAAGATACCCCGTTCATGACATGTCTAGAAAGGTGAATCCGCAGCTTCTGTTCTATCACTGTTGTACTCCCACAAGGGTGGTACAACAAGAACAATGAGTAGGTGTCCTTTGGTGATTGAATGGATTGCGGTATTCCACTCAGGCCTCTGGAACCAGTCTTGCTACTTCGACCCTCTCAAGGGAGAGGCCTTTCCGACAAGTTGGTGTATAGTCATGTCAATAAGTACTAAGGGATTTTGGTACCCTATTTTTCAACCACTATGTCTCAAATGAAAGTGAGTGAGGGGTGTTATTTGGATACCTATCCCCTCAATCTTACCTAGCTACAATATTCTTTTGGTGTGCCCAAAGTGAGGTTAGAAAGTTGGTTGAGTTAGATAGATTTTAAGGCTCACTTTGATTAAATGGTGACAAACTATGTGAAGGTGTGGTTATGTACTAGAAAATGAAGTGCCTCGCTTGGGCGAACATTCACAAATTAAAATAATGATTTCAACTTGCAAATATGAAAACAATTTAAATGAGAAAGCTTTAATAACTTCTTTTCAAAAAATATGGGATTTTTTTTTTTTTTTAATGTTAAGGTAAAGCAAATGACATGAAAAATGAGTGAATCTTTAATGCTACAAAAGAAAACAGTAGGTTGTCTAAAAAATGTAGGGGAGATGGCTGGACAATATGGGTCGAAATGAGCAAAACTCAGAAAAAAAGAATCAGACAGTATCGAAATCGTGGCTGTCTATGGTGAAAGTCACGATTTGGATCGCGACTTTTGGGCTAACATCAACGATCTGCGTCATGGCAATCTGGGCAGAACACACGATCTGAGTCGTGGCTCGGGGAGCGTAAGTCGTGATATAGATTGCAGCTATAGGGTTGAAACCCGTGATGTGGATCGCAACACACAGGTAGAAAACCTGTGATGTGAATCACAGCACACAAATAGAAAACCCGCGATGTGAATCGTGGCTATGGGTGCCAAAAACCGCGATTTTATGGACGGAAAAGTCACCAAAAAATGAACCCAAAAATTAAAATTTTGGGCTATTTGGGCCGCAGAAAAGGCCAATGGCTAGGGAAACAAGCAAGGGGCTTAGTAGTAGGCCTGATCTACAACATTAAAGGTAAAAAACAACTAAAAAGTAAATAAATATAGATTTAAATCAAAGATTCAAAGATTCGAAACAAAGTGGAGTCGCCAAAAACTGTTGCTTGGGTTTTCACCCAAGCATGTGCTAATGTGCACCTACTAACTTGTAGTAGTAGTTTGGATTAAACAGTAAAATTAAACAAATGTGAAAAGTAAATCTTGATCTAACATGTGTAATAAAATAACTCTAGATTAAAAAAGTAAACAAAATAGATCCATAAGAGGCATAAATAAAAACTTTGATATTTTCTATTACCTCATAGGGTGAGGATGGTTGAGCTTGAGCAGCTACAATGGTGAGGTGCTCCAAATCTCCAATGATCTCTTCTTCTCCAAGATGCTAATGGGGGCCTTCAAACTCAAAAAGGAGGCAAGGGCTCTCAAGAAAGAATTTGGCAACATACGGATAGGATGAATGTGGATGAATAGTGAGGATCCTCTATCACCTTTTTATAGCTTTTTGGTGATGAAGGATACCATTGTGGTTTAAGGAAACCAAAAAATGGTTTAGGTTTCTTTTTCCTCTTTTTCCTTTTTTGAATATATTTTTGAATATTATTCCCTTCTAATTGATTTTTGGGAATTTTGGACCCTTTTTTATGGTTTTTTTGTATTTTTTGAGAAAAATTAAATATTTTGAGGCAAAAAAGATGGATTTTGGTCTTTTTGGTGACCTTTTGAAGGTTTTAGAGGCTAAAATGGTTGGAAAAGTGGACAAATGGGTCATGTGAATAGGGAGATGAGCTAGTGAGCACTTTCTGAGTGTTAATAATCGAGTGAAAGCACTCCTAGGCCAATCCGATGGCCTCATGAATCTTTCTACCTTCCAAAAAGCCAAATTGTTCCAATGAGATGACCTTTGAGAGAATATTTTTTATTCGTTTGGAAATAATTTTTGCCACCACTTTATATGTGATATTGCAAAGTGAGATAGGGCAGAAATCGTTGAAAGAGGTCGGAAAATCTGATTTTGGAATGAGAGCTGATGAGTCCAAGTTACAGGTATCTGATAGCCTTTTCCCCACAGTAAATCACAAGAAAGGGTGGAGAAATACACTTGTTTTGTGGGAGAAATGGTTTACCTTGATTATTTAATGAAGTTGTTTTAAAGATTATTCTTGTATGTTTGAAAGCGTGTTAAATAGACTAATTATATGAAAATCGAGTATGATTGAGTAGGTCCAGGTACACTAAAGGACCAAGCACGCAGATCAAGCGAAGGATTGAAAGCTCATGAAAAAATCAGCACCTTTTTCCCTGATTTCTAGAGAGAAATCCTGTTCAAACAGAATCGACAATTAGACATGTAGTTAGGTTAAGCATTAGAGGAATATAAATATGGACCTCTCGGCTAGTGAGAGGGTCCTGTTGCCATTTTTGAGAACCATCGTTTTACATTTTTATACTGCTGAGACAATTGTGTTACAGACCTTTTTATAAAACTATAAAGTTGCTATTTTGAATAAAGATTTGATGTTGCTTTCCATTCGGCATCTATAAGTTTTCTCCACTCCTGAGTGCGGGTTGGAGAGGGCCCCTCCAACATGTAAGTGAGGATATTTCACTGTTCAGGTGTTTTTCATGATGTGCTTTGTATTGATTAAATCCATATTGCATGTGAAAGCATTTTTTATGGCGTTTAAATAGTGCGATTTGATTTCTGTAGTAAAGCAACCAGTCTGATTTTGTAGTTGGTTATAGCGTAGTTTGTAGTTCGGTAACATTGTTTCCGTAGTCCTATAGCAGCATTCTGCTAAGACATATTTTGACAGTTATTTTCCTGTGTGCGTGCATGACTTATGAAACAGTGATCCAGATCTTGAAGCTTATGCATTTTCCCCTTATTATAGTTGCTCATGAAGATTGATTACTTTGGTTAATTAATGATAAATTCGTAGCATTAGATAATTGCATTATGAACTTATTTTTTGGCATTCAAATAGTTTAGATCAGATTTCTAGTTTCTGTATTTGAATCACAAATTTTTTTTCTTAAATTAGAGATCCAGCTTTCAGTATTTTAGAATAGATCTGTCAAGTTTTTAGCACCCAAATTCATAGCAAAGATTTACTGTTTTCTACAAAGTTAATTCTTAAAGTATATTTACTATTTGCATCATTTAATTTCTTAACTTAGATTTACTGTTTCCCAGCATCCAAAACTTTTTAGCATAGGTATTTCCTTTCACATAGATTAGGCAATCCTTTCATGGCTTATTCAATTCCTTTTTAGGAAAACCTTTAAACATTGATACCAATACCCAACCACGACAAAGAATATCCTATAAGAGCACATATAGTGCCTACAGCTCTGGAGTTTGTACATCCCTTGGGTTGATAATTAAAGTAGGCTCCTAGTCTAGCTGCCCTCATTAGGCATCCGTTCTAAGAGCTCACCACTTTTTGGCACCATTGCCGAGGAGGTGCTAAATCTTTTAGGAGACATCTTCAAAATAAAATAAAAAAATGGAAAAAAAACAACATACATAAAAACAAAAACAACCAAAAAATATAAATATTTTACCAATGAATTCCTCATCGGCAGAGGGATAGGTTTGGACGCTTTCTTCCTAAGCGTCCAATGAGTAACAAAGGTAACAACAGTTTAGACCACTCTCAATTTGACTTCATAAACTCTGAGGATGAAACTGAATCTACATACTATCCAAACAAAGATAACTACTTTGCTAGTTCCATCTCAATCACCACCATGGCAGATGAAGAAGATGAACCTAGGGCGTTGTTCACCTTTCCTATCAATATACCTCTTAGAGATGCCAGGATGAAGAACATCAACCCTAACAATCTGCCAAACTTCCATGGTTTGACTTCAAAATACCCTAACACATTCCTATTTGAGTTTGAGGTAGTTTGCAGATCATTTTATTACACTACTGATGCACAAAAGCTGAGGCTTTTCCCTTCCACATTAAAATACTTATCACTTAGGTGGTTCACGAGCCTTGAAGGGAACAATATTTTTAACTGGGATCAAATGAAACATGCATTTCTAGAAAAATATAGGGACTACTGCAAAGCAAAGGATACAAGGGATGAAATCTTTAGGATGCAACAAGGAGAGAGAGAATCATTAGAGGATTATTCCCAAAGATTTCAACTCAACTACAAATGAGCCAGTCATTGCACCTTAGATCCTGAATCATGCAAACTTGTCCTTCTTAGAGGTGTAAAAGAAGATAATTTTGAAGTCTTAAACCTTCTGGGAGATGGAGACATATTCCATAAATCTTTTGACCAAATCTTGCAAATCTTCATAAACTACTCTAGATCTAGGAAAAGTAAAAATGGGACAAGGGACACACACACATTTTCTGGTGGATCGGCATCTTCGGAACCAAACCTTACAAAATATGATTTAGGAAACCTACTAGATGACATGAAGACCGACATCTTACAATCTCTAGCCATGCAACTTGATGCACTTCAGATCAAGAAGAAACAAGACGAAATCAACCAAGCCTTAGCAGTCTTCTGTCCTCATTGGAGAAAGAAGCATGAGAAGGGGAAGTGCACACTAAACACCATCCAAATATGTGGCCTTTGCACTGACGATCACTCTACTAACAATTGTACTATGTTTCCCTCCTGCAAAACTGCTATTCAAGAGCCCACAACTGAGGGTGCAATAGAACAGCTCTGTTTTGTGAATCAGAGGAGGAATAATTTTCCTAGACCTTACCAACCCAACAACCAACCTTACTACAATAAGGGAAATAACCAACATAATTGGAACTCTATCCTAGCCCCATGGCCATCTCAACAAAATCCAAATCAATGGCAGCAAAACCAACCATATCAACAACCTTATTACCCACAATCTTACTCTTCATACCCCCCACCTTTTGCTCAACCAACCACAAATTATGGAAATACACACTACTACATTTTGACCCAAAATCTGACGGCAAAATTGTCTGATATGCGACACTTGTCTATCGCATATACGTCACTATCTTTTTTTTTAGCCATCGGTGGTTTTCTGTAGATTATCCGACACTCCCTTTTACTATCGGTTAATCGATGGCTTATTGATACCGTCAATGGTGCTTTAACTATCAGTTTTGCGATGTGTAGTTCTTATTTTAAAGAATTAAAAACTTAATGCGGGTGTCGCTTCACCGATGCATAGCCAATTTACAAGTGTCGATTAACGGATGCCTTGAGCCATTTTTTAAAAACAACCCGACGGTCACCTACCATCGCAAGTATAGCAAGGCCGTCAGTTGACTATTCCACAGCGTCTATTAACAGATGGAAAAAACTATTTTTAAATAAAACCCAATGGTCACCTGCCGTTGCAGGTATAGCATGGACGTCAGTTAACCGACGGCCTGTAGCTTTAAAAAAAAAAAAACATTTCGCAGGACATCGAATAAGCGATGGCCTATAATTAAAAAACAAAAAAAAACGTGACCTAACATCAATATGAGATTATCCCAAAAGAATATCCACTCAAAACTTAAATTCTAATGTCAAATAAAACAATGGATCATAATTAACAAATTGTATTTTTATAGTTAAATTTCATAATACTTATTATATTTTATTCTTGTTGCAGGGTGCATATACTTTTGATGCTGGTCCAAATGTAGTAATTTATGCACCTAATAGGAAATTTGCAGGCCTTCTTTAGTGACTACTTTTCTATTTTCCTCCAGACTCTAAGAAAACATTGTCAAGGTTTTCCTTTCCTCCTGGTTCTCACTTGGGTTGCTTGTTTTATTTCTCACTTGGATTTTATTCTTTATAGAATTTGGACTCCAACTCACCCATTTACTCATAATCTCATCTAGTTAACTAGACCCAATTTTTACCCCTCCAAATAGAGGAATCATAATGTTGTTCACACACACATGCATAGGTATTTTGGTTGCTTAAACTGAATTTTTTTATCTTTTCAGTTATGTAATAGGTGATGATGGCATTAGAGTTGTGGATTTTTTTGCAACACCTCTAATTTATCTAGGGCCAGCCAGCAATGCAGCAGTAGTTGCACCACCTAAAGAATGTGTAAGTACAGTGCTTCCTACCAATCCTGGAGTCATCCCAACATTTGTCCTAGATACAGCTACAGAAGAAGATGATGATGAAACTGGTGGCGTTCAAGGTCTAACATTCGAATTACTATCTTGGGAAGTTGTGTCATCAACTTGATCTTGAGTACTACTTCCTTGCAAAGTAACTAAACTTGGAGAACCCTGTAAAAGGATTGTCAGTATTCATAGATCCCTTCAAATTAAATAGAAATCCCTACAAGAAATTAGATAGAAATGTAATGAAGCACTTTCTCTCATAAGTAGTGCACTTGATGAACCCATGTTTCCAACTATTTATGTCAAAAAATGATCTAAACAAGCATGGATTATAGTAAAGAATACTTATGAAAATTAAGCAGTAGACAATCTGAATACAATTGATGTGAACATTGTATGTGCATAAGTAAAGGATATTGATAATGATATGGTTGAGTTTAGGAAGATAGAGGGGTTTGAACATTAAGGATAGAGTTTTAACAATGGAAACACTAACCAATAAAGACAATGATATCCAATTAGTGGATTATTCTGATCACTCAATAGAGGGCATAAATGTTTTCGAGTATTTTGGTTCCAAATCCTATTACTCTACTGCTTGAATCATTTCTTCATCTGAACCAGCAGGAAAACCATGATCTTGCTGAGAAAATCACTGATTTAGGACTATTATGGGATATCATAGGGCAGAAGATTATTGTTGTTGTTTAAGGGCTCATAAATGAGGCTTGAGGTCGCTATTTGTGCATAGATCTGATATTTCATGCCTAGACTGACAATAGGGTTGTTTGTGGGATGAAAAATGCCCAACAAAGCCTAGATTATGCCCAGAATGCAGATCCATGGTTGGAGCTGCTTATTCAAGTGCCCAAAACTGGCCTAAACATGCCCATAATTCTCTTCTCATTGCTGTACTTGTCTACTATGTGCCCAGAATTGAGAGTCACCATAATTTGCTGCTTGTTTTGTTCATATTCATGCCCAAAACCTCCTCAAAACTGCCCAAATTGCTAATTCTTTGTTGTTTTACTACCCAGCATTGGCGATTAGCACTATTAATGTGTCCATATATGTTCATAAGCTAAGGTTTGTTGCTTCTGTCCAAAAAACTTAGGATTTAACCTAGTTCATCCCAGAAAAGCTCCAAGTGACCAGCCATGCAAATAGGGGGGGTCACAGGATTCTTGCTGATTTTGCAGTAAATAAAAATACCTAAAAGTATACGAAGAAAATATTTCCTGTATTTGATACAAATACATCACAAAAATAAATTAGAGACTACAAGAGATTGGGAGTTGTTAATGGTCAAGTTGGACTACTTCCATACAAATAAATTTTTTAACTATGTTACCCAAGGGACATGTGACATTTGGATCTCATTTTTGAGCTGTGATATTTTGGAGAGTAAGAAAATGTTGATTTGGAAATTAGTTGTAATGCACTTATCTTTTTAATATGTATTGGATATATGACTAACATTTGTAGCGTTGGGGACCCTTCAATCTCATAGTTTTTGTTTGTGGATGTTATAAATTTTAGAATATTAGATATAAGATTTTTTAATTGCTTCTTGATGTTCTACTTGCTAGCTGCAACTTGTCCCACTCTTAGCTTCTGGTTATCTACCGATGTGAAAATTTCTTTCCTCTTTTCTTTACAGGTTTGCAATCACTATATACCTCAATTTCTAGAAGCTTGTTTGAACTGGAGTACCTTCAGGTGATCTCAAGTTGGTTTTACACACAAAGATGCTTTGTAAAAGTTTACAGTTTAGATCCTATGAGAGCCTTTCCTACCGTGGTTGCATGACTTTCATATTTTTCCACCACTTTACCTATTTCCTTGATTTCTATACATTTTAGTATATTGTAATTTATTTTCCCATGATGTTCACAGTGAGAGGAAACATTAGTCATAGTTAATCATGTAAGTTGACATAGCATTTGAGATAAATTCAATTTTCTAGTATTTTTACCATTGAGAGTAATTAAGAACAAGCATACATGTGTTGTTTCTTAGAAGGAATTTCGAAACAGGATTTCTGATATATTAAAAGATATTTTAGTTACTAGTAGTCTATGTTACCAGGTTGTAGCTACAAGTTGGTTGTGGGATGCAACATGTCACGTCCCCATTTTGACCCCCTTCACATTAAATCGTAAATGATGTAAATATTGTAATTCAATCATGGTGAGGAGCTCAAGGCCAAGGCCCCACCATTGATTTAGCATTTTATGAATCGGCAATTAAAGAAATAGATGCCTATGGTTCTTTTGCTAGATGGGCACGATGTAAATAAGACATCATGTAAATACGAATTTTAATGAAAAACACCCACAACTAGCTATGCAATGCAACAAAGAGATAGGGCATGATTCTACAAG
Source organism: Larix kaempferi (assembly GCA_027924585.1). Taxonomy (NCBI): domain Eukaryota; kingdom Viridiplantae; phylum Streptophyta; class Pinopsida; order Pinales; family Pinaceae; genus Larix; species Larix kaempferi. The sequence continues at coordinate 2,336,450 of BSBM01000626.1, forward strand.
GAATAGGGGGGGGAAATTATTCAAACCCTTGAGCCAATGGTATTAATCCATGTGTCAATGGGGAAACCCATAAACCACCAACTACCCATTTTGTCTCATGCACCCAATCATTTAATTCTTCCAAGAAATTGGTTAAGGCAGTTAATGCCTTGGAAATGAAGAAGTATGGCAGCCAATTTCGTGCATGGGCAAGCCATCAACTTGGAAATTCATGTTTTTGCTTGTTGGGCAAGGGAACACCCACGAAATGGTGCCCAAAGCCATTGTGAACAGGCAGTCTTCACTCATTCACGCAGTTGGAGCTAGCTGGGTCTTTCCCTACACGATTTTCATCCAAATCCTGCATTTTTCCATGCCTGGGAGTTCGTTTTTGCATATACAGTAGCTTGGGAGAGAAGGGCCACGATTTGGGGATTGTATGGAGGTCGTTTTTGCCCTTGAATGTCCAAGGACGTTTTTCTAAAAACAGATTTGGCTTCCTGGGTTGTTCACCAACTTCCTATTTCGTTTTTGGGGGTTCCCACGTTTTTCTGAGTAAGCTGAAACCCCATCTCATGCATCTCACTGTAAAAACGTTTTATCCTGCCCCACAATTGTGTTCTGCTATTGTGTGCATCCTCATTGTTGGTTTGAACCTGTGAATTGAAGTTTTGGAGTGGTAGTGGACAGAAGTGGCTTGATAAACCTAGTGGGGGAGACAACCTCTCAAGAAGATCAAGAGGGCTTTGGTTACTCTTCTATGGATACCCTGAGAGCACTAGATAGGGAAGGTATGGCTTGAGGGACTGTATAGCAGTGAAAAGAATACTTCCTTGTGCTGGGTGTGTAGGTATTGTGGGTGCCAAGCTAGATAGATCTTGCAAGGTTATCCCTGGCTCTGTGTTGGAGCTCACTAGCTTAGCAACTCTTCCTTTCCATCTCCTAGCAGCCTGATAAACCCAATTATAGATTGGCTTGGCTCATCTTGATGTATGCTTGGCTATGTGTGAGTCTGCTGTTCCCTGGTTCCTTGTAGAGATCATGCCTAGCTCGGGGGGTGGCAGTGGTGCTGAGAGATTGAGGAGCACACTGGCCTACAGTTGGGTGGAACGTTGCAGTTGCATAGCCAGTTGCGTGGGACTACTTTCACATAAGATAAGTATTCTCTTGTGTTAAATTGCAATTACCATTTGATGAATATTATGAATGCATGTGGATGGGTTAAATGAATTTACTTCCACTGTGATTTTCTTAAAATCATACATTTCCATATGTCTCTGTTATGTTCTGTGAATGCTTATGGTTGAAAGTTTCATGGGGCTAGACGCCCAGTTCAACATCACGTCTGTTATGCACTTTCATATGTATATTTTCAATTTAATTTGAATGTTTGTTTAATATGTATGGGGCTGGATGCCCGATTTAACCTCACGATCCTCTCCATCTAGCTGGTAGGATGGGAGGGGACGTGACACAACACTTCCACAAATGGAAATGGTCTAGAAAAACTACATTTTCATGGTTGAGACATTAGCAGTTGTAGTATCTGGTGCTTTTGGATTGCTTCTGGCACCCTTGGTTCCATTCCTAGGCTTTAAGATGGGTTGCTTCTAAGAGAGATCTGTTTCCAATGTGGAAAGATAACGTTTGAATTTGGCTAGTGGAAAACCAATACTTTGCTTTGGTTGGCAAGATGTCGACAATCATATTACAACCAACCTTAGCATAGGTGAAAAGCTTACTCATAGATGCTTGATGATAATAAAGATATAATGAGGAAGTACACATAGTAGAGGAAAACTTGACATCTCAGAGTTCTCCATCACTTGTAAATATAAAGTACAAGATGATGAAAATTAGCTAATTAGTCAATTAATAAAGTATATACATGTGTGTGGCCATATACCTTTGGTTGAGAAAATGCTCATGTTATTCAAAAACCAATATGTACAAATAGAAAATCAATTACTTTATTGCAGCTAGTGCTATAGTATGGCTCAGATATGCAGACATGGAAACATTTTAAACATCTTGGAGAAGCAAGTAGCCTTTGGTTTTGATTTGGGTACATACCTCATCGAGCCATAATATTAGGAAAACAGAGGCATAACTAATAGAACCATCAAATATATGCTTACAGCACATTTTCCAAGGAGGAACAATGCTACAATTCATATTGGATGCGACATGCCAACATACCGACTAGGGGTGAGTGAGTTGTCGTCTCCAATCAAAGTTTTTCTCTAGTTGTTTCTAGGATCTTTCGAACACCATGTGAGGATACAAACAAAAAATCATCTTACTTTTCATTTCGTTTATCAATGTTACCATAAATAATTATTTGCATGCCACACCTTAAACAATTGATTTATTATTGGACAAATTAGAATTTCGCACCTACTTTTGTTCTTCATTGCTTTTCCTCTAATGGTGGATCAACTTATCATAGCAGTAAATTAGAAGTAGCGTGCACTTCTATGCAATCGAATTCCCTCTTCTTGCACAATATCGGTTTGTTGTTCTTCGTTCCACATCAATTGATTGACAGTTTTCAACTATTATATGCTTGAGTTTACACTTGATTACTAGAACAAAACGTATAAATTCCCTTTTTGACTATTGCAAATCACCATAAATTTAATTAACCTAATTGCTGGAAATATCATTAACAGAGCACACAAATTATGTTCAATCACTGGAACAGAGCAAAAAAGTTCATAAATGCTGCTGAAGATTAATATGCTATTTCCCATGAATCTGAAACTATGTAGATCGCTGAAGTTTGCACTCAATCATTTACACAAGAAAATTTCAGAAAATCCATACTAAATACTATCAAATAAGACATGAAATTTAAACCCCAACACTGAAAGAGAGCTGCTCTTAATCAATATATAAGCTAAACTAGAAATTAAAATGTCGTATATTACACTAAACAAAATTAAATATACAATCGGCCAAAACAAAACATTGAAAACATATCAGAGATTATCAATATGAATATATAAGATAGACAAATTGATTCGTACCTTGATGATTTTTATTATATTGCAACTTCCATATGTGAGGTGTCATTCTTTGTGGTTTTAATGCGGTCTCCTCTTTCCCATTGAAAAGATGTTTTTCGGTAGTTCGATACCTATAATTCTTAGAGAGGAAGTGCCTATACTCATCAAACACTTCCTTTGACAAACTCTTTGAACGACGAGATTTCATCTTGGGACCACAAACTAGACATGCAAATTTTCCCTTTGTTTGAAGACCTACATGGGTAAATTATGGTAAGCAAAATATATTTTATATAATATCATGCTAATTATTTAAAAAACATACGTATAATTGATTAGTATATCACTAAATAAAAGTAAAAACTATATTAGTGCAGTACGTTACTATTACATACCACAAAAATGTGTTAGCCCTGGAGCATTGTGAATTGTCCAGCCAAGCATTGCATGGAATTGAAATCCTCTTTGCCCTATTGGTCTAGAGACATCATAGATAGTGACGCCATTCCATAGCTTAAGTAGTTCATCAACAAGAGGCTCGATATATACATTCATATCTTTAACTTGGTACTTACCTAAAAGAAAACAACAAATACAATACATATAAGTAAATATGCAACAAATATCACAAATTAAATACTAATCATGCATATTTAAAAAATTATTGTTCTAAAGTACAAATTATACCTGGAACAATCATTGCCAACATTATATGCTCCCTCTTTATTGACATCCATGGAGGAATGTTATTGTTGATAACAAAAACAGGCCAGACCGAGTAAGTAGATCCCATCTCTGCAGATGGATTGACACCATCCGCTACCAAAGAAAGTCTAGCATTATGAGGTTCTTCTTTAAAGTGTGACCATTTTTCCTCCATGTCTGTAAATGTAGAACCATCTGTAGGCATTCGAAGAATATCATCTCCACTTCTATTCCCTGCGTGGTAATCCATAAATTGTGTTATGTTTTTGCACCTAAACAGTTGTTGCAAGCGTGGAATAATAGGAATATAACGAAGAACCTTACAAGACACCTTTTTGGTTACTTGATCTGTTCGATATCTTCTGCTATGACATATAGGGCATTTTGTTGCAAATTCATACTGATTATAATATAAAATATGATCATTAGGACTTGCATCAATTGCTTGATACTCCATTCCAATATATTTCATGATGGCAGCTAAATCTCGGTATGTGCAAGGTAAAATATTTGATGGTGGTAACAAATATTCACCTATCAACCAGTTACAACAATTTTAAAAAATAATGGTTAATATAAATATTTCAAGAATATATAATTAACGACAAAAATTTCATCCTTATTACTTTTTTTGATGAACTTATAACTAGAATAGAAATATTATAGAAACATAAATATATGTAATTTATTGTGATCATATATATGCGATTGATGAAAAATATAATCACATACCTTAACATCTACGTGATGGATGTGTTTGAAAAACCATTCATAACCTTCAAGTTCATTATCAGCAACATAGTAGAGAGAAGAGTTATGTGGGAGCCTTCAAAAAGGGGATCGTCTGCCTTCTCAAGTATAGGTAAATCATGAAGATCATCAAAGTCATCATGATTTTCATGATGTTGATCATCGTCCATTCTAACATTAAATGCATCATTGATTAATGTATTTGCACCATCATTCTCAAATATGTTATCATCATTATCATCGTCTAATTCCGTATCATCATTAACTTGATCATCAATATTCGCAGGACCTACATATTGTTCCTCCGGTGCTAGTTGTTCCACAATTACCACATTCTCCATGTTCAGAACTGCCCTAGGAGGCCCTTCCTTTATAATTAAAATTAAAACATCAAAAAAAGAACATTAGTCATGTTGATTAAGTAACAAAAATAAAAATGATACAATATACAATTACAAAAACTCTCAATATAAAGACCTCATATATAATATTTAATTAGGACTCACCAATGGATGATATTCATGCCCCCCCTCAACATGTCCATGTTCCCTACAATGTCTTTTAGCTATTGAGATCAGTAACCTTCTCGGATTAAAGCCCCTACATCGACTGCAAGGACAATAACATTTTCCATCACCCCTTCTTTGCACTCCATCCAACAACCTAGCAAGAAATTGTCGATTTTGTTCTTGATCTTGATGACCAGTAACATTATTGTTATGTGTCTTTTATTACTCAAACCTAAGAACAAAGTACGAGCAAACCCACGTAGCATAAAATATGCCCTAGATAGATTTCGGTTGGCCTACTTCTCTTTACCTTATGCGCATGACCTAAGAGAAGAGGAATCACAAGTGAGTTTATGTAATTGGCCTACTTCTCTATTTATATCACTTAAGTGTCAGATATTCGATGGCAGCTCAAATCATGGAATAAAAAATTAATATAATTAAAAAGTTGACCAAAATTTAAGGGTTGACCAATGGTCAAATTTTCCACTACCGTCGAACATCCGAAAGCCCCTCAGCTAACTGTAGCAAAACCAATGGGTGTTAAATGCGCCATCGCAAAACCGACACTCGGGGCCATTTTAAAAAAGAAAATTACAAACTTATGATTTTTGATAGGTAAAAATAGAGAGACAGATGCGCCGTCGGATTTTCCCATCGATTTTTAAGTCCAAATGTAGTTGTGCCATATCCCTATTCATCATCAAATTGGAGAGCTCTATTACAGCAGCAACAACCACTCATCATGCCACCACCACCACCAAATCAACCACCCCCCAGACCTCCACCAATTCCTTCCCAACCAATCCCAAACCCTAACAACAACAGGCCAGGGAAGCAGCAAGCCTACAATACTGAAATGATGCAATTTCCCACTTACATAGTAAATACTATGGAAATATACGAGATTAATCTAAGGTCTGGAAAAACATTGCAAAATACACACACGCAGAATATACAAGAACCTGAGACCCATGAGCAAACAACACAACCTCATGTTCAGCATCCTAATGAACCAAACCCTCCAAAGGAAGAGATTCGACCACTCACACGTAATAGAAACCCTCCATTCCATAAAAAGCTTGTACGAAGTACCAAAGATGAAGAGGAAAACATAATTCTGAATGAATTGAAACACTTGAATATCCAAATTCGTATCTTGCAGGCCATCAGAGATGTACCCATCTGCAACAAATTTATTAAAGAGAATTGTTTGAAAAGATTTGGAAGGAGAAAACGTGACCCACCAACGATCAATGTAGTGGGCCAATTAGCAGATCTAATGCTAGGTATTGTTGTTAACCCCAAATATCTAGATCCAGGAAGCCCTGTGATCAATGTGAACATCAATAATAGACAGATTGAAAGAAGCTTAATTGATTTGGGAGCTGCTATAAATGCAATGACCAAGGATACTACAGTATACCTAGGACTCCAATCAATGGTCAGATCAACAACTACAGTACTCCAGCTAGCAGATACATCCATTGTGAGACCTGAAGGAATTCTCGAAGACATAATAATCAATATAGAATCCTGGGAATACCCAGCTGATTTCATAGTCATCGAAGTAAAAAGCAAACTTAGTGGATACCCTTTAATGCTGGGAAGACCCTAGCTGGAAATTGCATATGCTTACACAGGGTGCAGATTAGGCAACATGACAACCACCAGTGGCCAATCTAGGAAAAAAATCATAATCTATCCACCAGCCAGGAAATCTTTAGACTTAGAATATCAAAACTGGACTGATGATTATAATGACACACCAAATAAAAACATACGACCTGTACTTACAATTGATGTTGCATTATCACTAAAAGCCATAGATGAAGATGGTCATATAGATAGGTTTATACAAAATGAATCTTCTAACAATGATGGTCTTCAAAGGTTTTTTGACACAGACCAGTAAGAAGAAGGCAAAAGTTCAAACCAGAACTTAAATAAAATGTGGCCGGGAGTGATATATCTGGAAGAACAATCAGAGAAAGAAAAGACTGTGGAAATTATACCTGGAAAGACAGTCAACATTAATTCCAATCTGAAGCTAGAGCAAGAAAAGAAGCTGATGAAAGTACTCACAGAACAGAGTATATATTTTGCATCGACATATGCTAACATGAAGGGAATCCATCCTGATATCTGTAGGCATTACATTTACATCAAGGAAGGTTCTATTCCTATCAGACAACCACAAAGGAGGCTCAACCCAGCGTTGAAGGACATAGTCAAAGTAGAACTGCAAAAGCTATTAGATGCAGGGTTCATCTATCCCATCTTTGATGGTGAATGGGTATCACCACTGGTCATAGTCCCTAAAAAAGGAGGCAAATGGAGAATTTGTGTGGACTACCGTGAGCTCAATAAAGAAAGCAAGAAGGATTACTTTCCTCTCCCATTTATAGACCAAGTACTAGATACATTAGCAAGGAACAAGTTTTTCTCCTTCTTGGATGGGTTTAGCAATTACAATCAAATCGTTATTCACCCATCTGACCAGGACAAGACAACGTTCACATGCCCATGGGGCACTTATGCCTACAGAGTGCTTCCATTTGGACTCTGCAATGCCCCAACAACCTTTCAGAGGGAAATTCTAAGTATCTTTTCTGATTTTATAAATGATCAAATGGAAGTCTTCATGGATGATTTCACACCCTATGGAAAAAATTTCGATCAGGCATTGAACCATCTAGAACTAGTCTTAAAAAAATGTATTGAAATGAGCTTATGCCTCAGCAACGATAAGTGCAAGATGCTCATGGAAGAGGGCATTGTGCTTGGGCACCACATTTCTCAAAGGAGAATAGAAGTTGACTAGGAAAAAGTTACAGTCATCAAAACATTGCCTCCACCTATGAAACAGAGGGATGTAAGAATTTTTCTTGGGCAAATAGGATACTATAGGAGATTTATTGAGAATTATAGCCGGATCGCTGCACCAATTTTTTCCCTTATGAAAAAGGACACTAAATTCATTTGGACAGAACATTGCATGACAACATTCAACAGCCTAAAGGAAAAGACAATTACAACCCTAGTACTCCAAGGACTAGATTGGGCACTTCCATTTCACATCCACTCAGATGCATCAGATAAAGCCATTGGGTCTATCCTTGGGCAAGAAAAAGACAAAAATCCCTATGCAATATATTATATCAGTAAAAATTTGGCAAGGGCAGAATTAAATTACACTGTTATAGAGAAGGAATTTTTGGCTGTCATACATACCATTAATAAATTTAGGCACTATATCACTTGCTACCAAGTTTTTGTTCATACAGACCATTCAACCATAAGATATCTCATGAACAAACCCAACACAAGTGCTTGAGTCATTAGATGGTTGCTACTCCTCGAAGAGTTTGACATCACAATTTTAGACAAGCCAGGCAAACACAATGTGGTGGATGAATTTCTATCTAGGCTTACACATGGACAAGACAGTGAAGTGGTCAATGACAATTTTTTAGATGAGCACCTTTTTTCCATGTCCACAATAAGCCCATGGTTTGCTGACATAGCAAACTATTTAGTGTCTGGGAAATTTCAGAACATTACAGTTACAAAGAGAAGCCTAAAGTAACAAGGCAAGGTGCCACATATACATGGATAGAGGGCATGCTCTTCAAACATGGACTATATCATATACTTAGAAGATGCATTAGAGAAGATGAGGTGCATGGCATAATGTATGCCACACACAATGAACCATGTGGAGGACACTATGTTGCAAATAGGACAACCCATAAAATCTTGCAAACAAGGTACTGTTGGCCAACACTCCACAAGGATGCTTATGAATACGTTTCACACTGTGATGATTGCCAAAGGATGGGGAAGCCAACACAAAAAGAAGAAATGCCACTCCATCCACAAATCTCCTTGGAGGCATTCGAAAAATGGGGATTTGCTTTCGTTGGTCCAATCAACCCACAGTCTAATCAGAAAATCTACATCCTGGTATGCACTGACTACCTTACAAAGTGGAATAAGGTAGAAACACTTGCTGCAGCCAATGAAACCAATGTGTCCAAATTCTTCACTAAGCAGATCTTTCATAGGTTTGGATTACCAAGACAACTAGTTTCTGATCAAGGCCCACAATTTACATCAAATTTAATAGAACACTTACTTAAAAGAATCAATGTCAAGCATAGACAGTCCTCCTCCTATCACCGTCAAGCAAATGGTCAAGCTGAGGTAGCCAACAGAGAATTAGAGAGGATTTTGACAAAGAATGTCCAACTCCACAAAAGAGATTGGGCTGACTGACTGACTGAGGCAGTTTGGGCTTACAATACCACCTGGAAGACAACTACAAGATTCACACCTTAGGAACTAGTATATGTAAAGAAAGTCATACTTCCAATTGAATTTGAAATAAAGACATTGAGAATTGCAGCATAATTAAATATGGAACTATCATAAATACAACAGAAACACATGCTACAATTGAATTAGCTGGATGAGCAACACCAACAAGCACTTTCTCATACTCAAATCATCCAGCAACAAAGAAAGAAGTGGCATGACAAACACTCGAAGGATAAAAAGTTCAAGGAAGGTGACTGGGCACTACTTTATGACTCCAGATTTCACACATTCAAGGGAAAGCTAACAACCAGATGGCTTGGACCTTACATAATTCAAAAGATCTATGAAAATGGAGCTGTAAGGATTATTACCATAGATGAAGAAGAGTTCCCCATGATAGTAAATGGACATCGGCTCAAACTTTACAAGAAGCCACAATCACAAGAGGAGTTTACAAAGGTACTCTACCAGCAACAATTGATGCTGATAGAGAACATGGAAAATCATTGAAATTGAGTTCATAAAAATAAAACAAAAAAAAGAAGAGAAAAAGAGAAAAAAATAGAAAAAAATAGAAAAAAAATAGAAAAAAAAAGAAAAAAGAAGAAAAAAATGATGAAAAAAAAGAGAACAAATGATGAATAAAAAAAAGAAAAAGAAAAAATGAAAAAACATGATCCAGAATGTTAAAATCAGGTAAACACAGATAAAATTACAGGGCATTATACATTCCCAGGAAGAACCAGCATGCACACTGTAGAAAATCGAATCAAGAGAGCCAGGTATCCACACTCAAGCGAGCCATGCATGAATTCCAGAAAACAACAAAGAAATCAAATACCACAGAATTCAATCAAGCGAGCCTACCATCCAATACAAGCGAGCCAACAATATTATCAAGTGAGCCTGAAGATTATCAGCATTTCAGAAACCAACCGAGCCAGCCACGTATTCAAAAAGAAGGCAAAAGTATCAACTATTACAGAATTCATGCAAACAAACTAGTCAATCACATCTGCAATATCTTGACGTGAGCCTGCCATCAATTCAAGAGAGCTAGCATAGATTACAACAATGCACGAAAGGATCAGAAACCCAATGCAAAAGAATCATGACAAACTCAAATCAGAAAATGGCACAAAGTTCAAAAGTAGCCAATACAGCAAATTTGAAAAAAAACAAAGCAAAAGCAACAAGCGCACATAACTACTAACACACCAAAATTTACTACGGACAATGCCAAATCAACTACATAATCCGCCACACACAAAAATCGGGCCAGATCATCAACTCAGGTACGCTAAAACATCACGAGGTAATCTATAAGCATCTTTGTTTTATTTTTAAGGTAAATCATTATCCCACAAGAAATTTGTTTCTGAACCTCAGGACAACTTCCATCTTCATTCAGCGAAACGGTTCAGTTTAGAATGGCCTCAATAAATCATGATTCCTACCTAAGTCATATCAGCCTCAACAAATCATGATTACTAACCAAGTCATACCAGCTTCAATGAATCATGATTACTACCTTCGTCATGATAGGGAAAGATAAAACCGCACCTAGCCACGATATTTCCAAATAATCAGGGCAAATGGGGCAAGATACAATGATGGAATGAAGTACAGGGATCAATTATGGAAAGAAAGGGATAAAGTAGCAAGTACAATGAAGATGATGAGGATAAGTGTAGAAAGGCATTAAGTAAGGTAGTATAATATTCCGAAAGAGTTAGTTTTTGCAAATAGGAACCTCTCAGAAACTCTCCAGAAGCAAGAAACTGGAATTTAGGGTGTTCACTCAGCCAGTAATCCAGTCCTCTAGCCTGTAATAAGTCCAGACCAGCTGAGGTAAAAGCCACATTCAAAGTTTTGGTTTTGTTGGATTAATAGAGGATATTTTACTAGATGACCAAAGGATTTGAGAAAGGCAAACCTGAGGAACACAACGCTATTTATCAGAGCATGGGAATCCTACCAATCATTTGCAATGCAGGCTGGATTCCTTTCATATTAGGATTGAAAGGATACAATACAATGGTGGATCTGGAATTTGCAAGCAATTTAAAGCATATCAAGTATGAATAGTTTGTCACCCGAGTGAAGGGATTATGTATGAAGTTGGATGATGAATTGATTTCCACATTCACTGGTCTACCAATGGGTCTACATTGGAGCAGGGATGACTGAGAGGCAAACCATGAAGAGAAGGTAGCATTTTTCAAGCGAGGAGAGGCCTACGACGAAGATAAAAATGAAGTCAAAAGACTCTCCATTCCGGCACCATGGGATAAAATGGCTACAATCGTCCAGAAATACGTTACATGCACTGGTAGGCTAAGTTATGTCCCTATTTTTCATTTTCGAATTCTGGAACTATTCAGGCACAGGGTCCATCTTACTCCAAACAACAACATTAGCATTCCATACTATTTGCTCCTATCTCTGGCTGAAATGAGCAAGAAAGTGATTAAGGGAAGAGAGGATGCGTTATCCCACCATGGGCTAATCAAATTGATCATTTGTGAGGAATTAAAAGTGCAGATCCTAGAGCTTTCTTGGGAAGAATTCGTGTTGGTATCGGCTGAGGACGTTTAAAGAATGAAGGGTACACCCACAGTTGGCATACCCTTACCTCCTGGATCAAAGGCCATGACTGCCTCTACATCAGGGACTAAGAGGAAAATCGACCTTGACAATGTGGCTAATACCCTGGTGAAGATAAACCATTCACGAGATGACTCCCCCGAAACGAAACGAGGGATTTCTACCAATAATCAAGGGTCGAAGAGACAAAGTAAAATATTTACACAGGAATCCAAAATCCAAATTACCAGGGGGGAGAAAAGGGAGCCCAATCCCCTAGTTCAAAATGTGTCTGATGATGATGATGATCTTTAGGTAGATCAGGAAGATCCCACTACACCAGAAGAGAAGGATGCAGAAGAAGAACAGGATCCAGAACAAGAGCATGATAAGCAAGAAGAGCAGGATGCAGAAGAAGAGTAGGATGAGCAAGAAGAGCAGGATGTAGAAGAAGAACATAATGCACAAGAAGAGCAAGACAAATTCCAGGGGAACCCTCCTAAGCACAATGAAAACCCTGGGGTCACTGACCAACTCACTGAAGCTCGAGAAGAACTAGAAAAGCTCAGAAAGAAGCTGGCAACATTGAAAATTGATACCAAAAGCTATCCAACATCTCCCCTGTTCTCACCTGAAAAGACACAAATTTTGAGAATGCATCATGCAGGGGAGCTAAAACTGGCTGAGAAGAAAAATTCAACACATAAAGAGAAATTGGCTAAGGCACAAGAGGAGTTAGCCAAAAAGGATTAGGAGATTGTTCAATTGAGGGATGTTTTGGCTACTACCACTCAAATATATGATAAACTATTGGACCTCAGGCCACCATCAGCAATTTATGCAGTTTATCTACAAGAAAAGTGGGGCAAATTCCAGCTCCAAAGGTTAAAACAGGGACTCCCGATATAGATAAACTCCCCCAAAGAATTTATGGATGCATCTCTAAACACCACAGAGTTGGAGAAGGACCAGCTAAGTGAATTTTTCTTGCACAATTTTGTAGTTCCTAGCTCACCCAACTGGTCGTTAAACCCTTACATGGGCGATTTCCAGCTGCGGGCACTGTGTTCAAGGATGAATCACGAAATTGAACAAGCTCAACACTACCACATTTACCTTGTAGCAAAATGGAAAAATACATTATGGGTCAGGGCAGAGCCGACTCAACCTGAAAGAATAATTTACAACCATAGAATCCTTACCTAGGATGAGGAGCTGATCCCCATTCTCCTTGCTAAGCAACAGGAGGCTGTGGCTCACTTCAGTGTTACTCTCTAAATCACACACAAAGAAGTTCATGAGTATATTACTGAAAGATAGCGCAGAGTAGCAAGTGATCTAAAAAGAAGAGAGCTCCACTCCAGTCTCAGACTTGAAGCTTCTCTTTTCAAATCCAAACTCTATAGGGAATCCTTGATAAGGAATCAGCTCAGATGGATTGGAATGAGGTTGAATCCCCCATTTTTCCTACCCCTAGTTATTAAGGAACATATTAATGAGGAAGAAGAGAGGAGAGCATGGGTCAAGGAGGAACAGAGCATGGGCTACTATAGAAAGGCAGGGACCCCTAGGGTGGTAGCATAGGACATCAGAGAAGTCGTGGAAGAGATGAACATGTCACCCAAGGATGGGTGAATCCTTCAAGTATGGGGGAGAATGATGAGTCCAAGTTATAGGTATCTGATAACCATTTTCCCCACAGTAAAGCACAAGAAAGGGTGGAGAAATACACTTGTTTTGTGGGAGAAATTGTTTACCTTGATTATTTAATGAAGTTGTTTTAAAGATTATTCTTGTATGTTTGAAAGCGTATTCAATAGACTAATTATATTAAAATTGAGTATGATTGAGCAGGTCCAGGTACACTAAAGGACCAAGCACGTAGATCAAGCGAAGGACTGAAAGATCATGAAAAAGTCAACGCCTTTTTCCCTAATTTCTAGAGAGAAATCTTGTTCAAATAAAATCGGCAATTAGACATGTAGTTAGGTTAATCATTAGAGGAATATAAATATGGACCTCTTGGCTAGCGAGAGGGTTCTATTGCCATTTTTTAGAACCATCGTTTTACGTTTTTATACTGTCGAGAAAATTGTGTTACAGACCTTTTCATAAAACTATGAAGTTGCTATTTTGAATAAAGATTTGATGTTGCTTTCTATTCGGCATCTATAAGTTTTCTCCACTCCTGAGTGCGGGTTGGAGAGGGCCCCTCTGTAGCTAGGGTTTTCACCCTAGCTTGTGCAAATGAGCACCTAGTAAGGAGAAGGGACTCCTTAGTAGCAGTTCAATAAACAGTAATTAAAAGACAAGATATTAAAATGGAAATTATTCTAAACATGTGCATGAAACATAAAAGACAAGAGATAAAATAAATGGCTTTTTGTATTAAAGCTTTACCTCCAATGTGAAGGTTGGTGAAGTTCTTGCAATGATCCAAGAGGGTTGCTCTAAACTCCAGCTTTGCTCCTTCTCTTTCTCCAATGGTGGAAATGGGCCAAAAGGGGCACTCAATGGTGAAAATAGCTCAAGGGTGAGCTAGGGTCTCAAGAGTGATTTTGGTGAAGGGTATACTTGATTGTGGATATGAAATGAGGGGTCTGCAAAACCAGAGATTCTGGGTTCGATCCCCAGTGGAGTCGCCAAAACTGTAGCTAGGGTTTTCACCCTAGCTTGTGCAAATGAGCACCTACTAAGGAGAAGGGACTCCTTAGTAGCAGTTCAATAAACAGTAATTAAAAGACAAGATATTAAAATGGAAATTTTTCTAAACATGTGCATGAAACATAAAAGACAAGAGATAAAATAAATGGCTTTTTGTATTAATGCTTTACCTCCAATGTGAAGGTTGGTGAAGTTCTTGCAATGATCCAAGAGGGTTGCTCCAAACTCCAGCTTTGCTCCTTCTCTTTCTCCAATGGTGGAAATGGGCCAAAAGGGGCACTCAATGGTGAAAATAGCTCAAGGGTGAGCTAAGGTCTCAAGAGTGATTTTGGTAGAGTAAAGGTATACTTGATTGTGGATATGAAATGAGGGGTCTCCATCACCTATTTATAGGTTTTTGGTGGTGGAGTGCTGGCCCATGGTTTTGGGAACCATATGGTTTAGGTCAGCTGTATAGGGTTTTTTCCTCCTTTTTCCTCTTTTTCCTTATTAGTTTCTATTTTTTATTCCCTTTTTAGAGGGTTTTTGCTATTTTGGAGGAATTTTGGATATTTTTGGAGGGAAAAGGGGTGGTTTTTTATCCTTTTTGAGGCTTTTTTGATAGCTTTGTGGCCTTTTTGAGGCATTTTTGGCCTTTTGGAGGCTTTTTAATGGGATTTGAGGGTTTTGAAGGCAAATATGGTAGGAAATAAGGACAAATGAGTCATGTAATGGGGTATATGAGGTAGTGAGCACTTTTTGGGTGTTAACACCCTCCAACACGTAAGTCAGGTGATTTCGCTGTTCAGGTATTTTTCATGATGTGCTTCATACTGATTAAATCCATATTGCACGTGAAAGCATTTTTTATGGTGTTTAAATAGTGCAATTTGATTTCTGTAATAAAGCGACCAGTCTGATTCTATAGTTGGTTATAGCGTAGTCTATAGTTCGATAACGTTGTTTCCGTAGTCCTGTAGCAGTATTCCACCAAGACATATTTTGACAGTTATTTTCCTGTGTGCGTGCATGACTTATGAAACAGTTATCCATGTCTTGAAGCTTATGCATTTTTTCCTTATTATAGTTGCTCATGAAGATTGATTACTTTGGTTACTTAATGATGAATTCGTATCATTAGATAATTGCATTATGAACTTAGTTTATGGCATTCAAATAGTTTAGATCAGATTTCCAGTTTTTGTATTTGAATCATAGTATTTTCTTCTTAAATTAGAGATCCAGCTTTCAGTATTTTAGAATAGATCTATCAATTTTTCAGCACCCAAATTCATAGCATAAATTTATTGTTTTCCTGCAAAGTTAATTCTTAAAGTATATTACTGTTTGCATCATTTAATTTCTTAACTTAGATTTACTATATCCTAGCATCCAAAACTTCTTAGCATAGGTATTTCCTTTCACATAGATTAGGCAATCCTTTCATAGCTTATTCAATTCCTTTTTAGGAAAACCTTTAAACATTGATACCAATACCCAACCACGACGAAGAATATCCTATAAGAGCACATATAGTGCCTACAACTCTGAAGTTTGTACATCCCCTGGGTTGATAATCAAAGTAGGCTCCTAGTCTAGCTTCCCTCATTAGGCATCCACTCTAAGAGCTCACCAAGAGTGATGAAAGTAGAATTCATGGGAGGATGGATGTGTCCCCTAGATCGTGATTCCTCTACCAGCTAAAGAAGTTCAGCCCCAATAATATCAAAATGAGTTAGGAAAAATTCAATGGTCCAACCATTTGGGCCAGGGCTCTTGTCCTTTTGAAAACTATGGAGAGTTTCCTTTAGTTCCTCTTTTGAAATCTCCTCCATGAGATCCTGATTTTCCTCAGGACTGATGAAACTCGGAAAGTATTGAGAGACTTGAATGATTTCTGCAAGGTTTGTGCGGTTGTCATCTTTGTAGAGGGAGGCAAAGTGGGAGGTACCAAGAGCTGCAAGATCTTCAAAAGAAGAGATGTTTTCCAAATTTTCATTTTGAAATTCCCAAATGGTCTTCTTGATCTATCTTTCCTTAGCATAGTTCTGGAAAAATTTTTGTGTTTCTCGTCCCCACATTCGATCCAAATAGTTCTGCTTTTTAGTCTCCACGTCTCCTCTTTGATTTGTAAAAGTTTTCTCCTGCGGGATTCAAGAACATTTATATGGAGAGTGGTTTCATGATTCAAAAATTCATACCCGTCTGACTCCTTAGCAATGTATAGATATGATTCCACTTGAGACAGCTCCAGATCGTCTCTTTCCTTCTTTTTAAAGGTCCAGTCTTTTACTTTTTTCTTGATTTATGGTAGGTTTCTAGCAAAATGTTGTGCAACAAAGTTCCCAGCAGTAGGGCAGTAGGGATTCCAATTTACCTTTATGATCTGAGTGACCTCTTCTTCTTTTAGCCAGGCTACACAGAGTTTGAATGGACTTGGAGGTTTATAAGCAGCTCCCTTTATTTCAAGAAAAATTAGAGGATTGGAGAGTTCCCCTGAATCCACCCATTAATGAAAAATTTAGATTTTGTTCGAGGAGATGTTCAGCAAGGAGAAAACGGTTCAGTATTTTGGCCATCTTATGAGCCCCAATTCCATGGTTGGTCCAAGTAGGTTTGATATTATCTGGCATTAGGTCCACCAACTTGTGGGAAAGCAAGAGTTGTTCAAAATAGTCCACCTATTGATCCATTCTGGCTTTGGGGACCCAAATTTCATGGTTTCCAATGTTAGAATTTCGATAATTTCATTCAATATTATCTAGGATCACTAAGAGAATAACAAGAACAACATAACAATCACAAGAGACAATGGACACAAAGCATTTCACCGGGGGAAAACCAAGAAGGTGAAAAACCCCACAACTTCCTCAGAGATAGAATAAGCCCCAATGCAAAGATCACAAAGATCAAAACCAAAAGATAGATGTCTCCACCAAATAGTCCTCCTCCACTTGTGCGCACTCCTATCTCTCAACTATGCGAGTTGGATGAGTGAGTGAATGAATAAAATGAGAGAGTCACACTCTCTATTTATACAACAACTTAACCTTCCTTTAACCCTAACTAGGCCAACTTCCTAAGGAATCCTAATAACCCATCCACATGACTCATACAGGGCAAACCCCACCAGGGTGGTCTAATAACCCATCAAATATAAGTTACGACACTTACAATGTAACTTGCAACACTTGCAAATACAAATGATGACACTTCCAATCAGAGGAATAATAGATCTCCATTGGGGATACAATAAAGTACAAATATAATATACAAGTGCATATCTTTCAAAGTTACAAATACATCAACACTCCCTCTTAACTAGGAAGGTATTCTCTTGACACAAGTCATCAATACATATAGGCACAAGTCTTCAATTCTGGAGCTAGATCATCGTCACTGGATCACAGAGCATTACCGTCACTACTGCTATACTCATCATCTCGATCACTAGTGCTATCTCTTAATTATTCTTGTAATAGGAAGTTCTATAGAGCCAACGCTTTTTATGCTGGATGTAAGCCTAGCCTCCTGTAGGTATTCATCATCTATGCGAGCAGCCTGACAGAGGTGGAATCTCAGGACTGATTATGTGCCTCCTTCACAAAACCTTAAAAGAGCATCTTGCAACCAACAAGATCTCTAAAGAGCATCCTAGGACTCATTACATGACTAGTGAAACCTATCGGATCTCGAGGACTGATTACATGTGACCTTGCAAAACCTCAAAAGAGCACCCCAGGACTGAATACGAGTTTACTGCTCAACCTATTGGATCTCCTAGGAATAAATTACATGCTACCTCGCTAAACCTCGAAAGAGCATCCCAGGACTGATTACGAGCTTACCGCTCAACCTATCGGATCTCCCAGGAATAAATTACATGCTACCTCGAAAAACCTCGAAAGAGCATCCTATGACTAATTATGAGCTTATTGCTCAACCTATCAGATGTCCCAGGAATAAATTACATGCTACTGCAGAACCTGCCACATATCCACTGCCTTAGAGTATCATCCTGATACTCATGATCAACTTGATCATCCTCGCATGGAGCATCATACTGATGCTCATGATCATACTAAACATCATCATCTAGAAACTATGTACCATTACTTCCTCCTGGAAGTATCTTCAATCTGAAGAACACCAAGCCTCTCTCTGAAGTACTCAAACTTCACCTTGGCTAGTGGTTTGGTCAACACACCTGCTATCTGCTCGTTCATCGCAACATATAGGAGCTTCATTGCTCCTCTCTGCACCATATCCTGATATAGTGATACTTGATCTCGATGCGCTTCGATCTATCATGGAACACTGGGTTCTCAGACAACTTCACACAACTCTGGTTGTCACAGAAAATAGAAGTAGCATCCAACTGGAGATCAAAGAAATCAGACAGTAGCTTCCTTAGCCATACTAGCTCACAACTAGCTGAACAAGCTACGACATACTCTGCTTCGGATGTACTCAGTGCTACACAGGATTGCTTCCTACTAAACCAAGAGATCACACCTGATCCCATACTGAAGAAGCACCCCAAAGTGCTCTTCCTATCTGCAGCACTTTCTGCCCAATGTGAATCAACATAACCCTCCAGGTTAAACTTTTGATTCACATCATACACGAGCCCAGAATCAATCGTACCCTTTAGGTACCTCAGAATATGCTTTATAGAAATCAGGCGAACATGTCTAGGATATGTTAGGAACTGGCTCAAGGTGTTCACCAGAAAGCAAATATCTGGTCTTGTGTTTGTCAAGTAAATCAAGGACCCAATCCAAGGATAATTTTAGGGGCGAAATTTAGCCCATGGGCTATTTTTCCATGTTTTTTTGCAAAAAACTATTCGCCAATTTGCATTTTTTGAAGCCCCATTTCGCCCAATTTTGATGGGGTAAAATTTTTTCACTCTAAAAATCACCAAATTATTATATAAAACTATATAAAATCCTTAGAAATTGAAATAATTTTAGAAAAATATCGCCAAATATTTTATAGTTGACATTTTAAGAATTGGTAAGATTCGCTAAGGTTTATGCACTTTTAAATAAGTATGGGTCCTTAAAATTATCCTTGACCCAATCATCTAATGATACATTGTGGAATTAACCGAATCTCATGAAGCATCACTCAATAGCTTCAGGTTCAATGCCATAGGTATGGCCATGGCCTTGCAGTCCATCATCCTAAACCACTTCAGGATCTCTACTGCACACTTCCCTTGTCCAAGGAAGATTCCATCTGCACTCTGCCACACCTCCATGCCTAGAAAATAATGTCATACCCAAGTCTTTCATCTCGAACTCGAAAGCAAGCTTCCTCTTCATGTTGGCAATCAACCTATCCTCACCTATCACAAACAGTTCATCCACATATAGTAGGAGTATCACTAGATTCCCTTCCTCAACCTTGTAGTAAAGGTTGGAATCCGCTTTACTCTTGGTAAAGCCAAAACTAGTCAGGAAGCTGTCTATCATTCCGTACCATGTCCCGGGTGCTTGTTTCAATCCATACAAGGCTTTCTCTAACTTGCACACATATGACTCCCTGTCATGTGTCTCAAAACCGAGTGGCTTCTCCACATACACTTCCTCTTCGACTACACCATTCAAGAAAGCTGTCTTGACATCCATCTGGTGTATCTTACACTTCATCACTGTAGCTAGAGCAAGTACTTTTCTGATGGAAGTGTATCTGGCTACTATTAGTTTTTCATCATTTAATTCAATATGATCTAGGATCTTAACTGATAGAACAACATGTACAACATATCAAACACAAGAGACAAGAGACAACAAGCATTTCACCGGGGAAAACCAAGAAGGTGAAAAACCACACAACTTCCTCAGAGATAGAATGATCACCAATACAAAGATCACAAAGATCAAACCCCAAAATATAGATGTCTCTAGTAGCTACACCTCTTCCACTTGTGCGCACTCCTCTCTCTCAACTATGCGATTTGGATGAGTGAGTGAATGAATAAAATGAGAGAGACACACTCTCTATTTATACAACAACTTAACCTTCCTTTATCCCTAACTGGGTCGAAGTCCTAAGGAATCCTAATAACCCATCCACATGACTCATATAGGGATGACCCCACCAAAGTGGTCTAAGAACCCATCAAATATAAGTTATGACACTTACAATGTAACTTGCGACACTTGCAAATACAAATGATGACACTTCCAATCGAAGGAATAATACATCTCTGTTGGGGATACAATAAAGTACAAATATAATATACAAGTGAATATCTTCCGAAGTTACAAATACATCAACACTCCCTCTTAACTAGGAAGGTATTCTCTTGACACAGTTCATCAATACATATCGGCACAACTCTTCAATTCTAGAGCTGGATAATCGTCACTGGATCACGGAGCATCATTGTCACTGATGCTATCTCTCAATTGTTCTAGTCATAGGAAGTTCTACAGAGCCAGCCCTTTTTCATGGTGGATGTAGGCCTAGCCTTCTATAGGTATTCATCATCTTTGAGAGCTGGTCATCCTGTGGAATCCTCATGGATGATTACATGCATAACAAAACCTTGAATAGCATCCCATGACTGATTACGAGCTTATTGCTCAACCTATCAGATCTCCTAGGACTTTTACATGTGACCTCCACGAAACCTTAAAAGAGTGTCTTGGAACCTGCAAGATCTCTAAAGAGCATACGAATACTGATTACAAGCTTATTGCTCAACCTATCAGATCTCCAGGACTGATTACATGTGACCTCCACAAAACTTTAAAAGAGTTTCTTGTGACCTGCAAGATCTCTTAAGAGCATCCCAAGACTGATTACGAGCTTACTGCTCAACCTATCAGATCTCTAGGACAAATTACGTGTGGTCTCCAAAAAACCTTAAAAGAGTGTCTTGAGACCTGCAATATCTCTAAAGAGAATCCCGAGACTTTTACGTGACTAGCACAACCTATCGGATCTCTAGGACTGATTACATGCTTTTGCACAAGCTATCCATGGCCACAGAGTATCATCCTGATACTCATGATCAGCTTGATCATCCTCGCATGGAGCATCTTCCTGATGCTCATGATCATACTGATCATCATCATACAATGCATCATCATCATCACATGATTGTTTTGATTATCATCATAGCATCATCATCACATGATCATCCTGATCATCATCATAGCATCATCTTGATGCATATCATCATCACATGATTATCCCGATCATCATCATAACATCATCTTGATGCATATCATCATCACACAATCATCCTAATCATCATCATAGCATCATCTTGATGCATATCATCATCACATGATCATCCTGATCATCATCATACAGAACATCATCCAGAGCATCATCTTGATGCTCATCACACAACACTTAAATCCACAACCATGGGAAGGATCCTCCTACCACCATGCTTGGAATGGCTCTAGCATCTGTCTACCGTTACTTCCTCTTGGAAGTATCTTCAATCTAAATAACACCAAGCCTCTCTCTGAATTACTCAAACTTCACCCTGGCAAGTGGTTTGGTCAACACATCTGCTATCTGCTCGTCCGTCGCAACATAGAAAAGCTTCACTGCTCCTCTCTGCACCATATCCCTGATATAGTGATACTTGATCTCGATGAGCTTCTACCTATCATGGAACACCGAGTTCTCAAACAACTTAACACAATTCTAGTTGTCACAGAATATACAAGTAGCATCCAACTAGAGATCAAACAAATCATACAGTATCTTCCTTATCCATACTACCTCACAACTAGCCGAACAAGCTTTAACATAGTCTGCTTCGGCTGTACTCAGTGCTACATAGGATTGCTTCTTGCTAAACCAAGAGATCACACCTCATCCCATACTGAAGCAACACCCTGAAGTGCTCTTCCTATTTGCATCACTATCTGCCCAATGTGAATCAACATAACCCTCCAGGTTAAACTTTTGATTCGCATCATACATGAGCCTAGAATCAATCGTAACCTTTAGGTAACTCAGAATATGCTTTACAACAATCAAGTGAACATGTTTAGGACCGAATCATCTAACGATACATTGTCGCATCAATCAACTTTGATGAAGCATCACGCAATAGCTCAAGGTTCAATGCCATAGGTGTGGCCATGGCCTTGTAGTCCATCATCCCAAACCACTTCAGGATCTCTATTGCATACTTCCCTTATCTAAGGAATATTCCCTTTGCACTCTGCCACGCCTCCATACCTAGAAAGTAATGCATCATACCCAAGTCCTTCATCTCGAACTTGGCAGCAAGCTTTACATAATCACATATCTAATTGAAAAAACTAGAGACTAAATCACCATTGTGAGTCCTTGTTATCCTTGGGGATCTCTTAAGATCCACGGTCTTGTGTCATCTTCCATCCAATTAACTAGTTGTACTACTACAAAAACATACATTTGAAACTGTCATGGTAGGAAAAAGAGGATTGAGAGGATATGGAGGACAACCTCCACCCATCCCCTCTCCTCCTCCCCCTCAAACAACTCTCACCCATCTCCTGGCCAAAAAAAAACAACTTATACCCTTGATTAATACTCCTACTATTGGACCCCTTCATTAAAAAATGTTGATGATACTAATGAGAAATGCTGAATTTGGAACTAGAGAAGGATTAGATTCATGATTACACTTGTACAAAAGAAAATTACATTCATTGAACTCTTAGAACTCTTAAGAGATCCATGTATTTATAGGCTTTCTTTGGAGATCTCCATGAATGGGAACTAAAGATGCAATCCAATTTGAGCCATGTGATTGCCTCTTTGACTTTAGTACTTTGTCACAATGGTAGAAAATACAAAATTTTGCAATTTTTCTATATCTAAATATGCATGAAAAATGCTAAAGTACATCATTTAATGTGTTCGTGACATACATGAATACTTTTTAAGTATCAAATGATTACTTGCATAAACTATGTGACCTAAAAAACCGAGGTGTCACACAATGACAAATTTAGTCAATTACATGATCTAACTTTAATGATCCATACATTATACAACAATTTATCGTAACATATTGCTTCATTGACATCTCATGCCACTATTCAATCATAAATGATGTTTTATGTAAAATGCATTCATTGTGCAAGCATATGAAAAATGTCTGATAACAAAACCCATTGTCTAGGATTGATGGTTTATTTGGCCAACTCAAAGGAATGAAGGTCTTTTCAAAATTGTATTTAAGATCAATATATTATTATTATAAGATGGAAGAAGTAGACATTCCTAATATGACGTTATGAATTCTTGTCATTACCTTTTGATTTGACCATCAAGCAAGGATCAAAAGTTGGATTATGCCTCATTCCAAGAAACTCGTCCAACCTTCCAAGTCCAAAAAATCCCCAAGGAATATAGAAAATACTTGAAGCATCAAAATTACTCCATAAGCAAATATACCATAGAAGAGGGCACTAACTATCACCCAAAAGTGGTCAACTCCATTCTTAAAAAAATAAAAAATATTGATGACCATTTCAAACCGATTCTCATAATTTACTCCATAAATGAGACGACCCAAGCCACAAAACGATGAGTCGAACCCTTTTTCGCATGGAAAATATTTTTTAAACCCCTTCTATAACCAAAGAAAAAGTACTCAAGTCCACTATATTTCCTTTTAATAAAATATTTAAACAACAATATTTAGCCCGAATGGGCTATGCTCGATCATATTTATTTCACCATTTTTTTCTATAGTTGAGTTACATTATTAGTGAAATAGAGGATGTAGTAATATGAAGTTCCCTTGAATGTTGCGACAAAGTGTAGATGGAGTTACACAGAAAATTGAGAAGCACTTGGAGTGTTTCAAGAACTAGAATCCATTCAAGGTAACAACTACTTGCAATCCTTTTATCAAGTGACTTGTAAGTGAAGATAAGGACACCATAATTGTCACAAATAAAATACTCGCTACAATATTAATGTGTGTTCCATGCTCAATCGTTGTGGACTATTTCGTAGTTTGTTTTGTGATTTTGGACTGTTTACTATATTTGATATGAATGGTGAGAAACCACAAGTATATATGGTGCATGGTGTAATTGTTGTTGAAATAAGAGATCAATAAATATTTGTAGAATTATTGTGGATTGGGAAAGAAAATCAATTTGTAGGAGGCCAAGTCCATCAATATATCTTAAGTGCTCTAGGTAAGTGCATTAATGCAATTTCTCAAGCTATAACATTTGTCTCCAACTTGTCTTCAATGATTATTACATTTTTATGCCGATTATTAAAGGAGCTCTCAAGTAGGAATGCAAAGAGATACAAGTTCATATTTCTAATGTTAGGTATTACTCTACATATGCAAAAGTATGATCTCGATGATGGTTTTTCAATTTCGAAGCATACAAGCTTAGGAGAAAGCAATGCATACTTTATAGCTTTGAAAGTAGACATATGTTATACAAACTTAACATTTGGCAGATAGTTAGGATTGATCCATAATAACCAATGATAGTTTACCTCATGTTCCTATATGTTCATGGTGTGTATTTCATATAAAATAAATTATATATTATATTTTTCCATAATAAAAGGAATAAATGTTATATTTTCACTTTAAATTAGTAAAAGCCTATAATTCATTGATTTAATGATACTATGCTCTGCACTCACAGTTAAGTTACAATGTTAAAATAGTATCTTGTCAACATCCTTAAAAGCAAGTTTATAAGCTTAGATAAGATTCTACTTATATGTATTGATTTGAAATATGTTACAATATAAAAGTAGAGATTGTTGCTTAACCTGAAAAATGAAAATATTAGATACTTGCTATGGTCAATAAGAAATGAATATAATGGACCAATGTATATTACAAGAGAGATTTATACTATATAATTCCAAAAAAGTAACTTTGGTCTGGTTTAGCTTTGAATCCATCCTCTAGTCATTTTTTAATCATGTAAGCCATATAACTCCTTAGAATTTTATCCCACATTACAAAGAAAGGATGTTCAAAATTTGATGTTAATATTCTCAATGCATAAAGAAAAGGATAAAATATATGAGAGACAAATGGGAAATATTATGAATAGTATTTTGTTAAGGAAAAATAAAAAATACATTATCAAAACATATGCTTGGTGATGTTAATAATGTTACAATCATCTTCAAGAACAACATAGTCATCATCTAAAGGCCTCTTCTTGAGATGATCATAATCTCACCCATGAGATAGAGTACGATCATTAATAAATAAATAATGGTCTCTTTTCTCTAGCTTTCCCGATTCCCGATTCTCGATTCGACTTATAGGAAATATCACATAACCATCGATAGCATAAAATATTGGAAGCTACATTTCTCTACCCTCTTCATGGGTGCGGCTAAGGCTACAGGGGTTTTCACTGTTCATGGGTGTGGCTAAGGCTAAAGGGGTTTTCCCTGTTCCCAGGTGCGGTTGAGGCTATAGGGGTTTGATATAACTTGTCATTTCAGAAAATGCCCTATGCTACAGGTGATGTCAAGCTCCCTTTCTTCACAAGTGTTGTCTTTGACCGTTCGGCTAGGTTTTTCATCTTTTCTCATATATATATATATATATATATATATATATTTTTATTTTGATGATGATTCCCATGCCATCTAGATTTTGACAGAGCTCCAAAAGTTGTCTCCCACTGTGGGAAATCGCAAAGCTCCTTCATTCCACGACACTCTATGAGATTAATAGCTTCTTCTTCCTAGTATTTCCTTTGATATGCTCATTCAACATTTTCCACTCCATACTTTCTACAGGAAGCGAGAGCCCCATCCATATAGGCATTTTTTGGCTAGCATTCATAGAAGAAATAACTCCTGGAGATCCAAGATCTTTCTTTAAGTAGTTTACTTTTAATCTACGAAAGAAATTATGACCCATTTCGGAACTATATAATATTTTATGGTGTTGTGTGGGGCTCTATGCTACCTCTAGTTACCGAAAACGAGCTTATATTAATTTCCTTATTGTGTAAGAATCGATAAAAAGTACACCACACAGAATCAAGAATGCAATCCGATGCATTCTTTCTGATACAAGGTATTGAATAACACCACAATGCAGAACAACCTTCTTCAAAAAGGTGAGTCTGTATATCCGAACAAATAAAGAAACACAAATTTACTTTCAGGTATGGCTAAAAATAAAGGGATTTATCTGTTGATAAAGGTCCTAAATCTCATCAGCGTAGTTTTTTTGTAAAAGCACCCACCCCTTCCCTCCCCTAAGGCCTTTATTGCTGGTCCTTACTTATAACCTAACATAACTTTACTTTGGTTTTAATGGTTCGTTTTGCTTTCATCATATTGGCAGCATATCGCTTTCCAATACATAAATTACCGATTAACTCTGAGTCCGAGAGATGAAAGCCCGCTTTCTCTTTATTTTATTTATTTTAGAAGAATAGTTTCATTCCTTAATCCACCACCCCCCATGTTATGCCCATTCAAGTGCAGAATTTATCTCAAGAAAAGATTCTTTGTGCAAATAAATCCCCTTTTATTTCCCCTTTCTTCGATTTTATTTGTTAAAACCTCAAATCACAGCTCCACTCACTCAAATTTAAGCTCCACTCACTCGAATTTAAGAAGTATTGGGAAGGAAGTCGTTAGGATGGGGTGGAAGGGTGCAGGACGTCCTCGCAGCACCTGGCTGCATGCGGACTCCTGGTACCATCCTTTATGGGGACAACAAAACACTAGATGCGGCATCATTCTACATTAATTCTGAAGAGAATTGGGGAGTCAGTATGACAGGAGTATTTTTGAATTCATCGGATGCAACCATAGTAGCATAATTTGAGTACGAATACGATTCGATACATAAAAAATATGTACCGCAAATAACTAGTACGAATAAACTATGAAAGTAGCTTGCTTAAATATATAATATTTTAATCAAATATTCATAAATATACCATAAATTCACATAGACATTTATATAATAAAATTTAACATATATTTAATATATATATATATATATATATAATCTCAACAATCTCAGATATGGAAGTGTGAGAGACTGCAACTAGTTATTTATTGTTATTTTAATAAGAAAACATGAAATTGAATGGTATTTTTGTTTTATAATGTTTAAATAATTAATGTTTTTTTATTTCTTTCTTTAAATTGGTTTTCAAAATTTAATTCTCCCCTAATAATTTGTATCCGTATTACACTTACACCGAATATTCGACGAATCCCGATTTATTCCGAATTTTCGTACATGAAGTACCAATATGGCTGAATTATGCTACTATGGATACAACTAATGAAAATGGTAACCCATATATGGTAGAACAAGGACCTGTACAAGGGGCAAATCAAAATCCATCAATATATACAACAACATGTATTTTCTCCTATGTCTCTAAGATACTATGGCCTTGGTCTTGAGAATGGACAATACAGGTTAGAGCTCCGTTTTGAGGAAATCCAAATTCCATCTACAGAGTCATGGCGAAGTCTTGGATTGTGCATCTTTGATGCCTATCTATAGGTATTACTCTGTAATGACACCACTATAGGAACCAACTTGAGGAGCACAAAAGTAAATTGATCTATATAATTTCCTAATTCATTTGCAAATACTATAAGTTTACATCACAGGTTTCAGAAACTTTAATATTAGCAGATCTTTTGGTCCAAGCCATTTATGACATCCTGGATGGCAAGAGCATTTTCATATTTATTAGCAGATCATTAGGTGTACAACATTGGTGTGTAATATTTGTATATGGAAAGAAGAAATTGGTATTGAGCACCTCATTCATACGATCATATCAAAATGTACAAAATCCTTTGAGCAGAGAAATCAAATGAATGCCTTGGATAGAGCCTAGAGGCAAGGTTGGAATTTCACTCGAATCTTACTTGGCATACTATTTTTTTTTTACTTTTTGAGGTTTACTATTTCCCTTCATTGAATGTTTAACTTAAATATATACCTGTCAATAATAATATTTAATGTTGTAATTTGGAAGTATAAAATGAACTAAATGGGGATCAAGGATAACCAGCCACATGTATTCATATTTATTTTTGCAAATATACTCGAGAAATAGCAGCATAGCTGTTGAATTTTCTGAATTTACTTCAATCTGATCTAGGATCTTAACTGAGAGAACAACATGTACAGCATATCTACAGCATATCAATCATGGAGACAATAATGCAAGCACACACAAGAGACACAAAGATTTACTTGGGGAAAACCATAAAGGTGAAAAACCCCAATAACTTCCTCAGAGATAGATAGAGAAATGATACAACCAACCAATAGAGATAGCCATAACCTAGCAGCAATCCTCCTCCTCCATAAGTGCGCCTCTCCTCCTTGAGAGCATGTGTGTGAAGTGAGTGAGTAAATAGAGTGCCTCCCACACTCTATTTATACTTGACTTGACTTGCCTTTTTACCTAACTCATGTAGGCTCGAACTTAACCACATAACATAATGCTGAGTGGGCCGACCCCCAATAGGGTGGTCTAATAACCCTTTGACCCACATGGCCGACCCCCAATAGGGTGGTCTAATAACCCTTTGACCCACATGACTTATACAGGGACGACCCCAAATAAGGTGGTCTAATAACCCATCAAGTATAAGTTACGACACTTACAATATAAATGACGACACTTCCTTATAGAGGAATAATACCATCTCTATAGGAATACAATATACATATACATGTGAAATACATTCCGAAGTTACATATACATCAACACTCCCTCTTAACTAGGAAGGTATTTCTCAGCACAGTTCTTCTAGCACAAGTCATCTTCTCTGGATCATCGTCACTGGATAATCGTCATCGAGTCATCATCATCATCGCCACTGCTGCTGCTATCTCAATCAATCTCTGAATCTACTCGTCATAGGAAGTTCTACAGAGCCAGTCCTTTTTCATACTGGATGTAGGCCCACCACCTGCAGGTCTTCGTCATCACTGGCCATACTGTGGAATCCTCAGGACTTATTACGTGCGTCACAAAACCTCGAAAGAGCATCCCAGGATGTTACGGGTACACAACTCCGACCTGTAGGATATCCCAGGGCGCTATTACATGTGACCCCACCACAAAACCTCGCAAGAGCATCTCAGGATGTTACGGGTACACAACTCCGACCTGAAATCTCCTAGGGCACAAATTACATGTGGTCCACCACAAAACCTCGCAAGAGCATCTCAGGATGTTACGGGTACACAACTCCGACCTGAAATCTCCCAGGGCAACGAATTACATGTGGTCATGGCAAAACCTCGCAAGAGCATCCCAGGACTGATTACGGGCACACAGCCCAACCTATCGGATCTCCCAGGGAAACGAATTACATGCCATAGGACAAAACCTCGCAAGAGCATCTGCCAAATATCCCAGGGCGCTATTATATTGCATAGGCAAAACCTCGAAAGACTATCTGCAGATCTCCCAGGGCAACGAATTACATGTCCTCCCAGAGCAAAACCTCGAAAGAGCATTTGCCAGATGTCCCAGGGCACCGAATTACATGCCATAGGCAAAACCTCGAAAGACCATCTGCAAATCTCCCAGGGCAACAAATTACATGCTCATCTGCACAACCTGATCCACGGCCATAGAGTATCAACCTGATACTCACCATACATCATCCTAATGTATCCATGATCATCCTGATCATCATCACTGCAACGTCCTACTGCATGTCATCTGGAGCAACATCCTAAAGCTCGTCATCTATGATCATCCTGATCATCACTGCAACATCCTGCTGCATGATCCACCTGATCATCAATGCATCTACCTGATGCATACCAAGTATCATACATGATCCTCCTGATCATCAATGTATCCACCTGATACAAATACATGATACATATCATCATACATGATCCTCCTGATCATCAATGCATCTACCTGATGCATACCAAGTATCATACATGATCCTCCTGATCATCAATGTATCCACCTGATACAAATACATGATACATATCATCATACATGATCCTCCTGATCATCAATGCATCTACCTGATGCATACCAAGTATCTACCTGATACATATCATCATACATGATCCTCCTGATCATCAATGTATCCACCTGATACAAATACAAATACATGATACATATCACCATACATGATCCACCTGATCATACAATGTATCCACCTGATACATATACAGATACATGGTCCAAGCATCCAACATGATGCATACATACATACATAAAATGATCCAACTGATCATATCCAAGCAGAAACCAGAACATCATCCTGATGCTCATCATCCAGCGCTTACATCCACAGCCATGTGAAGGATCCTCCTTCCAACATGCTTGGAATGGCTTCAGCAAATGTGTCCATCACTTCTTCCTCGAAGTATCCTTGATCTGAAGCACGCCAAGCCTCTCTCTGAAGTACTCGAACTTCACCCTGGCTAGTGGCTTCATCAGCACATCTGCAATCTGCTCGTCCGTCGCAACATACAGGAGCTTCACAGCTCCTCTCTGCACCATATCCCTGATATAGTGATATTTGATCTCTATGTGTTTCGACCTGTGATGAAACACTGGGTTCTCGGACAGCTTCACACAACTCTGGTTATCACAGAAGATACCAGTAGCCTCCAACGGGAGATCAAATAACTCAGACAGTAGCTTCCGTAGCCATACTTCCTCGCAACTAGCTGAGCAGGCTGCAACATATTCTGCCTCAGCTGTACTCAGTGCTACGCAGGACTGCTTCCTGCTAAACTGAAAGATCACACCTGATCCCATACTGAAGCAGCACCCAGATGTGCTCTTCCTGTCTGCAGCACTACCAGCCCAATCTGAATCAACATAACCCTGCAGGTTAAACTTTTTATTCGCCTCATACCTGAGCCCATAATCCACTGTACCCTTCAGGTACCTCAGAATATGCTTTACAGCAACCAGGTGAACACTCCTCGGATCCATCAGGAACTGGCTCAATGTGTTCACAGCAAAGCAAATGTCTGGTCTCGTGTTCGTCAGGTACATCAAGGACCCAATCATCTAATGGTACATGGAGACATAAACCAGCTCAGATGAAGCATCACATAGAAGCTTCAGATTCGATGCCATAGGTGTGGCCATGGCCTTGCAATCCATCATCCTGAACCTCTTCAGGATCTCTTACTGCATACTTCCCTTGTCCAAGGAAGATTCTATCTGCACTCTGCCACACCTCCATGTCAAAAACAAATAGTGCATCATCCCCAAGTTCTTCATCTCGAACTCGGTAGTAAGCTTCCGCTGCGTGTCGGCAATCAATCTATCTTCACCATACCAAGTTCTGCACATATATGATTTCCTATCATGTGTCTCAGAACCATCTGGTGCATCTTCTATTTCATCTCAATGCTGCCATCTGCAACATGCTTGATCTTATAGTTCCATTTGGAAGTCATAGCAAACTTCCCTTCATGTCTTGGGATTACATCCCAAACATCATTCTTCATGATCGACGGATCAAGGCATTTCATTTCTTCATCCCAGATCCTGGGAACTTCAATATCTTCAATATCTTCAATAGATATCTTTGTTGATGGAACAAAATCTTGTAGTTCTTCTTTTGTAGGAGATGGCATACGATCTTTCCTACACAACAAGTTAAATTGCATGATTAGAAAACATCTCATAGTTTTCAGAACAAATTCTTACACATAAAGAAATATGCCATACAGTCATGCAATTATCTTAGCCAATGCTTCAATACAACATTTATCCATATTCCGTAACTTTCTAGATGCCTTCCAATCTCTACCAGAACATTGTTAAGAGTGTGCACAACTCCCAACATGTCAGCAAAGAGGTTTCATTCTAGATAAGTAGCAATGGAATGTTGTACAGTGCCATAGGCCACTTACCCATGCATATTAGGAGTATACTGTTCATCAATGCAATTATTCTAATATGCATAATACACAACCTAATTCTAGGAACATCAGTATATACATTATTGAACAATTTTATTTAAACAAACAAATATGCAAGAAATGATGATTAAAATACTTATCTTTCTTTGTTCGTTGGGTGGACTCCCTCTGAGTCTTTGCTTCCTTGCAGGAGCTGGTGGAGTCCCAATCTGAGGTAGCTTCTTCTACACCTTTCTATTGTGAAATGTAGAGAGATGATCAACTCCCTCTGAATATCTGCATCCTTGCAGAAACTACTGAAGTATGCTCCTTTGCTTTCTTGCAGGAACAACTAGAGTGTGCTCCCTCTTGATCTTTGCTTCCTGAATTACCTGTTCTTGAACTCATATTCATCCTTGGTCCCTATGCATGCTTATTAGTATCATGAATGTGTTATCCTTGTGATCTCATATAAAATCATACATTCATTAGTATACTATTAAAACACAATAATCTCAAGCATGTATAGTCATGATCATTTCAAACAGAAATAATAAGCATTAGCATTCAAGGATTCTTATGGTTAGTCAAATCATAAGAAACATAACATGTCTAAACCTGTAATTACTCAAGACTATGACTCTTCAGGTTAGTTGAATCATCAATCAAGATAAGAGATATAAAATGCATAAAACCTGTGATTATTCAAACCTATACCATCATGATTCTTCTGGTTAGTCATATCATTAATTATGGTAAGAAACATAATATGCATACAATCATGATTATTCAAACCTATGACTTCATGAATAATCATTATCAACAACGCGATAGTATAAGATCCTAACCCAAGGTAGGAATCTAGCTTGATATAGGAAAAACATACCTGGATTATCATGTTAGCTAGTTATGTCTAACATACCCGTATAATGTCTTTTGGTTCTCTTCAGTGACTTGTGCTAGTAACCTGCATGTCTCATAAGTTAACCATTATAAAACCAAGTTATACATACCTCGTGAATGGATCTTGTATGAGATCCATGACAATGGATGAATATTTGTCCTCATGTTATCATGATCATATGTTCTTGGACCAGAACATGATCTGTCTTTCTTGGTGTACCTTTCATGTTAGTAGACAACATAAACCTCATACAACACCATAATGCATTAGTACAATCATAAGTGTCAACACCCTAACCAATGAATATCTTCTATCATGCATTCATAATTTTGTTAAGGTGATACAACAAATCTAAAATCAAAATTGTACTAACCATAATAACATGAAGACAAACATACCATAAACTTAATCATGGACAAATATCGAAACATACCTGTCGAGATCGCTTGTAATCTTCTTATGTAAGGCCTTATCCTCATCTCCCTCTGAGACAGAAACTTCTTTCACTTATGCAGGCGATCAATCCATCTTCTTCTAGGATTAACCCAATCCACTTGATTTGCAAGAACTGGACCTTGAGATGGATATGGGTTTGTCAGAGAAACCCCAAAAATTCAATCTTTGAATTTCAACCTTCAGATAGGATAGGAATATGCGCCTTGATGAACTGATCAAACTGGTATATTCAGAATTTGAAAACTGCAAAGTTTCACTCCTCAATTTTGCCTTTGAAACTTCTGGATTCACTGGACGTGACCCTGAACTGGGGTTTGATGAAGCCCACTCTTTTTCCCCATCAAAATGTTTGATCCAAATCTCTAAGCTTCTATTTTTCTGAGGAGCTTCCAGCCATGTTCACAGATTTCAAAAATTCCCATTTTTACAGAAGCCCTAATTTTCCACTTTTCTGATCAAAGTCCTGAACTAGGGTCTAATCAAGCCCGGCCTTCTGCCCAACCAAAAATTCTGATCTTGGTCTCTAAATTTCTATTTTGATGAGTAGCATCCAGCCGTGGTCTCCGATTACAAAAATTCCAACTTTCTCCAAAGCCCTAAATTCCGGAAGCCATGAATGAAGGTACCAAAAAATAATTCTGTTTTGATAGAAATATGTACCTGATTGTTTCTGGTGTAACTCCGAAATTTTTGATCCACAGGGTCTGAAAAAGTTTCCTGAGATAGCCTGACCTGTTATCTTTCCATCCTGACAGGTCTGACCTCAATTGGATTCTCTAAGAGAGATTTATGCCAAATGTCGCAACGTGACCTGTTTTGGGATAAAACAGGAGAGCGAACTTGTACGGAGTGCCACGTGTCACTGTTTTAACTTCAGCCTCTGAAAAAGTTTTCTGAGATATCTCGGCCTGTTACCTTTTCATCCTGACAGGTCTGACCTCAATTGGACTCTCTGAGAGAGAGTTATGCCAAATTTCGCAACGTGACCTTTTTATGGGATAATACAGGAGAGCGAACTTGTACGGCGTGACACGTGTCACTGGTTCGACTTCGGCCTCTGAAAAAGTTTTCTTAGATAGTGCAGACTGTGTACTACCTGTCACTTTTTACGAAATTTCATTTGGAGCTTCCTAGCCCAAGATATGACCTTTTTCCCAAGGTCACCTGATTTTGACTCAGATCTGGAAGAGGCAGAAACCCTATATTGTACAGATCATAAATCACAAAGTACAACGAATTAGAGGTTGTCCTTTGGACACAAGATACCTGGAGATCTTAGCTTCGGCCTGTAATAATTTCAGATCCGAAAACTTCGCCAAAACGGATTTCTAGCGAAAGTTCTACGATGACTGGTTTTTTCTATATCAAGCCCTAGCATCGTAAGTGCAACAAGTGTCATACATGCCATATCATGCCTTCTTTCAGGCTAGCTCTGATACCATGTTGAATTTTCTGAATTTACTTCAATCTGATCTAGGATCTTAACTGAGAGAACAACATGTACAGCATATCTACAGCATATCAATCATGGAGACAATAATGCAAGCACACACAAGAGACACAAAGATTTACTTGGGGAAAACCATAAAGGTGAAAAACCCCAATAACTTCCTCAGAGATAGATAGAGAAATGATACAACCAACCAATAGAGATAGCCATAACCTAGCAGCAATCCTCCTCCTCCATAAGTGCGCCTCTCCTCCTTGAGAGCATGTGTGTGAAGTGAGTGAGTAAATAGAGTGCCTCCCACACTCTATTTATACTTGACTTGACTTGCCTTTTTACCTAACTCATGTAGGCTCGAACTTAACCACATAACATAATGCTGAGTGGGCCGACCCCCAATAGGGTGGTCTAATAACCCTTTGACCCACATGGCCGACCCCCAATAGGGTGGTCTAATAACCCTTTGACCCACATGACTTATACAGGGACGACCCCAAATAAGGTGGTCTAATAACCCATCAAGTATAAGTTACGACACTTACAATATAAATGACGACACTTCCTTATAGAGGAATAATACCATCTCTATAGGAATACAATATACATATACATGTGAAATACATTCCGAAGTTACATATACATCAACAATAGCGTGCAACTTATTTTCAAGGAATTTAAACAAACTCAGGTATTGTCTAGCCAACCAGAGAATTGAAAATTATCCAAATTAGATGACTAGAGGAATACATGAATATTTGATGAAGGAGAAGATGAGAATATTGTGTTGAAAGCAATGAAAATTTGTGCTTAGCTTTGGAAGTTACTATTCAGCTGCTAATTATTGGAGATATCTTTGGTAAATGCATTCCATATCAAGCAACATATTTGACTGGTTAATTATAGATACCTAAAGGTCATCACAAGCAACCATTATAGGGAAGTGCATTTGGTGACAGTTACTCAGTCCCTCAATTTCTCAGTCCCTCACTCTAGCATGAATCCAAGCATGGCTTTAACATTTTAAAGTGAAAAAAACCCTCTTTAATCACCCACGTCCAAAAAAAAATAGCTACTCTCTTCCCAAAAAGGATTCTCAGATAAGATAAATGGCATCCCAAAGGCAGAAGGCAATGTTGTTGATCCAAATCCTTGATAGTGCAAACAAGAGTGCCAAATGACTTCCAAGTGGAAGTGGCAAATTTGTTGGCTTCTTTGATAGATGTCAAAGTTGGAGGTCATGCAGAAGCAACTGAAACAAGGACCTGAGTTGATGTAACATACCCCTTTTTGCTGAAAAAACATTTTATGTTGGAAACATTATCTTAACTTTTATTGTAAAGTTTTGTATTCGACAAGTTTCCAAGGATGATTGTAATTCGCACAATATTTTATTATTAAATAAATTAAATAGGAGACAAACACCTAAGCAGACCGTTGAGAGAGTGTTTATTGACCCACTGGGTGGAATGGAATATGGGGTAGAAGGAAATAGACAAATGCCAGCTTCATGAGGCAAGTAACTAGCTGTTGGTATGGGACAACTCCCCTGAACTGTGGTCTTAGTGCCCTGAAAGATGGGACTAGAGCTTGAAGCTCATTTATTGAAAGTTGACCACTAAATACCTAGGCAATCGTTTTAAGAGCCATCAAATTGTGGACTGAGGTTCATCACTTTTCCTGACGAGGAACTTTACCTTGGGGTTTTGTTGCTTGCACCCAAGAGATTCGATGAGGGGATATGCCAGTTTTTTTATCATGGTGTAAGTCTTCCTGTTATACTGCTGAGTGCAGAGTCCTAAAAGCTGAGGAGCAAGTCTTAATAGTTTGCTTCCTATACAATTTCTGAGTGCCTTGCTTCTACACAGAATCTTCTACCTAGTGGTTCAGTGAACAGACTCGGGGGTCTAAAGGAGGCAAGTAGATTGGCTGCTTCTTCTGGAGAAGGTTGGGAGGAACATGCCTCCTTGGGTGTTTGTCCATCCTATCTGCAGTTAAAGGTTCTACTTGTTATTTTAATCGTAAGTAGTTAAATTATTCTGTAATCTCTGATTTAGTATCTCATTAGTTTGAAACTATTAGTTTACATTTCGAAGAAATAAAAGTGTGATTTTCTGAGTTATTTAGGATCTGGTAAATTGTTGAATAAATGCATGAATTGATAAAATACCTCTATTATATTTTTCCCATACTGTTTTCTGTATAGTACTCTAGTACAGAGAGGGAGAATTAAGATAGATAAATGATAGACAGAATTTCAAATGAATGAATGGTCTAACATTGTTTTAGTTCTTAATATTCCTCATCAGTTATATGTTGTAATATAAATTATTTTTGTCTAGGTTCAGGAATTATAACAGCATTTCATTTTACAGTCACCATATTATTTATTTACATAGAAACAGAAGTAAATATTTCATTTCTGTACAAAACCTAGGGTTTTCCTTTTTGGTCATTTATTCCCTTACAAAAGATATATGCTTTATATTCTCTTTTATTCTTTTCAAAACAATATAGTATTATAATTTGTATGTATCAACATTAAGTATTCTTTTCAACATTTATTAAACCAAATAAATCATCCAAGACAGAGTTATTATAAGACTTCTGTATACATAACAGACATGGGTTCGAAACCCTAAACATAGAATTAAATAACCTTAAACATCATGACAGTTTCATGACCATTTTGACGGTAAAAACCTTAACAACTTAAACATCAACTTTTTGAGTTAAGATTGCTAGTAAAGTCAATACCTTCACCCAATCGGAAGTAAAGTTTTTAGTCACAATTTAAGTACATAGTATACATCAAAACAAGAAACATATTTTAGCATCATTATTCACACAGTGGCTTTGCAACCCTAGCATAACCATAGTTTCAATCGAACCAAATAAATAAACAAAAATTACATTTCAACATAGTAAACTATAAAATACATTATAAGGGTAGGTCAAGGATTCCATCCTCCCTACGTTGCTTTACAAAATGTAAGCAATGCAACAGCGTCCATATCTTCAGAAAACCAAAGGGTTTGACCATTTTCAACACAACAAATAGTTGCCAAGAGAACCCACAAGGGAACCACCAAGACTTACCACTACAATGCAGTAGTTTCCACTCAACTAAAGCTTAGAACCCTGTAGATGATAGAACCTACCACGAAAATGAAGAAGGTTAAATATTATCCCAAAGTTAAACAAAAATACTAATGATTGCAACCATACGAGAATTACAGGTGACACATTACCTTGAAAATTATAACTGAGGGTTGAAAAGGATAGCATCTCAACAAGCTTCAAAGATGATTACCACTACAATCGGTGTGGTTTTCCTGAGACATACATTTACCAAAACAATGCAGTAAACTTCCACATAGCGCTCGGCTCTTAAGAGTATCAACTTCTAATAGAACCACTCTAAGGTCATGGGTTCGAGTCATGGGAGGAGCTGTCAAAAACTGCCATCAAACCCTAAGCTTTGTTAGGCCAGTCAGCCTCTCCCCAGAACCACTCTCTAACACTTTGAATGTCCAAGGAAAAGCACAATGATGAAACTTAGTGGAGATTAGGGTTACTTCCCAAATGTTGAGAGCATCTCCAGATCAACGGTGGAGATCCTGCATCAAAATCCCAATCAACTATTTCATTAAAAGCACTTTAATACACTTTCCATCATACATTCTAGCTCAGAAATACACTAGGGTGAGGATCGGTATAGCTCAACAACATCGGTATTGACCTTACAACTATTCACATGACAATCAACACGTAATCTGCCACCAAGATCTCCCACAAATGTGGTAGATAGGAATGTTTAATGCCAAGATTGGTTTACGAACACCTACCAGCACATATCCACTACATCACTAATACCCTGTCCTAACATACATTGGCATGTCGACTATGTTTGCAACCCTGCCATAAATATATATTTCCAATGTAATTTATAGTTATATCATGGTATCAGCTAGGCATCGATCACATGCTTAAAAGGTTTCACATTTGATGCTCGTATAATCATGTAGTTCATATTTTAACTATGGCACAAACTTCACATATAAAGATAATTGCATATAGTTTTCATGCTATAGGATTTGCATGCTATAAGGTTTGCATATAGTTCTTATGCTAAATAATTTGCATATAGTGTATATGTTATCGAAATTAAATATAATTTGCATATAGTGTATATGCTATAAAAATTAAATAGAACTTGCATATATTTTATATGCATTAGGAACTATACGATAATTTGCATGCTATAGGAAATACATGGGACTTATAAATGGTATACACTATAGGAATTAATTGTAAGTCATATATAGTTCATACTATAGGGAAAGCATGGAAGCAATATAGAGGTCATCTATTATAGGACATCGCATATCAATTTGCATATAGTGCACATGTTATAGGATTAGAATGTATCATGCCTTTACCCTATGTTATATAAAGGCAGATTAACCCTTTGAAAAACAATAGTAGCACATATTATCCTAAATCAATGCTATGATACTCTAATTCATCATTTAAATGTTAAACAAAGGAGATATATGAGTTGTATAGTTACAAATACAAACTATAGATGAGGTGTTGTATAAGTACCTTAGAAATTTATATACAGAACCTTTGAGGGCTAACTGAAATTTTTGTAAAAATATAATTGTATTACTTGGTTTGATGTGTCATCCTTACCTGTAAAATCTGCAAAAGGGAAAGTCCAAATGATTTAGCATATATGCTAAGTAAGCCTCGGGGTGGCCTCAGGACCCCTTCCATCATAAAAAAGAAGAATAATAGTTAGGACTTACAAAACTTAATATTGTTTGAGCATCGATATAAGTAATCTAAGAACACAGTTGAGACAAGGAAACATTCAATGACATCTTAATGTAGAGTTTAATTTCATTTCATAACATGACGACAAACAATACACTGTATGATAGTTACAAACATTTATTCCAGCATGACGACATATAAGTATTAATTATAATTCCACACAGCTAGTACATGCATTAAATGCTATATTGAAATTTTTTTAATTTTATGAAATTTTGGGGTGTTACATGTGGTATCAGAGCGTGAGTTCAAACTCTAGGCCTAAAATAGGCTCACGTGCGCAAACACAAAATAAAAACCAGAAAGTTTATGTTACTAATTTTTATTTTTATTTTGTTTCTGTATAAAATAGTTTGACATTTAATTTGCATGTATGGATATACCGGAAGAATTAGTAGAGGACATATCTCCTCAAAATGAGCATAATAATAATAATCATGAAGGAATATATGTTGAATTAAATAATCAATCTTCAAAACTTCTACGTACTGTAAAAGATTTAAAATCTGAGATAAGAGCTGTTAAAGAAAAAAATGAACGCATTTTGAAGGCGCAAGAAGAGTTAAATCAGATTTTAATGGAGAATTATCATAATGAGGAACGAGGCAAGAAATCAGAAGTAAAATCTGATTCTAGTATAATGTCCCACAAACATATACACAAGAAAGCAAGGAATGTTAAAATTAATAGTTACTCTTCATCTGAATTTGATCAAACTAATTATAATTCTGTTCATGACAGCAATGACAGTGATTACTATTCTAAGAAGAGAAAGCATAAGCATCATCACCAAATTACAGGAGAGTTTAAAAAGATTAAGCCACCAACCTTTAATGGCAAAAATGAAAAGGGTGAGATAGCTGAAGCATGGCTGTCTGGCATGAAGAAATACTTTCATATTTACGATTACTCTTCTTAGTTAAAAGCTAAGATGGCTATTTACAATCTGACTGGAAAGGCAGCTATTTGGTGGTAGGATCTTAAAAGAATTCAGAGTATTAAAGAAAGAGACATAACTTGGAGTAAGTTTAAAAATTTATTTAAGAAAAATTTCTTCTCGAAACAGTATTACGAAGATAAATCCAAGAAATTTTATGGTTTAAAATTGGGTACTATGAGGATGAAAGAGTTGTGCAGTAAGTTCCTTAGCTTGTTGAGGTATGTACCTTACATGGTCGAAGAGAAACCTAAGGTACAAAGGATTCTAAATTGTCTACCTTTCAACAAAAAAGACAGGATCGAATATGATAACCCTTCCACTTTGGAAGAGGCTATGAGGAAAGCTAATTTCTGTTTTGACCAAAACAAAAAAAGAGAAGGAATATCTGGCTGGAGAAGTAATAAGTCTAATCATTTTGAGCATAAAAAGAAAAGTTTTAATCATAATTCTGGAAGTTATAAGAAAAATTTTAATAATAGAAATTTTCCAAGTAATAATAATTACAGGATTGATGCACCACCGAATTTTACTACAGTAAGGAATGTGCCTAATAATGATAACAACAATAATAATAACAACATTAGATATGCTGAACAGAAATCACCTTTGAAGTGTTATGATTGCGGTGGACCACATAAGAGAGCTCAATGCCCACACAATAGAAAGACAGTCAACAACATTCACACCATACAAGCAGAGCCTACAGTTGGAGATGTAGCAAGAGAATTCCTAGAATAAATGTAGCACTGGAAAATCGTTAAGTAGATCATCAAATGTCTATGGTTGAAATCGAAGGTATGATACACAACAAATCTATTTCCATTCTAATAGATCCAGGTGCAAGTTTGAGTTATATTTCACCTAAATTAGTAAAAAGTTGGAAGTTAAAGGTAGAGAAATTTGATAATTCATGGTTAGTTCAGCTAGCAACAGACATTAAAAAAAAGGTTACAGACTTTGTCAAAAATTGTGATGTATTTATGAGTCAGCTGAAAACGCAAGTTAATCTGAATGTTTACCCATTAGGGTCATATGTCTTGTTGATTGGCATGGACTGACTTGAACAACATAGAGTAGTGCTTAATTGTTATGATAATTTTTTTACTTGTTTGAATAATGAAGGCAAAACTAAAACAATAAAAGAAATTCATAGGAAGATCTCTGTAAGACAGATTTCTGCTTTACAAGTGAAGAGAGCTACAAGAAAGGGCTATAAAATGTTTGATGTTAATGTTATTAAAGATGAATGTTCATCTAAAGAAGATAAGTTAAAACTGGAGGACATACCCATCCTTAAGGACTTTTCTGACGTATTCCCGGAAGAAATTCCAGGATTACCTCCAAAAAGGGAACTTGATTTCACCATTGATTTAGTATCGAGTGCGGTACCAATCTCAAAGGCTCCCTACAGAATGAATATTCTAGAATTAAATGAACTAAAATCTCAACTGAAGGAATTAATAGGTAAAAAACTACATAAGGTCAAGTGTGTCTCCTTGGGGAACGCCAGTTATTTTTGTTAAAAAGAAGGATGGAACCATGCAACTGTGCATATATTACCATCAACTTAATAAAATGACAATTAAAAATCGATATCCCTTGCCCCACATTGATGATCTATTCGATTAGGTACACGGAGCATAGATATTCACTAAAATTGATTTAAGGTTTGGATATCATCAAGTTAGAATAAAAGACGAAGACATATTCAAAACTGCTTTCAGAACGTGATATGGGCACTACAAGTTCGTAGTTGTGCCTTTTGGGATAACTAATGCACCGGCAGTGTTCATGTGTTTAATGAAAAATGTTTTGCATAAGTATTTGGATAAGTTTGTAGTTGTGTTCATTGATGATATTCTAATTTACTCAAAAACTAAAGAAGAGCATGACGAACATTTAAGAATAATTCTGCAAGTGTTAAGAGAACATCAACTTTATGCTAAGTTCAACAAGTGTGACTTTTATAAAGATAAAATACAGTACCGAGGTCACATAATCTCTAAAGATGGAATTTCCGTCGACCTTGATAAGACAAAAGCGATTAATAAGTGGCATGTTCCTAAAGATGTAACTGATGTTCGGTCATTTATAGGGATAATAGGCTACTACAGAAAGTTTAT
Source organism: Larix kaempferi (assembly GCA_027924585.1). Lineage (NCBI taxonomy): Eukaryota > Viridiplantae > Streptophyta > Pinopsida > Pinales > Pinaceae > Larix > Larix kaempferi. The sequence goes on from BSBM01000626.1 coordinate 2,379,531, forward strand.
TGAAGGGTTCTCACAAATTGTGAATCCCATCATTTCTTTGCAGAAGAAGGGGAAGAAATTTGTATGGGATAAAAAATGCCAAGAAATTTTTAATAAGTTAAAAGAATTATTAACAACCACACCCATTTTAAAAATTGTTGATCCTAATAAGGACTTCGTTGTATGCACTAATGCATGTAACGAACGACTTGGAGGGGTCTTAACTCAAGAAGGTCATGCTATTGCTTTTGAGACTAGAAAGTTAAAAATCCATGAAAAGAATTATGCAACTTATGACATTGAGTTGGCAGCCATGATACATGCACTAAAAATGTGGCTCCATCACTTGATTGGAATAAAGTTTATACTAATGATAGATAATAAGGGCTTAAAAAACTTGTTGGATCAAACAAATCTTAACGCAAGGAAAGCTAGGTGGTTAGCTTTCCTTAGCGAGTACGATTTCGAGATCCAACACATTAAAGGTAAAGAAAAGAAAGTTGTTGATGCCTTGAGCAGAAATGCCAGATCAAGTTTTGTGGCAGCAATCAGCATGTTTAAGACAGATATGGAAAATCAAATTGAAGAAGGAATTAAGCAAGATGAAAATTATCAAAAATTCCATGATAAGGTTGTTGCAAATTTATCTGAAAAATTAATAACAGATTACAACATTAATGAAAAGGGATTAATGAATTATAAAAACAGAATCTATGTACCTAATGTGTCAAAAGTCAAGCTGCTGATTTTGGATGAAGTTCATAAGAGTCCTTATTCGGGACATCCTGGTTATCATAAGATGATAAATATGCTAAGGAAGGATTATTTTTGGCCCAACATGAAGAATGAAGTGGCTGAGTACATAGATAGGTGTTTTGAATGTCAAACCATTAAGGTTGAACATCAACACCCAGCTGGCCTATTGCATCCATTGCCAATTCTAGAATGGAAGTGGGAGATTATAAGTATTGATTTTATTAGAGGTTTACCTAAGAATTAGAAACATAATGATTCAATAATGGTTGTTTTGGATAAACTTAGTAAATATGCTCATTTTATTCCTGTTAAGACTACATTCAAAGATGCTAACATTACAGATGTGTTCATGAGACAAATATTTCGCTTACACAGAATTCCAAACGTAATTATTTCTGATCAAGACTCCAAGTTCATTGGAAATTTCTGGACAACATTGTTTAAGGGTTTAAATACTAAATTAAATTTTAGTACTACTTTCCATCCACAAACTGATGGACAAACTGAAAGGGTTAATCAGATTTTAGAAGACATGTTACGAATGTATGTTAAAGATCAACCAACTAAGTGGGAAGATTAATTGCATTTAGCTGAATTTGCATACAATAATCATTATCAAGCATCTGCTAGACTTAATCCATTTGATATTTTATATGGAAGAAAATGTTGTACTCCTATTTCTTGGGATAAACCTGTTGACAGATTAATGTTAGGACCAGATTTGTTAAAAGAAATGGAGCTAACCGTGAAACAAGTTCAAGGCAACTTAAAAGTTGCACAAGATCGGAAGAAAAGTTATGCAGATATGAAACGCGCTGAAAGAGAATTTCAGGTTGGAGATCATGTTTTTGTAAAGGTAAAACCCAAGAAAAGTTCTTTAAATCTTGGGACTTGTGCTAAACTAGCACCAAGGTACTGTGGACCATTTGAATTCCTATCAAGGATTGGACATGTTGCAAATCAGTTGGCTTTGCCATCTAACTTAAGAATCCATATTGTCTTTCACATTTCTATTTTAAAGAAGTATGTGCATGATGCTACTCATGCACTGAATTGTAATGACATACAGGTGGAACCCGAAGGATATTTTCAGGTGGAACCAAACTGTATTCTCGACGGGAGAGAAATTATGCTTCGGAATCGTACCATAGGGCATCTAAAGGTGTAATGGAAGCACCTTAGACCTGATGAAGCTACCTTGGAACTAGAAAGTAACATGCGAGAAGCATATCCATTTCTATTCCAGGGAGGCCTTGATGACGAATAACCAACATCGAGGACGATGTTGAGCTTAAGTGGGGGTGTTTGTAACATACCCCTTTTTGCTGTAAAATTTTTTATGTTAGAAACATTATCTTAACTTTTATTGTAAAGTTTTGTATTGGACAAGTGTCCAAGGACGACTGTAATTTGCACAATATTTTATTATTAAATAAATTAAATAACAGACAAACACCTAAGGAGACTGTTGAAAGAGTGTTTACTGACCCACTAGGTGGAATGGAATTTGTGGTAGAAGGAAATGGACAAATGGCAGCTTCATGAGGCAAGTAACTAGCTGTTAGCTGTTGGTATGGGACAACTCCCTTGAATTGTGGTCTTAGTGCCCTGAAACATGGGACTGGAGCTTGAGGCTCATTTATTGAAAAATGACCACTAAAGACCTAGGCAATCTTTTTAAGAGCCATCGAATTGTGGAGTGAGGTTCATCACTTTTCCTGACGAGGAAATTTACCTTGGGTTTTTGCTGCTTGCACCCAAGAGATTCGATGAGGGGATATGCTAGTTTGTTATCATTGTGTAAGTCTTCCTGTTATACTACTGAGTGTAGAGTCCTAAAAGCTGAGTAGCAATTTTTAATAGTTTGATGCTTGTACAATTTCTGAGTGCCTTGCTTCTACATAGAATGTTCTACCTAGCGGCTCAGTGAACAGGCTCGGGGGTCCAAAGGAGGCAAGTAGATTGGTTTCTTCTTCTGGAGAAGGTTGGTAGGAACATGCCTCCTTGGGTGTTTGTCCACCCTATCCGCAGTTACAGGTTCTACTTGTTATTTCAATCCTAGATAGTTAAATTATTTTGTAATCTCTGATTTAGTATCTCATTAGTTTGAAACTATTAGTTTACATTTCACAAAAATAAAAGTGTGATTTTTTGAGTTATTTAGGATCTGGTAAATTGTTGAATAAATGCATGAATTGATAAAATACCTCTACTGTATTTTTCCCATACTATTTTCTGTATAGTACTCTAGTACAAAGAGGGAGAATTAAGATAGATAAATGATAGATAGAATGCCAAATGAATGAATAGTCTAACATTGTTAGTTCTTAGTATTCCTCATCAGTTATATGCTGTAGTATAAATTATTTTTGTCTAGGTTCAAGAATTATAACAACATTTCATATGACAGTCACCATATTATTTCTTTACATAGAAACATAAGTAAATATTTCATTCCTGTACAAAACCTAGTGTTTTCCTTTTTGGTCATTTATTCCCTTACAAAAGATATATGCTTTATATTCTCTTTTATTCTTTTCAAAATAGTATAGTATTATAATTTCCATATATCAACATTAAGTATTCTTTTCAACATTTATTAAACCAAATAAATCATCCAAGACATAGTTATTGTAAGACTTCTGTATACATAACAGACACGGGTTCGAAACCCTAAACATAGAATTAAATAACCTTAAACATCATGACAGTTTCATAACCATTTGGACGGTCAAAACCTTAACATCTTAAACATCAACTTTTAAAGTTAAGATTACTAGTAAAGTCAATACCTTCACCCAATCAGAAGTAAAGTTTTTAGTCACGATTTCAATACATAGTATACATCAAAACAAGAAACATATTTTAGCATCATTATTCACACAGTGGCTTTGCAACCCTAGCATAACCATAGTTTCAATTGAACCAAATAAATAAACAAGAATTACATTTCAACACAGTAAACTGTAAAATACAGTATAAGGGTAGGTCGAGGATTCCATCCTCCCTACGTTGCTTTACAAAATGTAAGCATTGCAACAATGACCATATCTTCAGAAAACCAAAGGCTTCGACCATTTTCACACAACAAACAGTTGCCAGGAGAACCCACAAGGGAACCACCAAGATTTACCACTACAACGCAGTAGTTTCCACTCAACTGAAGCTTATAACCCTGTAGATCATAGAACTTGCCATGAAAATGAAGAAAGTTAAATCTTATCCCAAAGTCAAACAAAAATATTGACGATTGCAACCATATGAGAATTACATGTGAAAAGGATAAGATTTACAAAAATTATAATTACGAAAATTATAACTGAGGGTTGAAAAGGATAGCATCTCAACTAGCTTCGAACATGATTACCACAAAAATCAGTGTGGTTTTCCTGAGACATACATTTAACAAAACAATGCAGTAAACTTCCACACATAGGTCAGTGTTAACACCCAAAATGACCCCCTAGGTTGTGGGAGACAACAAACTGGGGTAACCACTAACTAATCTTTATCTTGTGCTACTGACCCAACACAAATAGAGAGGGCTCTCTCTATAAACTCATTGAATACTGAAAATCATCAAGATTGTCAATAATGAAGAAAACACACCAGCACTCATCCTTCAAGATATTCAATTACAACAATACAGAAGATCAAATTTCTATTGGAACAAAATGATTTAAACATTGCTTGGCTGAAACATATGAACCTCTATTTAGGAAATGGAGTCACATTTAAACAGAATCTAAAAATTCATTTACAAATGCTTCACAAATGCATTAACACAGGGGCGAGGTAGTAAATAGCTTGTAGTCAAAGTTATTTTAATTGGTGAAACAGAAGAGAAAGAAATAATCCATTGATATAAGGCATACAAAGATGAATCCTATATCAATTTTAGCATAAAAGTAATCATGAAATACTTGGAAAGAGATAAGCAGAGCATGATTTCTATGAATTCCACTTAACTATCACACTGCACCAAGTATGGAAGAATGTTACAGACTGGAATTAACAATCAGAGATGCACAATTCACATGGAAAAAGAAAGAATAGACTACAGGACTAGTTACATAAGAATCCCTGAAAACATCGGCTCAGCTTTGCAATATCTATTCAAAATATAGCTCAAAATGTCTTACAGAACAATACACAAAAATTATCATATAAGTTTTCAACACTTTCTCATTCCATCACATCATATATATAGATGCTGGGAGTCCTTTTGCTCGACTCATCTAAACCAAAAATAGTTATAACAGAGTGACACCTCATTTAGGCTTTTTGGCACCATTACTACAAAACAGAAATGGGTAGAATCGACCTAACTGCTTTCTTACAATTCATCAATATATTTACTTTAAGTAAAGTAAAGATAGAAAAATAATAGTTCCATCTAGCTATTTATATAGCCGCCTCAAAAAATATTACAAAATTTTCAAGTAATAGGAAAGTTTTTTAAGAAGTCCCTTATTCCAAACAAGCATCAACAACTATAAAAAGACAAGTATCACTGAGGCAGATGGAGAAAGTATAGCGATTTGCTATATTTTTCTAAGTTGTCCCATTGATCTGCAGGTGGGAGGTCATAGTCCACCATCTCTTTCACCATAGCTCGTATTTCAATGTGCTCAGTGTAGAAGAATGGAGGAAGCCTTTCACCAATGGCGATCAGTCTGTTCAAGATTTAAAAGTCCTCTTCGACCTTTTCCATCAAGGTTTTGCCTATAAGCAGTTAGTGCAGGCGTTTGAACTTCATGTGATCCATCCTCATTGCCCACAGTAGGTTTTTATAAGTGTTGTGAGAGATTAGTTCCTCGTTATCATTCCAGAAAGAAGGTATCCCAATTTCAACCAGATTATCAAACTACCCTTTGAACTCTGCCACTTGACTCTTCATCTCCTTAACTTTGGCCTCTACACTCTCAACCTGAGCATATTTCCCCAAGATCTTTCGGGCCGCTGTAAGTGTAGTAATCTGGTTTCCAATATTTAACTTCATCCTTTCCTCTTCTAATAGACCATTCAAGAAAGTGATGGCATTAAGTGCAGTTTCCTTGGGTCTTCGGGCTAAGCTCTCCTTAACAACTTCACAACTTGTAATAGCATCACTAATGGTCTTCTCCTTTATCCTTATAAACTCAAGGTAGGGTATAAAGTTCTCAGCTTCCTTAATGATCTTGTCCCATACCAAGTGTTTACATCCTTGCAAAGCCACCTGCCTGGTAACCTAATGAGTGATTTTTTTATTGATCTCAATTAACTCTTTGTGTTTCCCTTCGAGGACTTGGGCTTCTTCTTCCTTTCTTTTAATCTCTTCTTCCAACTTCTGAGCCCTTTCTTTCAGCTCCTTAATTTCCACATCTTTCAGCCTAATGTGAGACATAGACTGCACAAGACTATCAGTACTACTGCTTTCCCCACTTTGGTTCAAGTTGGTAGGCCACATGTCCAAATTGTACAAGTTAGTTTTCAAATCATCAAGCTGTTTTTCTAAGCTTATTTTCTCTTTTTTCCAGCTATCTTCCTTCTCTGCAAATTTCAACAACTTTGCATTACATTCACTTATTTCTTTAGACAAGGCTTCTTTTTGTATCTCGAAGTTTGTCTCTTCGGGAGGTTCGATCAACTGGATATTTGGAACTTTTTCCTTCTTCTGTATGTGATTCAGTTCTTCTTCCATCCCCTACAGCAACCTCATAACTGGAAACCCTAGAGATGCCGAAAAAACCACCTCAGCTCCGTATACCAGTTGGAAAGGAGACATCCTGATAACCCTTTTTGTACTTATTCTGTCATCCCATAGAGCATATTTTAGCTTTGTGTGCCACACTCTCTTATTATCCTCTAACAACTTCTTTATGATTCTTACTAAGCTTTTGTTGGATGACTCTGCTAGTCCATTTCCCTGAGGGTAGTATGTAGTGGAATGATTCAGATTGATATGGTATTTGTAACAAAAATTTATCATTTTTTTGGAACAGAATGCAGGTGCGTTGTCAGTCACTATCCTTTTAGGGCACCCAAATCTTGACAGGATATTATCCTCTAGGAAACCTATGATAACATCTTCTGTGGATTTCTTAGTTGGTATGGCCTCTATCCACTTAGTAAAATCATCAATGGTTGTCAATATCCATCTATGCTTCCCTGAGGAGTTGGGATTTATCTCTCCTATGAAGTCTAAAACCCACTGCTGGAAAGGTGCTTCTATTATGACAGGGTGAAGGGGTAGTAAAACCACTTTTCTTTTTCCTTCAAAGATCTGACACTGGTGACAAAAAAAAGTTTCTTTATATACATATGAAAACATGGTGGGCCAGTAGAAACCAGCCCTCGGGATCTTGTTGACTGTCACCTTCCAAGAATGATGTCCACAATAGTCTTCCTTGTGAAATTCCTGCTTTGTGTGTTTAGCTTCTTCCTCAAGCAAGCAGTTCAGCAGTAAACCTCCAGGGTCCTTCCAATATAAGAATTGATTCATATTACAGTACTTCGTAGCCTTTAGCTTCACGGCTCTTGACCTGCTTTTGTTTAACCCTGGAGGAGCTTGTAAGTTTTGTAACACATACACAACATCAACATACCAAGGGGATGCAGAGAATTTTGGCCTCACCTGCACTCCTACATCCAGCTGATCAGGATGATCTTGCAGGAAGTTTAGTTGCAAAGAGTCACATTTGGTCTTGGTCATTAATTTTGCTAACCCTTGTCCTTTCACCAATTTGGTAGGCTTTATCTCTAGATTGTATTCCAACAATACAGAAATCCATTTGGCTCTTCTTCCTTCAGGGTCTTCTTGGGTGAGGATACCTTTCACAACACTATTTGGGACATGAGCAATGATGTGTGAATAGAGGATGTAAACCCTAAAATCTTTTAGTGACTTGATCAAGGCATAAGCCTGCTTCTCCATAATATCGTATTTCAGTTCTGCATCTCTCAGTACCCTACTGAAAAAAGCAATTGGCTATTCAGCGTTCTGGGCATTTCTCTGTAATAGCACCCCTACTACTGTGTGTTTCGAAGCGTAAGAAAAAATAAAAAATTCTTTAGAAAAATATGGACTGGCTAATACTGGGGCTTCAATGACAGCATTTTTAATCCCTTTGAAAGAATCTCTTGCTTCCTCAGTCCATGTTACCTGATTTTCCTTTCTTAACATATTGGTAATATTCATCATAATTTCCGCAAAGCTTGGAATGAACCTTCTCAAAAAACCTACTTGTCCAATGAAAGACTGCACTTCCTTTTTGCTTCTTGGCTCTCCAACTTTCTGGATGGCACTAACCCTTTCAGGATCAATCTTGATACCCCCCTTGGAAATAATATGACCCAGGAGCTTAGCTTCTTCTAAAGCAAAATGTGATTTCTTATGATTAAGGGAAATACCATATTTTATACATTTCTTAAAAATTTGTTCCAAATGCTTCAGGTGCTCTTCATCATATCTTGGGTACACAGTTATGTCATCCATGTATATAACCACAAACTTATCTTTTTCTTCAGCAAATGCTATGTCCATTGCTCGCTAGAAAGTAGCTCCTGTATTCATCAACCCAAAAGGCATCTTAGCATACATAAAAGTACCCCAAGGAGTGGTAAAAGCGGTCTTCTCCTGGTCTCTAGGACAGACTTTGATTTGGTTGTATCCAGAGAACCCATCCATAGTAGAGATCATGTTTTCCCCTACTACCTTTTGTAAGATATGCTCCATTTTGGGCAGGGGGTAATTATCCTTTAGTGAAGCCCTGTTCAAGTTCCTGAAATCTATGTAGATTCTAATTTCACCATTCTTCTTCCTTACAGGAACCAGATTTGCTATCCATTGGGAAAATCTCAGGGTAACAATGATTTTTGCATTAAACAATCTTTTGATCTCTTTTTCTATCACAAGCACCAGCTTAGGGTTTATCCTCCTCAACTTTTGCTTAAAAGGCTTTTATCCTAGTTTGATTAGAATAGAGTGTTGTATTATTGATGTGTCATATTCCTTCAGTTCTTCATAACTCCATGCAAACGCAACGGCATATTTCTTCATCAACTCTACATATCGTTTCTTCTTTTCAGCAGGTAGCTTCTTAGACAAGTTTACTATCCGATGCTTCTCTTTAGTGCCCAAGTTTTTGTCTTCTACCGCCTCTTTAGGGGGTTCTAGCTTCGGGTTTTTTGCTACATCATTTTATTCAAACAACCTCTCTAGAGGTATCAATCCCTTGGGAATATAGTTACTTTTCAAGTGAACGATATCCTTACCACCCAACATGTTTTACCAATCTTTGCTTTCATCTTTTTCATCTGTTGATTTTTCTTGGTCTATCAGACCCTCCACGTTCTCATTTTCTGAGTCAATCTGGACATTAGCAAACTCATCAGATAGTTCCAAAAACCTTTTGATTTGTAGATCATCATCAAATACATGCCAGTATTTAGAATTGACTGGAAAAGATGGCCTATTCACTACCTCCACCTCATATTTCTCCTAAGAAAAAATAGGAGTTTTAAAACCACCGGAAGTGGTGGCTAAGGAGTCTGCCACCTGATTTTCAAACCTTGGGATCACCCAAATCTTGTGTTCAGTGAAAAATTTCGCAAACATATCCCAAAATTCATTTCTATAGGCTTTCATCCTTGTGTGTTTTTCCTGATAACTATCATTTACTTGATTGACTACCAACTCTGAATCTCCAAAAATGTGTATCCTTTTTTCCCCCAAATCCTTTAAAGCTCTTAGTCCCAAAAGTAGAGCTTCATACTCAACCACATTATTAGTACACTCAAAAGTTAGCTTGTATCATAAAGCTCTAGACTCTTGATCGGGAGGTATAATCCAAACACCTGCACCTACACCATTCTTGCTCAGTGATCCATCAAAGTACATCTTCCATAGCCCTTCCTCATTTTTTTGTTTCTCTGAGGCCTCATACCTCACGGAAAACTCTTTGTCTTCCTGGACCTCATGGAAAAATGGGGGCACAAGATCAGTATGTTGGCCATCATTAAAGAAAATAGAGGAACCTGTACCTGTGTCTATAGTGTACACTGGGTGATTTTCAGGCTTGTCGTCACTGCTGACCACATAGGTCATTCTCTTTTCTCTATATTGCTTTCTATTGCTTCCAAAAAGTGGTATAGTGCATAAGATAAGTCCATATGCATGGTTCCTTTCAACTTCCTTACCCAGGATCTTGATAACAACAGCCCAAACTTAGCGAGCACTTCTGCCACTATTACATCCATCATAATGCTCTTAGCCAGAATTTGGGAAAGGGTCACTACTACATCTTTAATCAAACCCACACATGGGACCTTCCTAGAATCAAAAGAATACAAGTCTTTATAGGGTCTGGTGACTTCTAACCCCAACTTATCCACCACTGATTTTGGCATTAGGTTGTGAAGCCCCAAAATCTATCAGGGAATTGTGTAACAACTTACCATGGATATCCAAAATCAAATAGAAGGGATGGATTTCTTCATCGTCTGATTCTTCCATATTGGAACCGAAGATTATAGTGGGGGCGTCATCTGTTACTTCCAGTATGTCCTGCATACCTTCTGCTTGTCCCTTTACCAGGTTAGTTATCTGTTCCCTATATTCATTATTTCTCAACAACTCATTCAAGGGGATAGAGATATTTACCTTTGACAGTTCAGCATTCAGACTGAATGTCGAAGCTGGCCTCACTACTTTAATGACCTCTGGTTGCCTACTCTCTTTAGAAGGCTTCCCCTTATCTTCCGAGGCTTTCTGAGTAGTGACATCTGGTTGTTTTTCATTTAGCTTCTCCATATTTTGCTGAGTCTTGGATAGTTGAACATGGACAAACTTTCCTTCACTTATTGGTATCTCCCTACTTCTTAACTTCATCTTTCTTTGGATATCATCTACAACATTCATGTAACCCATTTGGTACTGCTCAGACTCAAATTCAACAGCTTTACTAGCATTCTCCCCATTGAAGAAGTCATGTTCTCTTTGGGTTAAATGTACTTCATGGTCTAGGGTGTCAAAGAGGTGGATCTGGGCTCTAGCAGGTTTGTCAGGTCCTTCTTCATCCACCAAATTTCTAGGGAAGGGAGGCCTTATCTGGGGGTCTTCCTGATTTATTGGATTTCTTGGAGGGGGTGGCCTTCTGAAGTGAGGGTTTCTTATTTGATTGTCAGGCTGCTCTCTGGCAAGAGGTTACTTTCCATGGCTAACCTGCCCATTAGCTTCTCCATATTTTTCATCATAGGATCAATCTTAGCATCACTAGAAGAGGAGGAGGTAGAGGCTAGGGCTTCTTGCTTCCTTTTATTTGCTTTTGTTTTGCCCTTCATTTTCCCTGAAGCCATCATGTTGGTTTCCACCTCCATGGCATCCTTGATCATAGCAGGTAGGGTGGCAAATTTCCTCTCTCTTAAGGTGCATGAGAAATCTCCATCAAAAGCATCTTTGTAGTGGAGCTTTCCAGCACCTACTGAGGGTTTTAGGTAATCTTGAATAGAATTATAGGCTTTCATGAACCTAGTAGAAAACTCATGAACTGATTCAAAACCTCCCTTCTTTAGATGGTAATACTGGGATAGGACTAGGGCAGGGCTCCCTATCGTTTCCCACCTCTCTAAGAACGGTTTCTTAAAGGCTGCAAAATCATTAATAGAAGCATTTGGCAACAACCTGAACCACTTTTTGGGTTCCCCAAACAAACTCTGAGCAAACAACCTCATCTTAACATCATCATGGTATACTTCCTCTAAATCAATAAAGTCTTCAAATCTGTCTACATGCTGCTTGGCAGAAAAACCTCCCTCTCCATCATAGGAAACAATTCTCTGGGCATAGTTCTGTGGGAGATCGTGCAAGGCAGCTGGAAGGGCCAATGGTGCAAATATAGAAACCATGGGTCTAGGCGGATTTGGAGCTAGGGGATGAATATTCTGGGTGGGATTACTTGCAGAGATTATGATATGAGGCCGAGGAATCTGAGAACCAGATATGGTTTTTTCTGCTTTGATAATGTCACACAACTCAAGCCAGACAGGGTCTAGCAAATAAGATTCAGGGCCATTCATACCTTCTTCACCTAGGCTTAGATAAGACTCATATCTTGATCTTTGCAAGGGCTTTCTGATATCTATTTCTATATCCAATTCTTGAAGAATAGGGAGTTCTCCTTTGGACCCAATTCTTTTAATGCTAGAAAAAGTAGTTTTATGCTATCCGGTCTTACGTCTAAATAATATTTCTACATTTTCCACACTCAACAGAATTTTGGAAACAGGATTACTTCTCATATAGATATTTCTTGAGGCCAGGCTACCTTCCGTTTGACCTTTCTTTTAGAAATGAACTTGGCTCACTGATCTTCCCCAGTGGAGTCTTTCTTGAACATGGATCTTCACGAGTGGAGTCGCCAGGGAAAAATTGCACAACCCTATAGAATTTTGGAAATCTCTATTTTCCCTCAGGGATCTCTTCTTTCTTTGAATCTTTAGAATCCTTTGTCGTTTTCCCAGGGATAATAAAAGAATTTCGATCCTCGGCAATGACGCCAATTTGTTAACACCCAAAATGACCCCCTAGGTTGTGGGAGAGGGAAAATTGGGGTAACCACTAACCAATCTTTAGCTTGTGGTAATGACCCAACAAAAACAAAGAGGGCTCTCTCTATAAACTCACAGAATACTGGAAATCATCAAGATTGTCAATAATGAATCAAACAAACCAGCACTCATCCTTCAAGATATTCAATTACAATAATATAGAATATCAGATTTCTGTTTGAACAAAATGATTTAAACGTTGCTTGGCTAAAACATATGAACCTCTATTTGGGAAATGGAGTCACCTTTAAACAAAATCTGAAAATTCATTTACAAATGCTTCACAAATGCATTAACACAGGGGCGAGGTAGTAAATAGCTAATAGTCAAAGTGATTTTAATTGGTGAAATAGAAGAGAAAGAAACAATCCATTGATATAAGGCATACAAAGATGAATCCTATATCAATTTTAGCAGAAAAGTAATGGTGAAATACTTGGAAAGAGGTAAGCATAGCATAATTTCTATGAATTCCACTTAACTATCACATTGCACCAAGTATGAAAGAATGTTACAGATTGGAATTAACAATGAGAGGTACACAATTCACATGGAAAAAGAAAGAACATACTACAAGACCAGTTACACAAGAATCCCTAAAAACATCAGCTTACCTCTGCAATGTTTATTCAGAATATAGCTCTAAATGTCTTATAGAACAATACACAAAAATTCTCATATAAGTTTTCAACACTTTCTCATTCCATCACATTGTATATATAGATGCTGGGAGTCCTTTTGCTCAACTCATCTAAACCAAAAATAGTTATAACAGAGTGACACCTCATTCAGGCTTTTTGGCACTGTTACTACAAAACAGAAACAGGTAGAACCGACCTAACTGCTTTCTTACAATTCATCGATATATTTACTTTAAGTAAAGTAAATATAGAAAAATAATAGTTCCAGCTAGCTATTTATATAGCCGCCTCAAAAAATATTACAATTTTTTCAAATAATAGGAAAGTTTTTTAAGAAGTCCCTTATTCCAAACAAGCATCAACAACTATAAAAAGACAAGTATCACTGAGGCAGATGGAGAAAGTATAGCGGTTTGCTATATTTTTCTATGCTGGCCCATTGATCTGCAGGTGGGAGGTCATAGTCCACCATCTATTTCACCATAACTCATATTTCAATGTGCTCAGTGTAGAAGAACGGAGGAATCCTTTCACCAATGGTGATCAGTCTGTTCAATATTTCAAAGTCCTCTTCGACCTTTTCCATCAAGGTTTTGCCTATAAGCAGCTGGTTCAAGCATTTGAAGTTCGTGTGATCCATCTTCATTGCCCACAATAGGTTTTTATAAGCATTGTGAGAGATTAGTTCCTAGTTATCATTCCAGAAAGAAGGTATCCCAATTTCAACTAGCTTATCAAACTGCCACTTGACTCTTCATATCCTCGACTTTGGCCTCTACACTTTCAACCTGAGCATATTTCATCAAGATCTTTCGGGCCGCTGCAAGTGTAGTAATCCAGTTCCCAATATTTAACTTCATACTTTCCTCTTCTGATAGACCATTCAGGAAAGTGATGGCATTCAGTGCAGTTTCCTTGGGTCTTTGGGCTAAGCTCTCCCTAGCAAATTCACAACCTGTAATAGCATCACTAATGGTCTTCTCCATTATCCTTATAAACTCAAGGTAGTGTCTAAAGTTCTCAGCTTCCTTAATGATCCTGTCCCATACCAAGTGTTTACATCCTTGCAAAGTGGCATGCCTGGTAACCTGATGAGTGAGTTTTTTATTGATTTCAATTAACTCTTTATGTTTCCCTTGGAGGACTTGGGCGTCTTCTTCCTTTCTTTTATTCTCTTCTTCCAACTTCTAATCCCTTTCTTTCAACTCCTTAATTTCCACACCTTTCAGGCTAATGTGAGACATAGCCTGTACAAGACTGTCAGTACTACTACTTTCCCCACTTTGGTTCAAATTGGTAGGCCGCATGTCCAAATTGGACAAGTTAGTTTTCAAATCATCAAGCTATTTTTCTAAGCTTATTTTCTCTTTTTTCCAGCTATCTTCCTTCTCCACAAATTTCAACAACTCTGCTTTACGTTCACTTATTTTTTTAGACAAGGCTTCTTTTTGTATATTGAAGTCTGTCTCTTCAGGAGGTTTGATCAACCGGATATTTGGAACTTTTTCCTTCTTCTGTAGTTTCAGAATCAGCTTGTCTTTTTCTGCCAACATCTTGCTCATGCTTTTACCTCCCCCGTCACTTATGACTAGGTCATATTGTACCTTTTTGACCTACTGTTGAAGTGCTCGGTTTTCACTTTTCTCTTGCTTTAATTGGTTTTCCAATTTTTTCATAGTAACCAACAAGTTATTGCTTTTCAAGGCTACTATCACAAAATCATCATACACACGATCACTAAACTATTTGTGAAACTGGATTTTGTCTGGAACAGGTATTTTTTTCCAATTGATCCTTCTCTTGGTCACTCCATCTTCCGTCACTACTGCCAGGTTTAAGGTGTTATCATTCATACCTCTGCTGGTCATCAACGAATTTTTGGTATTTGACAAACCTCTGGCTATAGGCATCGAATCAAACATTCTCTGGGCTGAGACTCGTTTGTTTTGATTGTATTGTTTACAGAGGTCAGCCTTCGACCGAAATTTATTACTAGCATCTCCCTCTTTAACATCTTGAAACTTGTACTCTACAACCTGGATGTCAGGAGCCGAGGACTCCTCATTATTTTCCTCTCCACTATCCACTGGGATAGTCAATTCTTCCTGGACCGCTGCAACAACTAGCTCCTCCTTAGTTGGGGAAACAACTAACTCGGCTTGAATAGCCGTAACAACCAACTCATCTTCTATCTCCAATTTGGGCCGCTTGTCTCCCTGACCTTCCTCAGTGTCCATGTCCCCGAATTCATTTAAGTCTCTTTTTCGGCCCACCTCCATGGTGTTTGACACTTGATCTAAATCCATTATTAAATCGGAAATCATGAGATCTCCTTCCTGTGTCTCCACTGCTTCCTCCGCCTCGGGTTCCCAATGCAACAAATTTTTCCCACTTAGCACCCCTTCTGGTTTTGTATGCTCAAAAGCGCTGAGGTTACATTCTTTCCTTCTCTTGGAAATAATATGCAAGGGGTCATATTTGGCCACATCTTTCTTGAACCCTAGCAGCTTCAATAATTCTTCCACCTCTGACAGAGCTTCTTTATTCTTCACAATGAAAGGCCCTACCTTCCAAGGACATTTCACATCCATGGTCTTCTTATGTTTTAAGAATTGCACTTCTTGCAGGGCCAATTTCTGTCTGATAAATTCAAGTGCAAAGATCCGCAATGTCAGAAAAGTGGGTAGAACATAAGGCTCCTGCACAAAACTGTACAACCTAATGACTGTAGCTTCTTTCAACAAAAAACCAGTCACCGATAGCCAGTTCGTCCTTCGACTGCATCATGGTTTTCATTTCAGGTAGCACTCTAGGCAATTCTTCCCCAAAGATGGTTTTATAGACAGGGAGCAAAACATAGTTCAAATAATTGAAAACATTGTCTACCAAAATATCTGTCTCAAGCAGTGAGGAGAAATGTGGGCTTTCGGCGCTGCTGTACATAATCACTTTCATCAACTACGTCTGATATCTAAAAAACCTAGTACTCGGGAAATTGCTCAATTGTACATGTATCTTTTCTGCCAAAAATTCATCAAACCTCAAGGATGGGATGAGCCCGCTTTTGGACCTAGCCAGACTGATGCTAATCCTAAAAAGCAAACTTAATTGAACTTCAGTCACCCATAAATCAGTATCCAACCCTAAAAACGGAGCTAACAGAGAAAAAACCAACTGGGAATTGTCATAAAAAGGATGACATTTATGGGGTAGGGTTCTTTAGAGATTTTGGCTTTAGGTTTCAGACATGTGGCTAAGAAAGCTTGACGGCTTTCAGGGCTGATTTGGTGATATAAGGAAACCACCGACTCTTCAAAAAAACTCTCCAACTCTTGGTACTGAGACTCTGGAATGAAAAAGGAATTCCTAACAGTTGATGCATCTATATTACAAATGACTCTGGACCTATGGGCATCCATAATGACTCTTTGGGGTTCCAAATAATTAGAATAACACCATGTTACAAACTCAGGGAAAGAGAACACTTGGTCAAGGCAAAATAAAATGAATGATGACCTAAAGACTCCATGTAAATCCAATCCCTGTTCATGCAAGGCTTCCAATCTCTTTTTAATTTCCAGAACTAGGAGCCGAATGCATGTATCAAATACATCGACATTCCTGTCGTCCAGGGAAACCCTAACCCTAGAGCTGGTAGAAGCTTCGTCTTCCCCCATCTTATACTGTAAAAGACTTAGATTTTTAGAAGAATGGCGGTCACAGATCCTACCTGTCACCTTGGAAGCTCTGCATGCACCTTGTCGAAGGTTCTATCACCTTCATCGTCTGCCAAACACCGAGAGACTTTCTGAATTCAATAGGCTTTGGAAACAAATGTCAACCTTCACGGGCATTCTTATATATATAACCGGGTTTCCATAACTTTCACCCTCTTTGGCCCGCTTTCCTTTTATCTCAACTGTTGAACTCTCATGTGCTCATTTTTTGTCGTCGGATCTGAGTTTCCTTTTACCCACTGATTTGACAACCTATCCATTTCCACCATCGGATCATCTCCGCTAGTCTTCATCTAGGCCATTAATCTCATTTGTATGCATCTAAGGGGTAGCATTGCATGCACCCAAAAATCTTCTCCTATATCACCCTTTCTCTATGTGATAAGCTGTGGAGCTGAAACCTGTCCGGCAGGACCCGGTCCATCACATCTGTCCTGCCGCTATTCATCATGCTACTTCTTGATGCGACGATGTATGAGGACCATCCCTTTCTTCTCATACATGTATCTATGGTGATTTCTCATACTCGACTTAGCTTTTAGATTTCTCGTATGTTGGTGGGGTCTCCCCTGTTATACCCTATGCATTTCAGACTCCCACCAACCGTTGATCTGGCTCTTCTTTCCACCCGAACCGTAGATCTGTCGGAGACTCAGGCCCTTTCTACGGTAAATAAACCCGAACCATTAGATCTTGAAAGGATCATATCTGTCGTAGATCCTTGCATATGTCCCCACCATCACATGCACCTAACCAGGCATCATTCATTTCTCTTTCCTCCTTGTGACGCGCTCCTAAGCCGACACCTATCCGGTGGGATCCGCCCATCGCATGCTCATATTCCCTTTCTTCCTCACAACTTGGCCATGCGACGGTCTATTTAAAACCGTAGATCTTGCTCCCGCTCTTGATCAACGGTGCCGACCTGTGTGACACTTAATCATTCATAATTTGCCCGCGGACTATGGATTTTAGGGTATCCTCCATTTCTCTTAAGTCATTCTTTTTACCTATTAATATTTACCCCTTGACATTAGCCCATTTTATTGCTTTGGACCCCTTCTAGATCATTCTTTCTCATGTCTAAGCACCTGGCCATCGAGGATGGGGATCACTTCCAGCTTTTCCTCAGGTAGTTGTTTGACCTTCCACATTTCACATACATGTTTTTATGCTGCAAAATAGCAAAAATTAATAGGTGCTAACTCTTGGCTCTTAAGAGTATCAACTTGTAACAGAACCACTCTCAGGTCACGGGTTCGAGTCACGGGAGGAGCTCTCAAAAACTGCCATCAAAACCTAAGCTTTCGCAGGCCAGTCGGCCTCTCCCCAGAACCACTCTCTAACACTTTGAATGTCCAAGGAAAACCACAACGACGAAACTTAGTGGATATTAGGGTTACTTCCCAAATGTCGAGAGCATCTCCAGGTCAACGGTGGAGATCCTGCATCAAAATCCCAATCAACTATTGCATTAAAATCACTTTAATACACTTTTCATCATACATTCCAGCTCAGAAAGACACTAGGGCAAGGATTGGTACAGCTCAACAACATCGGAATTGACCTTACAACTGTTCACATGACAATCAACATGTAATCTGCCACCAAGATCTCCCACAAATGTGGTAGATAGGAATGTTTAATGCCAAGATTGGTTTACGAACACCTGCCAGCACATATCCACTACATCACTAATACCATGTCCTAACATACGTTGGCATGTTGACTATGTTTGCAACCCTGCCCTAAATATATATTTCCAATGTAAGTCAGAGTTATATCACGGTATCAGCTAGGCGTCGATCACATGCTTAAAAGGTTTCACATTTGATGCTCGTATAATCATGTAGTTCGTATTTTAACGATGGCACAAACTTCACATATAAAGATAATTGTATATAGTTTTCATGCTATAGGATTTGCATGCTATAAGGTTTGTATATAGTTCTTATGCTAAAGAATTTGCGTATAGTGTATATATTATCGAAATTAAATAGAATTTGCATATAGTGTATATGCTATAAAAATTAAATAGAACTTGCATATAGTTTATATGCATTAGGAACTATATGATAATTTGCATGCTATAGGAAATATATGGGACTTATAAATGGTATACACTATAGGAATTAATTGTAAGTCATATATTGTTCATACTATAGGGAAAGCATGGAATCAATATAGAGGTCATCTATTATAGGACACCGCATATCAATTTGCATATAGTGCACATGTTATAGGATTATAATGTATCATGCCTTTAGCCTATGTTATATAAAGGCACATTAACCCTGTGACAAACAATAGTAGTGCATATTATCCTAAACCAATGCTACGATACTCTAATTTATCATTTAAATGTTAAACAAAGGAGACATATGAGTTGTATAGTTACAAATACAAACTATAGACGAGTCACTGTATAAGTACCTTATAAATTTATATACAAAACCTTTGAGGGCTAACTGAAAGTTTTGTAAAAATATAATTGTATTACTTGGTCTGATGTGTCATCCTTACCTGTAAAATCTGTGAAAGGAAAACTCCAAATGCTTTAGCATATATGCTAAGTAAGCCTCGGGGTGCCCTTAGGACCCCTTCCATCATCAAAAAGAAGAACAATAGTTAGCACTTATAAATTTAATATTGTTTGAGCATTGATATAAGTAATCTAAGAACATAGCTGAGACAAGGAAACATTCAATGACATATTAATGTAGACTTTAATTTCATTTCATAACAAGATGACAAATAGTACATTGTATGATAGTTACAAACATTTATTCCAGCATGACGACATAAAAGTATTAATTATAATTCCACACAGCTAGTACATGCATTGAAATGTTATATTGAAATTTTTTTAATTTTATGAAATTTGGGGGTGTTACAATTGACTCATCCAATGTGTGCTTAGGAACATGAATGTTGAAGTGAGAGGCTGCTTCATCTAAATTCTATTACCCTTTGTTTATTTACCAACCACATTCACCTATGCATTTCATTTTTGTATCTTTCCATTCTTTTATCTTTTATTATAAATTCATCCTATATGATAGCAAGTTTTATTTCCTATGATCCATCAAGTGTTGTAATAAATCTAAACTATTTTGCAACCTCTAAATATTAGTCAAAGTATCCCTGAGTTATTCACACATATGATTATTCTCAATTGAGGTGGCTAAACTTTGTACTATTACAGTCCAGTGCAAATTTGATTTGCATATTTTTTGTCGAAATAAAATGAATGCACAAATTATAATAGTTTTCATAGAGTTTGATTAGGTCATATGTTATATATTCTCAGTTGATAGAATGGAAGGAGACTAGAATATCATGTTTTACAAGGGGGATTTTAGCATAATTTGGACATGTATGTTGCATCTGTAATTTATGGCCAACCCTTTGACCAAAAATCCAAGAAAGGGAGCATCTAAATGGAAAAAAGAAAGAAAAACATAATTTCCCAACACTCAAAACTCAAAAATATTCTCACGATGATGTGCTGGAAAAATTTTGATGTGCATATTGTAACAAAAACTTGCATTTTATATTGATAAATGGTGTAAAATGTTATGTGTAGGGCTACTCTTGTGCCAAAATACTCTAGATATCTCATTTCTGTTACAGAGAGGGTTTTGGATGCACGTGTTGTAGATCTTGCAAAATCTTAAAATATTAAAAAACAAGTGATTGTGCATTGACATTTGCTTGGTGTTTGTTGCTTACCAGAAATTAATATTTACATATTCAAATGTTGGCTGATTATTGTTGATGTCCATAACTGTAGAAAATTATTATAGCATTGCTGGTAAAACTAATATTTACATATTCAAATGTTGGTTGATTATTGCTGATGTCCATAACTGTAGAGAATGATTATAGCATTGCTTAAATAGTTTGATGTCATTCTTGTAAATACAAAATAAATGTCATTAGATTTAATATTTCATTCCACTTTCATGAAACTGTAATGAACCTTGTTCAGAATGATAAAATTGCAATATAAGAATGAAAGAGAATGTGCAATTATTAAAGATAATTCCAAGAATTGCAAGTACTAAATTATTCAAGTGCATAAATAATTCAAAATAAGATCCTTAAGGGTATATATTGAATGAATGTTGAAGTGAGAGGCCACTTCATCTAAATTCGCTTACCCTCTTTTTATTTCCTTCAACTATCAATCAACATAATTTGCTGAAGTACTTCAGAAATAGCCTTCGATTAGATGACAGTGGCCGACTAATCCTATGGTAAAGTGTTAGCTCTGGCTAGAAGGCCCTATGTTTGATGTTATTCAAAATGTCTAAAGATATGTAATCCGTTCCATGTTTACAGGTTGAAGGGCATATTTCAAAGAATACAATTGGTCTCCTAATATAATTATTTTGTCACTTTTTAATTGTTATAAAAGAGAGATTTTTTACTGAAAGCTAAAACAAATCAGGTAAAAACATAAAAAAACTTCTATTTGGTTTCACTATAGTTACAGTTACAAGATTGTTCTCACTTGACTGTATTTGTAAGCCACTGCAAAAGATCCTCAAATGCTTTAATTTATTACCATTTAAACTAAATAATTGATTGAGTGTGCTCTAACTTATTCTGCAGTTCTGCACTTTATGTAGGGAGTTCAAGTGTTAAAAGATTTTAATGTCAAGAAAGTAGCTGGAGAGTCGATTGTGCCAGTTGTAAAAAAGTATACTGTAAATGTTACTGAAAATTTTCTTGAGGTACACTTTTTTTGGGTTGGCAAGGGAACCTGTTGTATACCCTCACCACATACACTTGGATCTTTGTTCTTAGCAATTAGGGTTACTCCTTGTAGGAAAAATATTATATAATTAGTAATTATCCATTTACACACATTAGGACCTTCATACATTGTCTATAGAGATTATTAAATTCTCTTATTTATTTCCGAGCTGGTATTATTGTGGAAACTATATTCTCATGACAATGGTCAACTTGTAATTGCATTTCACAACTTGTGAATTTTTGTTTATTTTTATTGCAGAATTTAAACCAATTATTGTAAATAGATATATGAACAACAACAGTTGAACCAAAAATTATTGGTATTGTTCTCGGAGTACTAATTGGTGTAGGCTTTGTGCTATGCTCATCGTGAATGATTTTAAGATGAAAACAAAGGAGCACAAATCATTGACAGCTAGTGACAGTGAAGGTGATCATCTATGTTTCAAAACATTGGACTAATCTCTCAGGATTTCTGTGATTTATGACACTAGCTCTTTCACATCATCTTACTTGGAAATGAATATACTTAATGAGATATTAGTGAATGTATTATCATGACATAGATCTTACCATTTTAGTTAATTTGTTTGAGTAGATTTAAGGGGTATTGTTGAAAGAACAAATACTTTTAGTTTAACAGAAATGCAAATTGCTACAAAATATTTTGATAATGATAATAAGATAGGAGAGGGTGGGTTTGGTACAGTTTACAAGGTACATTAAACTGGATGTTGAAGTTATAATTTCAGTTCATATAGCCTGGAAAATCATATATCAGCTTCATTCTTGATAGGAACACATACATAAAATATCAAAATTTCAAATGCATTCTATCATTCTCTATTGTAGGGCATGCTATCAGAAGGAAAGCTTGTGGCCGTAAATAAGCTGTCATCCAGGTCTAGCCAAGGAAAGCGGGAATTTCTTAATGAGGTGGATACAATATCTGTTGTACAACACAGAAACCTTGTGAAATTGTATGGTTGTTGTGTTGAGGAGGAAGAACGCCTCTTAGTCTACGAATATTTGGAAAACAATAGTCTAGATCGAGCTTTATTTGGTACAACCTTACATTTCTAAGTTTCTTTCATGAATACAAGCTCATATAATGCTTTGTCTATTTTATTTTGAAAATAATTAAATGTAAATAATATTTACTTATAATTTTGTTTGTTTTAAACCTCAGGTCCTGATCACTATAGGCTCAAGCTTGATTGTCTTGTTCGATATAACATTTTCCTTGAAGTTGCACGTAGACTAGCATATCTTCATGAAGAATCTAGAATTAGAATTGTACATCGAGACATCAAACCTATTAACATCCTTCTTGACAAACATTTAAATCCAAAAATAGTTGATTTTGGGTTGGTCAAAATATATGAAGCTCAAAAAAATCACTTCAGCACCAGAGTTGCAAGAACAATGTAAGACAATATATATCCCTTTCTATTCCTTACAGAGATTATATAGAGATTTTTTATTTTGGTTTTTTTACTAAATTGGATATGTTATTATGTTCCCATGTGTACAAAGGCCTTTCTCATGATGTTAATACAATGTTTGGAGTCTGGACAACATCAGATTTCAACCTCTTTTTCTCGTCATAGTTCATGTAGTAATTGAAATAGCATAAGAAAAATAATATATGGCGAGTACAGCTAAGTATACTTCACAACTATTACAATTTGATCAGAAATATCAGTCAATTAGAATAAACAAACTTCAAGTGTAATTTTCAGTGGGTACCTGGCTCCAGAGTATGCTTTGTGTGGTCACCTTACTGAGAAAGCGGATGTTTTTAGCTTTGGAGTAGTCGCTCTTGAAGTTTCTAGCAATAGAACTCATGAAGACAAGAGCTTTCCAGATGACATGGTCTATCTTTTGGATTAGGTACCGAATTCTTCTGAAATCCCAAAGATAATTGATTTGTTTATATTTACTTTCTCACAGAAATATTTGAAATTATTTTGTCATGTACCAAGGCACTGCAGATGTTAGGAAGAACTATCTCTGTAATACATGCCCATGTCTAATATTATGTCATTGAACTGCAGATTTGGCATGTGTATGAGGAGAACAAATTGCTATATTTAGTGGAAACTAGCATGCTTTTGAGCTACTTTGAACAAGAAGTGTTGAGGTCTATTCACGTGGGTATTTTTTGCACACAAGCAACTCCCTCTCAATGACCTTCCATGTATTGAGTGGTTTCCATGCTACCAGGTGTTATAGAGACCCATCCTCCACAATCTCGGACTGGATATATCAAGGATTGACAGTTCTCAAAAGAGAATGCCAAGAATCGATCAACCAAGAATAATGAAAATTCATGGAGCTACAAGATGAGTTTGACATTGGAGGAGAGATCACTATAGAAGGTCATGAAGAAAAGGGAAAAAGGCTGATCATGTTCCATGTGGCTTACTTTGTAGTAACAGGTGTATGAATATTAATAGACTAGTAGGATTTTGTCTTGAACATGGCCATTTGAGAGCTTCTCTATTAGTCCAAATCTATTTTGACAAATTTTAATGTAAGTTCCATATGATGGATTGGATAGTGCAATTTCCTTAGAGCTTCAGTTCCATTTGAATGCAAATGGAAAATATGGAAGGATGAAGTCATATCCCTTTTATTATCCATGTATTGCTTTGAAATTTGTATATAGGTTAGATTTTCCAGCAAGGGTATTTCCTGATAAAATCCCAAGTAAGGGAAAGATGAATTCACATGTTATCCACCTTCTTAGTGTCATATGATGTAACATATTTTGTGACTCTCCTTGAAATATGCATGGTTAATAACTTAATATTTAAATGACGTGAATATTTTGACAAAATTGATTCCCCTCCTTCCGGACTTGTTGTGCCGAGAGGCTCTCTACAGCCCAGTATGAGGGAGATCTTGTTAGTGGAGTGTTTGTCGATATTGTCGGCTATAATTAACATTTGTATGAGGGAGATCTTGTATGTCGAGTGTTTGTCTATATTGTTGTCCATAAATAACATTTGTATGAGGGAGATCTTGTAAGTAGAGTGTTTGTCCATATTGTCGGCCATAAACAAAATAATAGAAAGTAAAAAGTAATAAATATTATGTCAGCCATAAACAAAAAAGAATAATACAAAGTAAAAAGTAAATATGAGACCTAAACTAGAGACTTTAGAGCTTAGGATTAGGTGATAAATATTATGTCGGTCATAAACACAAAAGAATAATACAAAGTAAAAAGTAAATATGAGACTTAAACTAGAGACTTTACTTTTTACTTTTAATATAAAGTAAAAAGTAAATATGAGATTTTAGAGTATTTGTCGAGTTTGTATACAAAGTAAAAAGTAATAAATATTATGTTGGTCATAAACAAAAAAGAATAATACAAAGTAAAAAGTAAATATGAGACTTAAATTAGAGACTTTAGAGCTCAAGATTATGTGGCTCATGTATTGCACTCAAGGAGCTATTCAAGGAGATGTTTGCACCTCGGGAGATTTGATCCCTCTCGGCGCTTGATAGAGCCTAGGGTTTGGATCTATGCTGGTTAAGCAAAAGTAAATCTATTCCTTCCAAAAGGAAAGAATGCAATAATTATCCACCTTCTTAGTGTCATATGATGTAACATATTTTGTGACTCTCCTTGAAATATGCATGGTTAATAACTTAATATTTAAATGACGTGAATATTTTGACAAAACTCATTCTCCTCTTTCCCGACTTGTTAAGCAAAAGTAAATCTATTCCTTCCAAAAGGAAAGAATGCAATAAATATTCATGATGTACAATGCATAATGGCCATTTTCACATAATCCTGAGAATTATTATCCAATACTAAAGTGCTTTTCATAAGGTATGATGAATATTATATATAAATATATATAATATGTGATTTATATTTTTTTGCACAATTTATTATTTTATGGTGCTTTGCACCACTTGTTATTTTTTGGTGTTTTGCACCATATACAAGTTTGTGTATATTAAATAATAATAATAATAATAATTTTGGTGTCACTCCACCAAAAAGTCTCAATCCATGTTGGATTGGTTTTGGTGTTTTGCACCACAAAACTTCAATCCACCTAAGATTGGTTTTGGTGGTTTGCACCATACACCATGGAATGCCACATATTCATTTAACACCAAAAACACCTTTTTTACAAACACCACTTTTGCACTATAAATCTTAGCACCACTTGCGTATCCCCACATTATCACCACTTTTGCACCAATATTTGAAAATTGAGGATTTCCCAAATCCTTTACAAATAGTTGTGCTAATGTGAAGCTAAAATGCCCTTTTTCTTGTAGTGCTACTTATAAACGAGTATAGATCCATCTTAAACCCGTATCTATCAAGCACAAAGAGGGATCCAATTTCTTGAGGTGTATTTTTTTGTTTTTTAAATTTAAACTCAAGAAATTTGATCTCTCTTGATTGATATATCCAGGTTTAATTTTTAAGTTTTTTATTTTATAAACTAACATCAATTTTTTAATTACTTTTCATAATATTTTATTTTATGAGCCAACATGGATATTTTTAAATAATTTCCATAATTTTTTATTTTATGAGCCGACATGACTTGGTGCAATAAAAAGAAAAGAAAAGTAAATAGGAGATTAAAAAAAACTAAACAAGAGTTTAGAAGATTGAGCTCTCCCAATTATGGACAGTAGGTTTCTCAATAGAAGGATTTGGGTTGTTCTAGGTGTTATGCTGATTAATTACATCAATAGGTGTTTATATCTTGGAATTTGGGGTGGACTACCATCCATGTTTTTCCTAACTTAAAGGAGGATGGGACAAGTGTATTGTCCAGATTGAGCTCTCCCAAGACTTAATCGTTGTGATGAAAATATCGATAATGTGTTTGTTTAGATACTAGGGTTGTGAGCTACGGTTTGGACATGAATATGTAATTTATGCCTTCCGCTAACTATTAGATGATTCTTGGATAGTAAAAAAAAACAATATGGTTCTGGAAAGTAATGACTAGGGTTTAAAAAGTCATAAATGATATCATTCTTTGGATAATGTTTACAGTTTGTCTTTGAGATAGAAAATATGATGTTTACATACAGAGTTAGGGTTTGTAGTGAATTAGGTTTTGATACTACTGATATGAACAATTTATACTTGAAATCAGATAAGAAACTAGTGAAGAAAGAAAGTATGTATAATGATAAGAAAACTATATATTGATTAGTTCTTGCAGCTGTTAAAAATCCTTGGAAATACTATTACTTGGAAAGCATGATATGTATGATTTTAATTGCATTTGTTTGCTACTTTAAATGAATAGAGATAAGAGAAAAATATCTGACTATGAAGAAGTTAGACTATGTTTTTCTTTCATGAAATAACAAAATAATTCTATATTACTATCAATGCTATACAGTAAATTTTTACTATGTTTAGATATAGGATAGAATTGTAAATAGAGCACTTACTCTAATTATTTGTCCAATCAATGGCAATCTTCCTATCTCTCATTTATCATTTAATTTGCTCCTCTATACTAGAGTACTATGCAGATAACAACATGGGAAAAAAATAGAGATGTTATCTCATCAATAATTCACAGACTTTATCATTCAGTATCGAACATAAATCAGAAATAAAATAAATTCTTTTACAAAACAGAGTTTGATAAATTCTACTAAACATAACATTGAACTGTAAACAAAATAGAAACAACAAAACCTAGTTAACTACAGAGAAACAAACATCCCAAGGAGCCTGTTCCACCCAACCAATTCCTGAAGACAACCAAATTACTTGCCTTAGGACCCCCGAGCCTATTCACTAAACCACCAGGAGGAAGAAACTTAGAAGCTTAGGACCTCCACTTGTAGTAACAACAGTTATCTAGTCTTAAAGACTTATCAGTCAAAGTGACCTGCCCCAGCACCTCTGGTTCTCCTCCTCATAATAATTTGCATACTTACAGTTGCACTCTCACATAGACTCCCTATTCGAATCTCTCATTGATCACTTGATACAATTGAGGAATATTTATGCAGAAAATATTGTGTAAGAGCTGCTTGCTCAATTCGAATTTTCCTTATGTAGACCACCCAGGCCTTTCAGTTGTTAACTGGTCATTAAATGAGCTGCCTACTCACTCCCACCACCTAGGGGATAATGCCATATTTTTAGGGGTAGTTGTCCCATAACCAACAGCTAGTGGTGAAGTGCAACTGCTTCCATTTGTCCCATGCATTCTAACAGCTTCCATTCCTCCAAGTGGGTCAGTGAACACTCATTTAACAGTTCCCTTGGGTGTTTGTCTCCTACTTTAATTTATTAAATAATAATAATCAGTAATTACATTCATCCTTGACCAAACTTGGTAATAATTAGAAAACTTTGTAATTAAAATTTAACATAAAGTATTTTACCAATAAAATAATATTTTCAGAATTTGGGTAGGTGACAGTATGCCTTTTTGACGGAGTTTGAGGAAAGTGTTTTAGAACCACAGTGATTGCTGGCATTGGATGAAGCACTGAAGGCTTCTCTAGCATGTTGGTGGGTGACACACAAGGCATCAATTGATGGACGATTGAAATGCGGAATATTGATGATGGTCCGCTTCGGCAATACCGAGGTCTACCACGAAGGGAATTATGATGGTCGGAACGATCCTGGAGGCCATTTAATGGAGTGTCAGACGTTATGGGAATCACAATCAAGAGATGAGTGGGTCCATGCATTTATCCATACTTTGGATGAAATGTCGCGGTCATGGTATACGACAACTAAATTATGGGGAGAAATCACTACTTGGTTGGAGTTGACCATCTGTTTTACTCATACGTTCAGTTTTGTTGATCCCAACCCGGATGTCCATAACGCTCTGCATATCATACCCGGATGTGGTTCTAAAGGTTGTTCCTGTGGCATACTCGGTGGATCCGCATACACACGGCCATATGCAGTCCATTATGGAATGTTACAATATCACTGGTGGGCCTGAAGATCGTGACAATCCGCAGAATGTCAACATTCCGAAGTCTGAAGGAAGTAGCGATGTGGTACCACCTAGTGTGCCAAGTGATCTATTCAGTCAACCCTTGAAAATTTGCAAGATCAATATTGGGATGGAGGCCACTCCCAAGTTCACGAATGTTGGAGATTATTGGGATGATGAGATGATGGGAAAGGTCACTAAGTTGTTACATGAATTTCAAGACCTTTTTCCTATGAAGTTCTCTGAAATGAAAAATATTTTGGGTGATCTAGGAGAGATGAAGATTCCCTTGAAACCAGATGCGAAACCGATCAGGCAGCGACCTTATCGGCTCAATCCATGACATAAAGAGAAGGTCAAGGAAGAAATTGATCGCATGCTAGATGCTGGTATCATTGAATCGGTCGAAGAGTCAAAATGGATCAGCGCTATGGTAGTGCAAGACAAGACTGACGAGGTGTGCATCTGTGTTGATCTGCGGAAGTTGAATGATGCCTGCTTGCATGACCCCTTTCCGACCCCATTTACTGATGAAGTGCTTGAGGAGGTAGGTGGCCAAGAGATGTATTCTTTCACGGATGGGTTCTCAGGCTATCATCAGATCCATATTGCCAAGGAAGATCTCCACAAGACCAATTTTGTGATCGAATGGGGATGTTTTCAGTACACTGTAATGTCATTTGGGTTGAAGAATGCACCTGCGATATTTTCGCGGGTTGTTGTTGCTGCATTTAAGGATTTCATCCAAAAGTTCTTACAGGTATACATGGATGATTCGATAGTTTATGGTTTGATCCGCGATCATCTGGCCAATCTGTGGCTGATGTTGGTGATCCAGGAGGATCCAAGAAGGCAAAATTTTTGAAGTCCTCCAATCTCAGCAAAACCAACACCAGATCGAAGGGCTCGTCGCGATGATTCCAATGGCGTTCGTTTCACCTCAAACGGACTCCGTATGAGAAAGTTATCGCGTTCTGTTCTATAAGGTCAACAGGCAAAATTGGCAAAAAAAGAGGTGCCACGTGGCACCACTGACAGGGTGACATGTGGCATCCGTACGGTACGGACGAGGTGACATGGAAGGTGTACGGAGCAATCGCAAGGTGACATGTGGCAGTACGGATCCGAACTGGCATACAGCTGACTGGGTGTACGAATGGTGATGTGGCAGTACAGACAGTGACGTGGCGGTTGACTGGACGTCGACTGGGCATGAGGTGGACCAATCCCAGGCCACCACGTGGCAGCACGGGATTAGCCAATATGTTTAATACAAAAGTTATGGCTTCCACGGGGTTCGACCCCATGACCTCTCCTGCATAAGCGCTCCGCTTTACCGTTGGGCCACAAGGTGCTTGATGTGCAAGTAATGGGAAAACTTTTGTTTTAAAGTTGTATTGGCGCGAAAAGGGGCCAGGGCTTAGCCCCGACAATGGTTTTTCCTCTCGCGTGACCAGGAGCTCCGACCAGCACTTGAAGCCCAGCACATTTAGCATGTGCTCTTTTAAAAACTATATGGCAAGTGGGTTATCGTTCCAACAAATTCTATTTTTATAACATGACAATTAAATTTGGCACTTCTCCATAGTTTCGGTTGGGTAAGTTAGAACAAGGGCTAATGTAATATGCTATAGTTGGTAAATTTCCAACTAGAAGCTTTTAATAAAAGCCCAACCACATGATAACCAAACATGGAGTTGTAACCATATGCCTATTTAGGCAAAATTGTTGTAACTTGAGAAACCATGAGGATCATGTGAGAGGAGTCCATACAAGCTATATAAACCCATTCATTTTCCATTTCCCTCTCATGCTTTGGAGTAGAGACTTTGTAGCTAAGGGAGAGAAGGGAGATTGCGTAGCTCTGCAGGAGGAAGGTACGAGTGTTTATACTCGTTTTACACCGTCTTCAGGCTTCGGAGTTGCTCGAAGCAGTCTTGTTGTGTTTTGGGCAGCGGTTCTCTTCCTGGCCATTGTCGCCAAGGTATCATTGTATCATTGCCATGTATTTTTCCTTTATGCTGAGATTATAGATCGGCCCTCCTATTGAGAAGCAGGCCCGGAGACGTAGTCCATCCTGTACGAACTCCGTTATCAACTTGTTGTCTTTATGTGTGTATTGTCTATGCTGTTTGGTTCTCTTCTTATGGATTTGTGAGCTTCATTCATGCTCTTTATGCAATTCATGTTAACGTCATAGAGTAGCAAAGATCTTGTTTTCGGATCAGTTGGAGCACTGTCGACAACACCAGATATCGTTGAATTTGAAGAAGTGCATTTTCTGTGCCCTGTTTGGGATCTTGCTGGGTCACATCGTATGAAAACAAGGGTTTTTGGTCTATCCAGCAAAGATTGCGCTCATTTTGAGCTTGACATCGTTGACCACTGTTAAACAGCTGAGGGTGACATTGGGGCATACTGGGTATTATCGCAATTTCGTCATGGGATATGCAGCGATCACCGCCCCTATGGAGAAGCTGTTGAAGAAAGATGTCGTATTCCAATGGAGCCCTACCTGTCAGGATAGTTTTGAGCAGCTCAAGGATAAGATGGCTTCGGCACCGATACTAGTATTCCTGGACTTGAGTAAGGAATTCCATGTCCATGTTGATGCATCGTCAATTGCACTCGGTGTGGTGCTAGCGTAACCAGGAGAGGGGGATCTTGATCACCCTATTACTTTTGTCAGTCAAAAGCTGTCATCCGCAGAAAGGAACTATACCACTACTGAGTGGGAAGGATTGGTGATGGTCCATGCGCTACAAAAGTTTTGACACTACTTATTGGGAGAACATTTTAAGATGTTCACAGACCATTCTGACTTGAAGTACCTGGTTAATAAGCCTGTGTTGGGGGCGACGATATGCCACTATTTACTTCTCTTTCAGAAATTCGATTTTGAAGTAATTGTGAAACCAGGGCGGTTGAATTCTGGCCTTAATCATCTCTCACGAATTGAAACAGGAGAGGAGCCAACTATCATTGAAGATGGGTTGTCGTATGCACAACTATTTAGGGTTCAAGTAGCCGATAGCTATTTCGAAGAAATCATTCAGTTTCTGGAAATAGGTACAGCACCAGAAGAGCTCACCACTAGTCAAAAGAAGCAGTTGGTGGTTAAAACTGCCAACTTCCATCTCATCGCAGGAGATTTATTGAAGATGGGTGCCAACGAGATATAATTATGATGGTGTGTCTTGCCACATGAGCAAGGCAAGATATTGTCCAAAGCACATGGAGGAGTAACTGGAGGACACTACGGCGGTCGGGTGACTACCAGGAAGGTGATTCGGGTGGGGCTCTAGTGGCCCATGCTCCATAATGATGTGACCGACTATGTGCGGTCCTACGACATCTGTCAGAGAACTGGGAAGCCATCTAGGAGGGATGAGATGCCATTGATGCCTTAGTTCACACTACAGTTGTTTGACAAATGGGAAGTAGATTTTGTGGGACCAATCAATCCACCAGGTAAGCACACTAGTTCCAGATATATCATCACGGTGACAGATTACTTGACAAGATGGGTAGAAGCTACACCAGTTGTTGATTGTTCCGCGACCATGGCCGCGTGGTTCTTATTTGATAACATTATCACTCATTTTGACTGCCCCAAGATATTGCTGAGCGATCAAGGAAGCCATTTTCTGAATCGTACCATCAATGCACTAATGGTAGAGCTACAGATTCAACATAAGAAGAGTACGCCATATCATCCGCAGGCAAATGGCATGGTGGAAGATTTCAACAAGATATTGGAACATGCACTGACAAAGGTGTGCAATGCGAACCACGATGAATGGGATCTCAAAATCCTAGCAGTATTAAGGGCTTATCGCACCACATGTAAAAGGTTGACGGGTCAAACGCCCTTTAAGTTGGTGTATGGACAAGAAGCAATCATGCCAATGGAGTACATTGTTCCAAGTCTGCGTGTAGCATCAATGAGAGGAATGGATTCTGCGGTAGCATTGGAGGAAAGTCTAGCACAATTAGTGTAGCTGGAGGAAGATCACTTTATCGTCGGTTTCCATTAGGGTGTGGAGAAGGATCGCCAGAACGCTTGGCACAATCACCACATCAAGAACAAACAGTTTCAACAGGGCGACTTGGTGTTGTTGTATGACAGTAAGTTTATGAAACATCCAAAAAAATTGCAGATGCATTGGCTTGGTCCGTATCGCATCAGTAAATAACATCGGGAGGAGCGGTACAGTTGCAGCAGTTGGATGGAGTGATGCTCCCCAGGTTGATTAATGGTAGCAGGTTGAATCCCTATCAGTCGGGCTTGGAACAACATGATGCTCGAGTCGCATTGGGAAAAAAAAAGAAGAAAAAAAAAGTGTAGATCGATTGGTGGCAGGGTGGTGCACCAACATGAATGGAATGCAAAAGCAGTGAGGCTTGTGCCACAAGTTAGGAGTGTTCCACGATAAGTGGTAGCATCGCGACCGGGTCAAATCAACAATAAATTCCAAAAGTTAAAACAGTTAATTAATGATGCTTGTTCAAATGATGGGCATTAATGGCGGATCCATTCGATCAAATGACAGGATCGACAATGGATTTGCTTCATTAATATAGGATTTCGGTTGAATTAAATGCAGGATTTAGTGATGATTGCAGAGGCTTCAGATAGACACTATAAAAATGGGTAGAAGCTGGTCAGAAGGGACCAAGAATTCAATTGTTAAGTGCCTATGCAGAGTTGAAGAGTAGTGTTATAGCTTGGTGAGTGAAGTTGTGCATTGGGCAAGGTTTAGTTGAACTTGTAGAGTGTCGTTCGGATGGAGAAGCTATCAGTTGAGAGAATTGGGTAAGGTATGCCACGAGAGCTAGAAACGTTTGAGATTAGCAGTGAGGTTGAGTCTCCTTTCACTGGGATTTCCATTAAGGAAGTAGTTGCGTCTGTGGGAGACATCAATCTTGAGGCAAAAGTTGCAAACATGCCGGTGGGGATGTCAGTAATCGCCAACAATTGTCGAGGGGGTCAGCATTCCGAGTCCCCGCAAAGCAAGAGGCAACTTAGATCATCTGCTGGGGTGGTAGGAGAAGCTCTGGTGTAGGTAGAGTATTCCAGTCGCTGCATTGATGAATCTGCCCCATGGGAGGGACTGTCGGCTGTTGACATCCCTGGGCATATCCCTCCCAGTCAGCTGAATGCCACCCCGCGCAAGCTGAATCCGAAGCAGAAGTATGGCGTGAAGATGCCAATGCTCCCTGCCGAAATGGAGTTCTCGGTTGATATTGTGCCAGCGTTGATGCGCCTCCGATATGGTGGCCCACCTAGACATTGCATTGGCCCCATATGTGCCCAGGTCACGACTTACTGCGACGCCAATTGTATAGGATTGGGCATGTGGATTGGAATAGGCCGGCTTGTTAGGGCTCATTAACATGTCGCATTTTTGGCAGATGGCAGAAGTTAACACATGTGTGAAGCAACTGCTTGTGTGCTTCCATGGTGGTTCGTTGTGCCTGGATAAAGAAATTTCGGTCACAATTGATTTGATTTCGTACATTACCGGACTGCCTACAGATGGAGTCGATTCGTCACAGTACTTCTTAGGGAAGGCGAACGACAAAAGGGAACAGGTTCAGCTGGTGAGGAAATATGGATTGGAAATGGATGGTTGTGGGTATCGTACTGGCAGTATCAATGATAAGGCAGTACTCACTGACACCAAGATTTTATCCTACAAGGTGGTCAGGGGTGGTCGTCCTAACCAGTCCAACTCAGGGATTGTCACATGTGCAGTATTATGCGCAGAGGGCGTCCAAATGAATTGGTCCTTGTTTCGATTGAATTAGTTGGCAGAGGATGCCATAGTAGTTCAGGCTGGTAAGGGCTCGTTTACTATAGCTGGCTGCTGCTTTTGATTGCATTTGTGGCTTGGAAGGAGCCCGATGTGTATCAGGGCATGGATGTTGTGGCTGCAAAAGAGCAATGGGGTGCACGCTATTAGAAGTTATGGTATTTATGGGAGCCAAAGTGACTCCGGGATTGCTAATTGCTATTCTGGCTCTATTGGGAGATGCTTTGCAATGCAGCAACAAAGGTACCGTGGATATCCGAAGACACTGTAGAAAAGTTTAAGCTGATCATGGATTTTGAGGTTCGGCCGCATGCTATTTATGTGTAGGCAAGGCGTGACTTTGGCCAGCAGTGGTTGCTGACCCCTTACAAGGTAATGACGAAAGCACTGTATGCCATTGTGAATGATTGGCCACCGGAATGGTGTGAAACTTTGGCCGAGATTGAGGCTGGAGAGCCAGCAAAGGGTCCATAGGATCACACATCGGCGCAGGACCCGCACAGTCATCATGATTCTGATCAAGAGTCCATTAAAACACTAACGGATTATGAAAGTGACCGTGCCTTGGAGTAGAACAGAACGAAAGGGCACCAGGATTCGGTGACAATTAGCGACCGAGCCAAAAGCAAGCTTTGGCTGACTGATAAAAGCAATCAATGATGCATCCACCACAGCAGCTCAGAAGATGACAAGGGTGATAGACAAAGGCTTCCATGTGGTCACTACTTGTATGGATTCATTGTGTGACATCGTTTTGCGGAGGGCACCAGAAGAGGCAGTAGCACCACAAGTTAGCACAATCAGCACCGAGCCGTGGGTCCAAAATGTGGAGATTCCCCCGATTGCGATTGTGACTGAAGATGAGGATGTGAATGCCTTGATGCAATAGTTACAGAAGGTGTCCATTAATGTTAACACATTACTAGTAGAATATTTGACCACTATGCAGGCAGCTACCAACCGGGAGATGATTGGTCGACTACCAGAGATTAGTGGCATGTGCATACGATTGTAGGCGAGCGAGGCTGACGTGAAGCATGCCATTGAAGAATTGAACAGCAGGGCTACTTCGATATGACAGGTTGTGGATGAGCTTGAGGAAGATATCTGGAACGAACGAGCTGAGAAGGTTCATGAGATCGAAGAACTAAAGAAAGAGAAGGACCACCTCATCGCCGAGAAGGCCAGTATATGGGATGACAGTGCACGGGTCGACTGGGCCATCACGGAAGCTTATCAACATGTGTCAGAGCCCACTAAAGAGGTGGATGTGCTAGAACGGGTGCAGCGACTGGGGGCTTCCCTTGTCCAATTGAGGTAGGAGAATCAAGAGTTGAAGGCTCAAGTGAATCCTAGTATGCCTCAAGTTGAGGTCGACGATAGAAAAAGGGCGATTGAGGAAGTTGCCACTTAGATGGAGGAACTGGAAAAGGCCGCGTCGAAGCTCACAACCAATACCGTACATTTCTGGAGCCAAATTGTCCCGGATGAGCAGGTTGACCAGTTGATCAAGTATCGGCAGGACGCAAAAGGATAGTTGGCGACATTGAAGGAATCCATGCACATACTGCCACCCATGGAAAAAGTCACCAAGTCCTAAGACCTAAAGGAATTGTAGCAACGAGTTACCAAGGTTGATGAGCAGTAGAAGAAGCATGCTGCGCAATTGGAGTAGCTTCCGGATGTTGGGGGACAATTCATGACCAAGGCTGGTGAAGTGCTTCAGGAAGTACAAAAGGGTCGTCAATAGGTGATGGCAAAGCTCACTATGCATCCATCTGCAGAAGATGTGCTTGACAGTCAGCTGATGGCTATAGAAGCCAAGGAGACAGTGATGACAGTCGCGCAACAGTACGAGGATTTCAAAATGAAGACCACAAAATACACCACGTCCAGTTGACATGGCTCGAGGGCGAGCCACAAGATTGTGTTGGGTGCCTGTTGGCAGGTAGTTTGGTAAGGAAGAATCGCAGCATCACCAATGCTGCGACATTTCAGTCGCAGAAGGAAGAAGGATAAATTAGTTTATGTATTTTTTAAGTTGGTTGTACTGCAGAATGTGGGTTTTTGGGTCATTTGGACCATGTCAATTAGATTTTGGGGTCATTTGTCCAAAAGTAGGTTAGGAAGTTGTTAGTAAGTGGACAAGCATTGTAAAGGCGGAAGCCTATTTATAGTCAAAGAGTCATATGTGTTGGATAACAACGGGGGGAGCTGATCTGAGCATGATCTTTGGATGTTGTTTATGCGCATATTTGAGTCTGTATGTGAGATCAAGTGATATTGCTGAGATTTCATTTTGCGGAGATGTTGTCTTGGGTTTGTTCTGAAGTAATATGACATGACGAAACTGTTTGGTGAAATTCCCTGTGTACCTTTTATGTTATGCATGTTGCGATGATTTCTTACTGCAGTTAATACTTTAATGTTATACTTGTTGCGATGAATGTTTCTGTTGAATAATGATATGAATATGAATGATGTTAATCTTGAATGCATAGATCTGTTTTGAATGTTGTGATAAATAAGATAAGTAAGTAGTGCCGCAATCATCCTCCTTCATTTGGTGGAAACATGGTTCTATCCACTCTCCCTTGATCGCCTCGGATGAGACCTCATCTGCTCTGTAGGTGTTGTTGGACAGGGTAAAACCTATTTGGGCTAGTGCTCAAGGAGATCGCAGTGGGTTGGTGTCGATAGTGATGGGAACCCCTGTCGATTGGGTTTGAGTCAACATTGCCGAAAATCATTATGTAGGTGATAGTTTCCGAGTTTAATGATTAGTACATGTTGTTGTGAGTAAAAGAAACACCCCATGCCTTCCCACAGTGGTATCAGAGCATGGTTGATATTTTTTGTCTCATTTTCCCATTTACGATAATTTGGAATTTAATTTTTTATGGCTACTAACAACAATGTAGTGCAGCCACAAATTATTGTGTTTACTAAGAGAAACTATGATACATGGTTTATAAAGATGAGAACTATCTTGCATGCTCAGGATCTTTAGGAGCTTGTTACAATTGGCTACCGAGAGCCAGTTGATCAATCTGCTGAATTGGATCTATCAAATGCTCAGCATGTTCTGTTAAAGGAAAATAGGAAGAAGGACAACAAATCTCTTGGTCCTATTCAACAATGCTTAAGTGAATCCATATTTCCAAAGATATCAAGTGCTGAGTCTTTAAAGAAAGCTTGGGACACTCTTGAAACTTGTTATCAAGGTGTGACCACGGTGAATAATGTTAAGTTGCAGAACTTAAGAAGGGACTTTGAGAATTTGAAGATGAAGGACAATGAGACCATTGATCATTTTATGACTCAAGTCATGAACATTGTTTAAACCATCTGAGACATATGGTGAAGACTTCTCATATCAACGTGTGATTGAGAAATTGTTGAGATGTTTTCCAAAGAAGTTTGAATCAGTGGTTGTTCCCATTGAATAGTTTAAAGATCTTAGTAAAATGCACATTGATGAGTTGATTGGTTCTTTAATTGCTCATGAATAAAGAATGAATAGGTATGATGATACTCCATTATAAAATGCTTTTAAATCTTAGCTACATGTTACTAGAGGTAGAGTTAGAGGAAGGTCTAGTAGCATAGGAAGAGGAGTTCAAACTGCTGATCATAGTGACAACATAATGATTCAGAATTTGAAAAGAAGTTACATCAGAATACCTAGTGTAAGGGGGTGTAGCAGCAAAACATGGAATCCAAGAAATCAAAGGTATGATAGATCTAAAGCTCAATGTTTCTATTTCAATAAATTTGGGCATTTTGCTAACAATTGTTGGAAGAAGCAAGCATATACTAGTAAGTTGTCTACACACATTACAGATGAGACTGAAAATGAAGAGAATCCTATGTTTTTAACTTGTAATGTTACCCAGGAAAGTTCAAATGATATACGGTTCTTGGACAATGCATGCAACAACCACACGAATGGAAATAAGGAGTTATTTTTAAATCTAGATACAAGCATTCAGTATGAAGTGAACTTAGGTAATGACAGTAAGTTAAAATATAATGGTAAAGGTGTGATTGTTGTATATGCCAAGAATGGTAAAAGAAGAACAATTCATGATGTTTATTATGTTCTTGGTTTAATGTGTAACTTATTAAGTGTTGGACAATTGTTAGAGAAAAAGTATAGAGTGTTCTACAAGAACAAGGTATGTACTATTTATGACAAATATCCAAGTAAGCAGTTGATAGCCAAAGTAGAGATGACAAAGAATGCAATGTTTCCACTGATTATCGAGAATGATTTGACTAACTCTTTGAATGCTTATAAAACTAAGAGTTTAGATCAATCATGGTTGTGGAATTTGAGGTATGGTCATTTACATTTTGGTGGCTTAGATTTGCTACAGAAGAAATAGATGGTAAAATGGTTTCCCAATATTCAGTAGTCAGGAAGATCATGTGAGAGTTGCAAATTAGGAAAGCATCATAGAGAGAAATTCATCTCTGGAGTCTCATACAGAGGAAAAGCACCATTGGGGTTGGTACACACAAATTTGTGTGGACCGATGCAAACACCTTCTTTGACTGGTAATGTTTATTTCATGAATTTTATTGATGATTTCAGTCGAAAAACTTGGGTGTATTTGCTGAAACAGAAATCTCCATCTTTTGATGTGTTTAAAAGTTTAAAAGTTATGGTTGAAAAGGAGAGTGAGAGATTTATTAAATTCTTGAGATTAGATAGAGGAGGTGAGTATATGTTAAATGATTTTGTGGAATTTTGTCAATATTATGGAACTAAAAGACATTTTACTACTCGCTACACTCCACATCAAAACAGAGTGGCAAAAAGAAAGAATTGAACCATTATGAACATGGCTCAAATAATGTTGAAGGAGAAGCATCTTACGAATGAATATTGGGGAGATGATCTTACTTGTTCAGTGTACATTCTGGATACAAGTCTAATTAAGAGCATGAAGGATCCAGCTCCCCAGCAATGATGGAGTGGTAAGGGTAGAAGCATATCTCATTTGAGGATTTTTTGGTGTGTAGCTTATGCACATGTACCT
This sequence comes from Larix kaempferi, assembly GCA_027924585.1. NCBI lineage: Eukaryota > Viridiplantae > Streptophyta > Pinopsida > Pinales > Pinaceae > Larix > Larix kaempferi. The sequence continues at coordinate 2,418,835 of BSBM01000626.1, forward strand.
GAAGAGATGAGGAGAAATTTAGATGACGGAAGTCAGAAATGTATTTTTGTTGGATATAGTGAAGAATCTAAAGCATATAGATTCTATTATCCCATCACCAAGAAATATGTTGTCAGCAAAGATGTGGTTTTTAAGGAAGAAGAAGTGTGGGATGGCAGCATAGATAAATTGGTTGTAGAGGACGTTGTTACACCTCACACAGAAGATGAAGGAGATGAGTAGGGCATACAAGGTTGATAGTTAACTCCAAATATGAATACACTAGCAGTAAGAACACTTGTCAGAACGCCCAAACTCATGAACATGGTGAACCATCAAGTGTTGGTGGACAACAACGAACATGATCAAAGGTAAGTAATGAATCAAATCCTACATTAGCTTCATTAAGGAACAAAGTTAGAGGTCAGAAAACTAGAAGTTTAAGAGAACTGTATGAGAAAAATGAAGAAGTAGATCAAGTTTCAAATTTTGCATTGATAGCATGTGATCCTATAAAGTTTGATGAGATCGTTAAAGAGAATGTTTGGATAAAATCAATGGATGAAGAAATTGAAGCCATAGAAAGAAATAAAACTTGGGATCTTATAGATTTTCCTGATAATAAAAATTGTATTGGTGTCAAATGAATTTATAAGACTGAGTTAATTGTTGATGGTGAAGTTGAAAAATACAAGGCAAGACTTGTAGCTCAAGGGTTTAGTCAACAACCGGGTGTTGATTATAATGAGACTTTTCCACATGTATCCAGAATTGATATTGTAAGGATGGTATTAGCTATTGCTGCTCATAATAAATGGTATGTACATCAAATGGATGTAATGTATATGTTTTTGAATGGATTTTTAGAAGAAGAGGTTTATGTGAAACAACCTCTTGGATATGAAATTGATGGATAAGAAGACAATGTCTACAGATGAAAGAAAGCATTGTATGGATTGAAACAAGCACCCAGAGTGTGGTACAATAGGATATATGAGTATTTGAATAGTGAAGGATTCAACATAAGTCCAAGTGAGCCAGCCTTGTATACAAAGGTAAACCAAGAAGGTAAAATACTAATTGTTTGCTTATATGTTGATGATTTGATCTTCATTGGAGATATTTCAGTAGAAGAGTTTAAGACAACCATGAAAACAGAATTTGAGATAACTGATTTAGGAATAATGAAATATTTTCTTGGTATTGAAGTAACTCAATCCGAGGATTGTATTTTTATCAATCAAACTAAGTATGCAAATGATGTATTGAAAAGATTGGGAATGATGAATTGTAATCCAGTTGTAACTCCAAATACAATTGGCTCAAAAATCATTAAGGAGGATGATGGGTCAAAAGTTGATCCAACGTTGTATAAGAAACTGGTAGGAAGTCTCATCTACTTGACTGCAACAACCTGATATAGTGTTTGCAGTAAGTTTGATTTCGATATTTATGGAATCTCCAAAGAACACCCACTGGAAAGATGGAATGAGGATCCTAAGATATATTGCTAGAACAACAAATTTTGCTATCCAGTATACATCAAATTCAAATTTTAAGTTGATTGGATATACTTACATTGATTTTCCAGGTTCTACAGATGATAGAAAAATCACATCTGGATATGTATTCATTTTTGGATCGGGATCAGTAGCATGGGATTCAAAGAAGAAAACCATATGGACATTATCCTCTGTTGTGGCAGAGTATGTTGCAACAACAACAACTGCATGTCAAACTGTGTGGATGAGAAGAACTCCTTCTGAGTTGCAGCATGAACAAGATGAACCAACTTAGATTTTCTTGTACAATAAATCAACCATTGCACTATCAATAAATCATGTCTTTCATAAAAGAAGTAAGCATATTGATACAAGGTATCATTTTATTTGAGAATTGATAAACCGTAAGAATGAAATTAGTATGGAATTTTGTAGATCATAAAATCAGTTTCAAGACCTATTTACAAAACCTTTGGGGAAAGAGTTGTTTGAGTTTCATAGAGAAAACATTGGGGTTTGTAAGCTATAATGATGGTTGATTAACAAAAATCTAGTGTTACAGTTTTTTTTTTTGGGGGGGTGAAATAATTAAGGGGGAGTATGTTGGAAATCAATTAATTATTCCACCGCTCAGATTTGTAACTGCTGAGATTTTGAAGAGCCTCCACCGCCACACCGCTTTATCCATTCAATTTTGAAGAGGAAGTCACCGCCCTAGTTCAACTTATTAAATTTGTGAAGAGGCACTATCATTAAAGTATTTTGGATTTACAAAACATGAAGAATCGGTTCCAACAATCGCATTCATCCACTGTATTTTTGAAGGGCCAACATAGTCCTCATTTTTTTAGCCTATAGAATTTCAATGAGATAGAGTATTTATTTCTAGAGAGGTAATTTTGTAATGAAGGGTCAATTATCATTTAATGACCAACTATCTTGAAACACTATAAATATCCATCGATGTAATATTGATAAGATATATATTTGAATACAATTATGAGTTGATGTTAAACACAGAGTTTTTACTGTGTATTTTCGGTTATGCTCTGTTTTTGAGTTTGTAAATTCATATTTATTTTGAAGTTATTTTGTTGTAGCAAGTTAAGAGATCACAGTTTATTTCTTGAGTACAGATGTGTTTGATTGCTTAAATTGAGTACTAGCCTAATTTTTATGAATGCAGGGGTCATCAAAACAAAGTTAAATCACTTGTTGAAACAGTTGCTGAAATAGTTCCTATAGAATACAACTTGTTGAAACAGTTGCAAAACTTTATTTTCTTGCTGAAGATCATCCTGTAGGTGATATTTTCTGAGTTTAATGATTATTGCGTGTTGTTGTGAGTAAAAGCAACACCCCGCTTCCTTCCCACAAACATCGCCAATGTTAAGGATCATTGTCATCCATAATGTGCACAATCAAGAACAAATAGTCGGACTGCAATCTTTCAAGTACACAACGAAACACGGATCAGAAGAGGAGGAGGAGTGTTGTAGCATTTTTTTGTGTAGAATGGAGAAAAATAAAGAAGCCAGATAGCTCCTGCAATGCACACATTTCTTTCACAACGTCTACATTGATAAAAGGTTTCTTTTGAACAGAACGTGGCCCCTCTTTAGACTCCAACTTCCATTTAGGGAATGGCATTCGTTTCATTATGGCATGAAACTCTCCTACAGGGGTTCACTAGTGAGACAATATCATATCACTTCCATTTATATTGGGGTTTGAATACTCTTAAAAACCTAAAAAATATTAATATTAGGAGTTATTTTATTTGGTTGCTGTGAGGAATAACCTCTAAATCGTGGGATGGATTCATACATCCAAATCATGGGCTCAATTCATACCCACCTAAAACTTAAGGACCCTCCATTTTTATTTCATATTGCTTATGATCCTAAGTTTTGCATAAATCTAATAATAGTGTAACAATGATAATATTGGTGGAATTCTCTTTGGATTATTGGCCTTGAGAAATCCTCATTTAATAGCTTATTTAGGCTTGGTTTGAATTGATGTTATATTGTTTTTCATCTTTAAGTTAAGAGATGTAGCTAATCGGGAGTTCCGGGCTTCAACAATTGTATTGTATTTTTTATAGGCATTCAAGTAAAAGATCTAACTCTTCATTTTTTAGGTTGGGATTTAGGTGGGTATTTAGATTCAATTAAACCTTGCTCTACAACAACCAATAAAGTGAGATAAATCTTTCTTGGCTCATTGGAACCATGAAAAGTTAGATCAATGTTTCTCATCTAATTATTTTTTTCAATTTTTTGTATTCTTCTTTGATATTTTCACATTGCTAGTTAGGAATAGTTTTTAGATTAAGTTATATTTGGCGCATTCATAATTGTAATTTCAATTCAGCTTATAAAACTATAATCGAGCAAAATATGAAGCAAATGAAGGTAGACAAGATGGAAAACACAAAGAGTAACTGGAACCTCCTTAGCTGGGTGTTGTTGGTGCATTTGCATCAGGGGGATTCTCCTGAAGGATTGGACAACCATAGTCCTCCTCCTCCTCTAAATTCTTCACGAACATCTTGACAAGCATAGGGGCAGTCTTTCGACAAGAGGGAGCCATGATCTCCTGGTCACCTTGGACTTGCTTAGTCAGAATAGGGTCGGAGGTGGTGGGAATTTGGAAGGAGAACGCCATCGGTGCCTTTCCCATGGGATTGGCAGTGTCCTCAACAGGCGCGTTGGCTCCTGCAATAGTGGAGGTGTCCCCTTGCACGTCTTCTCTAATTCTGATTTCGCGTTGAAGATGTCTAATGGGGGCATAGTGCTGCCAACTGAACCTCATCTCTGGACTCCCAAGCATGGATTCCATGTTATCTAGATTGGCCTTTAGGGTCTGATTTGAATTCCTAGCGTTGGCCCAATTTGTTAGCATATCCTCCATTAGTGTTCCCAACATATTCTTCACAAGCCAGTAAGGATCGATTCTCCTTCCATGGGGCCTAGTGGAAAGGTGGTCATCCATTATGCGAGCTTCCCAATTGTCAATGAGTAGACGAACAAGGATAGATACCTCCTCCCTGTAACCCTTGTCGATTGACTATGTTTCTCTGGAGGAGTCACGATCTGGACCCTTTATATTCAGCAATATCTTACTTCAATTATTTAGAATATTAAACTCTTCAACCTGAACTAATGTGATAGTGCACTACTTTGAAAGAGGAAATCTCTACCCCAAAATACCCATTATTTAAGGGATAACCTACCATGGTTTTACACATACTCCTCCATATACAAAACAAGAAAAATAAAAGTTGAAAAGGATGATGATTGATTTTATGGGTTTACACACACTTCTCCATAAATAAAACAAGAAAATAAAAGTTTAGGAAGAATGATGGCTGACTTTATGGTTTTAAATAAAGTACTCTTTTAATTGTATTTATTATTCAAATAATTAAGTGACCATACTTTGTCACTCAATGGTAGCATTATATATAAATAAATAAATAAATCAATCAATAATTAATAAAAATATTTATATAAATTTATTATATACATATGTAATCATTATAAGGTTTTTTTCATATTTTACTATTATTTTTACTAACACTCTTTTTCAGTATTACTATTTTTTTAGTAAAACTCTTTTTCAGTACCATTGATGTCGGTTCTTAATAGATCCACATCACATCACGATGACTCTATTGTAACAGTATTTATATAAACATCAATGCATCTTCAGTAGCTTTTCATTGGGCTTCTTTTTCTAAGTGCTATAAACCTTGTTTTCCATTTTCGTTTTATCAATAAAAGATTTACCTAACGAATTCTTCAATCAGCAATCTTATCCGTTTGGTGTGACTATTGAAATGGATAGGCAAGGGGAAAGAGGGTCAGATGGACAGAGTAGAAGTAGCCATGAGAATGGTCAAAGAAAATCAAGTCCATCCTCCTCAACACAGAATTATAGTGAGCATGGATTCCATCATCCGACCATGGCAGAAATTCGTGGTGATCAGGGAGGAGATATTGTTGTTCCTGAAAATGATGAGGTGGTTACAGAGATACTCAATTCTGATCAGATAGCGGAACGATCAGTGGATCAGCAATAAATGGTAGTCCACTCAAAATTCTAAGATATAAATACCTATAATTAATCCACAAAACACCTAAAACAACCCCAATCCTAAGACTCAATTATACACTACTATTAAAATAGTAGTGGAAATGTAAACCAGTTGAATTATGGCCGCAGAGTAACTCAGAGAAACTATGCTATTCTGAGCTCGCAAATAAATCCTGATTGGGTGAGGGAAAGGCCGAGTGAATATATCAAGAAAAAACTCATGCAAATGGTTTTATCTTCCCCACAAATAAAGAAGGATTCGTTCTATCTTTATCCGTAGGAACCAAAAAGCCTGTGAGCCCACAATTTGGCTGGCCCTAGATTATGAACTCCATATTAGGATTCCTTCATCTCGTTTTAATCTAAAAAAAAGCATGAACCTCTGATTGAACCCTAGAGGCCGAAATTGTGAACTCGAATGTCCAAATAATACCAATAAATTATTTAATGTAACCCTAATTAGCCATTTCATTTCATAGAAATGTCCAATTTTTTATTGAAAATTTACAAACTATTAAAAAGATATTTTGTAATTTCAAAAAAATTATGTAGATTGTTAATTTTTTTGAAATGTGAAAATGTTACAATTGAAAATATAAAATGTGATATAAAGTAATAAAGTTTATATAATTGTATTATTTTTTTGAAAATTTTAGAAATGTTAAATTCATAATATACTAGCATAGTCATATTCTGGATGGCTTATTGTAGTCTTATTAAATCCTTGAAAATTTTATAAATGTTAAGCTCACAATATACTAGCATAGTCATTTATCTTGTGGTTGATGAATACCAATAAAATATGATATGATCTGGCCACAAGTTAAGTCACACATGTTCCAAATCTAAACAAAAAGAAAAATAAAGCATATACACAAATTAGGTTTCCGAAAAATTAAAACATGAAATCATGTATAGATATAGTTTAATACTTTCTAAGTTAGTAAAATTACACATCACTCATTCATTTTCATAATTCTTTATTTGTCAACCTAGGGTGGATTCGATTGCTCTATCTTATTTTTTTTCAAGCCTAAAAAAATAAAATTGGTATTCAAAAAGATATGAATCAAAGTTACATGTGATCTTTTCCATCAAAACTCTATCAACAGATGGTTTAAGAGCCAAAAATACCATCCTACAATAATTCATAAAGTTGCTATCAGAGAACCATATGACTAAAAAAAAACCAGCATAAAAGGGCTACATCCGATCTAAACCGAAACAAAAGGAGAGCATAAAAAAACCTCATCGACTGCAATAACCATTAAAACAAAAAACCGCAACTAGAAATAGTCCCCTTAGAACAAATCCACTAATACCGAAGCCGAAAGAGAGCCCTCCAGGAATTCATTGAAATGTAAGAACCCATCCATATCCCCCATTGCAGCTTTTGACAATAAATCCGCCTTCGAGTTGAATTCACAATAAATGTGAATGAAGTCAACTTTTGCAAAGGCAGCTATTAAAACCGGAATACGATCCAACCAGTGCCTGAGAGGTAAAACATTTAACAAAGCTTTACCCGCACCCCAACAGATAACAACCTCGGAGTTGCTCGCCAACTATAACCTCTGGTTTACAAGTGTCACTGAAGGACTTATATGAATAATCGTATATAGAAAGCTTCAAAGAGGATATGCTTCTTAAAGCCCAATAATTATTTATTTTATTTTATTTATATGTTGGATGGCCTATTCCAGTCTTATTAAATCCTTCAAAATATTTTTATATTTATTTTTTTGAACATATTTAAAAACTTTCCAATACTATTCACTCATGAGATTCAAATATTAATATTTAGAAATTAAATTATGTTTAAAAAAACCATATAGTTGACAATATTTTAAAAAAATAATATCATACCATCATAAATATGAGATTTTAACATTAATATTTAGAAATTAAAGTTCTGTTAAAAAAGTCATATAGTTGACCATATTTTTAATCAATAATATCATACAATTATAAATGAGGTCGAGTTGTCCAAAAATGGAGCACCCACTCACCATTTTGAGGCGTACCAATGGACCCTCACTATTTGAGCCTCTATTGGGAAAATTGCCATTTGATGTAACCATCTCTCAAGGAAACCTGGTAAAGTCTCCCAGTAGGAATTGGGTGGCTTCTGTATCACGTGTTAACCAATATTTTCATTATTATCCCAAGAAAAAAAAGCACGTTAAGTGCAAATCTTGAGCGCTCGACTTGGTTTTATGAGAAGAGGTTCATTTAAATGATGTTGTGGAGACAATTGAGAAAACCCTAGTTGGACGATTCCCTGGTAGAAGATGTAATCATAAGTCTTTGATGGATTGGATATCAACACATTGGGGCACTCTTCTTGGATACTCTCCAGAAACTTTGATTCTTGCAAGAGGTTAGATAGTCTTTAAATTAAGGATGAAGGATCATGCAGATTCTATTCCGAAGGAGGTTTGAACCAAGAACTCGACAATATTATGTGTTGAAAGATGGAGCGTTCTATTTGATTCCAGAACTAAAAGAGTAGACAAATCGCTGGTATGGGTTCGCCTCCTAGCACTCATGTTGGATTTATGGACTCCCTAAATCTTCAAGTTCATTGGAGATACAATTGGGGATTTTGTCAAAGTAGATATGAACTACCGTAATTCAGGAATTCTCTCGGTTGCAAGGATCCTAGTTAAATTAAATGTCAGGGAGGGTTTAGTTGAATATTTGAACATCACATTAGGGAATCGAAATTATTCACAATTGCTATACTATGAAGGAGTCCCTTTCAAATGCAATTGATGTCATGTGTATGGATATCTGGTGTCTGAATTTTGTCTGCCATTCAAACGAAATATTTAGGTAGAAAAGCATAACAAAACTCCAGCAAGTCCAACTCCTTAGATGAAGACTTGATAGATATAGACAAATCAAAAGTTATTAGAAGGCTTCCTTGACTCGAAAGAAGTGGAACATTGAATTCTATTGGATGAGAATAAGGAGTTGACTGTGATTGACATTCATGAACAAGAAGATCATTCACTCAAACCTACTCAGAATACCAGTTGTTGTTAGGGAATTTATCCTTATAGTAGGGGAAGACTACCAATGACATGACAGATGTACAAGGGTTTGTAAATTTTGTTATAAGCAAATAGAATCAAAGTAAGAGAAACATGTACCTTATTTATGAAGGTCGGTCCAGGCTTTTCTCTTGTCCTCTGCTACAACAACAACCAGCAAAACAAACCAGAACCTTCTTCAAGCCAGTTTGACCATAAATAAAGATCGATATTAACAATATAGCATAACATAAACTAGTAATCAAAACAATAATAGATATTAACAATCTTATTGGGGAAGGAAGAAATGTCTTGATCTTTATTGAAAAATGCATAAAAATACATCAGCTATACCTTGCGCTACATCAAGCATCTTTGTAACCATATCATGGGTTTCTACTCCTCTCTCTTAGCTATGAATTTATCCATCATAACTTTCTCCAATGAACATTAGGTCCCTTTCTCAAGCCCTCCACTTGTATTTATGGCAAGGAAGGAGGATTAGTTTGAAAGGTGGTTGAGTTGGGAAGTTGGGGAAGTTTTGATACTTGCCTCAACTAATCCCAATTTGTGTTTTTAATTATTTTTTGAAGTTTTATTAAGACACACGCGACTATATCATGAGGAAACTAGAGAGTGACTCATGATTTCTTCAGCTTGCAAGTAGAGAGTGCAACAATTTTGTTGACACCTGCAGGTTGTCAGTAGTGATACCCGCGGCTAACCCGCTGGATGACAAGTATGATAATCACGGCTATGTGTTAAAATAGGTAAAGAAAGCTACTTCTGAAGAATGGATTATAAAATTCAGCTTAAGGTCATCTATGGTCAAGGTAAGCTATTCAATCCATTTTTTCCTTTTGTGTGACCAATAGAGCAATGTGGTAACAGACGGAGAAGTGCTAATTTGACGGATAACACAAGCTCTCATTGATTGGAAAAGGGTTGCTGTAACACAACAGTTTTTGGTTGGGGAGGATTCTCTTCCTAAGGAGGGTTTTACATCGTCTTCTTTTTGGATTCCACTAACTGTTGGTAGTTGGGGATAAGAGGACAATGATGTGTGTAATGACCATAATTTCCGCAAATGGAGCAGCAATAATTGGTTCTCATGGGGGGGTTATTCCCTTGTTTGGGGGTATTGTTAGTCAATGCATTAGGATCACCCGTATTCTGGTTTTATAGGGGAGGGGGATTTCCCCCCTGTCCTGGTTGCTGATTATGTTTGTTTTTACCTTTCTTATTCCCCTGAGTCTGTGGATTCTGAGTGCTTGCGGTGTTGAATTGTTGAAATTGTTGAGCTTGTTGAACATAAGAAGGTTGAACTAGCTTGACCCCATGCGAGGGGCAGGTTGATAACTAATTGGGTATGGGAGAGGGTAATATGGGTTATATAACGGTGGTGGGATAAATGCATTTTTCATTCCATAAGGGGTGGACATAAGAACGGATTGCACCATTGGCGGTGTAGGAACCGCCATTGCTTGGATAACATTCGGGTATGTAGGACTATACAGTCCATACTATAATTGACCAACTGATGGTGTTGGTATTGATGTAGGGGGTACTGATGCAGGTGGAATGGATGGGTAATATAGAACCACATTCAATGGAACTGATGTTGTAGGAGGAGCCTTTCCTAAATTGGAAATGGACCCAATAAGCCCATCTGTCGATCGTGACGTTCTCGAAGGTGTAGGATCAAAATATCGATGCATAAGGGCATCATAGAGGATTATGTAAAGGTAGATGGATTGTGCATATATGAGGTCGAAATGTTGTTCTTTTAGAATGACCTATTCCTCGCCTTGTGGCATGGAGGTGGCAACATCCTTTGCTATTGCACGTTGGAGAGATTTGATAAACCAATCCAACAAAAAAGGAGGTTGTATTTCGATCTTGCATAGTGTGCGGCGTCTACGCCACTCGCGGATGTGGTCTGTGATGTGGGTGGAAGTATTTTGATGAAACTTAGTAAGAATTTAGAGGCCTAGATCATGTCATATTGGAAGTTGAAAGTACGTAATAAATATGGTGGCCGACATCGCAAATGTGGAATGGGTTCCAGTTTCTAGGTTGACGTACCACTTTTCTAGCTTTTCAGTGAGGGTACACTAGAAGAGGCGAAGACTCATGGGGTCATCCACTATGATTTTAGAGGAACAACTTAAGTGGCAATTCATAATGTCATTTGCGAGATCGTCTCCATGTTTTCCTTCGAATTTGGGAATGTTGGAAGGAAGCTTGTCTGGCATAGCCGGCCATGAATGGTAAGATAGGGACGACTAGTCATGCCATTGTATGTGGTATGGGATTTCCACAAGGGGGAGACCCAAGTGGTGTTCTAAACAATGGTTGACCTCCTATGAGGGAGGATGGGTTAAACGAAAACGAGGGATCTCCAAGGGGAGAATCCAGTGGGGTACCTCCTATAATGGGGGAAGAGGTGGTGTAATTGATAGTTTCTCCAAGAGGAGAAAGTTTACCTGGAAAGGATTGGACTTGACCAGATCATCCTATTAATGTGGCATAGGAGCGGCCCCAGCTAGGGTACCTTCCTCGTGAACCACAGGAAGAAGGTGTAATAACACCCCTCGAGAGAGGGGATAGGCCTTACAGTATACGAGATTTTCTTAGGATGTTGTTTTGCTCCTCAATGGTGAAGGTTTTGTGTCAAATGAGAGTGAAATCAGAATTTAAACACAATTGAACAAAAGAAAAAATATTCCAACAAAAACAGATGCAAAATGGTGCAATAAGTGAGTGATATGTGCAAGGTCGATTTTAGTGCATGTGTTCCCACATGTAGGTTCTTTTTATTACAAGTTAGTGAACTTGTAGTTAAAAAGAAAAATAAATGCAAATTCCCTAGAAGACCTAATTTCCTTCCCGTCAAATGTAACTGGACCTCCCAAAAACACAATTGATAGTGATAATGGTATACACCCACCAATCGAATAGTCAAGGTAACAAAGATTTAGTTCATCTAGCGACAGGGCCAACAATCCAATCAAGAAGAGTTGGAAACACCTCCCAACGAAAATAGATAAATTTAGGATTCAATTGCACTCACAATTTCTCCTTGGTGATATAACAAGTTGGGCCACTAAGATACCTTGCGTCAAGTGTGAATCAGTGGTTCGGCCTTCACGGTATAGTGTCATCTCCCTACAACAAGTTGAGTGACTTGTAGGGGAGAGCAAGGAAGTTATACCTCAACATTCACCTCCTTGGTAACACCGTAGTTCTGATCTGGGTTTTCTTTTAACACTTGCTTATAGAAGGATTTTGTAAGTACCTTATGAGACAACAATGCTATGTTTCAAAATATCACTAACGAAACTAGATTGGTGGGCATTAATGGATGCCTAGCCCAATCAATCCTACCTAATTAAAATATTGTTTTGTGACCTCTTGTGGAGGATTTTAGTTGGTTAATAAAATTACACTGTTGATTTTAAGGGGTTTGAATGTTTCAATTATGGAGTGTAAGAGGGGTATTTCACAATCCCTACCTTTCTGATTCACCAAGCTCACATGAAGTCCGAGGTGAAGAGCATACTAGGATTGGAAGAGTCTTTATGACTCTTATTGTGTGCTAGTGCTGCAAAGACTTGTGATGAAAGCATAAAATGATTTTATCGGCAAAATAACTAAAAGAGTATATCAAGTAATGCGTAGTTTTAACTCTAAGAGATGCTCATGATGCTTTGAAAAATCAAATATTTCTAACTAATAGACAAGTGTGCAATGGATGTATTTCACAGTTCTCGCCCTTTTTCTGATTCACCAAGTTCACATGAAGTGTAAGGTGAAGAGCATACTTTGGGAGACAAGTGTCTTTAGTTCCTTGCTTGTGTGCAAAAATTGTTTTCTACACTAGAAATACTACTAAAAACATTATGTCGATTGATGCATAAGCAAGAAATGGTCTTGAATACTAGTGAAAACAATGGGGCCCGTTGAAAGCATAAAATTTGGTTACCTAGGAAAGTTTCAAGAGAGATGTACTCTTTACTTCCTAATATTGGTCTAGGTGCACTAATTACTAAAATATTAACTAATTGGGTGAATTAGCCTTAGGTTATGTTCACTAGTAAGCAGTAATTGGGCTGCAAAACTAAGCTATGCATATATAAAACAAATAAACAACAGTAGCGCGGCTAAACTAGACTATGCTGCCCAAACTGTATAGGTTAATACAAAATAGACACGTTGTATCGTGGGTAATACACTAACCTTCCATGCAGGTGAGATGAGCGGTGTAGCATGGGTCTGGCACTGGTAACCTGTGCTATTTGCGCAACTGTCAAAGTTGATTCCACCCTATCAACATGGCAAAGACGCTGGGACCCACGCAACTATGGAAAAATATCTTGCGGCCGTGATGGGGCCAAATTCAGGAAGCAATAGGTGGGATACCTAATCTACTACAAGTGAAAAGTACCCAAAATTAGATACTTTGCATAAAAAAACCTATTTAAATAAGAAATCAACAAAATTAAGTATGGTCTCCATTATAAATGTTGTGGAAAAAATTACGGAAGTGTGCTCTTCCACTTGGTAAGGGGCTAAGCCTTGTAGGTTGTTGCAAGGCCTCAGTCCTTGGAGCCCCCTTTGGGTGTGGTTCGTATTCATCCAAGTGATATTGCAAGATATTGTTAGTGTAGTTCACATTCAAACATGAAAATATTGATAAAAACAAAATGAAAGAGATGGGGAGAGAATGAAAACTTTAAACCAATGATATGCTAAACCACTCTTGTATTTCCTAATGGAATAGATGTACAACACCTAGGAGGTGAAGGATTCAAGGAAAGCCAACAATATCCCTTAAGGGAGGCCTTTGTTGTCCAAACTAAATGCTAAGTAAATGGAAGAACAATGGAGAGAAACACTTTCCCCCAGATGGAAGGTGTCAAGGGCGATTGGTAATTCTTATAATGGTAGGAAATGGTGGGCTATGAGGAAGATCCAACTCAAATCCAATAGCATAACCTTGCTTTGATTTCTCTCTACAAAAATTCATGCAAATGGATTTCTTTTATAGGCCAATAGGTTTCAAACAAACAACTAGATCCAAATATGAACTCTCCTCCCCAATGAACTAGTTCCAAGGTACACTAGGGGGGATGATTAATGCCACCAAGTGTGTGAGGAGCCGAATTAGGAACCATGGGGAGGATTAATCCTTTAATGCACCGCTAGGAGTGAGTGGTCCCATTGTTTTGATAGTAGTGCAACTTTCGAAGGAAAATCCATGCGGGTGTAGCACGGGCATTGTTCAGATAACCTGCTATATAACACGGGTAACCTATGCAATACCTGCGATACCCTTTGTTTTGACTATTTCTTGGCACTTGTGGACTCATAATTTGTTTTCAATATGTTGAGGATTCCTGTGGTGATATGAATTCTTTATGTTGATGATGCCTGGCTGGATGAATCTCCAAAATGTTGCATGTGTGCGATTCTTAGGCGTTAACAAATCCCTTTAATGTGATCTCTGCCCCTTGACTACACTAGTGGATCTCTCTCATTTATCCCTACTACGGCTCAAGGGTTCCACTGGAAGAAGAGTACCCTTTGTGAATGGTAGGGTGGTTTCTGGCGGACATTCGATAGTTGGAAATTGAGAAGTAGACATGGGATGGGACTTCAACAACCTTCCGCAGCCTTCGACATTTTGCAAAAAGATGATCTCATGTTGGTGTGTTTGTTATTTAATTATTTCTGATAGTCAAATGAATATGATAAATGGTAAAAGTAAAAATCAAATATTCCTTGTATTGTGTTGGTGTTGTGGTGTTCTTTAATTTGAAGTACATGTCTATTAAAGGATTCTTGATTTTTATGTGAGAAAATATGCAATTTTCTTATAGTATGCTTGCAGTTTTTACTAGCTCAAATGTTTATCCTATGAGGGTCCCTGGAGGGGGCCCTACATTTGGTATCATAGCAATGTTCAAATGATTGAACATTTATTGTCCTCACTATGGGTTAAAGGGGTATTATTAAAAGTATTTTCAGATTTTTGCTATAGATCTATCATTTGAATGAATTGTGTGGATGTCAGTTTATCGATTTAAAAGGAATTATATATGGGTGTTGTTGATTTTAGACACCAAATGATGCATATCTCTACTATTCAATTTCAAAAATAGATACATGTTGTTCACAAAGGATGTTCGAGTTATATATATATATATATATATATATATATACAAATACATATATATATATATGTATACATATACATATATATATATATCTGTATATGTATATATATATATATATATATCTGTATATGTATATATATATATATATCTGTATATATATATACATATACATATATATATATATCTGTATCTGCATATATACATATACATATATATATATCTGTATCTGTATATATACAGATACAGATATATATATATGTATATGTATATATGCAGATACAGATATATATATATGTATATGTATATATATATACAGATATATATATATATACATATATAAATATATATATATATACAGATATATATATATACATATATAAATATCTCTTCAATTAAAATGGTTGTTGTATTAGTTTGTAGTCTGCGGTATAATAGTTTGGATATAGATAAGAGAACAATCATTGCTATTTAACTCAATGATCACAACATTTTTCTCTCGAATGAGATTTGTATCCTGCAAGGTCGTCTTTGTCATTGATTTAATAAACTCTAACATTGTTCATTGATTGGGAAATTTATGTTCCGTCGGTGGTATACCAAGGCTGAGTTTTGCAAACAATTCAGAAGAGGGGGAAGGAAATTGCTCAGGTCAGGATCTTATGACACCAAAAACCACCACTCCCAGTCTTCCTGCTATAGATACTACTTGAACAAGGGATATTGATGTGATATGTGTTATAGGTTTAGATTTAAATGGTTTGAATATGGGTTAACCACTATTCCCATCCACCAATTTTCTATGTGAGTGGTGAATAATGAAAATAGAATTGGCCCTTTTGGTGTGTCTACTAAGCCTACTATGCATACTCTATGTCATGTATTTCAGATTAAAAACCCACCAACATCAATTGTTTTCTCTCAGGAATTTGAATTCTCTATAGGCCATTAGAATCATGTTGGCCATATCTGCAGGCCTGTGCATCTTGGAAGAGTTGTTTAGGATTCCTCTGTTGAGATTAAGAGGATGTCATTTTGAGTCTTGATTTGCGACGAACATGTTTTCTTTCATTTATAAGAGAATAGTGAGCAATGGAAATTTACAAATAGGCAAGGAAACAGTCTAGGGATGCTACCACTCTTGATTTTCATGTGAATGTCCAAATTGTTTCTACAAAGCAATCTAAAAATTATTAATATTTTGGAGGCAATCAAGAAGATCCATGGTGTGCAACAGATAATGGTCCTCTAACTGATGTGGATATGGAAGGTGTCCCTAAAAATACTTCTCCCCCCACACAAGTCTTTGATTTCAGAGATGGCACTTCCATGTTTTATGGATGTTGTAGTACATAATGCTATTAAGAGAGTTCAAGAGTTTCCCAATGTGAAATTCTATCTCACAGCAGATCTAAGAGCTGATGGATACCTTACAAAGAAAGAATGAGGAGAAAATTAGAATAAAAGTGAAAACTACAGTAAAAAGGAGCAAAAGAATAATAATGTAGCAGAACTCATATAGGATCAGAATAATATCACATGTTCCAATAATCAGTATAATAAACAATTATGTTACAGGTCTGGACTATTTATGGGTAATTTTTGGACTCCTTTCACCCTTAAGTTAGTAGTGATAGGCATAATTTTGTTAAATTTTCTGAATTTACTTCAATATGATCTAGGATCTTAACTGAGAGAACAACATGTACAGCATATCTACAGCATATCAATCATGGAGACAATAATGCAAGCACACAAGAGACACAAAGATTTACTTGGGGAAAACCCTAAAGGTGAAAAACCCCAATAACTTCCTCAGAGATAGATAGAGCAATGATACAACCAACCAATAGAGATATCCATAACCTAGCAGCAATCCTCCTCCTCCATAAGTGCGCCTCTCCTCCTTGAGAGCATGTGTGAGAAGTGAGTGAGTAAATAGAGTGCCTCCCGCACTCTATTTATACTTGACTTGACTTGCCTTTTTACCTAACTCATGTAGGCTCGAACTTAACCACATAATATAATGCTGAGTGGGCCGACCCCCAATAGGGTGGTCTAATAAACCTTTGACCCACATGGCCGACCCCCAATAGGGTGGTCTAATAACCCTTTGACCCACATGACTTATACAGGGCCGACCCCAAATAAGGTGGTCTAATAACCCATCAAGTATAAGTTACGACACTTACAATATAAATGACGACACTTCCTTATAGAGGAATAATACCATCTCTATAGGAATACAATATACATATATGTGAAATACATTCCGAAGTTACATATACATCAACACTCCCTCTTAACTAGGAAGGTATTTCTCAGCACAGTTCTTCTAGCACAAGTCATCTTCTCTGGATCATCGTCACTGGATAATCGTCATCGAGTCATCATCATCGTCACTGCTGCTGCTATCTCAATCAATCTCTGAATCTACTCGTCATAGGAAGTTCTACAGAGCCAGTCCTTTTTCATACTGGATGTAGGCCCACCACCTGCAGGTCTTCATCATCACTGGCCATACTGTGGAATCCTCAGGACTTATTACGTGCGTCACAAAACCTGGCTGCAGCATCCCAGGCTATTACAAGCACACAGCTCTACCTGTAGGATCTCCCAGGAGCACATTACATGTGACCCATCACAAAACCTGGCTGAAGCATCCCAGGCTGTTACGAGCACGCGGCTCTACCTTTTGGATCTCCCAGGAGCACATTACATGTGATCTCACCACAAAACCTGGCTGAAGCATCCCAGGCTGTTACGAGCACACAGCTCTACCTGTCGGATCTCCCAGGAGCACATTACATGTGGTCCACCACAAAACCTGGCTGAAGCATCTGAGGCCTTTTTCATCCTGTCCAGATCTCCCAGGAGCAAATTACATGTGGTCATGGCAAAACCTGGCTGAAGCATCTGAGGCCTTTTTCATCCTGTCCAGATCTCCCAGGAGCAAATTACATGCCATAGGACAAAACCTCGCAAGAGCATCTGCCAGATATCCCAGGGCACCGAATTACATGCCATAGGCAAAACCTCGAAAGACTATCTGCAGATCTCCCAGGGCACAAATTACATGTCCTCCCAAGCAAAACCTCGCAAGATCATTTGCCAGATGTCCCAGGGCACCGAATTACATGCCATAGGCAAAACCTTGAAAGACCATCTGCAAATCTCCCAGGGCACAAATTACATGCTTTCCTGCACAACCTGATCTACGGCCACAAAGTATCATCTGATACTCATCATCATCACTGCAACATCCTGCTGCATGTCATCTGGAGAAGCTCGTCATCCACGATCATCCTGATCATACAATGCATCCATCTGATGCACACATAGATACATGATCCACACAATGTATCCATCAATCATACATGATCTACCTGATCATACAAAGATACATGATCCACACAATGTACCCATCAACATACATGATCTACCTGATCATACAAAGATACATGATCCACACAATGTATCCATCAGCATCCATGATCTACCTGATCATACAAAGATACATGATCCACACAATGTATCCATCAACATCCATGATCTACCTGATCATACAAAGATACATGATCCACACAATGTATCCAACAGCATCCATGATCTACCTGATCATACAAAGATACATGATCCACACAATGTATCCAACAGCATCCAACATGATGCGTTCATACAAAATACATACACATGATCCAACCGATCATATCCAGCATCCAACATGATGCGTACATACATAAATGATCCAACTGATCATATCCAGCATCCAACATGATGCGTACATACATAAATGATCCAACTGATCGTATCCAAGCAGAAACCAGAACATCATCCTGATGCCCATTATCCAGCGCTTACATCCACAGCCATGTGAAGGATCCTCCTTCCAACATGCTTGGAATGGCTTCAGCAAATGTGTCCATCAATTCTTCCTCGAAGTGTCCTCGATCTGAAGAACGCCAAGCCTCTCTCTGAAGTACTCGAACTTCACCCTGGCTAGTGGCTTCGTCAGCACGTCTGCAATCTGCTCGTCTGTCGCAACATATTGGAGCTTCACAGCTCCTCTCTGCACCATATCCCTGATATAGTGATATTTGATCTCTATGTGTTTCGACTTGTCATGAAACACTGGATTCTCGGACAGCTTCACACAACTCTGGTTATCACAGAAGATACCAGTAGCATCCAGCGGGAGATCAAATAACTCAGACAGTAGCTTCCGTAGCCATACTGCCTCGCAACTAGCTGAACAGGCTGCAGCATACTCAGCCTCTGATGTACTCAGTGCTACGCAGGACTGCTTCCTGCTAAACCAAGAGATCACACCTGATCCCATATTGAAGCAACACCCAGATGTGCTCTTCCTATCTGCAGCACTGCCAGCCCAATCTGAATCAACATAACCCTGCAGGTTAAACTTTTGATTCGCTTCATACTTGAGCCCATAATCCACTGTACCCTTCAGGTACCTCAGAACATGCTTTACAGCAACTAGGTGAACACTCCTCGGATCCGTCAGGAACTGGCTCAATGTGTTCACAGCAAAGCAAATGTCTGGTCTCGTGTTTGTCAGGTACATCAATGACCCAATCATCTGATGATACATGGAGACATCAAACGGCTCAGATGAAGCATCACATAGAAGCTTCAGATTCGATGCCATAGGTGTGGCCATATGCTTGCAGTCCATCATCCCGAACCTCTTCAGGATCTCTACTACATACTTCCCTTGTCCAAGGAAGATTCCATATGCACTCTGCCACACCTCCATGCCAAAAACAAATAGTGCATCATCCCCAAGTTCTTCATCTCGAACTTGGAAGAAAGCTTTCGCTGCGTGTCGGCAATCAATCTATCTTTACCTGTAACAAACAGGTTATCTGCATACAAAAGTAGTATCACTGGATTGCCTTCTTCAACCTTGTAGAAAAGGTTGGAATCTGCTTTACTCCTGGTAACGCCCAAACTGGATAGAAAGCTGTCTATCCTACCATACCAAGTTCTGCACACATATATGACTACACCATGCTGTCGTAAGATCCATCTGGTGCATATTCTATTTCATCACTTTTATATTTCTCAATGCTGCCATCTGCAACATGCTTGATCTGATAGTTCCATTTGGAAGTCATAACAAACTTCCCTTCACATCTTGGGACTACATCCCAAACATCATTCTTCATGATCGACGGATCATGGCATTACATTTCTTCATCCCAGATCCTGGGAACTTCAATATCTTCAATAAATAAATTTGTTGCTGAACAAATGTTGTAGTTCTTCTGTAGGTGAAGATATACGGTCTTTCCTACAAAACAGGTTAAATTGCATGATTAGAAACATCTCATAATTTTCAGAACAAATTCTTACACATAAAGAAATATGTCATACAGTCATGCAATTATCTTAGCCAATGCTTCAATACAACATTTATCCATATCCCGTAACTTTCTAGATGCCTTCCAATCTCTACCAGAACATTGTTAAGAGTGTGCACAACTCCCAACATGTCAGCAAAGAGGTTTCATTCTAGATAAGTAGCAATGGAATGTTGTACAGTGCCATAGGCCACTTACCCATGCATATTAGGATTATACTGTTCATCAATGCAATTATTCTAATATGCATAATACACAACCTAATTCTAGGAACATCAGTATATACATTATTGAACAATTTTATTTAAACAAACAAATATGCAAGAAAAGATGATTAAAATACTTATCTTTCTTTGTTCGTTGGGTGAACTCCCTCTGAGTCTTTGCTTCCTTGCAGGATCTGCTGGAGTTCTAATCTGAGGTAGCTTCTTCTACACCTTTCTGTTGTGAAATGTAGAGAGATGATCAACTCCCTCTGAATATCTGCATCCTTGTAGAAACTACTGAAGTGTGCTCCTTTGCTTTCTTGCAGGAACAACTAGAGTGTGCTCCCTCTTGATCTTTGCTTCCTGGATTACCTGTTCTTGAACTCATATTCATCCTTGGTCCCTATGCATGCTTATTTGTATCATGATTGAGTTATCCTTGTGATCTCATATAAAATCATACATTCATTAGTATACTATTAAAACACAATAATCTCAAGCATGTATAATCATGATCATTTCAAACAGAAAATAATAAGCATTAGCATTCAAGGTAGGATTCTTATGGTTAGTCAAATCATAAGAAACATAACATGTCTAAACCTGTAATTACTCAAACCTATGACTCTTCGGGTTAGTTGAATCATCAATCAAGATAAGAGATATAATATGCATAAAACTTGTGATTATTCAAAGCTATACCTTCATGATTCTTCTGGTTAGTCATATCATCAATTAAGGTAAGAAACATAATATGCATACCACCATGATTATTCAAACCTATGACTCTTCGTGAATAATCATTATCAACAACACAATAGTATAAGATCCTAACCCAAGGTAGGATTCTAGCTTGATATAGGAAAAACATACCTGGATTAGCATGCTAGCTATTTATGTCTAACATACTCACATGATGTCTTCTTGTTCTTCTTCAATGACTTGTGCTAGTAACCTGTATATCTCATAGGTTAACTATTACAAAGCCAATTTATACATACCTCGTAAATGGATCTTCTATGAGATCCATGACAATGGATGAATCTTTGTTCTCATGTTATCATGATCATATGTTCTTGGACGAGAACATGATTTGTCTTTCTTGGTGTACCTTTCATGTTAGTAGACAACATAAACCTCATACAACACCATAATGCATTAGTACAATCATAAGTGTCAACACCCTAACCAATGAATATCTTCTATCATGCATTCATAATTTTGTTAAGGTGATACGACAAATCTAAAATCAAAATTGTACTAACCGTAATAACATGAAGACAAACATACCATAAACTTAATCATGGACAAATATCGAAACATACCTCGATGAGTCATACCTGTCGAGATCGCTTGTAATCTTCTTATGTAAGGCCTTATCCTCATCTCCTTCTGAGACAGGAACTTCTTCACTTATGCAGGTGATCAATCCATCTTCTTCTAGGATTAACCCAATCCACTTGATTTGCAAGAACTGGACCTTGAGCTGGATATGGGTTTGTCAGAGAAACCCCAAAAATTCAAACTTTGAATTTCAAACTTTCGAAAGGATAGAAATATGCGCCTTGATGAGCTGATCAAATTGGTATATTCAGAATTTGAAAACTGCAAAGTTTCACTCCTCAATTTTTCCTTTGAAACTTCCGGATTCACTGGACGTGACCCTGAACTGGGGTTTGATGAAGCCCACTCTTTTGCCCCATCAAAATGTTTGATCCAAATCTCTAAGCTTCTATTTTTCTGAGGAGCTTCCAGCCGTGGTCACAGATTTCAAAAATTCCCATTTTTACAGAAGCCCTAATTTTCCACTTTTCTGATCAAAGTCCCGAACTAGGGTCTAATCAAGCCCGGCCTTCTGCCCAACCAAAAATTCTGATCTTGGTCTCTAAATTTCTATTTTGATGAGTAGCATCCATCCGTGGTCTCCGATTACAAAAATTCCAACTTTCTCCAAAGCCCTAAATTCCGGAAGCCATGAATGAAGGTACCAAAAAATAATTCTGTTTTGACAGAAATATGTACCTGATTGTTTCTGGTGTAACTCCAAAATTTTTGATCCACAGGGTCTGAAAAAGTTTCCTGAGATAGCCTGACCTGTTATCTTTCCATCCTGACAGGTCTGACCTCAATTGGATTCTCTGAGAGAGAGTTATGCCAAATGTCGAAACGTGACCTATTTTGGGATAAAACAGGAGAGCGAACTTGTACGTCGTGCCACGTGTTACTGTTTTAACTTCGGCCTCTGAAAACGTTTTCTGAGATATCTCTGCCTGTTACCTTTCCATCCTGACAGGTCTGACCTCAATTGGACTCTCTGAGAGAGATTTATGCCAAATGTCGCAACGTGACCTGTTTATGGGATAATACAGGAGAGCGAACTTGTACGGCGTGCCACGTGTCACTGGTTCAACTTCGGCCTCTGAAAACGTTTTCTGAGATAGTGCAGACTGTGTACTACCTGTCACGTTTTACGAAATTTCATTTGGAGCTTCCTAGCCCAAGATATGACCTTTTTCCCAAGGTCACCTGATTTTGACTCGGATCTGGAAGAGGCCGAAACCCTATATTGTACAGATCATAAATCACAAAGTACAACGAATTAGAGGTTTTCCTTTGGACACAAGATACCTGGAGATCTTAGCTTCGGACTGTAACAATTTCAGATCCGAAAACTTCGCCAAAACGGATTTATAGCGAAAGTGCTACGATGACTGGTTTTTGCTATATCAAGCCCTAGCATCGTAAGTGCAACAAGTGTCATACATGCCATATCATGCCTTCTTTCAGGCTAGCTCTGATACCATGTTAAATTTTCTGAATTTACTTCAATATGATCTAGGATCTTAACTGAGAGAACAACATGTACAGCATATCTACAGCATATCAATCATGGAGACAATAATGCAAGCACACAAGAGACACAAAGATTTACTTGGGGAAAACCATAAAGGTGAAAAACCCCAATAACTTCCTCAGAGATAGATAGAGCAATGATACAACCAACCAATAGAGATATCCATAACCTAGCAGCAATCCTCCTCCTCCATAAGTGCGCCTCTCCTCCTTGAGAGCATGTGTGAGAAGTGAGTGAGTAAATAGAGTGCCTCCCGCACTCTATTTATACTTGACTTGACTTGCCTTTTTACCTAACTCATGTAGGCTCGAACTTAACCACATAATATAATGCTGAGTGGGCCGACCCCCAATAGGGTGGTCTAATAACCCTTTGACCCACATGACTTATTCAGGGCCAACCCCAAATAAGGTGGTCTAATAACCCATCAAGTATAAGTTACGACACTTACAATATAAATGACGACACTTCCTTATAGAGGAATAATACCATCTCTATAGGAATACAATATACATATATGTGAAATACATTCCGAAGTTACATATACATCAACAAATTTCTAAATCTGGGATGATTCTAAGGATAAAACTGCAGTGTTTGAGGTCATCTTAGCTGATTCTAGGCATGTTTCAGCCCCCTAACAACACCTAATCTCCATTTTTGGCACATAAACAGTAGTGAATGGAAGTTTTATCTAAATCTGGGAACATTTTGATCAGTCGAGGGTGATTTCCTGTGTATCAGCAACCCTAAAATAGTCTACTTGTGTGGTGGAGGGTTACAAATAGGTGTAAACTTGATCTTATAAGGTGACATCCTAGTGTTTTGTAACCTAGTTGAGACAACATTCGCCTTTGGTCTATGATTTGAGGAATGCTATACCTTTGAAGCCTTGTTTCACCTACAAACAATGGAAGGATAAGAGTATTTCAAGTTTGAGGGTTTGGAGGACATCACTCATCCCTTTGAAGAATCATGATCAATTGAGGAAAGGTTTCATGCCATTAATATGAGCTTCTCTTTGGTTGAATATTAACCTATCATACTGTGAATACCATGTTTGCGGAATTATTTAGGAAGTTGGGTGTTCTCATTAAGAAAAAAATTATTGTTATTATATTTACATTTTTAGCACTATTGTTAGTGGTGCTATTACCCATTTCTTCAAAGGATCAGTAAGCTTGCAATCAGGGTGTAATCCCTTGAATCTTCTCTACCTCAACTAGGTGCTTGCCCCTTGAAAGGCATACCAATGATTAAGAAGAAAAACAAGGAATGCATATTGTTTGGGTAACTAAAATTAGGCACTAGGTAGGGCTAAAGAACAAGGTCGAATGAACAAAAACCTCATTTAAAAACAGCTGGAAAGGAGAATCCATAGATTCAAACACTAGAAGAGTTGGTTAGCCACTATCTTCTGATGATGAAACTATGGATCTCAATCACTGTTCTTGTTAGGAAGATTGTAGGGAGATTATTTTGTTGCATACAAAGGAGAATGAGTTGAGGTTGAGATGGTTTTTAATTTGTCCAAGATACTCTACCCTTCCCCCCCCACCCTCAGTCATCAAGATCAGGAGACCTTGACATCATCTCCATTTCCATCTCTCTCTTGCTCAACACCAAGATTTCCTTTAGTCTTGGAATATCCCATTGTACCACTACATATATAACATTGGTATATATATTTTGGTTGTACTTAGTTATTCTCTTATCTAGACACGTATTTATGCTGCACTCTTTTCACTTTATTTCTCTTGCTTTCAACATTATCTAGAAGTTGCTTTAAGACTCGCACATTGTATTCACATTGGATGTATCTTTTAGTCCCATTGACCTACTTTTGTGGTCATTTGTTGGACATTAATAAAATTATATTGACTTATCAAAGAAACATTTGATTCATTAACCAATTCCCTTTGATGAGAAAGCAAACCGAAAAGAGCCCTAGGGATGGTTTACCTCCTAGGTGGGCAAGAGTCTTTAACTCGATTTGGATCTGCACTATCCTAATCTAATCTAATCTACAACAAGCTACTTGGTCCTTGAGGAAAAGGAAACAAATGACAAAAAACAAGGGTGGATGCTAAGAACCCATTTTAAATAATCATGAAGTTGTTTCTCCCCTTGCGAAAACAAACTAGGAAATGTTATCTCCAAATTAAATGAAACAAGAGAAACAAGAAGGTAGACACATACCTAATGAAAAATCAATTAAAAGTGTAGTTATGTATAACCCATATACCCATAGTCAAGAAGGTTACCTCCTCAGAGTCTGAGAAAAAACCTCCTACCATTTTGTTTTTTTTACAAACCTAAGTGGTACAAATGCCTTCTTCCATCCCCAAAAAATAAAGGTAAACTTGCAGTAGGAGTGGAAACTAAACATCGATTTTTGATAACCTAACATGCTATATTTTATCAAAAATCAAGTTAGAGGGTCTAATTTCAACTTAAGGATGTGGATGAATCACAAGGTCTGACATAGAGTAGTAGATTCAAAACCTTAGTCCAAATTTCAAAAAACTAGCTCATGTGATCTTGATGAAGCATGATGACTAGCTGCAAAAACCTATTCAGTAATATTAAAATCCCTTATGGCGAAAATGTCCTTTGGGACACCAGGAGTTCAGAGAAAATGAGGATAAAAATTAATGAATATTTGGTGAAGCTCATCTTCCTCAAACACTCTAGGAATATGAAAATAATTCCAAGTTTTATGCTAAAATCAAACACATCATGGATAACAAAATAATTCCAATGTTTGCTAAAATCAAGCACCTGCTTAGGATATGGAATGAAATTTATTTAAAAAAACTGAGTACAATCAAATATGTGCAGAGTTTGGTCACTTTAGAAAAAGAATCTAAACAAATATTTAACCTACATCTATGGCTGTCAAAGGATTTGTGTTGATTTATAGGATGATATTGATTGGCTTCAGGCCAACTGGGCTATGCTAGCACTTGATAATTTAAGTAAGAAACAGGTTGACAAATTTAGCAAACTTGCAAAGGTAAATAATACAAGTAGGAAAAAACCAATAGAATGAAGAGAACCATTGTTAACCTATCGAATGCAAAGTTGGACTGTGCCTCCATTAGTCTCCTAAACAAAGGATTGAATTTCACTATCGTGCTCCAATATCTCATACAAAGATATTATTAGTCACCTGAAATCAGTAGTGTACAAGCTACTGGATGATGTTGCTAGTGAAATAATACAAGAGACTTCCAAATGTTATCATGTTAGATTGACTGTTGGTCTGAGCTATTATTCCTCTTCAGCCTACGTGAGCAGCAACAAAGTTGCAGAAACAGAGATTGCAGAGTTGAAAGAGGGTGCGTGTATGAAGGAAGGCACATTCATAAAGGAGGGCACATCACCTTGCACATGTGGCACATGAATTGCAGGAGTTACACTTTCTATGTAGAATGCATCACTGTGGGGGTTACACTATGCTATGGATGCACATCTATTCTAGGGAGAGATTACTTGTTTGAGTTACATTCATCCTAGGGTGCAAGTAATAATTATTGATTTTGTTATGGAGTCTACTATTAGGTACATTTATGATGGGAGTTACATACTAGAGGTTAAGTGCACTAGTGTAGGAGTTATTGAGGCGTATAATGTGATTCCCCTCATGCATGAGCACAAGTGGGGTGCACTATTTGAGGCCATTCATAACCTGTATTTTTGTAACTCATTTTTCCCTAGGTCTATAAAAGTAAAGAAGGGTACATTAGCTTAGTAGTCCAGGAGAGGTAGAGTTAGTGTGTGTTTGAGATTTGTTGTGATAGAAAATATTGGCATCCTGTGTGTTAGATGCTGTTGTACTTTCTAAGTATTAGAACATTGATGTGATCATTGTTTGTCCATGTTGTCCGGAATACTTCAGATTGTTGTGTGATGTAGTTAAGCCCTATCTAGCCATTGTATCTTGTTGTCCTAATATCCCAATTGCATATTTATGTAGATTAATCACTCTCTATCTATTGTTTTGAGTTTCTTATAGAATGTTGTATTTGCACTCCTGAATTTAAGTTTTTGTATATACAGATCTGAAGGTTTGATAGGAGAAATATGTGTTTTAAGCTTTATCACCTGTAGGTTTTATTATTGGAGTGCAGACCTTATCTATGAAATAAAACATTTACATGCTATCTAGGAAATGAAAAATGAAAAATCCAGAGAGAGGACTCTGATCAGAATTGGATTGGAAATGGAAAATGACTTAGTTTATGAGCCAGTTAACTAAAAAATACATAAAATATGAAAATTTAATGTATATATATTCATGTACATTAATATAAATCCAAATCATTAGAGATTAAATATGAAAATCCTGCTCATGTAGATACTTTGTAAGGGAGAATATAACAAAATGTCACTGAGTGAAATACATATCTGAAACAAAATACATAAACAACGAGGCTCTAAAGGACCTCTAGAGTCCAAAAAAAACATGCTACAAGCTACTACAAATCAAGAACTCCTTGTTGTTTTTGAAGTTATTGAAGTTATTGTATCAACATGGTTCCAATGAAGTTATTGATATATTTATAGCTGCCAATACAGTGAGAAAGTTGAGATGGATTACACCCATTACAATATGCGCAAGAAAGTAGGAGGGCCAAAGATTTATTTTTCAGTGTGTCATACCCCTTAAAATTTTCCTACTTATGTTGCACTAGTGTCTTCCATTGTATGACAAAGTCATAGAACTATCAGAACCTTCCAACCGAAGAAGAAGTACGCAAGATACCATCATACCATGATGAAGGAGAATGATTTCTAGGAGACAGTTTCAAAACCTATTGTGGAGTCAATGATTGATTCCATGCATGCGGCAGATAATAGTATTGAAAATACCAAATACAAATTTGATGCAGAGGGTTTCCTCAAAAAGATAGAGTCCACCTTGATCAAACGATTCTATACCTACCAATACATTGAGAAAGTTGAGATGGATTACACACATTACAAGATGCGCAAGAGCAAGTAGGAGGGCCAAATATTTTTTTTCTAGTGTGTCATCCCCCTTAAAATTTTCCTACCTATGTTGCACTAGTGTCTTCCATTGGTATGACAGAGTCACAAAGCTGTCAGAACCTTCAAACTGAACAAAAAGTAGGCGAGATACCATGATGAAGGAGAATGATGGCCAAGAGATAGTTTCAAAACCTACTATGGAGTAAATGATTGATTCCATGCATGTGGAAGATAATAGTATTGAAAATAACAAATCCATATTTGATGCAAAGGGTTCCCTCAAAACGATAGAGTCCACATTGATCAAAAGATTCTGCAAGTTTGAAATTTTGAGAGGATCTTCGTTTGTTGGAGAGCATGCTCCTCGCGGAGAGGGAGTGTTAGATTACTTGTTTCTCTAAGTTGTTCTTCCTCTTCAACCTGGGAAAGTAGTGTCAGAGGTCATCCTTTAGTAATTAGTGTTGCACCAGTAGAGACTACAGTGTTGAGATCTGGTGCACCTGTGAAGGAGAACACAATCATAAAGGATGGTGCATCACCGTGCGAGTTGCACCTTCCACATGCGCTGCATCATTGCAAGAGTTACACTTGCAATGTAGGGAATATCACTATGGGGGATGCACTATTGAATCCTTGAACATTAGGATTATTTTTGCATTGCTACTCTGTACAATTGTAGTTACTTTAGTGAAATGATGTCATGGTTGTTTGACTTCCTTATGTGGGGTTGTTTGTCTTATTCTATGCTCCTCAACCTAGGGGTCACAACATTCTATGGTGCTCTGCAATATTGAGGTTGCAGTCTTCTCAGGTGTTGTTGGATTGGGGAGAACATCCCACATGTTGATTAACGTTGACTCTTGATGCCCCGTTGCAGTGTAGGCATCATGCCCTAACAATAGGCCAAAGTTAAAATGGCCATAACATTCTCATAGAATGGCCATTTGAACTCAAAAAGGGTTTTACCACATAAATAATCCCTAATGACACATGAAAACAAGAGTACTTATCTCCATGAAGAAGGTCTCCCAACTGTAGCACTACCCAAGAAACATGTAGGAGGTGTTCCTCATGAGACAAACACTAGAACATAAGCTCATGAAGAAACCCTAATTCAACCTTCTCCTCCTCTCCCGTGTGCAAATCCAAGAGGATATGACAACACAAGACAAATGATACAAATGAGGAAGCCTTGACCTTTATTTATACAAGACTCATGACTTATGGACTCACACCATGCTAGCTCCGAAGATTGGAGAGGAGACACTTTTATGGTTCATATGCTTGAAACCTTAGGAGACCAAATTAGGGCTTCTTGCAACATTGGGAACTTCCTTTATAGCATTGGGGGATTGATTGGTTGATTTGAAATTAGGAATACATTCTAAACATGAGAATAAGGTTGAATTAGGGTTTCCTCATGAGCTCATATTCTAGGATTTGGATCATGAGGAACACCTCCCACATGTTGATTAAGGTTGATACTTGCTGCCCCGTTACAATGTAGGCATCATTCCCTAACATTAGGACAAAGTTAAAATGGACATAACATTCTCATAGAATGGCCATTTGAACTCAACAAGGGTTTTACAACATAAATAATCCCTAATGACACATGACAACAAGAGTACTTGTCTCCATGAACAAGGTATCCCGAGTGTAGCGCTACCCAAGCAACATGTAGCATCTGTGTCAAAGAATCCCACATCCTTCTTCAACACTGCTTCTACCTGCAAGATACTGCTTTTATCCCTCATAGGGGAGAAATGGTGGGAATTTTCCCAAGGCTACTTAGGCTTGTTTTTCAATACTTAACCAATTTTTCCAATGGCGAGCATTTTTCTAGTAGGGTGAAAAACAGGCTAAAAGGTTGTTTTGGCAGGAAAATGTCTCCTTGACCAGAGACTTGTTTTGAAAAATGACTCAATTTTCAAGTGAATAAATCATCCACCTACAAACTTATGCTCTAATAAATTTTTTATCCCTCATAGGTGAGAAATGGTGGGCATTTTCCTAAGGCCATTTAGGCCATTTTTAGGTGCAAAACAAGATGAGTGGCTGTTTTGGTAGGCTAATATTTTCTTTACCATATATTTTTTTTTCAAAACGAAGCCAATGGTCAAGTGCATAAATCATCCACCTGTAAGCTGATGCTTTCATAAATTTTTAATCCCTCACAGGTGAGAAATGGTGGGCATTTTTGCAAGGCTACATGAGCCCATTTTTAAATACTTAGCCAATTTTGCTAATGGCAAGCATTTTTCTCGTAGGGTGCAAAACAGGGTGAATGGATTTTTTGGTAGGCAAATATCTCCTTGGCTAGAGACTTGTTTAAAAAGATGAGTCAATGCTCAAGTGACTAAATCATCCAACTACAAACTTATGCTCTCGGGAATTTTTTATCCCCACAAGTGAGAAATGGTGGGCATTTTCCTAAGGCCATTTAGGCCATCTCTTGGTGCCAAATTAGCTAAGTGGTTGTTTTGGCAGGTCAATATTTTCTTGACTATAGACGTTTTGTCAAAATTGAGCCAATTTTCAAGTTCATAAATCATCCACCTACAAGCTAATGCTTTCATAAAATTTGTATCCCTCACATGTGAGAAATGGTGGGCATTTTCCCAAGGCTACGTAGGCCCGTTTCTCAATACTTAACCAATTTTTCCAATGGCGAGCATTTTTTTGGTAGGGTGAAAAACAGGTTGAATGGTTGTTTTGGCGGGCAAACATCTCCTTGACCAAAGACTTGTTTTGAAAAATGAGTCAATTTTTGAGTGAATAAATCATCCACCTACAACCTTATGCTCTCATAAATGTTTTATCCCTCACAGGTCAGAAATGGTGGACATTTTCCGAAGGCCATTTAGACCATTTTTAGGTGCAAAACAAGTTGAGTGGTTGATTTGGTAGGCCAATATTTTCTTTACCATAGACTTTTTTTTCGAAATGGAGCCAATGGTCAAGTGCATAAATCATCCACCTGCAAGATGATGCTTTCAGAAATTTTGTATCCCTCACAGGTGAGAAATGGTGGGCATTTTTCCAAGGATACCTAAGCCCGTTTTTAAATACTTAGCCAATTTTTCCAATGGCAAGCATTTTTCTGGCAGGGTGCAAAACAAGGTGAATGGATGTTTTGGCAGGAAAATATCTCCTTGACTAGAGACTCATTTTAAAAGATGAGTCAATGCTCAAGTGAATAAATCAATCCACCTACAAACTTATGCTCTCAAAAATTTATTATCCCTCACAAGTGAGAAATGGTGGGCATTTGCCTAAGGCCATTTAGGCCATTTGTAGGTACAAAATAAGATGAGTGGCTATTTTGGTAGGCCAATATTTTCTTGACCATAGAATTTTTTTCAAAACTGAGCCAATGGTCAAGTGCATAAATCATCCACCTACAAGCTGATGCTTTCAGAATTTTATTATCCCTCATAGGTGAGAAATGGTGGCCATTTTACCAAGGCTACTAAGGCTCGTTTCTCAATACTTGACCAATTTTTCCAATAGTGAGCATTTTTTTGGCAGGGTGAAAAACAGGCTGAATGGTTGTTTTGGCAGGAAAAGATCTCCTTGACCAGAGACTTGTTTTGAAAAATGAGTCAATTTTTAAGTGAATAAATCATTCACCTACAAACTTATTCTTTCAGAATTGTTTTATCCCTTACAGGTGAGAAATGGTGGGCATTTTCCTAAGGCCATTTAGGCCATTTTTAGGTGCAAAACAAGCTAAGTGGCTATTTTGGCAGGCCAATATTTTCTTTACCATAGACGTCTTTTCAAAAGTGAGCCAATAGTCAAATGCATAAATCATCCACCTTCAAGATGATGCTTTCTAAAAAATTTTATCCCTCATAGGTGAGAAATGGTGGGCATTTTCCCAAGCCTACTTAAGCCTATTTCTCAATACTTAACCAATTTTTCCAATGGCGAGCATTTTTCTGGCAGGGTGCAAAACAGGTTGAATGGTTGTTTGGCAAGAAAATATCTCCTTGATTAGAGACTTGTTTTCAAAAATGAGTCAATGGTCAAGTGAATAAATCATCAATGTGCTCGATAAACCTGCAAAGAAGGATACGCCCGACACCAACACCGTCACCGTCATCCCTGTTGCTTTCGGTTAGATTCGTCGAATTTGTAGTCGCAAAGGAGTTGCCATAGGTTTTGGAGATGTGAACAGAGTATGTGCAGGGCAGGGTATGGGCAAGGTCTTGCAGGAAAGGAGAATTCGAATAGAATGGGGATGTAGGCTGAGTTTTCCAACCCCGCCAGATCTGAGGTTCAAATTGATTCAAATTTGTGACAATTGGAGTTCCTGGACAAAAAGGTCTTCAAGAGGAAAAGTCACAAGTTAGTGTTCATTTGAAATTATAAAGATTTATTAGTTTGTTCAATACTTATGTTCATAACTTATAAGAATGTAATGAACTAAATAAAGAGGAAATGAAGCTTTGTATTGGGAAGCTGGCAAGATATCGGTTCCATACCAAATGATGGGAAAATCTGCATATGACATACAGAAAATGCAGGCATAGAGAATATATATATCTTTCCAAAAGAATGTTGATATGTAGATATCTAGGACAATGTTTAAGAGAGACACATAGACAAAAATGATATCTAGGGAAAACATGAAAACCAAAATCACCTATCAAGAATGTTCCCACCAATACCATGAAACATAAGAATACACACCAAGAATGGCACAATTCAACTGTGAACAGTGTTAAGAAATGAATAGATCCAACATTAGAAACCTTTATGAATTCACAACTTTCCCCTATGAAGTTTTGAATTTCTAAGGCATCTACAACTTTGCCTTGTGTGTTCCAAAACTATGTTGTTTTAGCAATCTTTATGATTCCACAACTCTCCATTTGGGATTTGTATGGGTTTTCGACCTTGGTTTGCATCTTACTAACATTGCAACCTTTCTACAGATTAGAAAATTTTCTCTTGTAGGGCCTTCACGAGTCTACAACCCTACCTTTTAGTGCTTGTAACGTCTTAGATTGTGCCCTTCTCTGCATCATAACATATTTTTGGAATTCTTTTCATGGGTGTGCAACCCAACCTTGTGTTTGAACATTCTTGTCATTGCAACATTTATTTACTCAAAACCTTTTCAGGTGGTCTCTCTTATCTTATCTTAGGGCCACAACCTAATACCTTTGGTGCTGTAAATATCTACACTTCAAGATTTTATTGCAAAGTTCCTGTAGGGTCTTCATGCAACATATCTACAACTTTTACTCCTACTCCTCTTGGTTTGCAACCCGTCCTTGTGGGTTTCATCCTTTTATCATTTCTTTGTGTCCTTTTATGTGGTGCACAAATTTTTCTTGTGCAACCTTTCACTGCTCACATCTTTGTCCACTTTTCATCTTTATCTGCATCGCAATTTTGTACAACTCTTGATTTCAATTCCACATGCCTCAATGACTTCTGGATCCAATACAGGTCAAACCTTCCCTCTTTCAAGTTGATGATCCTAGTCAACTTTCTATTGAAGCAAACTTGCTTTGTACAAGTTATTGAGTATAAAACATACACGACTTGGAAAATGCCACGAATCTGTCATAGCATGTGCTCATCTACAAAATTATTAGTTTCTACTGACTCCCAACATTTGTTGGAGCTAACCAACAGTCCCCTGAAGACATCACCTCTGAGCTTCATCTTGAGAGATTTAGCCAATGATTGGTGCCACTTTTGCTCAAGCATACTTGCCACCCTTGATTCAGATCTGCTAGTCACTTCCATAAGTTGGATAACACTCCAATTTAGCCAACCTTTGAGTGAAATCCTATGCATGTACACCTACCACCCTTGCATCAGCCCCAGTGGTCACTTCCACAAGTGAATCAACCACATACCAGATGCATATGAGATTGTGAAAGAATTTCAATAACTTTGGACATGCCCAGTGTTAACACCTAAAATCATCTAATTCCAAATTATGAACTAGGGAAGGTACCAATGTCACCTCATACAATCCCTCTGCACTTCAGGATAGTGCTTGCTAGCTCTAGGGGGGAATCCCTAGGTGATTTGAAATGAAAATCTATCTCTAATCCACAAAAGACCCTATAAGTCTACAAATTACCTTGTTGTAATTTATAAATCAAACCTGATTGTTGCTAAGAAATTGATGGGATAGGAAAATAAAAAACAAATCACCACTTAGTTTTATCAATCTTCCTTGATTTTGGTGCCAATATGTTGT
The DNA here is from genome assembly GCA_027924585.1 of Larix kaempferi. Taxonomy (NCBI): domain Eukaryota; kingdom Viridiplantae; phylum Streptophyta; class Pinopsida; order Pinales; family Pinaceae; genus Larix; species Larix kaempferi. Next base: position 2,453,293 of record BSBM01000626.1, read on the forward strand.
AAAACACCTCAAATATTTGCTAAAAAGTGCATATCTTCATGTAAAGAACCAAAAATAACGAAGTAAAACCCAGAAAATCTAATTTGTGACCATAGTGCCTTCATTTCCATGGGTGATGGAATATAAAATTGATTGAGCGAGGTGATTCCAAATGTTAATTAATTCAGAAAATTCAAGTAAAAGTAATTAAACACATCAACAAATGAGATTTAACTTCCAAAACATATTATTCCAAGAAGTTTGAAGTACAAAAGTTTGGAGATGTTTGCTTCAACTTCAAAGCATTCTAGGGGATGTCCAAAAGTTACTACATTACTTGTCAGGCCTGATGCTGCTACTTTGTATTTGGAAGTTGTGCATATTATAGAGACATCACTAGAGAAATATCTACTATTTCATGACAAGTGGATTCTTGATGGGAACGATGTACGTAAGGGACAAAATTCTCTTAGGCAGTTACTTGATGGCTTGGCTCATTGAGGAGGTTTCTCTGTTAAAATGTAATGTACCCAATCCCAAAATTCTAAAGCAAGTGGGAATCTACTGTTGGGTTGGGTGTAATTTGGTGGTGAATTTCTTCAAATAGTTGTCTTACCTCCAACATCTCCTCAAAACTTAGTATCTACTGCTTGGAATGATGATTTGAGGGTGTAATGAAGATTGTTTGGCTCATGCAATTTGTCAAACATTTAGATCACATATGCTAGGAAATCTTTCCATTAACAAGGAAAACTATGTGCATAAACAAATGAAGGTGCAACATGAACACAAACATATTAATCAAGCATGTTTCCATAAGGGATTAATACATATTCAACCGACTTTGAACAGGTTGGAGGGGCTGCATCCATACTTCGTCATTTTTCTTAGCTAGTTATGATGACATAAGTGGACCATGAGCCCTAAGCTTGTTATTCACACAAGGGATTCTCATTAACTTCTCAAGTACTCTCGGGTTGCTTGATAACAATGAATTAATCATTTACCTTTCATCATGGTTAGATAATTAGGGTGAGAAAGGAGATGAGGGTTGAGTTTCCCTCCCACAAAAGATTAAAGTATTTCTTTATGATTTTGTTCAACACACCAAATCCAATCATGGTATTCATAAGAAGTTGGTTTTAAAACACAATCAATATACTTCATACTTGGGTTAAAATATATTACATGGTAGGGGGCCAAGTCCTTCAATTCCCTTACTTTTGAAATAGCCCATGAAAAACAATAGAGACTTGAAAATTAATTTCCATACATGTAACAATTACATGTGGGCTTTGACGCAACAACACTTAAAATTCTTAAAGGGTACTAGCTCAAAACAAGAGCACCTGCCTTACAACAGGAGGTTGGTGGTTTGATTTCTCCGTGCCCTACCATAAATTAATATATGATATTGCAATGCATTTCTAAGAAGGGGGTTCATAACCGAGGGGGTTCATAACCACCTTTATAAGGTTTTACGAGGGGGTTTCATAACTGCCTCTATAGGTGGCTATGAGGGGGATTCTAAATTGACCTTATAGGTGGCTACGAGGGGGGTTCTAAACTACCCCGATGGCCTACTACGATGGGGGTTCTAAATTTCCCCTATCGGTGGTTACAAGGGAGGTTTTAAAGCACCTCAATACATCTCTATGAGGGGGGTCTTGATCTTCCCTCTTAGACTGCTACAAGGGGGGTTTAAAACCCCCCCCCTTATAGGTATCTACAAGGGGGGTTTCAAACTGCCATGGTAGGCCTCTATGAGGTGGGTTTCAAACTGCCTCTATAGACCTCTATGAGGGGGGTTCCAAACCACCCCTATAGGCCTCTATGAGGGGGGTTCCTAACTACCCCTGTAGATGTCCATGAGGGGGGATTAAAACCGCCCTCGTAGGTCTCTATGAGGTGGGTTTAAAACCTCGCGCATAGGTATCTATGAGGGGGGTTTAAAACCACCCTCATAGGTCTATATGAAGGGGTCTACGAGGGGGGTTCAAAACCACCTCTGTAGAGCTCTACAAGGGGGGTCACAAACTTCCACCAAAAGTCACTTTTGGGGGCAGTTTAAATCTCATCAAAAACCACCCTTAAAGGGAAAGTTTTTAACATCGGTGCCTTTAGGGGCAGTTTTTCTGAAATCGCCCCCAATGAAACCCCCCCCCAGGTAGGTCACTTTTAGGGGCGAAAAAAACCCCCCCTAAAGGCTAAAAATGTACTAGTGTTGATTTCGAGCTTCTAGATGTTATCCAAAGTATAAAATATTTGGGGTTTATTTTGAAATATAATGACTGCAACTTTAAGGATTAGGCCTTGGTTATCCATAAAGTTGAGAGTAAGTTGCATCTCTAGTGCAATAAGTGGTTATCAAAAGCTATTAGATTGGTATTACTGAAATCTATTATGGAAGGCTTGCCTGTTTTTTGGGTTTCTATAACACATGTACTGACTAGTGTGCATTATTGTATTAAGAATATTTGCTTTATTTTTTCATGGAGAAGGAATTCTAATGAAAATCCTTTCCACTGGGTTACTTGGAACATGCTTACCTTACCAAAACATAGTGGGGGATGGGGGATTAAACATCACATGTGATTCTCAAAAGAACTTTTAACAAAAGGCATATGGAGAGTGTTAAAAAGTGATAGTATGTGGTTTACGGTTGTATAGAAAAAGTATATGTACCCCATGAATATTTTGGAGTGGTGCCACTCTAGTGTGAAATCAATGATGAATGTATCCATCATGTGGAAAGCTATTCTATTAGCCTTTGATCATATTGGAGATCGGTTATATTGGGAGTTTGGAAATGGAAGATGCATTCGACTGGGTCTCGACCCATGGATCAGATGCAAAGGATTGCATATATTTCCAGAGCAGATGATTAACTCTCTAGTGGAAAAAGGATTTTTTTTTGTACCAGATTCATGATTAGACGCATTCCACACCTATCCTTAAAGAATGGATACCCACAGATGTTTTGGGTTTTGAGGATGATGAAAAGGTCCATTGGGAATTGGATATATCAAAGCTTTAAAAGATAGCCATATCAGATTGGTTGATAAGGAGGGATCGGTACTATGAACTAAAACTGCTACTAGGGGTTCTTATTTGCTAAATTTTGGATATCAGGCCCTGCGGGATGAAGAAGATAAACTCCCACCAAAGTGGTGGAATAAGAAAATATGGGAATTCAATTGTCCTCTCAAGACCAAGTTGTTCTCGTGGCTTACCTTGGCTATAAAATTCCATGTATGGAAAAATTTATTGAGGAAATTTGGTGTTGGGCCTAGCAGATGTTCTTTGTGTAACCTGGATGGAAAATACATCTATCATATGTTTATATGTTTCCCATATATGATAGATATGTGGAAGTATGTGTCATAGGTTACATGAATCCATTTCATTTGGGAAGGGGTTTCCATTAAGGAGGTTTTACAATCGTGGTTAAATTGCTTTGCTTACTAGGATTACAAAGCCCTCCCTATTTTGATGATATGGGGGCATGGATTTCCTGGAACAAAAAGATTTTCCAGGATATTTATATCCCTCCACATATTTACATAGCCAAGAGCCTTGAAAATTTGGAATAGTTTCCACATACTAAGGAATATAAAGAAATGAAAAGGATTGAGATGGATTTGATTGATAAGTCTAAGGATTGGTGCATCTTTGATGGTGCAGCTCAAGGAAAATTAGGAAATGGGGGCGTGGGGGATTTATTGTACCTCACGGACTACCATTAGCTTAAATTCTGTGCTGGCATTGGAATTGCTACTAATAATAGAGAATAATTGAAGGCTATTCACATGATATTGAAGATGGAAGCTTCAAAAGGGATTAATAAATTGTAGAATTATAGGGACTCACTTCTTGTGATTGAGTGGCTCCAAGTGAAAAATTCCCCCAAGAACATATTTTTGAGGCCACTATTCGAGGACATTTGCAGGGTGCTGACCTCCTTTGAAGATGTATCCTTCCATCATATCTACAGGGAATGGAATGAACTAACTAATTAACTCTCCAAAATGGGCCACTTGCTCATGGAAGGTATACAAAATACTTGGGATGTAATGTCCCCTCCTATCATACCAGCATGATAGAGAGGACGTGACACAAAATCCGGGCATCTAGCCCCATATCCATTAATTAAAAACTTATTGATAAAAAGACATATACATGTGCATGTTATAGAAACACAGCGAAATTTACAAGTTATGTTTAATATTTATCATACATTCAAGATTTCTATGACAGGCATTAAATAAAGACATTTCAGAATTTATAAAAGAGAATACTTATCTTAACAAAGTAGTCCCAAGCAACTAGCTATGCATCTGCAACATTCCACCCAACCATAGGCCATTTGTGCTTATCAACCTCTTGAAACAACTGCCACCACCGAGCTGGGCATGATCTCTACAAGGAACCAGGCAACAACAGACTCACACATAGCCAAGCATACACCAAGATGAGCCAAGCCAATCTACAATTGGGTTTATCAGGTTGCTAGGAAATGGAAAGGAAGAATTGCTAAGATAGTGAGCTCAACCACAGAGCTATGGGTACCCCTCCCAGATCTATTTAGCTTGGCACTCACAATGCCTACACACCCAACACAAGGAAGTATTCTCTTCATTGCCACACAGTCCCTCAAGTAATACCTTCCTTTCTAGTGCTCTCAGGGTGTGCATAGAAAAGTATCCAAAGCCCTCTTGATCTTCTTGAGAGGTTACTCCCTTCACTAGGTTTATCAAGCCAATTTTGTCCACTACCACTCCAAGTTTCTTGCTCACAGATTCAAACCAAAACAAGGATGCACATAACAGCTAAACCACAATTATTGGGCATGAAAAAACGTTTTTTCAGTGGGATGTCCAAAGAGAGGGTTTCTACCAATTTAGAAAAATGGGGGAAAGCCCAAAAACGAAATGGCAATTGGGGAACAACTTTAGAGAGCATAAATCATTTTCAAAAAAACGTCCATGGCAATTCTAGGGCAAAACGACCTCCATACAGTCCCAATTTGCAGCCCCTTCTTCCCAGCTACTGTCCAAAACCAAAAACGAGTTTTTGGGCAAGGAAAACCCTGCGTTTTTGATGAAAAATGTGAGTGTAACTTCCAGCCATCTCAATCTGCGTGAGAGAGGAAAAACTATGGGGTTAGAATGGCTTTTGGGCACCATTTCGTGGGTGTTTTCTTTCCCAAGAAGCAAAAACACGAATTCCCAAGTTGATGGCTTGCCCATACACGAAATTGGCTGCCATACCTCTCCATTCCCAAGGCATTAACTACCTCAACCAATTTCTGGAAGAATTAAATGATTGGGTCCATAACCCAAAATGGGTAGTTGGTGGTTTATGAGTTTTCTCATTGACACATGGATTAGCACCATTGGCTCAAGGGTTTGAATAATTTCCCTCCCTATTCCTTGTAGAATCATGCCCCATCTCTTTGTTGCATTGCATAGCTAGTTGTGGGTATTTCCATTAAAATTCATATTTACATGATGTCTTATTTACATTGTGCCTATCTAGCACAAGAACCATAGGCATCTATTTCTTTAATTGCCGATACATAAAACGCTAAATCAGTAGTGGGGCCTTGGCCTTGAGCTCCTCACCATGATCAAATTACAATATTTACATCATTTACGATTTAATACAAAGGGGGTCAAAATGGGGACATTACATGGGAGCTTAAGAAAGCCATTATCAAGGAATTGGATCCATGTCGTATTTTTTGTTAATTATCATCCCATGGGGTTTGGCTGAATCTATGAGGATGTTGTTCAAAACTATCAATTTTTAACATCCTTTCTTCATTTTTGATGGTGTGTGATTGGAGATCTATTTCGAGATCCATAGTTATTGACAAGTTACACTTGCCTATTGATAAATTAAACTTGAAAAATTTCCTTTTCTATCATATTATATTTATCTACAGCGTTTGGATGGATGTTATCTTTGAATTGTAATTCAAATGAAAACAAAAATCCATCCACTTTTTGATGGACGATGCCTCTATGTATGGGATTTATACCAATTAAACAATATGATTCCAAGTTTTAATAAAATTTTTGAGTTGTAATCTTTTTTCTATGGAAAAAAACGATGAATACTAGTGTATCTTTTGGGTGTCATAAACAATATTAAAAACTATGTTGTAGTGGTAGTTGGTCATGAGGGGATTTCCATTGGCTTGTTATTATATCCATTAGTTGGAAAAAAAATTATGGAACCCTAATTAGGTGGATTCGATATTGTTGCAAGGATAAAGTATTTTTAATACCATGTATGCCCTCTTCATCTGAAATTAAAAGGTAGGTTATGTTATTTGGCACTATTGTATATTAGTTAATTATAATCTATATTCCCTTTTATAAAAAAGTTAGGATGGTTGTAGTATGTGGCATTAGTTGATGTTATAGATTTTTTTTGTATACAAGACAATTATATTACTATAGAAACATTCGGTACATGGATATCAAAACTAATGGCCCTTCCTACTAACAGTCTGCATGGATGCCAGATAGACCTTTCCACAATTGTGTAAACCCCAATCCCTATCCCAACATACAAAATATCATCTTCCCCGGACTGTTACAAAAATTTCCTTCCCATGCCCATTACATAACGATGTCTCCAAAAAACCCCCTTTGTTTCTAGAACTGTTAATAGCTGACATACTAGAAAGTAAACGATTGACAAAGGGATTGAGTGTAAACCACAAAAAGGAAAGAAAATAAACCCACATAACAGACATTACTTTGTTTTGATCACGTCTCCACCCAGGGGAGGAGCTTGGTGTTGAGGGGTACCCGAACGCAAACATCGACAATCACCGACTTCCAAAATATATGTTATACCTCAATATTACATACTAAACCCTAGTGTCGCATCCTTACACACCCTAGTGTCACATCCTTACACCAAGTGACCTAAATGACACTTCCCCTTAATAATCATCTGTACACCCAAGAGTGAAGTCTATTTCCTGAACACTGAAGACAACATCTCACCTGCCACATGTCACCCAAATTGACCCAATCTGCAGGAATTATCACGCTTTGTACATCTATTGGGGCGCGATAATTGGGGTTACCGTACTATGCTCCTACCCTAGGGTGCAATAATACCACGTTATGCTTAGACTTGGGGTCATGATAATCCTGTTTTAGCCTTTTTGCCATGGATCTTGGGATCTCACCTTTCGAGATATCTTCTTGGGATTACCAACTTTCATTTGATCCCAACCCCTCTCTCTATTTAGTAGGCCTAATCCACTAAACACTCTTTAGATCCATTTTACTCTTCTTTTGGTTAACCCTTCCGAACGCTATAAAGGAGAGGCCTTCCATGGACTAGAGGGAGGACTTTTGGGGCATCCAACCTATGATCATAAGCCTTTTGCAGAGATAGCTAGAGGAAGGACTCAGAGTTGGAGTTGGCTTGGACATCAAGCAATCTTTGTAAGAATCTTCAAGTTGTAATGAAGTTAACTTGCCTTGTTTCCCAACTCATGTGTGTTGATTGCATTTCAATTTTATGATTTGTATCTATATGGATTTGGATTCTAACTTGTGATTCAGAAATATTGGAGAATTGTATATGCTTGTGTATTGTTTGATCTCAATAGGTTAATCACAAGGACTTCGGGATTTGAACGACGAGCAGGACAAAACATCAGGAGTGAAGGTGAGTTAATTTCTCTCATTATCTTCAATACAAGAACTATGAAATAGTTGTTTAATCTAGGGAACAAGATCACATTTGTTTCATTTTTTTCCTAGTATAGAGTTAGTATTTCTCACTTTATCCTAAGCGGGCTTCTTCTTATCCATAGAAAGAAATCTCTACAACAGAAACTGGTGACTCCGCTGGTTTGAACCCCTTTTGTTTGAGTTATTTTACTTTCATTCATTTTTTATTGTGAATTTGCTCTTTTCAAACCAATTGTGAAAGTTGGTCTCTTTGAACTCCATTCACCCCCCCTCCCCTCTGCATCAGACCTCTGTCATGATCAGTGAGTCCTCGTGGTTGGCAAACCCTTGAAAAGTCAATAAATTTTCTCAAACTCTCGCCCTTTTCCTCTTTTTGACAATTATCGCACCCCTACCATTGCTTATAGAGCGATAATTAGCCGTTTATCACTACCTCTACTCTTTCCATAACACAAGAATCTACCACGCCTAGGATAATTACTAGCATGCAATAATCTTTGTAAAAAAGAAATTTTTCTCAATTTGCTTGGTTACTTTTGGTCAAATTTTGATTTCTCTGCTTCTGGTTGTTGCTCTGATATTTATCAGACCTTTGTAACCTTCCTAGCTATAGTACAGTGCTTGCATTCCATTTTTTTGAAGTTTTGTAGACACCTTGGACATCTTTGGGTGCGTGGACATTGTTATCACTATACCTACTTATTCATTACCTTTTTTCTCTTGTCTACATACCTTGTCACTTTTCATAAGCTGCAAGTCTGTTGTGGTTTGATTTTATTTGTTTTGTGCTTGGATTTCTTGAGTTAGTGGGACCATACCCATATTGATCACCTCCTCATTATTCTTGCATTGGCTTGTCCTTTCATGATTACCAAGTTGTGCTACTATTTTCCTTTCCTTAGTTATATATTTTTCAGGACTGCATTTTTCTTATAGCATAACTTTCCATTTTCGTTATCAAAATCAACATTGAAAGTTTTCTTTTGGAACATTGTCTTGTTTTTGTTGAAAAGATCGAGTTTATAATTTTTTGCATATTAGGAAGTGAATCACTTATCATTGTTTGTCACATAATTTTACTCATTCTTGAAGCGCCATTAGTTGTAGATCAGTTGCATTTTCAAGGTAGTTTCCTTAGTTTGGCTTGTTAAAAAAGAAAACAAAAAGTTTGTTTTTGGAATGGTTTTTTCATTGCTTTTGAAAAAGTTCATGCGTTGTGATCAAAGAACTCCCCCTTTAATTTAGCTAGATTTCATCAAACAGAAAGGCTCATTTTGATTCCTCTTCATTTGCATGGTTTGAGTCATCGCAACATCACAAGTTTCACTTACATTTACCCGATTGAGTAATACAACCCTTAAAATTCACACTCCTTAACTCAACACACTATAACCTCACTTGAGGAGAAAAAGAATTTTGTTAGTTAGGTAGGACACCGGGGATAGGCATCCAAATAATTCCCCCTTTTCATTTTCATTTGAGACATAGTTTTTGTCCTCTACGGTGCTAAAATCCTCTAGTATTTATTGACATGGTCATCAACCAGTTTGTGGAGAGGGCCTCCCGGCGTTTCGGGGGTAAGCTGCGAGGATCAGTTCCGAATGGACTTTGTGGAATACTGCACTCCACTTATCACCAGAGGCATATCGATCCATTTTTTTCCTTGTACTCTACCATAGATGTGATACAAGGGTGATAAGGTAGAAGTGCCAGTATCCTTCTTCAATGTGCCATGAATGAGGTAGCTTAGTGACATTTCTTCTAGGGCTCTTTACCTAGGATCCCTTTCAGTAGAGGGATATCCTTCCATTATTGGTCTCTCATTTTGTATTTTTCGACATGGATTTCATCACCTTGTGAAGGATAAAACTTGTTGAGGTCTCTAGCTCTTAGTTAGGAGGTTTTGCTTGCTATTTCATCTTCTTAGAGGGTCATTTTTACTTTTTAGTGTTGCTTGTTGGCATTCTAGCCACTTTTGTTTCAACTCGCTTACTATGATGCCAGTCTCAGTATAGTTTTTTGAGCTTGATTTGTTGGCCTGCGAGCCTTGCCTTTTTCCAACTCCCCTTTTGCACACTCATCTGCATTAGGGTTTTTGAGTTCTTTTCTACGAGACTGTCCCCGAAACTTGTATTCCCATCATTATGTATGATCCATGGAGATCACGGAGAATATAGGGTCGAATCCCACCACCACCACCACGGACTTCTGGTCCACCTGCATCACGTATTCCTACCCATGCCGGCTGCAGGGCTTGCTGCGGGAATGTTCCACCACCTATCCATACTACATCTTCAGTTCCTTCTGTACCTGTAACTCACAGAACTGTCTCAGAACCTCTTACAGTTCCTAAAACTAGTAATACACCTGAGATTCCGGCTATCCCACAACCCACTGTCATTCCAGAAATTCCTCCCATAGTGGACAACACACTAGCTACTGAAGTTAGTACTGCACATGATGCTATATCGGAGGTCATCACCCTCCCAAATGCTAGAACTACCCCGCCAACAGACACTTTATATGATGTTCCTGAAGGATCTGTTGGAACTATTGAAGGATCTGATGAAGACACGTCCGAACTAATTCAAGTCCCAGGCAGATACGTTGAAATTATTGAAGAAACTGAGCTAGCTCCCACACCGTTTCAACCTGAGTTTGACTTTTTTACATCCCAGGAGGAACCTCCGCTTGCCACCACTATAACATCAGGTGTTCACACTCATGAAATGGGTTCTTCTAACAATATACAATTCACCGTGTCCCTCCCCGATCTTCCCTTAGGATAAGAGATTATGGTGTCTATCCAATCTAGCATGGTTAGTTTAGCTAAATCTCTTTTAGCATCAGAACAATTCAAACATGATACAGAGCAAATGCTCTCATCGGCTTCCCAATACCCCCTGCTACCTATACTCCTGGTTACCTAGCTCCTCATATTCTGTTTAGCACAGAGTTTCATCACTTTTATGCTGACAGATCCGGACCCTCAGATTTTACTTTACCCGACCTCTTTCCGGACCCTGATAAGACAGCTCGCATTTTTAACCCCACCTCCACTTCACAGGATACAAATTCGGGCCCATCCCTCAATGATCCTCCTATTTTTCAAGACCCCATGGATGTGATGCCTGATACCACTCGCTTAAATTCCCCACAGTTGTTGCCGCACAATATGTTCGGCATACCTCCAAGGGACACACTGTTTATGAGGGATAACCCAATGTTCTCACTGTACCCACTTGAAAAGTATGGAAGACCCCCCCCATAAATCGCCACCTTTGGCGCTATTGGCCAATCGACACTACCCCACCTTTCTAGTATTGGAAGAACATAAAGTCATACTGCTAGATCATCTATGTTGATCGGAGGTTCATCTTCGGCCACCATCTATACCATTTCAGGAGGTGGACAACCGACTACTGGAACCATTGATTCCAACGACCAACCCCCTCTGGGCAGGCCATCACACTTGCATGCAGGAGGAAAACCCAGAAGGGGTTCACTCGATGAACTTGTTACATAGCATGATCATTCGGATGATATTCAAGAATATCCCTAATTTCACTAAATATTGGAAAATTCTTCCTAAAATTTTATTGTTGAACCCCCCTCCCAATATGCCTTTCCAATTAAGAAAACCCCTAGTTTCACCAAATATTGTATGTATCCATTTTTAAAAACCCATTTTTAATACCCCCTTTATATCATATTATTAAGGTGTAACAAATAGGAACCCTAACACATCTTAGTATAAGCAAACATGGTGCCAAATAAAATAATAGTATAATGATAATAATGATCCCACCAGGATTGTAAGGGTGATTGATCAATTTGTAGTTTTGGATAGTTGAATACCCAACAAAATAGTACCGAGAAGGAAAAATGTGTAAATGGAAACCCAGAAAAGAGATCAACATAACAAAGAATATAAAAGGTTGATAGTCCAATAGTTAGTGCAATGCTTAGAAAAGATGAGAATTGTAGATGTTTCACACCACTTACTACCAATCTACTAATTTTATATCATGTTAATATAAGTATAGGCATAGAGAGCTCATGTTTTATATAAGCTTAATAAATTAGACTCCATAAAATTGAAAAATTGAAACCCCTTCATGGATGGACTCGCCTACCTTCCTATCAAAATAAACATCATTGGTGTTTAAACCCAAATGAACATAGAATAATTCATCTTACTTCCCAATAACAACATATGATCATGTGCATAGCTTGGATTTGGGTCATTCACAAGATGCAATATATGAACTTCCTCCACTTCCTCTACAATTATTCTTGCAATCAAGGGAATTAACAACATTTAGTTACATTTTCTTGGGTTATATATATATATATATATATATATATATATATAATATTTACAAGAGAGAGAATGATATCCATTAGGTTTCAAGCATGCAATAGTTATAAAGATATACAAATGGTGAAACTTATATGATACCGTTTCATGGTAACAATAACACATAGGGTATGTAAATAAGGATTTATATTTTCACCTATGCTCATGTCAGTTACAATATAATATTAAGACTGGTGCCTTGCATATAAGAATTTAAATTACAATTATGAATGTGCCAAATATAACTCAATATAACAACTATTCCTATTTGACAATGTGAAAATGTTAAAGAAGAATACAAAATGATGAAAGAAATAATTAGTCAAGAAAGATTGATCTCACTCTTCTTGATTGACATGGAGCAAGGTTTGATTGAGTCTCAATACCCACCTTCACCATGACCTAAAAAATGAAGAGCTAGATCTTTACTCAAATGCCTACCAAAAATACAATACAATTGTTAAACTCTCAAACTCCCAATTAACTACATCTCTTAACCTAAACATGAAAAATAATATAACATCAATTCAAACCAAACCTAAATAAACTATCAAATGAGGATAGCTCAAGGCCAGTAATCCAAAGAGACTTCCATCGATATTATCATTGGTACACTATTATCATATTTCCGAAAAACATAGGATCATAAACAATATCAAATAAAAACGGAAGGTCCTTAAGTTTTTGGTGGGTATGAATTGAGCCCATGATTTGGAGGTATGAATCCATCCCACAATTTGGAGGTTATTCCTTAGCCCACCAAAATGAAATAACCCCTACTATTTATATTACTGTGTCAAATTAAAAATCCCCTTTGACCCCTTAATACAACGCAATATATTTTTTAGGTTTTTAAGAGTATTCAAACCCCCAATATGAATGGACGTGATATGAGATTACCTCGCTAGTGAACCCTTTGTGGGACAATCATCTCTTGGGAACACTCATCCCAGTCACCAACCTCATCCCACTGGACCATCCAATCCACCTGCTGGAGGGAAACCTCTTGGTACCATCCAAAGAGAGGCTACTCAACAAACACCTCCATTCTTTCCATCGGCTCAACAAGGTCCTTCATTTGGAAGAATTCCACTTGTTAACGCCCCCACTGGAACCATTCAATAACCCTCTCAATCAGCAGCATCTGCTCAGTTAAGCATGTATAATTCACCTGGAAGCGGACAACCTCATGTCGATATCCCAAACAGACCCCATTTCCAACATCCCTCGTTAGGTACACTTCCTTCTTGGGGATCCCAAATCCCACAGAGTGGGGGATACTCTTTGTTCGGAAACTGGCATCAAGCTGAGGGGAAACCTACTCAATCTTTCATTCCCCCCAACTTGAACTCCGACATTCCCTATCCTTCGGCCGCTAATAATTCATGGAACCCACCTCTTCATCAAGGTGGAACCAATATTCCATGGACACCATTCTTTCAAGCATACCCTAACCCTAGTCTTGGAAATCCTCCACCCAATCAAGGTGTTGGAAACATTCTTGGGATGCAACAATCCCAAGGAACCATACCCCAATAAGGAACAAGAAACATTCTTGCGACGCAACAACCCCAGGGTACTATACCCATCATCTCTACTCAATATAACATTCAACAACTAGTTACTACTATGATTCCGAATCAGATAGTCAATCCCATGATTTTGAACACACAACCGGTTAACAAAATGGTCTACTATCCTCAAAAATTCCAACAATATCCCGCGGGAAACATGTATGGGTACAATACACAACATTATGTTGTGCAAGGTCCTACGAGCATCCCTACACCATACAATTACTACTCGTACCCACAACCCAATCGTCAACTTTCCTTCTTGGATACACTAGACTTACCCTATTTGTCGAGGCTTATTAACAATCCCATATGGCATGAACCACATTGGCCACCCATCCTAGCCAAACTACCATTGAACATTCACAAGTTCGATGCCAAACCCAGGGAAGACCCCAAGAACCATGTAATGACCTTCCATCTTTGTTGTTCTTCAAACTCATTGATGGATGACTCCATTCTATTACGGCTCTTCCAGCATACACTCACCAAAACGGTAGCAAAATGCTAAATCGAGTTGCCACAACACTACTTTCACAATTTCAATACCTTGGCCATGCAGTTTTTGACACATTTCCAACTCCCCATCCGGTACGAGACTGGAACAAACCTATTGACCTCACTATGTCAAACCATTTCTACACATATCTCAGATCATATTCATGAGTGGTGTCGATGCCGCAGGTTAATTAAGGCAACCATTTTGGACCATTTACTCATTGATTGGTTAACGAAGTCATTTTTGCCTACCATCGCTAGGGATATTGCCATGGGCAGACTTGTCACGGAGGAACAAGCGATTTATTGCGCTTAGTATATGGATTTTGTATATACCCAATCCAAAACGTTGTACGAGCTTGTTCCCCATGCCTCCCGACCCCCCATTGACGGTATCCTCGGTTACATTAAGGCTTAGACTGCTACCAAATCGAGTGGGAAGCAAGCTACTGCTTCCCCCTCTCCACCCTGGGCTGCTCCTAAAGCTTCTACCTCTCCAGCTCCTTCCTCCGAAGTGAACGCGGTTCAATCCACGTCACAACCATTCGGGGGAAAGAAGAAGAATAACTGTGGAAAATCCAAGAAACCTTCTAACCAACAGGAGAACCCCAAGCCACAACCAACCAACAACGATCCCAAACCACATCGAAAAGCAAAGTTCCCCTGCCTGATTTGCCAAGAAGATCACTACACACGCAACTGTCCTTACAAGGACGAAGTCAACAAATTTGTTAAAGTATCCTCCTGCCCGACATATTAACCGATCCTTCCCCCCATCAGTAGAAACAGATGGTTACCCATGATCCCCCATAAGGGGGAAATCCGAACAACCCACCTCGACAAGAAACGTCCACAAACCACGAAATTTTGATGATGAGTAATGAAAAGATTCATATATCCACTCGAGTAAGGACATACGATACCCCTCCAAGTTCAAACAAACCAAAGACAGCCAATGGCAAGTCCTCTTTTGAAGATCCTTCTAACATCCCTCCCCCCAACGGTCATCTCCACATTGAGAGACCTGTCACAGACACAGTGATGCGCCCACCCAAGGGCACCATCTAAAAGGCGACATTTAATCCTAACGTGCGAGCAGCCCAAAATTACAATACTGTTGAGGACCTAGCTCAAGCACCATGCGCAATGTCAACTCTCAAGGTTCTCCAACACTGCCCCACATAGTGCAGAACCTTACTTTTAGCACTAGGGGCAGTGGACCCAGATACTTCAAACATGATTATGTTTAACTTGGAGTATTTTAAACCTCGGCTTTCTCACCAGTTAGACTTCCAGGTCCAAACAAAGATCCGTGGAAACAACATTCATGACACTATCTTAGATGAAGGTGTTTCCACGTCAATCATGTCCTTGACTTGCTGGAGAGCCATAGGCTCACCTGAAGTTACACCTTCTCCCACTACTCTCAGAACATTTAACGGACACGGTTTGCAGCCGTATGGACTCATTCCTGTGATTGGAGCTGAACTAGGGGGCAAGACAGTATCTATACACATCGAAGTCGTAGATGTACCATTGGATTATAATCTTCTACTCAGTAGGTGTTGGCAGGCGGTTGAATGAGGAAATGTCGCGGTACCGTCGACATTGTGACACATCGGATGAGGGCATGAAAGGAGTATTTTGTGTTAAAGTATACCTCAGTTGGCGGGTTTTTGGGTCACTTGGACCATATGTCATGTAATGTTGAGTCAATTGTACCGTGGTATGCGGTTTTTTGGGTCATTTGGACCAAGTCAATTAGATATTTGGTCATTTGTCCATAGTGTCTGTTAGGAAGTCATTTGTAAGTCGACAAATATTGTAATGGAAGAAGCCTATAAATAGATGAGAGTTGTAAGTGTTAGAGACACACATATGCGGAGATGATAGATAGAGATGAGATAGAGATAGTAGTTGGCAAGCAAGAAGAAGGTGAATGTATATGGAGATCTATGGTTTTGCTTCTGGTATATGGCTAACATTAATACAATGATGATGTTTTGGTACTATATTTTTGCAATGTTGCGATATAAGAATGTTTATATATTTTATTGATGCAATGTCTACTTATTGTTACTGTGATGATAAATGATGCGATTAAGTAATATGTTATAATTCTATGTCGAATGCTTAAAGTTTTTGGTTAAGTACTACAATAGAGCTAGCCACAACTCTCCTCCTCCCTTGGTGGAAACATGGTTCTGTCTGCTCTTCCTGGACGCCTTGGGTGAGACCTCATCTGCTCTGCGGGTGTTGCTGGGTGGGCTCAAACTTGCCCGGGCCAGTTCCTAGGGAGACTGCATTATGTGTCAACATCTAGGTGAACCCCCGTTGATCGAGGTCGTGATTGGTCAACTGCCAGAATTGGTTCTACACCATGACCGCCGCTGCATCTTCCGTCTTTCGACTAGTACAATTTCCTCACCAAGGGAAGATTATCACTATAGATTAGTTAGACTTTTGTACTCTAGACACTCATTCAAACTCCACCCACACTATTCCATTACTAGGTCAGTCTCAGTACCATCTTGAAGATGTTGGCATTGGTCTTATGAAGGATTCCTCCCTCATCATAGTATTCTCGGAGCTCAGAACCCCTACACATGCCGTCAACATGATATCGTCAAGTATCACCACATCCAATGGACCTATTGATTCTTGGGTGATACCGGATCCTACAGAAATTGAAAACTATGGCGACTCCATGCATTTAAACAGGAACCTTGCAACTTATCAGGCGATCCAGTCAGCCACAGATTCGGTCGATCCTACTACGCATCATGCTGTGGAGCAGTTCTCGTTTGAGGCTGGCCCATCGTCGTCACTTATTGATCCTCTCACACTGATTTTTCCTTCCAACGAATCAATCATGGAGGTTATGTGTGTCGATGAACCACCTTGGGAATATTACCATCATCGATCTTCTTTCCCTACTATCCAGGCGATTGAGCAAGACACCAAATCCAGTAGTTCACTCAAAATTGTTAAACCCAAGTTTCCCACTTCATTTGACGATATATTCTCCGAAGGAAACTTGGCCAACATCATGGCAACTACTCCTATTAACATTTTAGTGAAATATGGTGTCGTGGAAAACATTCACATAGGCAAGACATGTACTCCCACCGAGGTGGAGTTCTATATCGCCTTATTTAAGACATTCTGTGACTTTTTCGCTTAGAGTTATGAAGAAATGCCAGGAATAGACCCTTCCATCGTGTGTTGATGTATATGTAACTTCGGAATGTATTTCATCTGTGTATTTTATATATATTTATTGTACCCTTATAAGAGATGTGTTATTCCTCTATAAGGAAGTGTCGTCATGTGGATTGACAAGTGTCGCAAGTGTGTGTACTTGTCGATGGGTTATTAGACCATTATGTGGGGTCGGCCCTGAATTATATATAATATAATGTGGATGTATCTAGATAGACAAGTTGGCCCCATAAGGTCACTGGGCAAAAAGGTAGGTATAAATAGAGATAGGAGATCTCTATTTTACTCACTCGGAAAAGTAACTCACTCTCACTCTCAAAAGTGGTGCACTAGTGAGGAGGAGGAGGATCATCTGCTAGGAGACTATCTCAGTGTTATTTGGTTGTATTTTGGTTGAGCCATTGCTCTCTCTATCTCTGAGGAAGTTGTGGGGTTTTTCACCTTAGGGTTTTCCCCAT
Source organism: Larix kaempferi (assembly GCA_027924585.1). Lineage (NCBI taxonomy): Eukaryota > Viridiplantae > Streptophyta > Pinopsida > Pinales > Pinaceae > Larix > Larix kaempferi. The sequence continues at coordinate 2,471,108 of BSBM01000626.1, forward strand.
GGAAACTTTGTGTCTCTTGTCTCTATGCTTTTGATTCTTGTGATGCTTGTGATGCTTGTCATATTATGATTGTCATGCATTGATATACTGTAGATGTTATTCTCTCAACAAAGATCCTATAGTATTGTGAATTAATACTCCAAATTTAACATGGTATCAGAGCTAACCTGAGAAGAAGACATTTTGCAGTGATGGAAGCTTGAGTTCCTTGTTTATTGGGTTTCTCTCCACATATTTTTGAAAATCAGTATAGTAGATTGAATCTACTCATCAAGGTGCATCTATCTGTCCAATCAGAACTCAGTTCCGAGCATTTTTAGATTTGGCCCTAAAAATTAGGGTTTCCACAAAAATAGGAATTTCTGGAATCTGAAGACACAGCTGGAAGCTCCTTGCAAAAATCGAAGTTTAGAGCTTTGGATCGATATTTTTGGCTGGGTAGATCTCCGAGAAACTCAAACCCTAATTTTGGGCTCTCCCTAGTGAACTCGGGAGGACAAAAGGGCAATTTTGAAGGGCAAGACTTTGCTGATCTCAAATTTTGAATGCACCAGGCTGATCAGCTCTCTAAGGCGCATCTTTCTATCCTCTCAGAAATTTGAAATTCACATTTTGAATTTTTAGGGTTTCTCTAACAAACCCTAATTCGGGACCAGATCCAGTTTTCAGCACTTCAAGTGGTAAGTCCTAAATCTTTTCTATTTCCATTTGAAGTACTCTTTAAGATGTCTCTTCACACCAAGATTGAGGATAAGCTTGAAGGGGCTGATAACTTCCGAGCCTGGAAGTATAGGATTGGGTTAATCCTGGAAGAGAATGAGTTGGACTCATATGTGAAAGAAGACATCCCTATCCCAGAGGATGAAGAGGCCAAGGCATTGCACAAGAAGAACTTGGTCAAGGCAAAGAGAATCATTGTTGATTCTATCAAAGACCATCTCATACCCCATGTGTCTTCTCTTAAGACACCCAAGGAGATGTTTGACTCTTTGACCAAGCTGTTTGAAGGGAAGAACATAAATCAGAAGATTACCCTGTGGAACCAATTGAAAGGAGTAAAGTTTCAGAATGGAGAAACCATTCAATCCTATTTTCCAAGGGTCTCCCAGATCAAGGAACAACTAGAAGTAGTGGAGGAAATGGTGGAGAATGGTGAAGTGGTGATGACCACTCTAAATGGCCTACCCAGGGCATGGGATTCCTTTATCCAAGGAATTTGTGCAAGAAAGAAGTTGATCTGTTTCAGTAGACTACAGGAAGAATGCTCACAAGAAGAAGCAAGGCTTGTGGCATGAGAAGAAAAGATGGGGAATGAAGATCAAGCTCTCACAGCTCACACCAGGAAAGGAAAGTCTAAGAGAGAGCCATCTCACTCCAAGAGATCTTCACATCACTTCAAAGAAAGAAGAATATGCTTCACCTGTAATGAGAAAGGACATATTGCCATAAATTGTCCCAAGAACAAGAAGGACAATAACATCTCCAACAAGAAGAAGAAGGGTAGCAAAAGAAGGTTTCATGCTCATGCTGCCGAAGATGATGAACCCCCAAAGAAGAAGGCCAGGGCAGAAAGTGATAGCAATGATGACTCATCAAGTGAAGAAGAGTATGTTCTGATCTCTATTCTCACAGGTACCATCTCTCATGGTTGTAATGATTGGTTGATTTATAGTGGGGCTTCCAAACACATGACTGGGTTTAAGGAATCTTTTGTGAATCTATCTAAACATGAATCACCACATAAGGTGAAACTTGGGGATGATTTTCAATACCCAATCAAAGGAAGTGGTGAAGCTTCCTACAACCTAGATTCTGGAAAATCCTTGAAGATGAAAGAAGTACTTTATGTAACTGGGCTCAAGAAGAACTTACTCTCCATTTCTGCATTCGATGCAAAAGGTATGAGGGTTGCATTTGTGGATGGCCAAGTCCTAATGTGGCCAAAGGGAAAGACCATAGATGATGCAGTAGTAATTGGAGAGCAAGAGGGAGGCTTGTATAAATTGAAGGGACAACCTGAACATGACATGGTGCATGAATCCATGGAGCCAAGTGAACTTTGGCATAGAAGAATTGCTCACATACACTATAGAGCACTTCCAATTGCAAGCAAAGCAGTAGAGGGAGTTCCTGAAATCAAGACCAAACTTGAAGGTGTTTGCAAAGGATGTGCAAAATGTAAGAACATTAAGAAGGCTTTCCCAAGAAGTGAAAGCAAGGCAAAAGACATCCTGGAAATCATCCACTCAGATGTATGTGGCCCTATGTCATCCAGTTCCCTGAGTGGGTATGTTTACTATGTCTCATTTATTGATGACTTCTCTAGGAAGACTTGGGTATACTTCTTGAAGGGCAAAGATGAGGTGCTTGATAAATTCAAGGAATTCAAAACCTTGATGGAGAATCAAAATGACAAGAAAATCAAAACATTCAGATCCGACAATGGTGGAGAATTCACCTCAAGTGACTTCAAGAATCTTTGTAGTGATTCAGGGATTAAGAGGGAGTTGACTGCTCCTTATAATCCTCAACAGAATGGTGTTTCAGAAAGGAAGAACAGAACTATCATGGAAGCAGCAAGGGCAATGTTGCATGACTAGGATCTTCCTATGCATCTATGGGAAGAAGCAGCTAGAACAGCTGTATATGTGCAGAACAGAACACCCCACAAGATATTGGACAACAAGACACCAGAAGAGGTCTTTTCTGGTAAGAAACCTGAAGTTAGTCATCTCAGAATATTTGGTTGTCCAGTATACACTCATGTCCCAAAGGAAAAGAGAACTAAACTAGATCCTTCAGGAAAGAAGGGTATCTTTGTGTGTTACAGTGAAAGCTCGAAAGCTTACAGAATATACTTTCCAAGGTTCAAAAAGATTGATGTCAGCAGGGATGTAACATTTGATGAAAACTCAGCATTCATCAAATCAAGGAAGGAACCTACCAAATTTTATGAAGAACCTAAGGAAACAAGATTCCAGGACACTACCATGACTGAAACAGTTCCAGAAGTTGTTCGTGAGTTTGAAGATCCACAAGAACTTGTAGATCCACCCCGTGAGGATAACTCTCACAAAAGGAAACTTGCATGGGATAGAGAGCTCATTCAAGATGTAGAAATATTTGGTATTCTAGAAGAAGAACACGGAGCAAAGAAGAGAACCAGATCACAGACCAGCTATGTTGCTTTACTCTGTGACATTATGAACAAAGAGCCTTCCATTTATGAAGAGGCAGCGGAAAAGAAAGAATGGAAGGATGCCATGGTTGAGGAATACCAATCAATAATAAAGAATGATGTTTGGGATGTTGTCCCAAGACCTAAAGAGAAGTCTGTTGTGACTTCTAAATGGATCTTCAAAATCAAGCATATTGCAGATGGCAGTGTGGAGAAATACAAGGCAAGATTCGTAGCTCGTGGATTCTCTTAGAAAGAGGGAATCGATTATGAAGAAACTTTTGCACCTATAGCCAGGTATACTTCCATCAGAACAGTACTTGCCCTGGCTGCAGCAATGAAATGGAAAATACACCAGATGGATGTCAAGACTGCTTTCTTGAATGGTGTAGTTGAAGAGGAAGTATATGTGGAGCAGCCACTAGGTTTTGAAATACATGACAGGGAGTCATATGTGTGCAGATTGAAGAAAGCCTTGTATGGCTTGAAGCAAGCTCCCAGAACCTGGTATGGTAGGATGGACAGTTTCCTATCTAGTTTGGGCTTTACCAAGAGTAAAGCAGATTCCAACCTTTACTACAAGTTTGAGGAAGGGAATCCTGTGATTCTACTCCTGTATGTGGATGACTTATTTGTAACAGGAGATGACAGACTGATTGCAGATACTAATAGGAAGCTTGCTGCTGAATTCAATATGAATGATTTGGGAATGATAAACTATTTCCTAGGTATGGAGGTGTGGAAGAGTGCAGGTGGGATCTTCCTTGGTCAAGGGAAGTACACAGTAGATATCCTGAAGAGATTTGGGATGATGGATTGCAAGGCCATGGCCACACCTATGGCATCGAATTTGAAGCTTCTATGCAATGCTTCATCTCAGCCAGTTGATGTCTCTATGTATCGTCAAATGAATGGGTCCTTGATGTACCTGACGAACATGAGACCAGACATTTGCTTTGCAGTGAACACATTGAGCCAGTTCTTGACAGATCCGAGGAGTGTTCACCTGATTGCTGTAAAGCATGTTCTGAGGTACCTAAAGGGTACAGTGGATTATGGGCTCAAGTATGAAGCGAATCAAAAGTTTAACCTGCAGGGTTATGTTGATTCAGATTGGGCTAGTAGTGCTGCAGATAGGAAGAGCACATCTGGGTGCTGCTTCAGTATGGGATCAGGTGTGATCTCTTGGTTTAGTAGGAAGTAGTCCTGCGTAGCACTGAGTACAGCTGAGGCAGAGTATGTTGTAGCCTGTTCAGCTAGTTGTGAGGCAGTATGGCTTCAGAAGCTATTGTCTGAGTTATTTGATCTCCCGTTGGATGCTACTGGTATCTTTTGTGATAACCAGAGTTGTGTGAAGCTGTCCAAGAACCCAGTGTTTCATGACAGGTTGAAACACATAGATATCAAATATCACTATATTAGGGATATGGTGCAGAGAGGAGCTGTGAAGCTCCTGTATGTTGCGACGGACGAGTAGATTGTAGATGTGCTGACAAAGCCACTAGCCAGGGTGAAGTTCAAGTACTTCTGAGAGAGGCTTGGCGTGCTTCAGATCGAGGACACTTCGAGGAAGAAGTGATGGACACATTTGCTGAAGCCATTCCAAGCATGTTGGAAGGAGGATCCTTCACATGGCTGTGGATGTAAGTGTTGGATGATGAGCATTAGGATGATGTTCTGGTTTTTGCTTGGATATGATCAGTTGGATCATTTATATGTATGTATGCATCATGTTGGATGTTGGATATGATCAGTTGGATCATTTATATGTATGCATGCATCATGTTGGATGTTGGTTGGATGTTGGATATGATCGGTTGGACCATGTGTATGTATTTTGTATGTACGCATCATGTTGGATGCTGATGGATACATTGTGTGGATCATGTATCTATGTATGTATCAGGTGGATACTTGGTGTGCATCAGATGGATGCATTGTATGATTAGGATGATCAAGGATGACGAGCTTCTCTAGATGACATGCAGCAGGATGTTGTAGTGATGATGATCAGGATGATCATGTGTACATTAGGATGATGTTTGATGAGTATCAGATGATACTTTGTGGCCATGGATCAGGTTGTGCAGGTAAGCATGTAATTTGTGCCTTGGGAGATTTGTAGATGGTCTTTCGAGGTTTTGCCTATGGCATATAATTCGGTGCCCTGAAACATCTGGAAAATTCTCTTTCGAGGTTTTGCTTGGAAGGACATGTAGTTTGTGCCCTGGGAGATCTGCAGATAGTCTTTCAAGGTTTTTCCTATGGCATGTAATTCAGTGCCCTGGGATATCTGGCAGATGCTCTTGCGAGGTTTTGTCCTATGGCATGTAATTTGCTCCTGGGAGATCTGGACAGGATGAAAAAGGCCTCAGATGCTTCAGCCGGGTTTTGCCATGACCACATGTAATTTACTCCTTGGAGATTTGGATAGGATGAAAAAGGCCTCAGATGCTTCAGCCAGGTTTTGTGGTGGACCACATGTAATGTGCTCCTGGGAGATCCGACAGGTAGAGCTGTGTGCTCGTAACAACCTGGGATGCTTCAGCCAGGTTTTGTGGTGAGATCACATGTAATGTGCTCCTGGGAGATCCGACAGGTAGAGCCGTGTGCTCGTAACATCCTGGGATGCTTCAACTAGGTTTTGTGATGGGTCACATGTAATGTGCTCCTGGGAGATCCTATAGGTAGAGCTGTGTGCTCATAATAGCCTGGGATGCTGCAGCCAGGTTTTGTGACGCACGTAATAAGTCCTAAGGATTCCACAGTATAGCTAGTGATGATGAAGACCTGCAGATGGTGGGCCTACATCCAGTATGAAAAAGGACTGGCTCTGTAGAACTTCCTATGACGAGTAGAGTCAGAGATTGGTTGAGATAGCAGCAGTAGTGATGATGATGATGATGATGATCCAGACAAGAAGACTTGTCTGATAGATCTGTGTCGAGAAATACCTTCCTAGTTAAGAGGGAGTGTTGATGTATATGTAACTTCGGAATGTATTTCATCTGTGTATTTTATATATATTTATTGTACCCTTATAAGAGATGTGTTATTCCTCTATAAGGAAGTGTTGTCATGTGGATTGACAAGTGTCGCAAGTGTGTGTACTTGCCGATGGGTTATTAGACCACCATGTGGGGTCGGCCCTGAATTATATATAATATAATGTGGATGTATCTAGATAGACAAGTCGGCCCCATAAGGTCACTGGGAAAAAATGTAGGTATAAATAGAGATAGGAGATCTCTATTTTACAAACTCGAAAAAGTAAATCACTCTAACTCTCAAAAGTGGCGCACTAGTGAGGAGGAGGAGGATCATCTGCTAGGAGACTATCTCAGTGTTATTTGGTTGTATTTTGGTTGAGCCATTGCTCTCTCTATCTCTGAGGAAGTTGTGGGGTTTTTCACCTTAGGGTTTTCCCCACGAAAACTCTGTGTCTCTTGTCTCTATGCTTTTGATTCTTGTGATGCTTGTGATGCTTGTCATATTATGATTGTCATGCATTGATATACTGTATATGTTATTCTCTCAGCAAAGATCCTATAGTATTGTGAATTAATACTCAAAATTTAACATCGTGGTCAACGAAATTCAAACTTTTCCTATGCCTGACCAGTTCAGTAGAAAATCTGGCCTGTTCATCCCCGCAAGGAAGCAGATATCAAAGCAGAAATTGAAAAAGTTCTGCGTGCTAGTTTTATTTATCTTGTCCTGTTGATAGAATGGGTGTCTAATATCATTCCCGTGGTGAAGAAACAGGGCACGATTAGAGTTTTTGTTGATTGCTGTGATTTGAACAAAGCTTGTCTGAAAGACAACTATCCAACTCTGTTTATTGACCAGATTATTGACAACTATGCCAGGAGTGTCACCTTTTCATTCATGGATGGCTTCTCCGGTTATAATCAGATAGAGATACTCCCCACCGACCAGCATAAGACAACCTTCATTTTCCCATGGGGGACCTTTGCATACCAAAAGATACCCTTTGGCCTCAAGAATGCTTGGGAAACTTTCCAATGAGCGATGTCATAATCATTTCACAACATTAAACATATTGTAGAACCATATCTTGATGACCTCCCCGCCCATTCGTAGGCTTGAGATGACCACCCAGATCATTTAAGCGCCATCTTTTCCAGGTGCCGCCAATATAATATTCGTTTAAATCCACATAAGTGTGTATTTTGTGTCGAAGCCAAAAAACTCTTGGGATTCATAATCTCCAAGGATGGTATATGTTTAGACCAGCAAAGGTAGAAGACATTCTAGCTCTGCCTTCACCCACAGACATACCAACACTTCAAAGTTTGCAGGGGGCATGAAAAATTTCTACGTTGTTTCATGTGCAATTTTGCTGGGATCACAAAGGGCTACATGAGGATTCTGAAAAAGAACATCACTTTCTTTTGGGACGATGAAGCCCAACGATCTTTTGATAATCTAAAGGCATCCCTCACTAAGGATCCCATAATTCAACCCCCCAGTTACACACGGGATTACATCTTATATCTCGTAGCTTCGACTTCCACCATTGGCATGGTGTTAGTCTAGGAAGACACCAACAACATATAAAATGTATTTTATTATCTTAGTAAGAGTCTCCTCAAATCCGAAACCCGCTACTCACATGTTGAAAAGCTAGCTCTAGCTACAGTTTTTGCTATCCACCGGTTCCGCCACTATTTCTACTCCGCCAGACCATTGTCATCGCTGATTTCAATCCAATGTACTACATCCTCACACGGAAAGTGCTTTGGGGAAAATACTCTCATTGGATTGTTGTCATTCAAGAATTTGACTTGGAATTTGCCAAAGCAAAATCCAAGAAATCTTTGGTCTTCACAGAGCTGATTTGTACTTTGCCCCATGTCATTGAGCAACCAGAGCCCATCGATTCTCTCCCTGATGAATCGTTGTTCCTCATTGGAACGTCCAATCCATGGTATGGGGATATCATCCTCTATCTCCAAACCCAACGTTTTCGACCCAAACTCAACTGCAATGAACGTCGACGCATTGGACATCATGCCAAGTAGTACCTCATCATGAATGATACCCTTTATCGCCATGGTGTCAATACCGTTCTTCGACGTTGTTTAACTTTGGATGAGGCTGAACATGTTCTTAATGACTACCACTCTGGAGCATGTGGTGGTCATCTCTCTGAGATGGATATGGCCCAGAAGATCCTACGAGTGGGATATTTCTGGCCCTTGATTTTCAAATATTGCATTGAAACGGTCAAGAAATTTCCACCTTGACAATTCTTCCATAGCAAGAAATGCTTGCATCTTGCTCCACTTCACCCTGTTGTTTCCGTTGGCCCCTTCGCCAAATGAGGCATCGATTTCATGCATTGTAAGCCCACTTCAGCCGGGGGGCATAGCTATGTCATAGTAGATGTTGATTATTTCACAAAATGGACTGAAGCGATGCCTACTTTGCCTATAACGAACAATCAAGTCATTTGTACTCTCGTCTGAGGCCTTGTGCCCCGTTAGGTTCACCCACACCCCTCTCTTAGAGAGACTAGTGAGAAAGCAAATATCCTCAAGTTTAATCTCTATAGTATGCACTCCAACTCGAAAAGCCTGAATGTCGGGCTCCCACATTTGTATTATGTGAGTTAGAAGTTTGCTCTGCTTTTGGATACCTTTGGTCTTAAAGAACTTCAACAATCCACATGCCCGCAGTGCATTTAGTGTCATTTGGTTATTTGCAGCCACTTGATCATCAGCTTCATGTTCCCTTTCTTTCCAATCAACCATTGCCTCAAATGAGATGTAAACTCCTGTAAAAAGCCAATTAAAACATTCATGAGCAAGCTGGAAGACTGATCTCATCCCAAACGTGATGAAACACCAAGTTCTTTTTCCTTTTTTTCTGCGATTATCGCGCCTGGGCTTAGCCTGGCCATGTGGAAATGAGGAATTACCGCGCCCCCGTATGGGGCTATAGAACGATAATCAAGAGATTATCGTGTTTCTCGAAAGATGCAGGCCGCGATAATTCTAGGTGCCAAAAAGATGCCCTATGGCTTCCTCAAAAAATTACTAAACTAATGAGAAATCAAAAAATAAGGACATGAATTGAAAGAGGAGCTTAATATCTCTTACCTGGTGTAGACGGTTTTCAAAATGGTGCCTCGAATCTCCGGATATGGTCACTTGAAGTTTTTCCCTTCAATAGGTAAAAATCCCTCTATGAGCAAAAATAGCCCAGTTAAAATGGTAACTTTCTATTTTTACCTCTTGCTTATATAAGTTGCATGACTATTTTTTGCTCATTATTTTATTTAAATATCTTTTTAGGTCAAATTTTTCACATTACTAATATCTTTTTCCAAGGTTTCATAAACCATTTTTTACAAGATCTTCATACTTTGTTCACACTGGCGATATATTAATGTTTTGACCTTCACTTGAGCTAAATTTATCTTTTTCACGCTCTGGATTAAAACCTAAAAAATATTCCAAGCGCCCTTTCACACCTGTGCCACGTTTGTTAAAATTAAGTAAACGGTGTCAATCTTAGTCGAATTTACTTGTGCTCGTAAAACGATGATGAAAGTATCATTTTGGTATTATTTTATTCTTTTTTCGGACCAAAATGATTGAAAAAGACCATCGGAGTTCTCTTTAAGCTCTTTTGAGACTCCCTTGTTTCAAAAAGATTACCAAGTGCACTTGTCTCTTTCACACTTTTAAAAGCATTTGAAAGGTCATCTATTCGGTGATAGGTTACCCCTTTTTTGGCTAGTCTAGACTATTTACGAGAAATGTATACCTCTGTCAACTTTTGACTGGGAGAGTTCTCTCAAGTATTGTTTTACACTTTTTTGGGACTGAGGGACTAAAATTACGAAAAAATACATTTTGGAGCCTTCTTTAAGTTTTTCAGGCTCTCTAAATGTGAAAAAATACTGAGTTTTTCTTCCTTGGACTCGTTAAAATTCAACATCGAAGGGCCCACTTTGGGACGAACCCTTCCTTTCTAAGGTTCATAAAACATGTAAGATCAAACTCATTTATGAGATGAGCTATACTGAGCATCTGTTATCCTCTTCAAGCTTGTAAAACAACAAAGAGGTACTCGTCCATCATGTCGTGGGAAAATGGGAAGTGAGTCAAGTTTATCTTGTTGGCAGCTTGTTAGTCATCACCTTTGAACATGGAATGCATCTGTCCCTTATCTAATTTTGGGTATTTATCTTTTTCTGCTGAGTTATGGTCATCATCTCGAGTCGTCTCTTTGGCCACGAGCCTACTCGTCATGTGTTTTTTCTCTGCTATCTATAATCCCTACTACCAGGTTCTGTTTCATGCCGTTATATGTTCAAAGGGCTTGCATTGCTCTAAGTCATCCACTATGTCAAGTCTTCCGCTGTGTCAGTACATGTTCTCTTGTTCCATCGTTACATACTATCTCTCATTTTGATTTCATGTCGATGATGTGGGAATCATTATTTCCCACCTTCGACGAGCCTATTCCTATCAATGCAAAATCACTATCCAGGAATTAGGCTTACGATTCAACCACTAGTACCTTGGTACCTGGATGACTCAATTACAGGTTTCCTTGTATTCGATAGTAGGTTTCCATCATTGAACTCTGATCAAATAATCTCTCAAGTACTTGACACCAACTCATTTATTTTCATTTCGTTGAGATGTACTATCGATACCTTGGGGATCATTGTCATCATTGGTGATTTCCCTCGCATTTGTTAACGGTTCACATAATTGACCAGTAATCAAATGGTTTCTACCATGTTTGATTTCAACACCTTGTAATCACATGGCTAGATTCATATCATTTGGGATCAGGTAGAAGACCCTGGACACCTTTTTGTATATTGATTACATCTAGGATGCGATGGCATTTCTATGATCAGTTTTCCACCTATTCATTACGTGGAAGAACTCACTCTTGTATTGTCACACATATCCACTTATGTATTGGTCGTGGCTGTGTCAATATTGTCTCATGGATCTATGATTTTTCATAGTATCCATGATTTGTCTACAATCTATATCATCTCAGTACTCATGGATCTGAAATGTATTGGTCGGCAGCCATGCTTTGAGTCAATTATTTCCAAGCATGGGAATTCCCGCCTCAATGGTATGTCTAACAATTTGTTTTTGTTTTAGCTCCTCGTTGCTCCCTTTGATGCTATCTCCGCAAATTATTTGTAAAGTCTTTCGGCCATCAGTCTCTTCTGACCTCACAGTTTAGGGGGCATTTGTTATACCTCAATATTACACACTAAACCCTAGTGTCACATCCTTCCACCAAGTGACCTAAATGACACTTCCCCTTAATGATCATTTGGACACCCAGGAGTGAAGTCTATTGCCTGAACACTAAAGACAACATCTCTCCTGCCATGTGCCACCCAAATTGACCTAAAATGCAGGAATTATCACGCTCTGCACATCTATTGGGGCACGATAATTAGGGTTACCGTGTTATGCTCCTACCCTAGGGCGTGATAATACCATGCTATGCTTAGACCTAGGGTTGCGATAATCATGTTTTAGCCTTTTTTCCATGGATCTTGGGATCTTACCTTTCGAGATATCTTCTTGGGATTACCATCTTTGATTCGATCCCAACCCCTCTCTCTGTTTAGTAGGCTTGATCCACTAAACACTCTTTAGATCCATTTTTACTCTCCTTTTGGTTAACCCTTCCAAATACTATAAAGGAGAGGCCTTCCATGGGCTAGAGGGAGGACTTTTGGGGCATCCAACCTATGATCATAAGCCTTTTGCAAAGATAGCTAGAGGAAGGACTTGGAGCTGGAGTTGGCTTGGACATCAAGCAATATTTGTAAGAATCTTCAAGTTGCAATGAAGTTAACTTGCCTTGTTTCCTAACTCACGTGTGTTGATTGCATTTCAATTTCATGATTTGTATCTATATGGATTTGGATTCTAACATGTGATTCAGAAATATTGGAGAATTGTATATGCTTGTGTATTGTTTGATGTCAACAGGTTCATCGCGAGGAATTTGGGATTGAAACGAAGAGCAAGACAAAACATCAAGAGTGAAGCTGAGTTAATTTCTCTGATTCTCTTGAATACAAGAACTCTGAATTACTTGTTTAATCTAGGGAACAAGATCACATTTGTTTCATTTTTGTCTTAGTATAGAGTTAGTATTTCTCACTTTATCCTAAGAGGGCTTCTTCTTATCCGTAGGAAGAAATATCTACAACACATTTGAAGGGCGCCCAAGTTCAGGGGCATAATTGTTTTCATGAATTTGCAGAGAAAAAGGTGCCACTTCAAAAAATTTTGTTCATAGCAGGGTAGAGTGTAATGCCCATATTCATGGCAATAAGGTCAAATTTTTTGTGCATGAGCCTATTGTCAGAGAAATGCTCCTTCTAGGCCTTAACCTGTTCAATGTCCCCCATCGCCTTGTTCTCCCTCTCCATCAAGATGTGAGACAACATACCTTTCATGAACTAGTAGGTTGTGATCATGTGATCATAGGCGGAAAGCATTCCATCCATTGAGCCTGGATCACTAAACCAATCCGTGACCTCTTCCTGAACTTTCTCTATGTGCATGGATTTTACTTGGTTCCATAACTCATGTGCTAAACCTGATTAATCTCCTCTCTAATCATGGAGGGTATTCTCTCCTTAAAGAACGGTGCAACCTGTCCAACTTTTTTGAGTTCCTGAGTAACCTTCTTCGGATGGATTCCCCCATACTTCATACCCCTCATATATTTTTGCCTTGGAGCCATTAAATATTTCAACAAGGAAGAACTACCTTTCAAACACAAGGAATAGATGGGAAAAGATTCATAAAGAGGGGTTTCTGACAGCGAATTTCCATTGGATCACGGGTTGTCCTCTAAATTTATAGAAGACCTTCCAATCCACATCTGGTTCACCACAATGAATGTCATGTAATTCCTTTCTGTTCTCATGATACTTGCTTCAAATCTTCCTTCTTTCCTCATTAGGTCACCGTACTATGTCCTTTGTTCAAGGTCCTTTCCATAACCGCTCCACATTATTAGCAGATGGGGGATTTGAATGCTCTCTCGGGTGTGAGTTAAATTGGGTTGTACCAGCATCAACCAAAGGAGGATGGACATGATGGTTCTAAGTGGCTGACATTTTCAACGTGTGGGACCTATCCATGTAATTATCCCCATGCCTCTTGTCCTCTGTAGAATCCCTAATATGCCTAAGGTCCTAGGATTCCAGGTGTGTGCATTGGTTAGGTCATTCATCAACTTGTATGCCAGACACCTGCCCCTCCATGACTCCTTCTTTGTTCCTTTCGCTAACATTTTCTAGGAGGTCTGCCACTATATTTCCTTAATGTTTGACATGGTTAAATGCCCAGGCATGCTTCCCCCTTAGGTGTTCCACGATATTTTCCATCCTGTATGTCAAACGCCAGCTTTCTGCCACTTTTGATATCCTTTGTCTGCTTTGGAGCCTCTTTTCCATCTTAATAATTACATTTGAATCCCCCTATACTATCATTGGCTCCCATCCCCTGTTAGTCATCAATATAATTCCATGGAGGCCCTCAAGTTCCACATCGTTGTTATTTTCATGGCCTAGATACCCATGATAGGCCCAACATGTCACATACCCCAAAATACCTATATATATTTTTTTTTAAAAGGATAAATAAATAGAATAAATGCATGTATTCTTTTGTACATCTAGTATTGCGGAAAACAAAATAGTTTAATTGATTACATACTAGACTCTAAGCCAAAGTCAGAAGCATGTCAAGGTTCTGTTTCTGAATCACATCTAAGGTCTAGGAATCAGTCCATTTATTTGCATGCTAGGGTAAAAGTTCTAATCCTTACTTCATCATTACATGAGTATTTAGCTTAGGATTATAAGCATCATTAATAAATTTTTAACCTCAACAGAATTAGAAAAAGGAGGGTTTAAACCCTTATCCAAACCCTTGCGGATCTCCAAAATCTGACTGTGTATTTTGACAGTTCCGTAATCCGACTTCCGTATTGCGAATGTGGGTTGCAGAACCCTGAAATACGACTGTTTACGTTTACGGTTCCGCAATTTTGGATGCAAGTTGCGGAACCCCAACTTCGACTGTTTATTTCAATGGTTCCGCAATCCGACTTCTACAATCGCGGATCCGGGTTGTGGAATCCCTGATTCCAATCGTTTAAAATTACGGTTCCGCAATCCGACTTCCACAATTTTGGATGTGGGTTGTGGAACCCCAATTTTCCAAGGGTTAAAAACCATGATTTCCGATTGCGGACTTGGTGGGTTCAAGGGCTTGTGGAAGCACTTAAGAGGTAAGTCATAAATTTAGGAAAACTGTTTGAACTCATAATTATTTACTGTTATTTCAAGATTTAGGATTTGAAAACTGGATTAACAATCCAATCAGCCATAATCAGAACTTGGTATTCGATTTTAATGGAAAAATTAAGTTTTTGAGATGTTATTTAATCCATGTATAAAAATTCAGCTCTGTATTTAAATAAGGCCTATTGGCTATAGCTATCTGAGATGATATAAAATTTTAAAAATATGAACCCATTAGCTGTAAAAACTGTAAATTTATTAACCTAGGGACAATATACACATATGTATTCTGAAATAACCATTTTTCAGTAAAGACAGTAATGTATAGTAGTTTTCAGAATAGAAATAATAATAGGGTAAAATCTGGGTTGTATAACAATCTAATACCATTTACAATGAACCATCATCCAGAATAATAATAAAGAGATAGCTGATAGCATACCTGAACAAAATAATCATTCTAAATATCAATTGAGGATTCATTTACAATAAACATTATTTGATGCATAAATATAAGTTATGCATATAAAGAAACTGATTAATGAATGTTACGACATATAGTTATGTATAGTAAAAACAACAATGTATAGTCATTTTAGAATAGAAGAATAATAAGTTAAGACCTGAACCAAAACTATATTTCATACTAAGGTAGTTTTGTGCCTACTTATCTATACTCTTACTTAAATAGAAAAATACTTAAACCAGTGTTTGAATACCTTGCATGCAAGTCTATGAATATAATTCTAAATAAGAATACTTACACTAAAATCATAATGTGTTAAAATTCAATATGCTAAGACAGAAAATAGCAGCATTACATTCCATTTCACAATAATAGCATATACAGGATCACTGAAGAAACAACAAGCATAGCATAAACACAAGAGACAGAGATTTATCCTGGGAAACCCTCATGGGGTAGAAAACCCAGCAAAGCTTCCTCAATATAGATGACCAGCAATATACAAAGATGCAAACCCTGAGCATAAGCTCCTTCTCCTCCATAGCAGACCTCTCCTCCACAAATGCGCCTTTCTCAAAATGAGTGAGTGTGTATAATGAGGAACACACCTCCTCTATTTATACACTACTCTGATATGTATTTTACACAAGTACATGTAGGCTCGTATTTAACCATTAGGTTAAATACCCCATTATAACTGACTGGGCCGACCCCTCTAGGGTGGTCTAATAACCCTTTGACCCACATAACACATACAGGGCCGACCCCCACTAGGGAAGTCTAATAACCCAAGTTACCACATTCCGACGGAGGAATAAACATCTCTGGATATACAATAAGATCTTCACGGAGGAATGAATCATCTCCGGAATAATAAAGTACAAATATAATATTCTTTGAAGTTACAATATCTCAACACTCCCCCTTAACGAGAAGGATATTATAACAGCATCTGCACGAGCAAGGAGTCATCAACATCATACATGATACATCTATAAATCATTGGAAGCTTTCTCAACATCATCAGTAACTCAACCAGTTACTGGAATATCTTCAATACTGGAACATCAACATCTTCAGTACTGAGTCTTTATCTTCTGCAGCACTCAAACAGCTACAGCAACATCAATATCTGAATCCTCACGATTGTCAGCATCGCCATCACACGATCATCAGCATCGTCATCACATGATCAACAACATCGTCATCTCACTATCATCAACATCGTCATCACACGATCATCAACATCGTCATCTCACGATCATCAGCATCATCATCACACGATCATCAGCATCGTCATCTCACGATCATCAGCATCGTCATCATACGATCATCAGCATCATCATCTCACGATCATCAGCATCGTCATCACACGATCATTAGCATCATCATCTTACGATCATCCGCATCGTTATCTCACGATCATCAGCATTGTCATATCATCTCGATCCACAGCATCTGGATCATCTCGATCTACAGCATCTGGATCATCACGATCTACAACATCTGGATCATCTCGATCTACAGCATCTGGATCATCTCGATCTATAACATCTGGATCATCTCGATCTATAGCATCTGGATCATCTCATCTACAGCATCTGGATCATCTCGATCTACAGCATCTGGATCATCTCGATCTACACCATCTGGATCATCTCGATCTACACCATCTGGATCATCTCGATCTACAGCATCTGGATCATCACGATCTACAGCATCTGGATCATCTCGATCTACAGCATCTGGATCATCTCGATCTACAGCATCTGGATCATCTCGATCTACAACATAAGTATCCTCAACCATACAAGTACATTAATCAATACATGTATCATCAAAAGTATGTATTCTCACCAATACATCTATCATCAAAACATGTATTCTTACTAATACATATATCATCAAAAGCATGTATTCTCACTAATACATCTATCATCAAAAGCATGTATTCTCACTAATACATCTATCATCAAAAGCATGTATTCTCACTAATACATCTATCAATACAAGTATCCACACTGATACAAGTATACACAACAGCAGCATACCCTGCAACACACATGATCCAATTACGGGATGGTCAATCCCTCTCACTTTAGGACATAGGTCCAAGGATGATACAATCCTGATCCACTTATGGGATGATCAATCCCTCTCAATTTAAGACATCTCTCATGTCTATGGATGATGCAATCCAGATCAACTTACAGGATGATCAATCCTTATCCTTTTAAGACACCTCACCATGTCTAAGGATGATGCAATCCCGAATCAACTTACAGGATGATTAGTCCTTATCACTTTAAGACACCTTACCATGTCTAGGGACGATGCAATCCCAATCTACTTACAAGATGATTAGTCCTTATCACTTTAAGACACCTCACCATGTCTAGGGATGATGCAATCCCAATCTACTTATAGGATGATTAGTCCTTATCACTTTAAGACACCTCACCATGTCTAAGGATGATGCAATCCCAATCTACTTACAGGATGATTAGTCCTTATCACTTTAAGACAAGTCTCATGTCTAGGGACGATGCAATCCCATCACGTACATTTTGAACCCAGTTCATGGACGATGCAGTCCTCACGTACATTTTGAACCCAGTTCATGGACGATGCAGTCCTCACGTACATTTTGAACCCAGTTTATGGACGATGCAGTCCTCACGTACATTTTGAACCCAGTTCATGGACGATGCAGTCCTCACGTACATTTTGAACCCAGTTCATGGACGATGCAGTCCTCACGTACATTTTGAACCTATTTCATGGACGATGAAGTCCTCACGTACATTTTGAACTCAGTTCATGGACGATGCAGTCCTCACGTACATTTTGAACCCAGTTCATGGACGATGCAGTCCTCACGTACATTTTGAACCCAGTTCATGGACGATGCAGTCCTCACGTACATTTTGAACCCAGTTCATGGACGATGCAGTCCTCACGTACATTTTGAACCCAGTTCATGGACGATGCAGTCCTCACGTACATTTTGAACCCAGTTCATGGACGATGCAGTCCTCACGTACATTTTGAACCCAGTTCATGGACGATGCAGTCCTCACGTACATTTTGAACCCAGTTCATGGACGATGCAGTCCTCACGTACATTTTGAACCCAGTTCATGGACGATGCAGTCCTCACGTACATTTTGAACCTATTTCATGGACGATGCAGTCCTCACGTACATTTTGAACCCAGTTCATGGACGATGCAGTCCTCACGTACATTTTGAACCCAGTTCATGGACGATGCAGTCCTCACGTACATTTTGAACTAGTGGTTCCGGGATGATGCAATCCCCATCACTTTATTCTCGAAGACCATACGTCTACGGATCAATTCAGGGACCAAGGTCCAGGGATGATACAATCCCCACTTCTCGGAGACCTTACGTCTACGACTCTCTTTAGGACTGAAAGTCCAGGGATGATCCAATCCCCTCAACTGTCCACTAAGGACTTCATTCTCGGATACCTCACGTCTACGGCTCTCTTTAGGACTGAAAGTCCAGGGATGATCCAATCCCTTCAACTGTCCACTAAGGACTTCATTCTCGGAGACCTCACGTCTACGGCTCTCTTTAGGACTGAAAGTCCAGGGATGATCCAATCCCCTTAACTGTCCACTAAGGACTTCATTCTCGGAGACCTTACGTCTACGGCTCTCTTTAGGACTGAAAGTCCAGGGATGATCCAATCCCCTCAACTGTCCACTAAGGACTTCATTCTCGGATACCTCACGTCTACGGCTCTCTTTAGGACTGAAAGTCCAGGGATGATCCAATCCCTTCAACTGTCCACTAAGGACTTCATTCTCGGAGACCTCACATCTACGGCTCTCTTTAGGACTGAAAGTCCAGGGATGATCCAATCCCCTTAACTGTCCACTAAGGACTTCATTCTCGGAGACCTTACGTCTACGGCTCTCTTTAGGACTGAAAGTCCAGGGATGATCCAATCCCTTCAACTGTCCACTAAGGACTTCATTCTCGGAGACCTCACGTCTACGGCTCTCTTTAGGACTGAAAGTCCAGGGATGATCCAATCCCCTTAACTGTCCACTAAGGACTTCATTCTCGGAGACCTTACGTCTACGGCTCTCTTTAGGACTGAAAGTCCAGGGATGATCCAATCCCTTTTCTTTCTCGGAGACACCTGTCTACGGCTCACTTTAGAAAAAGTGTTCAAGGATGATACAATCCCCACATGTATTCTCATCAATATACTATCGATCCTGGGAACCCATACAGAACCTGATTCACACTTCTTCTTTAATTGCACCATTAAGAGAATGGTCTTATCTAGCCACTTGGAGCAAACATCTCATCATGATTCTCTTCCTCTTTCTAAGAGAATCTTCTAGCCACAAGCCTTCTATATTTTGTTTGATTTGTAAATCTTCTTGTTGAACATCCATCACTTGTTCGGTGTTCATTATTCTTCATGATCTTTCCTACAAAACAAAATTAAGTACATGATTAGTAATCCTTCATAATCATGAAATCATGATAACCTATTATGCATACAGATATCATTTACATAGTTATGCAACTATCTTGACCAATACTTTGGCACAAAACTTTCCCATATCCTGTATGCATACAGTGGCTATCTAGATGCCTTCCATCTCTACCAGAACATACTATCGAGAGTGTGCACAACTCTCAGCATGTCAGCAAAGAGGTTTCATTCTAGACAAGCAACAATGGAATGTTTGTCCAACTTACCAATCATATGCATATTGGTAGTATACTGTTCAATGTTCTATGAATATTTACACTTAGCATGATATATTATAGGAATACAAATATGCATACAACCTATTACAGGCAATATCATTTACTATTTCAAATAACAACTCAAATACTTATCTTTTGTGTTTGTGTGGTTGCCTCCCGCTTGATCTTCTGTATGTCTTTTGAACTTCTATTCATTATGTACCACTGTGCATGTTCAAGTGTCATCCTCATGATCTCATACACAAACATACACCCATTAGTATGTTCTAAATGTTATCAAAACATTATAGTTCTAAATAATATTGAGAATGTATAGTCATGATTATAGTTAATAAACATTAGTATTCAAGATTTCAGGGAAGTCTTCTTTTACTCATGCATATCATCAATCAAGATAAAAGATATAATATGCATAATCCCTTGATTACTAACTTTATGAATAAGCATAACCAATCATTCCAAGTATACTCATATAGGGGATCCTAACACAAGGTAAGATTCATGGGAAACATACCTGGATTAGTATACCTACTTGGTTATGTACAACATACCTAAACAATCTCTTCAATGATTTAGAGATCCTGAGCTAGAACCTGCATGTCTCATAGGTTAGCATAATATAACAAAGTCATACATACCTCGTAAGTAGAACAAAGATTGTGGATGAGTCTTTGTCTTCATGTTTTCATGGTCATGGAACCTGATTTGTCTTTTGTGATGTACCTGTATCTTATTAGCGGACAACATCAACCTCACACAACATCATAATGCATTAGTACAATCATAAGTGTCAACACCCTAACCAATGAATATCTTCTATCATGCATTCATAAATTTGTTAAGGTGATACAACAAATCTAAAATAAAGATTGTACAAACATACCATAAACTTAATCATGAACAAATATCAAAACATACCTCGATGACTCATACCTGTCGAGATCGCTTGTAATCTCCTTATGTAAAGCTTTAGCCTCATCTCCCTCTAAAATAGGAACTCCTTCACTTATGCAGGTGACCAATCCATCTTCTTCTAGGATTAACCCTATCCACTTGATTTGCAAGAACTGGACCTGGAGCTGGATATGGGTTTGTCAGAGAAACCCCAAAAATTCAAACTTTGAATTTCAAACTTCTGAAAGGATAGAGATATGCGCCTTGATGAGCTGATCAAACTGATATATTCAGAATTTGAAAACTGCAAAGTTTTACTCCTCAATTTTGCCTTTGAAAACTTTCGGATTCACTGGACGTGACCCCTAAACTGGGGTTTGATGAAGCCCACTCTTTTACCCCATCAAAAAGTTTGATCCAAAGGTCTAAGCTTCTATTTTTCTGAGGAGCTTCCAGCCGTGGTCACAGATTTCAAAAATTCCCATTTTTACAGAAGCCCTAATTTTCCGCTTTTCTGATCAAAGTCCCGAACTAGGGTCTAATCAAGCCCGGCATTTTGCCCAACCAAAAATTCTGATCTTGGTCTCTAAATTTCTATTTTTATGAGTAGCATCCAGCCGTGGTCTCCGATTACAAAAATTCCAACTTTCTCCAAAGCCCTAAATTCCGGAAGTCATGAATGAAAGTACCAAAAAATAATTCTGTTTTGACAGAAATATGTACCTGATTGTTTTCTGGTGTAACTCTGAAATTTTTGATCCACAGGGTCTGAAAAAGTTTCCTGAGATAGACCTGACCTGTTATCTTTCCATCCTGACAGGTCTGACCTCAATTGGATTTTCTGAGAGAGAGTTATGCCAAATGTCGCAACGTAACCTGTTTTGGGAAAATACAGGAGAGCGAACTTGTACGGCGTGCCACGTGTCACTGTTTGACCTTCGGCCTCTGAAAAAGTTTTCTGCGATAGCTCGGCCTGTTTTCTTTCCATCCTGACAGGTCTGACCTCAATTGGATTTTCTGAGAGAGAGTTATGCCAAGTGTCGCAACGTGACCTGTTTATGGGATAATACAGGAGAGCGCACTTGTACGGAGTGCCACGTGTCACTGGTTCAACGTCGGCCTCTGAAAAAGTTTTCTGAGATAGTGCAGACTGTGTACTACCTGTCACTTTTTGCGAAATTTCATTTGGAGCTTCCTAGCCCAAGATATGACCTTTTTCCCAAGGTCACCTGATTTTGACTCAGATCTGGAAGAGGCAGAAACCCTATATTGTACAGATCATAAATCACAAAGTACAACGAATTAGAGGTTGTCCTTTGGACACAAGGTACCTGGAGATTTTAGCTTCGTCCTGTAACAATTTCAGATCCGAAAAATTCGCCAAAACGGATTTATAGCGAAAGTGCTACGATGACTGGTTTTTTCTATGTAAAACCCTAACCTTCAAATTGTCGTAAGTAAAGCAAGTGTCTTTAGTGCCATACCTTGTCTTCCTTCAGGTCAGCTCTGATACCATGTTAAAATTCAATATGCTAAGACAGAAAATAGCAGCATTACATTCCATTTCACAATAATAGCATATACAGGATCACTGAAGAAACAACAAGCATAGCATAAACACAAGAGACAGAGATTTGTCGTGGGAAACCCTCATGGGGTAGAAAACCCAGCAAAGCTTCCTCAATATAGATGACCAGCAATATACAAAGATGCAAAACCTGAGCATAAGATCCTTCTCCTCCATAGCAGACCTCTCCTCCACAAATGCGCCTTTCTCAAAATGAGTGAGTGTGTATAATGAGGAACACACCTCCTCTATTTATACACTACTCTGATATGTATTTTACACAAGTACATGTAGGCTCGTATTTAACCATTAGGTTAAATACCCCATTATAACTGACTGGGCCGACCCCTCTAGGGTGGTCTAATAACCCTTTGACCCACATAACACATACAGGGCCGACCCCCACTAGGGAAGTCTAATAACCCAAGTTACCACATTCCGACGGAGGAATAAACATCTCCGGATATACAATAAGATCTTCACGGAGGAATGAATCATCTCCGGAATAATAAAGTACAAATATAATATTCTTTGAAGTTACAATATCTCAACATAATGTACATTCAAACACTATGTGATAACATGCATAGGAAAGATAACATGCATAAGCAAGATGAAACAATAATGTAGAGTGAAACATTGTATGATAACATGCATGAGCAAGGTAATCGCTTCTAATAACATGCATAATCAAGATGAAATAGTAATGTACAATGAAACATTGTATGATAACATGCATGAGCAAGGTAATCATTTCTGATAACATGCATAAGTAAGATGAAACAATAATGTATAGTGAAACATTGTATGATAACATGCATGGGAAAGGTAATCAATTCTGAATGACAATGACATAGCATTTACAGTAACTGGACATTCCAGCAAAAGAATAAAGGGAACTTGAACTAAGCAAGGCGATCCTTCTGCTTAACAAATTAGATATCATTTACAGTAATGAACACTTCAGAAATAAATAATGAAACTTGAACTAAGAAAGGTAAACAATCTAGCTATCATTCACAGTAAGCAAACATTCATAAATAAATAGTGAAACCTAAACTAAACAAGGAAATCATTAGATATCATTTACAGTAACAAATAACTCAAAATTTAAATAAATAAAACCTAATCTAAGCAAGAAATTATTAGATATCATTTACATAAATTAGATAGTTCAAAAATTAATAAATAGAACCTAATCTGAGCATAGCAATCATTAGATATCATTTACAGAAATTAGATAGTTCAGAAATAAATAAATAAAACCTGATCTAAGATATGCAACC
Organism: Larix kaempferi; assembly: GCA_027924585.1. Classification (NCBI taxonomy): domain Eukaryota; kingdom Viridiplantae; phylum Streptophyta; class Pinopsida; order Pinales; family Pinaceae; genus Larix; species Larix kaempferi. The sequence continues at coordinate 2,494,600 of BSBM01000626.1, forward strand.
AACAGATAGTTCATAAATTAAATGAATAGAACCAGAACTAAGTTATGCAATCCGCAGACAGTTAAAAAAAATAAATAGAACAAAACTAAGCTATGGGATCATATATATCATCTACAACAAACAGATATGTCAGAAATAAATCAATAGAACCTGAACCAAGCTATGCAATCATTAGATATCATCTACATCAAACATACATGTCAGGAATTAAATAGAACCTAAACATGCAGAGGTGAATCATAACTGAAGGTCGTCGTTCCTCCCAACCAACTTCCAGAACAACCAAACTACTTGCTCTGAAATGTCCAAGCCTATTTGCTGAACCACAAGGACAAAGAATGGTCATAGAGTTCCTCTAGAAGAAGCTAGGTCACAATATCACTCCACCATAAGCCTCCTTCTCAGCAGGTGAATCAATACTCAATGTATTCTTCCCTTTCATCATAAGCCTCCTGTTTAGTGGAGGAAATCGATGCTTTATAGTATTTTCCTAGGACTTAGGTCATTCATGAGCCTCTTGCTCGTTATGCTCGAACAAGAGTTTGACCTGAACATTAGGGAGGATGCCTCCTACATCATGTGCACCTTTACTAGGTTGTCTTTCCACAAAGGGTTTCCTCTTAACACTTATCGTTTCTCCTTGTGGGTCAACAAACACTCTTCAACGGCTTCCTTCAGTTTTGATTCCCATTTCTATTTAATAATTTAAAAATAATAATTCTTTTACAATCTCTTGACCTCACTTGGTAAATAATGTCAAATTAAATAACAAAATAAGGTCTTATAAAAAAACAATAATAATTAGGGTTCCTAGGTGTATTACATACACCCACCTTAAAGTCTAAAACCATCCTCAGTGTTACTTTTAAACTTCTTCTGAGTCATTCTGAAAAAGAATTGGATATGCCTCACGCATATTGCTTTCCAATTCCCAAGTAGCCTCTTATGGGATAAGGTGCTTCCATTGCGCCTTGACTTGTACAATGGTGCACTTTTGGAGTAAAAGTTCTCTCATCTCGAGAATACATTCCGGTCCCACCTAAAACTCTCCTTTGGGTTCCACATGGACAACATTCCAGATAACCACGTGAGTAACATCATGAACATATATTTTTAAAATTGAAATATGAAAAACATTATGTACTTTAATTGTAGGTGGTAGTGCTAATTGATAAGCCACTGGCCCAACCTTGGCCAATATCTCAAATGGTCCACAATGCCTGGGTGCCAACTTTGTGCACTTTCCCAATTTCAAGGAACTTTTTCTGGGTTTCACTTTCACATAAACGTGATCCCCTACCTGGAACTCTCTTTGAGTTCTTTTCAAATAAGCATAGCTCTTTTTTCTATCTTGAGCTATCTTCATGTTATGCTATACCTATTTCATTGTTAGTTCCATGTCCTTTAATATTTGAAGACCTAACATTAGTATATCAATTGGACTACTCCAAGAAATTGGAGTATTACATTTCTGTCCATAAAGTATCTCAAATGGACTCATTTTTGTAGAGGCGTGAAAATGATTATGATTATTCTATGCAAACTCAACAAGATGTAAATATTCTTCCCATTTCCCAGGTTTGTTGATTACATACATTCTAAGAATGTCTTCTAAAATTTGATTCACCATTTCAGTTTGTCCATCAGTCTGGGGATGATATGAAGTACTAAAATTTAATTGAGTATCCAAACCTTTAAATAAAGATTTTGAGAAATTTGCCGTAAACTTTGCATCCCTATCATAAATTACAACTTTAGGTACACCATGCAATCTGAAAATTCCTTTCATAAAAATATCAGCAATATTAATAGCTTTGTAAGTAAATTTGACAAGAATAAAATGTGTTTCTTTACTAATCTTATCTACCACAACCATAATTGAATCATTCTATTTACCATTTTTAGGAAAACTTGTTATAAAATCCATGCTAATAACTTCCCACTTCCATTCTGGAATGGGTAAAGGCTATAGCAATCTGACTCGGTGTTGATGTTCAACCTTGACTTGTTGACATTAAATGCATCTAACAATGTATTCTGCTACTTCATTTTCCATATTAGGCCAAAAGAATTATTTTCTTAACATAGTAATCATTTTATGATATCCAGGATGTCCTCAATATGGTCTTTTACGCATTTCATTCATGATTAAAGACTTGACCTCTTCTGAATTAGGTACATACAATTTGTTTTATTATTTTATCATCCAGATTTGTTTCATAGCTACTACTTGCATATACATATAGCATGTTTGCATGACGACTTAATGCATCAACCACTTTATTTTCCTTTCTTTTTATATGTTTAATTTCAAATTCATATTCACTTAGGAAACATAACCATCTAGCTTGTCTAGCATTTAAATTATGTTGGTCAAATAAATATTTTAAGCTGACATTATCAGTCATTAGTGAGAATCTTCTTCCAATAAGATAATGTCGCCACATTTTAAATGCATGAATAATGGAAGCTAACTCCCAATCATGAGTAGCATAATTATTTTCATGTTCTTTAAGATTTCTTGATGCATAGGACACCACATAGTTTTCTTACATTAATACTCCACCTAGACCCTCTTTGCATGCATCTGTGCATATAACAAAATCTTTATAGGGGTTTGTTATCTTTAGGATAGGAGTTGTTGTTAATAAATGTTTCAGTTTATTAAAGCTGATTTCACATTTCTCATTCCATTCAAATTTATTACCTTTCTTTTGTAATGAAGTTATAGGATATGTAATTTTTGAAAACCCTTCAATAAATTTGCGATAACATCCAGTGATCCCCATAAAAGATCTAACATCGGATACATTTGTAGGCACAGTCCATTCGATGATAGCTTTAATTTTACAGGGATCCACCGATATACCATCCTTAGATACTACATGTCCCATGTATTGAATTTTATCTTTAAAGAAAACACATTTATTGAATTTAGCATAAAGTTCTTGTTCTCTTAACACTTGTAAGACTATTCTTAAATGCTCTTCATTCTCTTGTTGATTTTTAGAATAGATTAATATGTCATCAATGAAGATGGCTACAAATTTATCTAAATATTTACTCAATACACTATTCATTAAACACATAAAAGATGCTGGAGCATTTGTTAACCCAAAATTCATTACGACAAGGTCATAGTGACCGTATCTGGTCCTAAAAGTTGTATTATATATATCTTCATCTTTAACTCTGACTTGATGATATCTAGATCTCAAGTCTATTTTTGCAAATATCGTTGCTCCTCGAAATTGATCAAATAATTCATCGATCCAAGGTAAAGGATATTTGTTTTTAATTGTCATTTTATTAAGTTATCTGTAGTCTAGACACAACCTCAATGTTCCATATTTTTTCTTCACAAACAACACCGGTGATCCCAAAGTAGAAACACTTGGTCGAATGTACTTTTTATCAATTAATTCTTGAATTTGTGCTTTTAATTCATCAAGTTCCAATATGTTCATATGATAAGGATCTTTTGACGCTGGTACTACTCCTGGGACCAAGTCAATAGTAAAATCAATCTCTCTTTTCAGAGGTAATCCAAGAATTTCTTCCAGAAACACATCCTTAAAATATTTTAAAACTGGGAAATCGTTTATTTTAATTTCATTATTTTTATCTCTATCATCAATTATACAAATATCATAAACTTTATAGCCTTTGCGGACAGATATTTTCATTTGTAAAGCATAAATTTCTCTAATTGTAGTTTTCCTTGGAATTCCTTTAACTATTATAGGTATAATTTCTTCATATATGCATGAGAAATTTTTATCATAGAAGTTCATAATTACTCTATACTTTTTTAACCAATCCATTCCTATCAAAAAATCATAAGATTCTAAAGGAAAAATATTTAAATCAGCATATGTTGTAAAACCATTCATAATAAATTCACATCCTTTCACAAAACTAGTGACCTTTCTTTTTGTGCCTGTAGCAACCTGATCTAACAAAGACTTTTCAAATTTACTCTGCTATAATTTACACAATTCTACAATTCTTGGTGAAACATAACTTAAATTTTCACCTAGATCAATTAATATGGAGATTGGTTTATCTTTTAACATAACTTCAATTTCTACCATTGATGTCTGATGGTCTGCTTGAATGTTCTCCAACGTTGCGCATATTCTAGGCATGCTCCTTGCTACATCTTCAATCTTAGTATCTTTTTGAACAGTGTGAACGATTTTAAATCTTTTTCTTCTTACTGGTCAGTCTTTAAAATAATGTGGTTCACCACATTCCCAACATTCTAAAGATTCCTTTTGCACAATAATTTTATTATAACTAGCAGGTGTTTCCCTTTCTTTCATTACTGTAGGATTTTGTGGCTTAAAACATATGAAATTATTTCTCTAATAGTTTCGATGATTATTTCCAGAAGTATTAATAAATATCATAACTTTTCTTTTGTGTTCAAAGCTTTCATGTTTTTTGTTGTTCCAACTTGGTACATTATCTCTTTTGTTCTTATTTTGATCATAACAAAAATTTGCTTTTAAAGTATTTATTGAAACCTTGCCAAGTTAAGTGACATTCCTTAATACATTTTACTTTTTTAATATCTTTCCACCAAATGTCAGCCTTTCCCATTAGATTATAAATTGCCATCTTTGCTACTAATTCATTAGAGTAGTTGTAAATCTGTAAGTACTTTTTCATTCCTGAAAGACAAGCCTTCGCTCCTTCTCTGGTTTCAATCTCACCATTGAATATAAGAGGTTTTATCTTTTTAAATTCACCATAAATTTATTCATAAGGTTTACTTTTCCTACTATACTTATCACCATCACTACTTTCACTAGATTCTTTGTAATTATGTTTACTCTGTTTAGATGAAATTCCACTTGAAGACTCAGTTTCACTATCTGAAAATTTTAACTTCCTTGCCTTGCATTTATAAGATTTAGTCCTTGATGTTTCTTTCTTAGATCCTTTCTTCCCTTATGTTTCCTAATTATGTAATTTTGTTAACAAGACATTGTTTAATTCCTCTTGTGCTTTCATAATTTGTTCACTATCTTTCTTAAAACTTTGTAGTTTTGCTCTTAAATATTTTACGGTTTGTAGCAATTCGGATGGGTTATCATTCCTATTCTCATTTAGCTGCACCCATAGATTATCATCAGTAATGTTTTATTGTTCATTGTTTACTTGTTCTTTAGGATGGAATTCTTCTTCAACTGACATTTCAACATCTGCCATAGTTCCTGCAAAATCAAGGTTATACTTCTCTTCTTAACCTAAGAGATTCAACCATAACACATAAGTTAGTTTTCTATTTGTACTTGTTTCAATGTTGAGCCCTTTAGGCCAAGTGTTGTAACCATGCTCTAATACCATTATGTCACATACCCCAAAATACCTATATTAATTTTTTTTTTAAATAAATAAATAGAATAAATGCATGTATTATTTTGTACTTCTAGTATTGCAAAAAACAAAATAATTTACTTGATTACATACTAGACTCTAAGCCAAAGTTAGAAGCATGCAAGGTTTTGTTTTTGAATCACATCTAAGGTCTAGGACTCAGTCCATTTATTTACATGCTAGGGTTAAAGTTCTAAGACTTACTTCATCCTTACATGAGTATTTTAGCTTAGGATTGTAAGTGTTGACACCGTATTTGAAATACTCAAAGAAACCCTAAAAGGTTTGTTAAAAATACCCAAAAGAACTAAATTTACTAAGGATGGGTTGAATGAAGGGTTATAATGCAAAATCACCAAAGCAAAAAACCTACAAGTGAAATAGTTTGAAAGAAATTTTTGAAAAGGTTAAATCTTAGCGAAGTTTCAATGGCGGATATGATGAAAGAAAAGATCAACGGTTATCGTGGATTCCCGCACCGCCCAAAAGTTCGTTTGCAAACAATGGAGAGTGGTTGCGGACATAATACCGCTGGAGTACGTGTCACATTATTATTGTCCTGCATCAACATGATAGTGGTATCACAAACCACTACAGCACCATGTGGAACCACCAAAGGATAATACGAGGTAAACGTGGGCCATAGCACGTGGCAGACGCAGAAGGCACAAGGGAATACGCCATATGTTGACATAAATTAGATGGACGATATACATTGGCATAAAATCTAAGGATGAGATTCATCCGCATCATGGGAAGTGCCCACTGAATAGAGGAAAGAGTGGCTGCGGTAATTAAACCACTCTAACAGGTGTCAGAAAATGGTTGATCTGCACACACTAAAAACCAGAGAGGAAAACCATTATTGAGATCGTGGATATCACCATGGGAAATAAAGAGGCACAAGATCTAATGGCTCAAATCAAAAAGCATGTGATCAACAGTTGAAATAAAGTACATTCGGAAAGTTGCCAGAAAGTTAAGAAAAAGAGATTATATAAAACAAAAGGGTTTTCAAATAATGACATTTTGTCTATGTGTCGCTGTTCCTAGAAGCTCTGAAGACCGGTGGAGATCAGCAGTTGAGACAGAAGGATAAAGACGTGTCTATACAGGTAGGTTCTGGTGACCTGGCCCACATATTTTAACGGAAATTTGTTTGTAGAAATGATTTAAATGGAAACTGTGCATGATATAGATGTTTTTAAAGCCAAAGAAGCCCTAGAAGATAGAGATGGGGACATTTACGATACCCTAATTAGGTTAACCGTCGCTGAATTCAAGCTTAAGTTGTCTAAGTTATTAGAAGAAGGTATAGACATACACAGAGTCCACCAGTCATCCTTGTTAGCCTTCTGCCCGGACCAAATCCTGTCTTTTCTAGAATTTGTGTCGTGGTGTGCTGATAATTAGTTCAAAGAAGAAATAACTATTTTAGACAGTCGAAAAACTAGAGTCGTCTGCAAAATAGAGCCTACCATCATAATTAAAGCCCTATAAATAAATTTTTCCCAAACCCTCGAGTTTGAAAGTTTTTCCAAAACCTCTATTATTGAATGTTATCATCAAACCCTTCAAGATAATAGAGAAAAGTTTTTGTCTACATGTCTTAAACCAGAAACAAACATTTCAGATATCCCTTACCCTATAGATATCACTTTATTTGATGAAAATACCCAGTTGGTTCTAACACTGTTGGCTTTAATCGTAGGGTTCGATACAAACATGTATGTAACTGAGTTTCAGTTAAGCCTTTTGTATAAAATGAGTACAATTTAGCCAGGGATTGATGAAAATCAAATTCCTCAACTTAAATTTGAATAATTCTTGACTGAAAAGATCCATGACCAGATGGTCAATTTCCCTACTCTCAGACATTTCAGATTTCAGTCTTTTTTGATGAAAATGATCATGGTGACCAGTCATGAAGAATTACAATTCCCTGAAATCATTTTCACAAAGTTATTAGAACATAATATGTTTAATTACATAAATTATATGCTCTCAAAAATTTAAAGAATGATTTTTGGTGAAAGATTGCCTAGAGTATTACCATAAATGCAAGCATGTATGCAATTAAGTGCAGAATACGCTGTAGGAGATTGGTTCTTATCAAAAGACAGTACAGTGATCAGGTTATATGGTTTCAAACATAAACCCTATGTTTTACTGGCATTTATTACCTTAAGGGTTTTTGCTTTGGAGTTCGTTAGGCATAAGTTAATTGTTGAAAATGGTAATTTCTTGCTTTTCAAACAAGCAACAGATATCAAGTATCCATTCACACTTGGCCCATTTACAGTGAAGAATAAAAACGTTGCTATTTATATAGAAAAATTGTTAAAAGATATGGGATTTGAGACAGACATGGCTACTGAATATGATCCGTTAAACATAATATCAAAACGGAGAACAGATCATCGCATCAAAGCGTTGAATCATCAAGTGATTGAGGGAATGTCTGATAGAGCAAATTGGCTAGATTATAAAGAAAAAATCATTCCAGATTCTCAAGATAAAGTAATGATATTGATAGATACAATAGCAGAGGAAGAAAGCACGATGAATACTGCAATGGTAGGGTTTAAAAGGCCCATACAAGACATAGTGAACATTGAAAGTGAAGAAGCAGAAAAAGGAAAAAATTAAAAATGGATGAGCAACAAGAATTAATGGCAGTTTCAGAAGAGGAAGGGAGAACCGAAGTCAAAATACCAGAGGTCATGGTAAAGGAATACAGTATTAAGGAATCCCCAGAAGAAGATGATGTAAGAAAACCACACAATCTGATGGATGTATTTAATGAGCATAGTCGAAATAAACAAGAATCCTCTCAGTAAACCAGTCAGTTATTTCCAAAGGTTAGGAATATATCCAACACTAAAGTCAGTTTATTTACTAGCAAAAATGTCAAAGAAAATTCTTTCAGTTGTTACTAAAGATAAGATCTCAGAGATGAAAGTTAATCTGACAAAAATCAATGCCCCAGATAAAATTTTATTACATAGACAAATAGGAGAGGTTATATATTCAGATTATTTGGGAGCGATCTTAAAGGTAGACAAGTTGAAAATTTTAGTAGATAAATTAAATAACCGGTTGAGACAAGAAAAAACAGAAAATAAGTCTCGACAACAGCAAATAAAAATATTACAAACATATTTGATAAATAAAGAGGGAGATGCAACAACAAATTTACTCAAAGAAAAGGATGACACAATTCAAATGTTAAGGCAAAAGTTGAAAATCCCAGACACTTTGCTTATCCAAGGAGCCGAACTAACAGTACTGGAAAAAGAAAAAGAAGAGCTGTCAAATGAAGTAAAAGATATTATTGCAAAAATGTTGAAGTTCACTGAAGAAAAAGTTCATTGGGAAAAAGAGAAGATTTCTTTGGAAGAGCAATTGGAAGAAATAAAGAAAAGGTTAGCAGAATTAGGTCAGCAACAGGTACATGCAGGTATAGATGAAGATAAAACTGGATTGGACAGTCTCTTACAAGCCATGTCCTAGGTAAGTCTAAAATATGTCGAGATTAAAGAATTGAAAATTGGAGTACAAAAGCTAAAAAAAGAAAATGAAACAAAGGATAAGGAAATTAAAACTTTGCAAACAAGGAATCAAGAATTATCTGATAATAATAAAGGTTTGGCAGCTCATGTAACAGGATAGGCTGCAATGCAAGGTTGCAAACATATGGTATGGGATCAAATTATAAAGGAAGTTGAAAAATTAAGACTTTTGTCTTGATTATATGAGAATCAAAGAAAAAGTGGCCAAAGACGCTTTTGAAAGTTGCAGAGCAGTCAGAGAGAATTTAAACAGAAAGCCAAAAGAAATAGCACAAAGGGAAATAACTTTCTTAAATAGTTTAACTGAAGCAGATTTGACAGCCATGAATATAATGAAGAGAATTTCAGTGATTACATGGGCCGGAAGAATCTTGGGAAAATATTCACATGTTGAAAATGTTGAAGTTAAAGCTGGAGATATACGAGAGGAAGTAATAAATTTAAGAAGCGATTTGAAAAATTAATAAACAAAGGATTCCCTGCTTTTTGGGATGAAAAGCATGAATTGATTCCTCCAAATGAATATAAGAGGTTATTGTTTGACATAAGAATGGATCACAAAACATTTCAGCATTTGGATCATATGCTTACTGGAAAGATTTTAATGGAGAAAATTGCGGAGGACTTTGAAATTTTAAATATGTTGATCTCAATCTGTGAGAATATTCCTCTTGTTTCTTATGCAGGTCACCTTGAAATGCGAGTCCTGGTGAAGTAAATGACCAGTTATGATCTACCCACGTTCGACCAATGGAACTATGTGGATAAATATGGAAGGACAAGATATTCTGTCCATTCATAGGTACATTCAGAATATTTGCTAAGTGGCAAAAATGATGTTTTTATTTTAAAAAATTTGTAATATTGTTTAAAGGCAGTTATCTATTGTTTAAAGACAGTTATCTTTCGAGTTAAGACATTTTCAGTTACTAGTTAAAAGAAGCGGTTATGTCAAGCTTCTTTCAAATTTTGTATAAAACACAATGAGAATAATTTTTGAAAGGGTTGGAAACTCTTTGAGAGACAATAAGTTTTGAAGTCAGATTTTGATAGAATAATAGAAAGCCGTATAGTGAAAATACCTATCTTTGGAGACTAGAGATTCATGTGTTGATCATTTTTACAGTCTGTCTTTTCCCTCATTTCTATATGTGCATGTTTACTTTCTTTGTTATATCTTCCATTATGTTCTTCTTCTATGCTTAAATGAACGTTTGAAATAAATCGGGATTCATACTGGTTATGCCTCGTTTTATCGCATTTAAGTATTCATTATTTCTCCAAAGTTGACAATGGATTCATCCTAGTTAGATGCCTATTGTTGATGGATTATCATTATTGATTTCTATACCACCTACAAAATCAAATTGACTATGATATGGTTGCTATCTTTCCTCTGTGAAAATCTATTTGGTGTAAATCTCTTGCTGGCACGTTAGATATTTGAAAGTTGACTCCATACCCAATGTTTCTTGTTTCCTTTTCAACCAAGTAAATCATTTTGAAAAATTTTGAGCGTGTTTATATATATATATTTAGCCTTTACATATATCTCGTGAGAGAGCCCTCTCTGGTGGAAAAAATGGCTAAGTTTTCTACCTAAAGTTTGGTTTGAAATAAGTTACCTTAGGTGTTATTCTTTTACAACCGGGATAAAATCTCAGTGTTAACATTTTGGCGCCATTGCTGGGGAGCGAAAGTGAAATTTTCCCTGGGAGAAATGACAGAGAAAGGTCAAATTTCTTAGGCAAGGAAGTTTGAAGTTTTAAAAGTTGGTTGTAGATATTGCCCTGGCAACTTCACTTGTGAAAAATTTTCAAGGTTTTTTGAAGGTATTCAGAAATAGATATTGTGGCTACAAGAACAAAACCCGGTTCACAGTTCTTCTCAGGCGTGGATAATCCAGAAAAGCTCCCCAAGACGGATAAAGGCAAAGGCAAGACAAAAGAAGGTATTCCTCAGTTTTTGAATATATTCCCTTCTTTTCAAGAAAATTAGTTTGAGGAAGAAATAATTGGTTCAAGTGAAAAACTTTTGCTTAGACCTAAATCAGATTCTGATTTGAAAGAAACAAAAGTTGATCCAAAAAGTTTGTGGGACTATTCTTTAAAATCTGTTTGGGAAAACATGCAAAAATCTGAAAGGGCTGGTTCCAAAATATCAAAGGCCTAAAGAATACCTGTGCAAAGTCATAAATTTACAAAACAACAGGTAGTGATTGTTCCACCTTATAATCCACCACCCATGGCTGCCAGATTTGCCCCATTGGTTTTCCCCACTGCTTTACACAATTTGCCTCAAAATTATGGACAGAGAATCATTCCTTTTGATGATGATGGTAATTACACAGCACAGCAACATGTTGATAACTTTAGTGATTTCATTGATTTAGAAGAAGTGGATCATGATGATGCAAAAATGAGGTTGCTTGCCTAAATATTACGAGGCAAAGTCAAAAAATGGTTCAGATCTTTAGTTGTAGGATCAATTGCTAATTATGATGCTTTCACAACTCTTTTTATCGAAAGATGGGAAGACCAAAAGAATCCTTCACAGATGTTGACACAGTATAAAAATCTGAACAAAGGAGGTTTTGAGCCAGTTTAAGAATTCTCTACCAGATTTATGAAAGTTTATAATTCTATCCCTGCAGACATAAAACCTCCAGTAGGAGCAGCCAAGTTACATTATGCAAATGCTTTTGAAGGTGATTTTTCATGCACATTAAGAGAAAGAAGATCTACCACTTTGAAAATAATGATGAATGATGCAGTGGAAGTTGAAGCTAATATGATGGCTTCTGGCAAGATGCGGCATAGAGATACAGACCAAAAGAAAAGTAAAGAAGATAATCAAAATACAGCTTCTTCCTCTTCCACGGATGTAAAATTTGAAGCAACGATGAAAACTATGGAGAAGTTGTTAGACAAGTTAGTGGTGGATAACAAAGCTCCGAATAAAGAACAAATAGAACCTCAAATCAGAAACCCTAATTTTAGGAGACCCTTTGTCCCACCCATAAGGCCAAGAGATCAGAGGAATCCAAGGAATGCAGAAGAAGATCCAGTTAGACCTCCTTTTCCTGAAAATTATATTGCTGGGGAAGCTGAAGCTGAGATGGCTGAGAGTGACATTCACCATTGTGGCAGTTTTGATTTAGAAGTCTATCTGACTAAACATGAACATGATATGTTCCTTGCAGAAGGAGAATGTTGTAATTTGGAGACAGAAACTGATCAATACCAGATTGGTTACCAAAGTTCTATAAACAATCTTCAAAGAAAGATAAATCTGAGAAATAGAGACGTTATAACAGACAAAGGAAAAGAGTCAATGGGTAAATCAAAAGGATCTACAGATAAATCCTCCACCAGTCAGAATGAGCAGCAAACGAGAAGAAAAGAAAATGAAGATGTGCCAAAAGGGATTTCAGATAACAAGAAAGATTCAGTGAAAGAAGTTGATAAAAATTTGGTTCCTTTCAATATACAAAGTGAAATGTCCAAAGTCAAGATCTCTGTACCTTTCAATGAGATATTAAAGAATAAAGAATACAAGGAACAAATTTTTAAGATGATGCAAGTAGAAAATCGAGTGGAAATAGATACTTTGGAATTGGATAATGATACTCCTAATATATGTCTTGGTTCAAGAATGGAAGATAATAGTTTTGGGGATATTTCTCCTTTCTATGTAGATTTGAACGTTCATGATAAAGCTTTGCATAATTGTATGTTAGACTCAGGAGCTTCTCATAAGCTGATGCCAAAACTTGTAGTTGAATCTTTGGGGTTGGAAATCACAAGACCATATGATGACCTATTTTCTTTTGATTCAAGGAAAGTTAAATGTTTAGGGTTGATTAAAGATTTGACAGTCAATCTTATTAAAATACCAGTCAAAGGTATCATCATGGATGTGGTGGTTGCTGATATTCCAGCAAAATTTGGTATGTTGTTGTCTAGATCATGAGCTTCGAAGTTAAAAGGAACTTTGCAGATGGATATGTCTTTTGCTACTATTCCAGTGTTAGGGGTACATAGAAGATTATATGCTGAAAAATGGTTGCTTATTTGGTAAGTGACTTAAAAGAACCTGAAAAGCATGCTATATATGTAGTAGACACAGATTTGGGGTCATGTAGTCTGTACAATGATGTTGAATCCAAAGAAAAGATGGATTTAATCGAACCTAGAGAAAATGAAAAAGAAAGACTATTAAGAGAAAAAATTAGAAAAGAAGGAACTTGGACAATGCACTTTGATGGAGCTAGGAGCAGAGAAGGAGCTGGTACGGGAGTATGGATAATTACACCTGATCGAGAATTCTCGATGTTTTCTTATCAATTGAATTTTGAATGTACAAACAATGTTGCAGAATATGAAGCTTTGATTCTAGGGTTGAATGTATTGAGAGATTTAAAAGCAAAAAGAATTGAAGTGTTTGGAGATTCTGAATTAGTAATAAATCAGGTAAAAGCTATTTATCAGACCAAACATCCTAAAATGACGACATACATGAATGAAGTGTGGGATTTATTGGAAAACTTTTTCGATGAACATGATGTTGTTTCAATTCCTAGAGTTAATAGCACTGTAGCAGATTCTTTGGCCACTGCTGGAGCTGTGTTCAAAACCCCTATCTTTTCTAAAAATAAATATGATATTGAGGTTATACACAAACCATCTATCCCAGACAATATCAAACACTGGTAGGTTTTTGAAGATGATCAGTAGATTAAACTCTTTTTATAGATGACAGATGAATTCAATTACAGGTCTATTGATGCAAAAGATGCTGAAGCTGGTCCAGGTGAAAAAGATTCCCCTGAAGAAACAGAAAAGTTCAAGCAAAGGATTGGAGGTAAGGATATAATTCAACTGAAGAATAACGTTATCCCTAGAGGCTTGATTCCTTTAGAAAAATTGTTTGATAAAAATGACGTAGTGAAAAATCCAAAAGTAGAACCTAAACCTGAGGATGTCAAAGATTACAATTTAGGTTCCGAAGAAGATCCCAAATTGGTAAAGCTTTCAAAGAAACTACCAATAAAGGAAGAGAATAAAAGTGTGGAAGTGATGAAAAGATTTTCAGATGTTTTCCCCTAGAGTTATGAAGACCTAAAAGAATATGATGTTTCTGTTATCCAGCATACAATTCCTATCAAACCTGATGAAAAGCCTTTTAAGCAGAACTTGAGAAGAATAAATCCCAAGTTGTTTCCAATAATAGAAAAAGAAGTGAGAAAGCTGTTTGATGCTAATATAATCGTATCCTTGAGATTTTCTAAGTGGTTGGCTAACCTAGTACTAGTAAGGAAAAAGAATGGTGAAATAATGTTGTGCATAGACTTTAGAAATTTGAACAAAGTCTCTTTGAAAGATAATTATCCACTCCCGAAAATGGATCATATTTTGCAGAAAGTTGTAGGAGCTGAAATAATTTCTATGTTAGATGGTTTCTTAGGTTACAATCAAATTAAAGTTCATCCAGAAGATCAGGAGAAAACTACTTTTACTACTCCATGGGGAATGTTTATGTATGCCAAAATGCCATTTGGTTTGATGAACGCAGGGGCAACCTTTCAGAGAGCCATTGACATTGCATTTGCAGATGAAAGAGACAAATTTGTGGTAGTATACATGGATGATATCACTGTATATTCAAAGAATGCTATTGATCACTGGAAACATCTAGAAAGAGTTTTCTTGAAATGTAGAAGATTTGGGATCTCTTTAAATTTAAAGAAATCTCATTTTTGCATGGAAGAAGGAAGATTGTTGGGACACATTATATCAAAAGAAGGCATCAAGATTGACCCAGAGAGAGTATCTGCCATACAGAAGATCAGAATCCCTAGAAGTAAGAAGGAAATTCAATCATTTATTGGAAGGGTAAATTGGTTAAGAAGGTTCATTCCTAGTTCTGCTGAGATTTTGAGAAACATATCTGGAATGCTAAGAAAAGACAAGGAATTTAAATGGACTGAAGAAGCAAGACAATCTTTTGATGATATTAAAAGGGCATTGACTGAAGCACCAGTGTTAATTAGTCCAGATTATTCAAAATATTTCATTATGTTTACTTATGCATCAGAACACACAGTAGCTGGAGTATTGTTACAAAAGAACCAAGATGGTGTGGAACAACCAATTGCATTTTTCAGTAAGATTCTGAGGGATGTAGAATTAAAATATAACATTATGGAGAAACAAGCTTATGCTTTAGTGAAAGCATTGAAGCATTTCAGGATATACATATTGCACTCTTATATAATAGCACATGTTCCATCAGCAGCAGTGAAAGATATTCTTACCCAGCCAGATCCCGAAGAAAAAATAGCAAAGTGGATAACAGTATTATTGGAATATGATCTTGACATTAAGCCTACAAAGCTGATAAAAGGCCAAGGTCTGGCCAAAATGATGACGGAGACAAATTGGGATTCTCTAGGTATGAATTTTCTTTCCGAAATTTCAAAAGAAGCCGTTCCAAATTTCCAAGTAATCGAAGATTTCTCTTTATCTCCCTAGTACGCGGACATTATGTATGTTCTGCAAAATCTTCAAGCACCTACAAATATGGAAAAAACTAGAGCAAGATCAATGAAGTTGAAAGCAGGCAAGTTCTGCATATTAGATGGGAATTTATTTTGGAAAGATCCAGGAGGTATTTTGTTGAATTGTCTATTAGAGAATGAAGCGCAGCATATTATGGGGGAATTTCATAAAGGCATGTGTGGAGGACATCATTCATGGAAGGCTACGGTGAACAAGATTCTTAGAGCTATTTTTTATTGGCCCAGCATGTATTCAGATGTATATAGAGAAGTGACTAAATGTCATGAGTGTCAAATTTTTTATGGGAAAATAGAACTATTACCATTTCCTTTGAAACCTATTTCAATTGAAGCACCTTTTCAACACTGGGGGTTATATTTCATTGGAAAAATTAACCCAAATTCCTCAGGGCAGCATAAGTGGATTTTGACTGCTACAGATTACTTCATGAAATGGATTGAGGCCATTCCGACAAGAAACGCCACAGAAACAGTGATAATGAACTTTTTAGAAGAAAACATCTTATCCAGGTTTGGTTGTCCTAAAAGGATAGTGACAGATAATGCTCTAGCGTTCAAATCAAAAAAGAAGATAAATTTTTGTCACAAATATCACATATATTTAAATCATTCCACTGCTTATTATCCACAAGGAAATGGGTTGGTTGAATCTTCAAATAAAAGTCTAGTGAGGATCATAAAGAAGTTGCTAGAAGATAACAAGAGGGCTTGGCACACTAAATTAAAATATGCTTTGTAGGCAGATAGAATCAGTACAAAAAGAGTAATTGGCACTTCGCCTTTCCAGTTGGTGTATGTCACAGAGGTAATTTTTCCTGTCTCTTTGGGTTTGCCAGTTATGAAATTATTCCAAGAAGTCGAAGAAGAACCAAATCATATGCAGAGGAGGATAAATCAAATGATAGAATTACATGAAGTTAGAGAAAAGGCATACAATAAAACCCAAATGCATCATGAGAAAATGAAAAAAACTTTTGATAGAAAGGTTAAAGAAAAGAATTTTCAAATAAATGATTTAGTTTTGAAGTGGCACTCTAGAAATGAAGATCACCATGGGAAGTTTGAGCATTTGTGGAAAGGTCCATATATTGTTGTAGGATACCAAGGAGAAAATGCATTCACCCTTAAAACTTGAAATGGAGAATTCCTTCCTGGAGGACCAGTAAATGGTAAACACCTCAAACATTATCTCTCTTAAAAGGACAGAGGTGAAAGAGAATTTTGTACGGTGTATATATTTTCCTTTACCATGCATTACCAAAAAAAATTAAAAAAAATTGATGATATGAAGCTTGATTTGCATAAAAGTTTGAATGCAGCCCAATGGATCAAGCACTTGGTCTACGATGTTCTTTGCTACATCATGGGGAGGATAGCATCCCTAGTTGGAGCCAGTTGTTGACACCGTATTTGAAATACTCAAAGAAACCCTAAAAGGCTTGTCAAAAATACCCAAAAGAAGTAAATTTACTAAGGATGGGTTGAATGAAGGGTTATAATACAAAATCAACAAAGCAAAAAACCTACAAGTGCAATAGTCCAAAAGAAATTATTGAAAAGGTTAAATCTTAGCGAAGTTTCAACGACGGAGATGACGAAAGAAAATATCAACGGTTATTGTGGATTCCCGCACCGCCCAAAAGTTCGTTTGCAAATAATGGAGAGTGGTTGTGGACATAATACCACTGGAGTACGTGTCGCATTATTATTGTCCCGCATCAACATGATAGTGGTATCACAAACCACTATATCACCGTGCGGAACCACCAAAGGATAATACGGGGTAAACGTGGGCCATAGCACGTGGTAGACGTAGAAGGCACAAGGGAATATTCCATATATTGACATAAATCGGATGGACGTTATACATTGGCATAAAATCTAAGGACGAGATTCACCCGCATCAAGGGAAGTGCACACTCAGAAGAGGAAAGAGTGGTTGTGGTAATTAAACCAATCTAACAGGTATCAGAAACTGGTTGATCCGCACATAGTAAAAACCACAGAGGAAAACCATTATTGAGATCACGGATACCACCATGGGAAATAAAGAGGCACAAGATCTAATGGCTCAAATCAAAAAGCATGTGATCAATGGTTGGAAATAAAGTACATTCGGAAAGCTTCCAGAAAGTTAAGAAAAAGAGCTTATATAAAACAAAAGGGTTTTCAAATAACGACATTTTTTCTATGTGTCGTTGTTCCTGGAAGATCTAAAGACCGGTGGAGATCAGCAGTTGCGACAAAAGGATAAAGACGTGTCTGTACAGGTAGGGTCTGGTGACCTGGCCCACATATTTTAACGGAAATTTGTTTGTAGAAACGATTTAAATGGAAACTATGTATGATATAGATGCTTTTAAAGCCAAAGAAGCCCTAGAAGATAGAGATGGGGACATTTACAATACCCTAATCAGGTTACCGGTCACTGAAGTCAAGCTTAAGTTGTCTAAGTTATTAGAAGAAGGTATAGACATACACAGAGTCCACCAATCATGCTTGTTAGCCTTCTGCCAGGACCAAATCCCATCTTTTCCAGAATTTGTGTCGTGGTGTGCTGATAATTATTCCAGAGAAGAAAGAATTGCTTTAGACAGTCGAAAAACCAGAGTCGTCTGCAAAATAGAGCTTGCCATCATAATTAAAGCCCTAGAAATATATTTTTCCCAAACCCTCAAGTCTGAAAGTTTTTCCGAAACCTCTGTTATTGAATGTTATCATCAAACCCTTCAAGATAATAGAGAAATTTTTTTGTCTACGTGTCTTAAACCAGAAACAAACATTTCAGATATCCCTTACCCTATAGATATCACTTCTTTTGATGAAAATACCCAGTTGGTTCTGACATTGTTGGCTTTAATCCTAGGGTTCGATACAGACATGTATGTAACTGAGTTTCAGTTAAGCCTTTTGTATAAAATGAGTACAATTCAGCTAGGGATTGATGAAAATCAAATTCCTCGACTTAACTTTGAAGAATTCTTGACTGAAAAGATCCATGACCAGATGGTCAATTTCCCTACCCTCAGAAATTTCAAATTTCAGTCATTTTTGATGAAAATGATCATGATGGCCAGTCATGAAGAATTACAATTCCTTGAAATCATTTTCACAAAGTTATTAGGGCATGTGCAAGCTAATGAGGGTTACTTTTGGCACGTTAGATGCAATAAAAAATGAAAAATCAGGCATCCCTCAACTTACTTGGTTTTCTTGACATTCTTACACAAGATATCTTGCATCAAGTAAAAAAGATGAAACGTAGGAAATTGAGTCATGTTTCCGAATATATAATTTTTTAAGTATTGAAAATTTACATAACTATGTCAAATTTCATGTTCTCTAATAGTCACTTTTTATTTTTTTGCAAATCATAAGGTATATGCTTTTGTGGGTGTAGCCTTTCAATTCCTAAATGATGGTTTCGGGATACAAAAATTGGTATACATGTATAGAACCCGTAGCACTAGTGCAGCACTATTTTTCCAAAATTAAATGTTTAATTTTTAATTTTTTTTTTAATTATGTAAGTGATCAAACCTCGAGAGTGATATGTAAAATGTGGGTCCATCCTTTGAAGGTCCTAATGCAGTTATTTTGACTTGGATTTTTTGTAGCATGTAGAGGTCGGTGTCTTCTAGTGCATCATATTTTTTTTTTTTTAAATGGTTGTGAAATGAAGAAGTTACAGAATAAACACTAACAATATGTTTTTTGACCAACGGAGTGATGAAACAAGAAAATTAGGAAATAAATAGAAAATCTCAATATATTTTTTTTTAAATTACATATTTGGAATTTGCATAAAAAATTCTATCTATGCCTAAAATATCGTCAATAATGGTCATGTATGTCATGTTGTAGAGAGTGGTGAAAAACATGCATATTTAGGTGCAAAATTGCACCTAAAGGGTCCCTCAACTTCATGCACAAACCCATTAGAAAATAATATGTTTAATTACATAAATTATATGCTCTCAGAAATTTACAGAATGATTTTTGGTGAAAGATTGCCAAGAGTATTACCAGAAATGCAAGCATGTATGCAATTAAGTGCAGAATACGCTGTAGGAGATTGGTTCTTGTCAAAAGACACTACAGTGATCAGGTTATATGGTTTCAAACATAAACCCTATGTTTTACCAGCGTTTCTTACCTTAAGAGTTTTCGCTTTGGAGTTCCTTAGGCAGAAGTTAATTGTTGAAGATAATAATTTCTTGCTTTTCAAACAAGCAACAGATATCAAGTATCCATTCAAACTTGGCCCATTTGCAGTGAAGAACAAAAACGCTACTATTTATATAGAAAAATTATTGAAAGATATGGGATTTGAGACAGACATGGCTATTGAATATGATTCATTAAACATAATATCAAAATGGAGAATGGATCATCGCATCAAAGCGTTGAATCATCAGGTGATTGAGGGAATGTCTGATAGAGCAAATTGGATGGATTATAAGAAAGAAATCATTCCAGATTCTCAAGATAATGAAATGATATTGATAGATACAACAGCAGAGGCAGAAAGCACGATGAATATTGCAATGGTAGGGTTTAAAAGGCCCATACAAGACATAGTGAACATTGAAAGTAAAGAAGCAGAAAAAGGAAAAAAATTAAAAATGGATGAGCAACAAGAATTAATGGCAGTTTCAGAAGAGGAAGGGAGAACCGAAGTCAAAATACCAGAGGTCATGGTAAAGGAATACAGTATTAAAGAATCCCCAGTAGAAGATGATGTAAATAAACCACACAATCTGATGGATGTATTTAATGACCATAGTCGAAATTAACAAGAATCCTCTTGGCAAACCAGTTAGTTATTTCCAAAGGTTAGGAATATATCCAACACTAAAGTGAGTTTATTTACTAGCAGAAATGTCAAAGAAAATTCTTTAAAATTTTCAGTTGTTACTAAAGATAAGACGTCGAAGATGAAAGTTGATCTGACAAAAATCAATGCCCCAAATAAAATTTTATTACATAGACAAATAGGAGAGGTTATATACTCAGATTATTTGGGAGTGATCTTAAAGGTAGACAAGTTGAAAATTTTAGTAGATAAATTAAATAACCAGTTGAGACAAGAAAAAACAGAAAATAAGTCTCAACACTAGCAAATAAAAAGATTACAAACAAATTTGATAAATAAGGAGGGAGATGCAGCAGCAAATTTACTCATAGAAAAGGATGACACAGTTCAAATGTTAAGGCGAAAGCTGAAAATCCCAGACACTTTGCTTATTAAAGGAGCAGAACTAATAGTACTGGAAAAAGAAAAAGAAGAGCTATCAAATGAAGTAAAAGATATTACTGAAAAAATGTTGAAGCTCACCGAAGAAAAAGTTCATTGGAAAAAAGAGAAGATTTCTTTGGAAGAGCAATTGGAAGAAATAAAGAAAAGGTTAGCAGAATTAGGTCAGCAACAGGTACATGCAGGTACAGATGAAGATAAAACTGGATTGGATAGTCTCTTACAAGCCATGTCCCAGGTAAGTCTGAAAGATGTCGAGATTAAAGAATTGAAAATTGGAGTACAGAAGATAAAAGAAGAAAATGAAACAAAGGATAAGGAAATTAAAACTTTGCAAACAAGGAATCAGGAATTATCTGATAATAATAAAGGTTTGGCAGCTCATGTAACAGGACAGGATGAAATGCAAGGTTGCAAACATATGGTATGGGATCAAATTATAAAGGAAGTTGGAAAATTAAGACCTTATCTTGATTATATAAGAATCAAAGAAAAAGTGGCCAAAGACACTTTTGAAAGTTGCAGAGAAGTTAGAGAGAATTTAAATAGAAAGCCAAAAGAAATAGCACAAAGGGCAATAACTTTCTTAAATAGTTTTACTGAAGCAGATTTGATAGCCATGAATAGAATGAATAGAATTTCAGTCATTACATGGGCCAGAAGAATCTTGGAAAAATATTCACATGTTGAAAATGTTGAAGTTAAAGCTAGAGATATACGAGAGGAAGTAATAAATTTAAGAAGCGATTTGAAAAATTAATAAACAAAGGATTCCCTACTTTTTGGGATAAAAAGCATGAATTGATTACTCCAAATGAATATAAGAGGTTATTGTTTGACATAAGAATGGATCACAAAAAGTTTTAGCATTTGGATCATATGCTTACTAGAAAGATTTTAATGGAGAAAATTGTGGAGGACTTTGAAATTTTAAATATGTTGATTTCAATGTGTGAGAATCTTCCTCTTGTTTCTTATGCAGGTCACCTTGAAATGCGAGTCTTGGTGAAGGAAATGACCAGTTATGATCTACCCACGGTTGACCAATGGAACTATGTGGATAAATATGGAAGGAAAAGATATTTTGTCCATTCATAGATACATTCAGAATTTTTGCTAAGTGGCAAAAATTATGTTTTTATTTTAAAAAATTTGTAATATTGTTTAAAGATAGTTATCTATTGTTTAAATACAGTTATCTTTCGAGTTAAGACATTTTCAGTTACTAGTTAAAAGAAGTGGTTATGTCAAGCTTCTTTCAAATTTTGTATAAAAGACAATGATAATCATTTTTGAAAGGGTTGGAAACTCTTTGAGAGACAATAAATTTTGAAGTTAGATTTTGATAGAATAATAGAAAGTCGTACAATGAAAATACCTATCTTTGGAGACCAGAGATTCATGTGTTGATCATTTTTACATTCTGTCTTTTCCCTCATCTCTATATGTGCATGTTTACTTTCTTTGTTATATCTTCCATTATGTTCTTCTTCTATGCTTAAATGAACGTTTGAAATAAATCAGGATTCATATTGGTTATGCCTCGTTTTATCGCATTTAAGTATCCATTATTTCTCCAAAGTTGACAATGGATTCATCCTAGTTAGATGCCTATTGTTGATGGATTATCATTGTTTCTTTCTATACCACCTGCAAAATCAAATTGACTGTGATATGGTTGCTATCTTGCCTCTGTGAAAATCTATTTGGTGTAAATCTCTTGCTGGCACCTTATATATTTGAAAGTTGATTCCATACCCAATGTTTCTTGTTCCTTTTCAACCAAGTAAATCATTTTGAGAAATTTTGAGCGTGTTTATATATATATTTAGCCTTTACATATATCTCGTGAGAGAGCCCTCTCTGGTGGAACAAATAGCTAAGTTTTCTACATAAAGTTTGGTTTGAAATAAGTTACCTTAGGTGTTATTCTTTTACAACCGGGATAAAATCTAAGTGCTAACAGTTAACATCATTAATAAAGTTTTAAACTCAACAAAATTAGCAAAAAGAGGGTTTACACCCTTACCCAAACCCTAGTGAATCTCTAAAATTTGACTATGTATTTTGACGGTTCCGTAATCCGACTTCCACATTGCGGATGTGGGTTGCAGAACCCTGAAATATGAATATTTACGTTCACGATTCCACAATTCGACTTTCGCAATTGCGGATGCAGGTTACGGAACCCCAACTCCGACCATTTATTTCAATGTTTCCACAATCCAACTTCTACAATTGCGGATGCGGGTTGTGGAACCCCCGATTCTGATGTTTGAAATCATAATTATTTATTGTTATTTCAATATTTAGGGTTTGAAAACTGGATTAACAATCCAATCAACCATAATCATAACTTTTGCTTCGATTTTAACGAAAAAATTAATCGGTTGAGATGTTATTTAATCCATGTATAAAAACTCAGTTCTGTATAAATAAGGCCTATTGGCTATAGCTGTATGAGATTATATAAAATCTTAAAAATATGAACGTATTAGCTGTAAAAACTATAAATTTATTAACCTAGGGACAGTATACACATATGTATTCTGAAATAATCATTTTTCGATAAAGACAATAATATACAATAGTTTTCAGAATAGAAAAAATAATAGGGTAAAATATGGATTGTCTAACAATCTATATACCATTTCCAATGAGCCATCATCCAGAATAATAATAAAAAGATAGCTGATAACATACCTGAACAAAATAATCATTCTAAATATCAATTGAGGATTCATTTACAGTAAACATTATTTGATGCATAAATATAATTCTGCATATAAAGAAACTGAATAATGAATGTTATAGTAAACAGTAATGTATAGTAAAAACGACAATGTACAGTCATTTCAGAATAGAAGAATAATAGGTTAAAACCAAAACCAAAACTATATTTCATACTAAGTTAGTTTTTTTCCTACTTATCTATACTCTTACTAAAATATACAAATACTTAAACCAATGTTTGAATACCTTGCATGCAAGTCTAGGAATAATTCTGAATAAGAATACTTACAATAAAATCCTAATGCACAATAAAACACTATGTGATAACATGCATAAGCAAGATGAAACAATAATGTATAGTGAAACATTGTATGATAACATGCATGAGCAAGGTAATCACTTCTGATAACATGCATAATCAAGATGAAACAGTAATGTACAATGAAACATTGTATAATAGCATGCATGAGCAAGGTAATCGTTTCTGATAACATACATAAGCAAGATGAAATAGTAATGTACAATGAAACATTGTATGATAACATGCATGGGAAAGGTAATCATTTCTGAATGACAATGACATATCATTTACAGTAACTGGACATTTGAGCAAAAGAATAAAGGGAACCTAAACTAAGCAAGGCAATCCTCTTTCTTAACAAATCATATATCATTTACAGTAATGAACACTTCAGAAATAAATAATGAAACCTAAACTAAGCAAGGTAAAAAATCTAGCTATCATTCACATTAAACAGACATTCAACAATAAATAATGAAACCTGAACAAATAAAGGAAATCATTATATATAATTTACGGTAACATATAACTCAGAATTGAAATAAATAAAACCTAATCTGAGCAAGAAATCATTAGATATCATTTACATAAATCAGATAGTTCAGAAATTAATAAATAGAACCTAATCTGAGCATAGCAATCATTAGATATCATTTACAAAAATGAGATAGTTTAGAAATAAATAAATAAAACCTGATCTATGTTATGCAATCAACAGATAGTTCATAAATTAAATGAATAGAACCATAAGCTCTTGAAAACATATTCAAACCTTTCTTAACAGCCCTGGCTTCTTGACCAGATGGGTAACCCATCAGTATTGTATCATCAACAAACTATTGATGAGTGACTTTCTCTGTATCAGTATAAAGGTTTAAGCCTCTGATCTCTCCAGTCTCCACCATGGCTTTGATCACTCTACTCAATCCTTCATCCATGAGAATGAATAAGAAGGGAGATAGAGGATCACCTTGTCTAATGCCCCGTGAAGGCTTGAAATTTATTGTGGGGGAACCATTCAAAAGGATTTAAAAGAACGCCGTGTAAATCATGTTCATTATCCATTTTATCCACTTCTGGTGAAACCCATAAGCCTCTATCATTTCTTTCATGAATTTCCAGCTTAGTTTATCATAAGCTTTCGAGACATCATACTCGGATTTTTAGTGACTTTCAGAGAATGAATAAACTCATGGAAACGAATGATTCCATCCAAGATTTTTCACCCTTCCACTAAACCTGATTGTTCTCATATGTATCCCTTCAGAATTGTTTCAAAGTAATTTACCAGTTCTGTCTCCATTTCTTCTCTTGTTTCCACATATTGACCATCCTCTTTTCTCAGTTTCGTGAGTTTGGCCTTCTATCGATTTTGAATCACCGAGTGGTGAAAGAATTTGGTGTTTCTCTCCCCATCTTGAAGCCATTGGTTTCTGGATTTTTGTTTCCAGTAAATCTCTTCTTGCCTTTCACAGGCACTGAGTTGGTCCAAGGTTTCTCGTTCTCTATGCTTCAGTTCCTCATTGTACCCCAAGTTCAATCCTTCCCGTTGTATCTCTTCCAACTGGGAAATAAGAAGCTTCTTATATTGGAATGTGTTACCAAATTCCTCTTTGTTCCATGTACATATTTTGGCTTTTAGAATCTTTAATTTGTGCTGAAATTGGTACATTAGTGTTCCCCTCAGGGGTTCCAGATCCCCCCACCAATGCTGGACTAGATATTTGAAGTCTTTGTGTTCCATCCAGAACTGTTCGAACCGCAATGGTCTCCTGACTGGAGGACCGCATCCTTCCCAAACAAGGCCCACAATCCAATGATCAAATCCAGCAGAGAGAAAGACCATAGTTGTAGCATCCCCATCACCACTGACCATTTCTTTAGAAAGTAAAAATATTTCTAATCAAGACGCCATATGGTGTTCACCCCCTCGACGATTGTTCCAGGTTAACCACCCATTTTCGGTCTCCACATCTACCAATCTATTTTTTGATATGAACCATTACACCAAAACCCTGAGGTGTTAGTGAAGGCCTCCCACTAGGATCTTAACATCCCACCATGCTCTGCAGTCCAGAATCTGGGATGGATGTGCGCTCATACAGCGGTTTCCCCTTTGAGCCGTACGAGGCTTGGACGAACACTACAATGTTGACGTTGCCACATGCTCTGTGACTCGAACCTGGGTGGAGGCTCTGATACCAGATGTGAAGAACCTACAACAATTACTTAATGAAAATACACGAGATAGCAAAAACAACAAAACTCGGAATCGCTTTTATTGATCACAAGCCACTTCAAGGGGGCAACCTCCTTTGAGCAAGCTCAATACAAATAACTTCATGGTGCCTTCATTGGTCCAACACAAACTTATATACTGAGTTTAGGCGCCAATACTATGTGGGTGATTTCCAGTTAAGGGCATTGTGTTTGTGGATGAACCACGAAATTGAGCGAGCCCAGGACTATCATCTCTATGTGGCATCCAAATGGAAAACTCCATTAATGATCAGACCTAAGTCCACTCACCCTGAGGGAATAATTTATAATCACAGGATCCTCACTCAGGACAAGGAGCTGATACCCATTCTCCTCGCAAAACAACAGGAGGCGGTGAGTCACTTTGACATTACACTCAGCAGCATGTAAAAGGAAGTTGATGAGTCCATCAAGGAAAGGTGGAGCAGGGTGGAAAATGATCTAAAACAAAGAGAACTCCACTCTCCCCTTAGGCTTAAGGATGCTCGCTTCAAAACCATACTCTATAAAGAATCCCTGGCAAGAAACCAACTAAGGTGGATTGGGATGAGATTGAATCCTCCATTCTTTCTTTCCCTAGTCCTCAAAGAACATATTAATGAAGAGGAGGAGAGGTAGGCATGGGCCAGGGAGGATCAGAATTTTGGGTATCTCAGACAGGTAGGGGAACCTAAGGTGGCAGCATGGGATATCAGGGAGGTCATCGACGAAAGGAACAGGTCACCCAAGGATGGGTGAATCCTTCAAGTAGGGGAGAGAATGATGGGTCCATTTTTTAGGTATTTTGATAACCCTTTTTCCACAGTCCAGCTCAAGCAATGGTAACGAAATGCACTCAATTGTGGGAAAAGCGTTTTACTTTAATGATTTAATGAAATTGTTTTTATGATTAATCTTGTATGTTAAAATGCGTATCAATTAAACTGATTATATGGAAACCAAGCATGATTGAGCAGGTTCAGGTTTATTAAAGGAAGGATGTGTAGAAGACTAAAGGATCACCACAAGCTCGACGCCCTGTTTCCTAATTTATACGGGACACATTCCCACTTTCAAGATGAATCGACACTTAGACAATCAGTTAGGATTAGAGTTAAATTGTATAAATATGGACCTCTCAAGTAGCGAGAGGCCCCTGCTGTTATTTTTGTGAATGACATTATTGTTAACATTTTCTGCACTAGTGAGATACTAAAGTACAGACTTCTATTTTGACATGGATTTTACATATTAATGAAAGATTGATGATTAATTCCAGCAAGCGTTTCTGATTTTTTGTTCTCTCCTGAGTACGGGTTGGGGAGGGCCCCTCCAACACATAGGTCAGGACTTTCCTATCTGTATGTATTTTTCCCAGTATATGTTTTACATTGATGAATAGTTCTATGATATATGGTAGCGTTGAATGAGTCATTGTTTTCTGTAGTAGTTTAGAATGCATTCCGTAGTACATTAAAACGATTTCAGTAGGCCTTTAGGTTCATTCTTGCACACATATTTTTGTCCATGATTACATGTGTAATAGCTTAAGCTTTCGATGTCATGGTTAGATATAGAGTTCACTGCAGTTTCTCATTGTGATTAGTCTCTTTTAACTCCTTAGTAAAATATGGGTAAGCATTAGAATGATCGTATTTCAATTCTAGATTGGTAGAATAAGATGGATCAAGACTCAAATTGTGTGCACAGACAATAGTTACAGACTTCATTTCCCTAATAGTAAAAATAGCTCTGTTATGGTATTTTCATTCTCAGCATTTAGTTATTTCAGTAGTTTAATTATTTCAAATAGATTTATTGTCTTGATGTCTTTATTTCTTAGAACATATCAACAACATTTAGTTATTTTAGCAGTTTAATTATTTCAAATAGATTGACTATCTTTATGTCTTTATTTCTTAGAACAGATCAGCATCTAATTGCTTCAGCATTTTAATTACTTAGAATAGATTCCCTGCTTTACTTCTCAGAACATATTTACTGCTTTCAGCACTTTAATTCTTTTAATAAGATTCATTGCTTTCCAGTATTCAATTTCGTAGCATAATCAGTTTTCACATTAAGTAGACAATCTATAGAACATCGATACGGCCCTTTAACTGTGACAAGAGATTATCCTATAAAGAGCACAGACAGTGCATGCATCTCTCAATTTTGTACGTTCCCCGGGTTGACATTTAAAGTAGGCTCTTGGTATAAGCTACCCTCATTAGGCATCCATATTAGGAGCTCACCAAGTACATTGCTATGGATGAGTAGATTGCAGATGTGTTAACAAAGCCTCTTTCAGTGACGAATTTTAGGTACTTCTGAGACAAGCTTGGCATGGCATAGAATGCCTCCCTCGCTTAGAGGTGTTACATAGAAATCTTCCACCCTGTGAGCATCAGCATTCTTTGGCCTGTAGGATCCATTTCAGTGACTTAGATCCATTTTCATCCTTCAGTGATACCATTTTATTCTATTTTTGTTCCTACCCGCATGTTGCATCACTATAGCATGCATACCCACGATTTTCATCCCTATAGCCCACGGGTATCAAGTAAAATGGTAAAAACCACTATTTTATTACTTTTTACTCCCAAAAAGCGGTCATTGGGTGACCTTTGACTCTCCATCTACCCAAGTAACATCTCGATGAGTCCTTTCACCTACCTTTGAGAGGACTATATATTGAGCACATATGGCTTATGGACGGGAGGAAGAAGAGAATAGTAAAGGCACTCTAGTGGATTTTTTTCCTATCTTGAGTCTGCACTCATTGATCCTTGTAGTTGTGAACCAATTATGTTCACCTTCCAAACTCCTTTCTAGTTTGAGTTTGCCATTCATGGAGGATTGAAGTGGTGGAGGCACAAGTGGATTGATCTAGATCTTGGTTCAGATTGGTTACTAGCAAGAGGTCGTATCACTTTGTACTTCTTCTTGTTCATTAATAGAAATTCTCATATTCTCGTCCATTCATGGTGTGAATGTCATTTATTATACATTGGGTTGCATTTGCTTATGATATTATGGACCATTGTTATTGATGATGTTAATGTTATTTATATATCACATGTACTTGTTAGATATTTGTTGTCAAGACTAATTTGCATATTACAAGTGCTTGGACATGTATGGATTGAAAGCTCCAACAGGGATCTACATCAAACATTATATCGAGGTTGGTTACATTTCTCCATTGTTTTAACATTGTCGTTTATAATAGCATTGTTTTGAGAATTGAGTAGATTTCTGGTACACATCTGTCTGTTGTGATATTCCCAAGCCATAGTGAGTTTTCTCCTAAGGCCCAACTATAGTCCCGACTCATAATGTACGGAGTGGAATGAATGCTCTGTTCAAAGGAGACACAACAACTGCCAACAAGAAATAGTGACCATAATCCTATCCGGCTTTTTGGAATATTTGATTTTTTTGTCTTTTTCATATTTGGGAAAAGCTTGAAAAAGAATAAAATTGCTTATAGTACAACAAGTGAGGGAATGAGTGTCAAATAGATAGCAGACTAGTCCCAAGCAGTGGAACATACCTACGCTCAATGCAAGGAAGTGCGTGTAGGATGTGGACACTCGAGGGTGTGTTCCCTTAGGGTCAAAGGGTCATCAAATTGTGAAGGGAAAATATATAAGATCTGTAGGGCTTGATAGGGAAAAGTGCTCAGGAACTAGGCTATCAACTGAGTAAGCGGGAGTCGGCACAAGGCTCAAGCGGCAAGCAGGATGATGCAATACAATCACAACATGATATAACTGAGAAGTCCTTTTTCATAAAGTTAGTCTCCTCACCCGAAAAAGTGTAAAACAATGAGAGAAGAACTCTTCTAGTCACGTATGACTAGAGTATACATTTTTAGTAATTAATCCACAAAGGTCCGGAAAAGGGGTAAACTTATACCTAAGCGAATGTCGCTTCAAATCCTTAAACGAGTCTGAAATGACAAGTATACTCAGCAATCTTGTTTGATTTTGAAAAAGTCTAACAAGGGCTTAAAAAAGACTTTATAAAAATATTTTCTGTAAAGGTTTAACAAGCCCGAAAAAGTAAACTCGTGACCTCCTTACTGTTTTTAACGGGCTCAAAGGAGATATGGAAGAATGCTCGTAATGAGAGCAGACGAGTGTTAGGGATATGCGAGACTAGTTTCAAGCGCATGGGACAAAGCTATGCATAATGCAAGGAACATGACCAAGATAAGGAAACTTAGGGGGTGTCTGCGAATTCGGATAGTAATAGGTTCAAATGCATCATAACAATGGGGAGGCCTAAACCTATATGCAAGGTTCCGAATATTCCTACCATGGCCGAAGCAAATGTCGAAAAGGACCAGTAAACAAGTATAAGTCCAGCTAAGAATCCTGTCTCCAAGAAACATAAGTACCAAGATCATTTCTAAAACGTACATAAAGAAAAATCCAATACAAGTCACCGCGGTAGAAACATTTTCAAATTCACTATTGTTAACCTCAGACATAACGCAGGTAGAGCTAACCACTGAAGGTGCCATAGTACCAATATCTGAGGGATCAAAATGATCATCTTCAAAATGAAGAGCAAAGCTAAAGGATGTGAAGGAATCTGCAAGAGCAAATTCATCATCACAGGAGTTGGAAATTCTAGAAATAGAATCAAACTCTTCAAGAGCACCGATTTGCGGATCTATAAGAGAGCTCAAAGACTCATCAGACTCAAACGTCAAATCAGGGCTAGACGAGATTATGAATGGATCCAAATTCAAATGGATGGTAGGTTGTATTATAGGCTCATCTCGTTCAATAAGACCGAGGGTGGGAAGGGAATGAGATCTATGATAGAATTCCTCCCAAGGCTTGTCGTTACCATGCCTGGACTCGATAAAATCTTCATCCGAAGCTAGAGTACCATCAAGGCATTCGTGTGAACAAGACGAGTTGGCTGCCCAAACTGGCAGTGTAATGGGATCTTCATCAACTGTCTAGGAAGAGAAGAGATCCGGATCTGTAGTGGTTTGTTGGATGTGATCGTAAGTGAGCTCCGCTACAGATAAAGGCATAGACATCCCGACGTTCTCAATGTCTCCAGACGTGGAACTCATGGATGGTAAAGTCCACGGATCATCTAAATAGGAGGTCCGGAATAACATATTATTTGAAGGAGGAGGCGCACTGTCGGAAATGGTTCCAATAAAATTCACAAGTGCAGAATGGTTAAAAGTTCCCATCAACACGGGGCACATTCCAACACCTATGTTCCCAGTTTCCAACTGAGAATCAGAAACTTGTGGGACTACCGATCCCGTAGATGCTGTGGAAGGAGTGCCAACATAATCCAATTGATCGATCATCACAATTTTTCCTTCATGGGGAAAGCAAATAACTCAAAATACAGTAGACGCAACAGCCTTCATAGTGTACATCTAGTATTGACCCAGTAAAAGGTTGTAGTCGATGGGCGCATCAACCAGTTCGACTTCAATAGGTACGGACTTACCTCCCAAGGAGACAACAGGGGAAGGGATAATTCCATGCGACGTGAAAGATCTACCGTCGAATGCAGTGAGTGTAGTTTGAGATGTGAGTAGAGGAGGAGAGCCAAAAGCTTTCCAACAAGTTAACGACATTACTGACGCGGAAGCACCTTCATCAACCATAGTATGTTTGACGAATCTCTTAAGGAAAACCACCTAGATTTGAAAATCCACGTGGTAAGGCAAGCGAGGTTGGACATCAATAGTGTCGAACTTGATAACACTAGGACTTCCCCCATCCTGAACTCCTAACACACTCAAAAGGACATGCTTCTGAGAAGGACAGGCTTGCAAAACTTCAAGATCCAACATGGCACACGGGGTTTGGCCCAAATCTTCTACGATAGAGTAGTTCTAGGTGGCTCGAGCATTAGGATTATTCATAGAGCGCTTGAGAACACCTTTCGATATCCACGGCATAATAGAAGGCTTCTCGATATGCAAGGAATTATCAGGAGGAGGGGGAGGCTCATTCCCCAAATTCGATTGTGGTGCACCATAATCACGTTGACGAGTAGCAACACAAACCTCTGACTGAACCATATTCACGCATCTGTAACCACTGGTATTGGAATAAGACGTTGTCGTTTCATTAGTACCATAACCAGTGGTGGGAGCATGGGAAGCCATGTTTTGGTGATGAGGTAGGGGATCCTTCAACACAGCTGGGCTCTGTGCCAAATGCTTCGATGCTTCTTCAATACAAGGACATAAGTGAGTAAGATGATCCTCCCCACAAATCTTGCAAGGGAATTTCACCTTATGCCTAGGTTTATGATGCTCGCCAGCATTACTGCCTTCCTGAGGAGGGTTGTCCTTCTCTTTACGAGGAGTATTACGATTGATATTATTGTTACTTCCATTGTTTCCACCCCTACGATTATTTCTCCCCTTTTTCTTACCACTAGGTTGCTGGGTACCCGACAGTTTCGTTGATTGCACATTGTGTACATTAGACGATGGAGTGGAAGTGGACAAGGTGTGAACTTGTCCGGGTGCAAACTGGTTTAGCAACAAATTTTGCATTTGATTAGCTACCAAGTCTACAAGGCGAGTGCATGCAAACCCCACAATGCCATCGGCATGTGGTCTAGGAACTGACATGGGCTCATGGCTTGTTCTCGGTGCATCAAGAATAATGTCATACAAAATGCTAGACTGAGAGTAAAGAAGATCTAACTGCTGGACTTTCAAGATAGCTTGTTCCTCAGTCACAATGCCGGACATCGAAACATCCTTAGTAATATATGGAAGTAAGGACTTGAGGAACCATTCCAATAGGAACTCTGGAGGAATGTTGGCTTTCACTAATCTCTTCCGCCGACGCCACTCTTGAACGTGGTAAGAAATATGTGTGGCCTTATTCTGACAGAAGGTGGACAACAACTCAGTACCAGTATCATAATGAACCAGCAACTAGAAATGGTCTAAGAAAACCAAAGCAATCTCGTTGAAACCCCTATAGGTGTTTCCGGGCAACTCCACATACCATTTCGCGGCTGCCCCCGTAAGGGTGCGTTGAAATAGGCGTAATCGAATGGAATCATGATTCAAAGATTAGGAGGAGCACCAAAGGTGAAATGTCGTGACATGATCTCCCAGGTCCTCACCACCTTTCGCCTCAAACTTTGGAATGTCCGAAGGGAGCTTGGTAGGGACCGGGGGCCAAGTAGGGTTGTGACACACTAGATCATTCATGAGCTTCGAAAGATCCAGGAGATTCAAGCGTGCAAGGAATGGGAGTTGTGGCTGGAAAGCTTGATTATAAGCTCCCATAAAAGGTTGGTTGAAAGGAACTGTGTTGTACGATGGACCAAAAGCTTGACCATGAGGGTTAAACTGCTGATATTGAGGACCTGACGGCCCATAAGCTTGCCCATGGCCATAAGATGGATAACCTCCCCCTGCCTAACCCATTTGAGAGCAAGTAGGTATATGTGCATTTTGAGCACCATATTGGGGTGGTGGGTGATACTAGTGCCCAGCACCGGCTGTGTTGTAATAAGGGTTGCCACCATGGGTATGGAGCATTTATGTACTATTCATAGTGGGAACTGTGTTGTATTGACCGTAATGCTATGGTATGTTCCCACCCCCAATATTAGGATTAGCTTGAGCAGTCGTGTGATGACCATAAGCATGAGAAGTATTCCCAGGTCTAATATGGGTGTGACTAGTTGCAGGGTTGGTGGTGTGATGTCCATGTGGATAGGAAATATTCCCACCCCCTACATTACTATTACTAGCGGCAGTAGTGGACGCAAAAGTATGCGGTAAGTGTCCACCCCCGCGGTTGGGAGGAATGGTATCATGTGCAAAAGTGGTCCTAGGTTGACGAGTAGCGACATGTGTACTAGGTGGTGGATGGCAAGTCGTGTTTCAGACAACATTCCGCCTAGGTTGAGTATTCCTAGGAGGTGGTCGCGTTCCAACATTAGCATGGTTAGGAATCGGACTAGTCCCCATACTATGTGAGTGGGTGGATAACGTAGTGCCCCCAGCTAGGGTAGTGCCCCCAGTGGGTATAGTATGGCTAACACTTTTACTAGTGCCAGCATGAGTACCAACCATAGTGGAAGGTTCGACAGTATTGTGACTAGGCATACCAAAAGAGAGTGTAGTGGGGTTGACCATAGGGCCAGAATCATCATGAGTCTCAGGCCTCCTATATCTAGAATCACGTGGAAACGAAGGAACGAAAGGCTCGTCTTGTTCTTCCTCCTCGGGTAAGTCGGGCATCCCATAAAGATAATTATCTAGATTTGAAGGATCAAACAGATCCTGGTCAAGTGGATTATGCCAAATAGAACTAGGTTGAGTCGCAGGTGGATCACCTCCCCAATCCTCATGAGGAGTCTAGGGATTGAAAATGTGTTCAACTCTACCTGAAGGAGTAGAAAGGGCTTTCCCGATATCGGGATGTGTAGCCATGTAATCTCCAACATAAGTCGCGTAAGAATCTAAAGACTCAGAGGGAGCCCTCCGACGTCCTCTAGTAATACATTGTGTAACCAAAGATGGCTTTAAACTATCCAAATGACGGGACCGACGAAGAGTAGGGCTCCGTGCCACA
Organism: Larix kaempferi; assembly: GCA_027924585.1. Taxonomy (NCBI): domain Eukaryota; kingdom Viridiplantae; phylum Streptophyta; class Pinopsida; order Pinales; family Pinaceae; genus Larix; species Larix kaempferi. Next base: position 2,529,269 of record BSBM01000626.1, read on the forward strand.
TTCTCTCCAGAGAGAGACACAACATCTCCTAAAGGCCCATTATTGATCAAAAACAGTAAATCAAAGGCACACATCTAGAGAATCTACAACCAAAAGTAGACAAACAAAGTGGCTAAATGAGCTCCCGACACTAGAGCCGGTATGTCTCGCCTAGGAGAGGCTTGAGACTCCCAAACTATAGCCGGAGGTAACAGAATCAGTTATAGAGACACCCAGGCTTCACTGTGTCAACAAGGTCAAGTCCACTGCACGAACACAACTCTGCTGTCCAATCCCTATCTGACTCAAGACATAAACAGAATAACCACTGCAAGTACCCTATGCGGTACCTAGGTAAGGCAACTATGTCTACCGCAATATAACCAATGCTCAGGGGAATAGTCGCAGGTGGGACCCGTCGTATGGGTAGGGTAGCTAAGCCCAAAGCACAAGAGGACGAACCTCTGGTACCCCCAGATACGAACAAATCCTGGATATATCTCCCAAGTTCAGCTGGTATCAGAGGGATATCTCCTCAACCAACCTCCCGTGACCTCGTGCTTAACTCTGGTTTGAGTAGAGCTTTCCTGAGAACACCGATATATACCATGGATTCCTCCACTCCCTGGTCAGACACCTAATGTTTCGTTCAGTAGTCTTGGATTGTTAACTCACAATGATCTATTCCAAGACTCTAAACCTATGCTAGTTGGTGTACCCTATAAATAAAATAAGTCTACTCAATTTTATGATTAAGCGTTAATTTTAGTGGTTGTGATTACTCAAGGGATATGGTCATGAAACTAGTGATGTGTAGACTCAATAATATGCACCATCGTCCAATCCTAGACTCAACTATCCAGTAAAACAATGTCACTAATATGAAAAATGAACCAACAATTCTGAAATAAATATTCAAACTTTTATCTTTTCAATGCACAAGCAGAACCTAAAATGAAGGCAACAAGCACTCAATGCAAAATGCAGTACATGGAAATCAAATATTTTTTTATTTTCTCTTATAAACAGAAAGGAAAATGCAAAATCTAAATGAATATTTTTGTATTTTTTCAATATATATGGAATGAAAAAAATGCAAGGCAATTCCTACTATTCAGTCACAGAAGTGCCGAGAAGATCACTAAGACAACCCAGCAAATCCTAAACAGCAAGACTCAGCCAAAGGGAAAAGCTCAAAAGGAAGAAGCCAAGAGGTTAAAACCAAAGATTGGTAAAAAACCAAGAAGGCTCAACCAAGAGAAACGAAGAGATCTGGTCACAACCAAGGCATGAAACAGTCAAGAAAGAGGCCAACAAAGACCCAGGAATCAACCAAACTCACCCAGCAACAACCAATAGCCATAAACCAACAAAAGCCGGAGTTACACGCTACTGTCGAAGGAATACCTGTGGGTACTCACGAGCAGTAGAGTAAACAGAGGCAGGTAGATGCGGGCAGAACTCATCCAGCCTGTGGGTGAGGAATAGCAAATGGTCAAATAGAGAGTCCAGAGGCTCAAAAAAAGTAAGTTTTCTACAGTGCATCTTAACAGCCAATCAGTGACACAGAGCTTCAATAAACAACAACTCTAAATATGGACTAATGCTCAAAACATTTCCCAAACATGGATGTTTTCTCCAGCGGAGTCGCCATTTTTGTATTGGAGAAAACTCACTATGGCTTGGGAATACCACAACAGACAGATGACTACTAGAAATCTACTCAATTCTCAAAACAATGCTATTATTAATGAAAATGTTAAAACAATGGAGAAATGTAACCAACCTCGATCCAACGTTTGATGTAGATCCCCGTTGGAGCTTTCAATCCGTGCACGTCCAAGCACTTGTAATTTGCAAATTAGTATTGACAACAAATATCTAACAAGTACATGTGATATATAAATAACATTAACATCATCAATAACAATGGTCCATAATATCATAAGCAAATGCAACCCAATGTATAATAAATGACATTCACACCATGAATGGACGCGAATATGAGTATTTCTATTAATGAACAAGAAGAAGTACAAAGTGATACGACCTCTTGCCAGAAACCAATCTAAACCAAGATCTAGATCAATCCACTTGTGCATCCACCACTTCAATCCTCCATGAATGGCAAACTCAAACTAGAAAGGAGTTTGGAAGGTGAACATAACTGGTTCACAACTACAAGGATCAATGAGTGCAGACTCAAGATAGGGAAAAAATCCACTAGAGTGCCTTTACTATTCTCTTCCTCCTCCCATCCATAAGCCATATGTGCTCAATATATAGTCCTCTCAAAGTTAGGTGAAAGGACTCATCGAGACATTACTTGAGTAGATGGAGAGTCAAAGGTCACCCAATGACCGCTTTTTGGGAGTAAAAAGTAATAAAATAGTGGTTTTTACCATTTTACTTGATACCCGCAGGCTATAGGGATGCAACTCGCGGGTACGCATGCTATAGTGATGCAACATGTGGGTAGGAACAAAAATAGGATAAATTGGTATCACTAAAGGATGAAAATGGATCTGAGTCACTGAAATGGATCCTACAGGCCAAAGAATGCCGATGCTCACAGGGTGGAAGATTTCTGTGTAATAAAAGGGAGTGTTAAATATACAATGTCATGAGAAATTCTCCAAACCAATCTTGTTTATCCAATATTGATCCTCTCATATAGAGGTGAGCACTTTGATTGCATTCTGTGTAAAGGTCATTCCTCCCGTATAGAGGTAATTTATTAAAGTAATGATGTTGTAAATTCTTGTTGGACAAGGCTCTAAACTTGTGTGTATCAAGTCATGATTATCACGTGAACCTTCCGTAGAAAGGTATCCATGAGATGGACCTCCAGTATAGAGGTGAACCTTCTGTATAATGCTATCCATGAGATGGACCTCTCGTATAGAGGTGGACCTTCCATATAAAGGTAATGATTTACTTGTTAAAAGCATTTATTGTTGTGTGATATATTATTAACCATGATCACTGGATTGCTATTAAGTCTCCTTTAGAGATTGATCACCCCTAAATTGAATTACTTTAGCATATGATCATTTGGTCTGAAATAGTATAATATGATCACAACGTCCGATAAATCTTCTTAGTATAATGCAATGTGATGGGTAATTAAATTTAGCACATATTGACCATGCAGTAAGAGATAAATAAATAAAAGATAAAGCATAGAGATCAAGAGAATTCAACTAATTAAAGAGAACTGGAATTATTAAAGCTTTAGTTAAGTATCAATGCTTCAATTAAAGCATCAATTAAAGATATGTCTCAGTTAACTAAAGAAATCATAGTGGTAACTTCAAGTAAATCAATTAACATGATTTTGGTTAACTAAGTGTTAAATAAAAGGGACTAGTTAACTAAAGTATTTTCACTTTAGTTAAACCAAAAGATGACACTTCAGTTAAAGACAGTTAACTAAGTGACAACAAAGATCTAGTTAACTAAGTGTTATTTCATGCCGAAACTTATGTTAAACTAAAACATGACACGTGAGTTGTGACACTTGCTTGTCGACACTTAATTTATCCACCTAACTAAGTGGGAAAGCTTACAGTTAAGAGGCGATTTCATCCTAAGTGATAGCTCAGTGAGATGAAGCACTGCATGAGAAGTGGGGCGCACCACTCCATGCAAGATTAATACATCCAGTTTGAGGGCAAGTTTATCCTGAAGTTAGAAGTTAAAAATAGAAGAGAAGAATGTATAAATATGATATACAGGATTGTTGAATCTAGTGTGAAGCGAATTCTCTTCTCCGCTGAAGGAAAGGCGCTTCTCTTTATGCAGGGTATTGTTCATTCTTGTTATTGTTGTGATGGGCACACATCCAATTGATCTCTCTTATCTATTTCTTCCATCTTTTCACCAAGAAGTTTGGTGATCTCTTATCTTCACTAAGAAGAATTGTTTGGGGTTTTGTTCTCATAATTTTGAGTATTTTCCGTAGGGTATATCTTGTGTTATGATTGTATTAATTTAATGGGTTGAATTGTCTCATTGCTTCAAGTATCTGCATATAAAATTATTAAATATCAAAGCTCAACCAAATTTCAACACAGACAATGCCATGGATATGGCCATTTGGGAAGGGACTTCCCAATTAAACATCCAAACCCAAATACGGTCTAAGAAACAAAGGAAAAAGACAAGGACAGAGATGATTTTACTCGGGTGTATAATAAGAGGAGACAGGGGCATAGAACTAGTAATCAGCCGCAGATCAAGCAAAGTATAGAGAACAAGAAACATAATGAGAATAGGTTTGAAACCCTCAACCAAGTTGAGTAAGATCTGGAAGATATCAATAAGGAAAAAGCTCAATCTCCTAACTTGGAAGGGTTGAAAATCTCAGCCAATCCAAAGAAAATACAGATGGAAGACCAACCTAAAGTTATAGAGGAGGATATAATAGAGGAAGCTGAGGTTATGGACCTAGGCAAGCTAGATCTAGATGAAATTGAGAAGGAATGCAACAACAAAGGGAAATGGTACATTTCTAGGAGACAAATAGAACTCCTACAACAAGCCATTCTCAATTAAACAAAGGCTTCTCCCCAGCTGGGCATAGTAAATATCCGTTGAAGGGTAGAAAACGGAAAAAACCTTAGGACAATGAGAAATGAGGGAGAAAGAAAAATTGATAGAAAATAGCAAAGGCATGGGGGGTTCTCTCAATGAACTTGTTACATAGCATGATCGTTCGTATGATATTAAAGAATATCCCTAATTTCACTAAATATTGGAAAATGCCTCCTAAAATTGTATTGTTGAATCCCCCTCCCAATATGTCTTCCCAATTAATAAAACCCCTAGTTTCACTAGATATTGTAGGCATCCATTTTTATCAACCCAATGTTTTTAACATCCCCTTTATATCATATTATGAATTTTTAACAAATATGAGCCCTAAAACTATTGGAATATTCACACCATTTTTGCATTTTGCATGCCTGCATGCAAATCTGCATGCTTTGCATGCCACTGCATGCATCCAATCATCATCATGGTTGTCTCCCCAGCACCTAGAGCTTGCTTCTAGCTCTCTAGATCCTGTCTACAACCCCCAATTGGACTCCTACCTACCTGATGTGCCCTTCTTGACTTTTGTGCATTGGAAGTGTGCCTTTCTCACCTACCACTATCAGTTAGAGCGCCTTTACTCACCTACCTTCAGTTATCACTCAGTTAGGGCACCTTATCTCACCTATCGGTAGTTATCATTCAGTTAGTGCATTGATTGAGTAGTTCTTCCAATGATTGATGATGCTGACTACTTGTAGCTTCTAGTTAGCTAGTTCTAGATTTCCACTTAACTATTTGATAGCCGCATGCGCCCCCCTTGGATTCTCCATTCCCCGATTTATTCCTAGATGGTTCTTTTAGACTCAATTAGACTCACTTGACTAACTATTACCATTTATGACTGATACTATTGACTGGATGATGTATCCATTGTTATCCAAGCTAGAATTTGAGTTAGACATCCTCATGCACCCACCTTGGAGTCTCCATTCCTTGATTTATGGCTAGATAGTTTTGTTAGACTCAGTTGGTCACACTTGACTAACTCTTACTATTTATGACTGATACTACCGACTGGATGATGTCTCCATAGTTATTCATGCTGGACTCTGAGCTCAGATTCAAATGCCCTACTTGGCTAATTCGAATCCTATATGATTCCTCATCATTGATTATTGTAACACATTCTCTACATTCATTATTCATTGTATGATATTGACATTGTCCATTATTCTGTGTTTATGAGTGATTATTGAATACATGCTTCTTCTTCTTTGCAAATAATCTTGAGATTTAGATTGTGAGTTTGTTACAGTTGCTAGATCCATGCACATTATCACATGGTATCAGAGCAGTCATCAACTATTTGAATTGCACCCATTGCAGTAGTTGCACCATTTCTTTGAGCAGATATCTTTCACTTCTGCACCAGAAGCCTCTGAGTTTCCACAGCAAATCCTGGTGCTATTACTTGAATTCATTGGAGAAATCCAGTGAGGTCTAGACAAGTGTGAAGGACTTAGTCTATGTGCCAGGTTTCCTTAAGGTAGTGTTCAGTTAAAGTGTATCATTCTCCATTAGCAAAAATTCTCTTGTTTTGCAGTTTTATTCACCCATTTAGAATCTTCTTCAACTATTCGACTTTCTCTATTTCAGATGGATCTAAAGCTCACATCTTCCAACAATGTTGAGTGGAAATCCAAGATGGCTCTCTTCATGAGATCCAAGAGCTTCACTCGAGTACTCAACGGAACGATGGTAGAACCTCTCAGTGCAGTTGAAAAGTCCAATTACTTGGATAGGCTTGATGAAGCAGTTGGTCTCCTCCTTCTCTCAATTTCTGAAGATCTTCACTTCCATGTCATCGATCTTACATATCCTAAAGAGGTTTGGGACAAGCTCGAATCCCTTTTTGGACAGAAAGATGATATGAAAGGACACAAATTGGAGAATGAGCTCATATGTTTGAGTCCTGACAGTTTCGAATCTATCAATGCCTTCCTCACCAAGTTCAAAAGATTGATAACACAATTGAAAATATATGAGATAGTGAAATGTGAAGAACTTGCAATAATTAGTTAATGCAAATACACAAGATATAAAAAATAATAGAACTCATAATCACTTTTATATTGATCACGGGCCACTTCGAGGGGGCAACCTCCTTTGAGCAAGCTCAATACAATTAACTTCACGGTGCCTTCAATGACCTCAACACACACTTATATACTAAGTCTATGCCCAATACTATGAGTCAAAACCATGGGACATATAATACTACGGGACGACTTACAAAGCATATGCGTCCAATACTATGGGTCAATACTATGGGCTAATATAAACTATGGATCAACAAATACTACGGGATGACTTACAAAGCATATGCGTCCAACAACAATATACTAACATAGTAAAGAGAAGGGTTGACATAGGTTCCTAACATGAAAGAAGACAAGCAGCTTATACTTTCCATTCTCTCAAAGTTGGGGGAAAACTTCTCAGTTTTTGTCTCTACTTTCCAGTCAGCTAGGATGTCCATTCCAAAATGCAAGTTTCCCTCACTTGATGATTTCATCCAATCTCTTACTCAAGAGGAAGAGAAGTTTATCTCTATGGGAATGATCAAACCCAAATTGGATTTAGCTCTTACAGTTGCAGAGAGAGCGATTGGTAAAGGCAAGAAAATGATTTATGACAAGAGATCAAATGGTACAAAGCATTGAGATACTCCATATCAATCAGATGTGGCTTTGAACTATAGGAATATGAATAATTCTTAGAAGAGAAGACCCAAGTGCACCTATTGTCTTAAAGGCTTTCATCCTGAGAGTGCTTGTATGAGGAAAGCTATAGATTTGATGGCTCAGCTACTTGAGAAAAAAATCTTCCTATGTCTGCATGTACAAGGAAGAAAGATCCTGATACTAAGCCTTCTAGATATGAAGGAAAAGAAGGATGCCATGCCCTCATGGAAAGTGCATCAATAGATTCTACTTTCATCATAGATTCAGGAGCATCAAGACACATGTCTTCCTCCAAATATCTCTTCTCCAGTTTCAAAATCTCAGTTGGCCATTCCATTAGATTGGGAAATGATTCAAAAGTCTCCTCTCAAGGGAGTGGAAGGATCGATCTTGACTTGGGTTACTTTTTTAATGTGCTTTATGTTCCTTCTCTTGTATCAAATTTACTTTCAGTGTACCAAATGACCCATGTTAGAGAGCCCAAAAGAGTGATATTTTCTCCAAATGAAGTCGAGGTATACAAGACATGGTTTTAGGGGAAATCATCTCGAAAGGTGTTGTAAATCATGAGACAAAACTCTATGAGTATTCTCACTTCTTACCTTTCTCAAAGGAGTCTTCTCTTCACTCTCATATTCATGAAGAGAGTAGGCTATCTCATCTCAACCACAAGCTAGCTCAAGATGTGGTTGAAGGTCTTCCAAATAGAGAGACATCCCATTGGTTCAACTCCTATTGGTTGAAGATCTAGCACCTATTGGTTCAACTCCTATGGCCAAGAAGGACATCTTTGCTACATCCAATAGGGATCTTGTTTAATATCCACCATCATATTCTAGTTCTTTTGATAAAAATATCACCTATGATGGCTCAAGGGAGATATCAAATATCTACATGTAGCTTCAGAAGCAGGTTCATGACCTGCCCACTTCATCAGAGTCAGAGTTTCAAAGTGATGATGAGATAGCTTCGCTTCATTCCTCACATGAGCCTTCAGATTCAGATTTTGAGAGTGATGATGAGTTTCAAGAGAGCGAATCCCCATCACATGATAGTTCATATTTGGAGTATGAGACATCAGCTTCACATGTTTCTCCTCATGAGATTTCAGATTCAGAATTTGTATGTGATGATGAGCCAGTTCTACTTACTTCTCCTCACGAGAGTTCAAATTCAGAGCTTGGATGTGATGATGAGTTAGTTGTGGATACATCTCCACATGAAATTTCAGATTCAAAGCTCCAAGAGAGAAAACCATCATCACTTGGCAGATCAGATTCATAGTATGACAGTGAATATGATGAAGAGAAAATGCTAGATCCAGATCCATAAGAACCTGAAGATCTAGCAAATGCAAATTAGGATATGGAAGATCCAGTTCCACAAGAACCTTATGATCTCTCAACTGATTTTCCTCCTCTTCCGAGATGGGCATCCACTACTCTCATTGGTGATCTAGTTTATCGACGGAGAACCACATCAGGTTTTCAAGATGGAAGGTTTCATCCTTCTCACATTACTGATCCTTTTCAGATCGATCAACCCTTATTTTGAAAATAAGGACACTTGCCTCCCACAGGGGTGAGTGATGTCATGCTACTTTAGAATCTTTCAGTCTATTTTGAGGGAGGGCTTTCTTCCCACTCCTCACTTAGTTTATTTTAGATTGATTGTACGGGGTTACCTTTGGTCTTAGTTACCAGGGCCCTATTTTTGTTTTTTGGTTATTATCTCATAGTATAGCTTGCGTGGGGGGTTTGGAATATTCACACCATCATTTTTTCATTTTGCATGCCTACATGCTTTGCATGCCACTACATGCATCCAGTCATCATCATGCTAGTCTCCCTAGCACCTAGACCTTGCTTCTAGCTCTCCAGAGCCTGTCTACAGCCCCCAATTGGCCTCCTACCTACTTGATGCACCCTTCTTGACTGTTGTGCATTGGAAGTGTGCCTTTCTCACCTACCATTATCAGTTAGAGCGCCTTTACTCACCTACATTTAGTTATCACTCAGTTAGAGCACCTTATCTAACCTACTGGGAGTTATCATTCAATTAGTGCATTGATTGAGTAGTTCTTCCACTGATTGCTCATGCTGACTGCTTGTAGCTTCTAGTTAGCTAGTTCTGGATTTCCACTTGACTATTTGATAGCCTCATGCACCCCCCTTGGAGTCTCCATTCCCTGATTTATGCCTAAATGGTTCAGTTAGACTCAGTTAGACTCACTTGACTGACTATTACCATTTATGACTGAAACTATTTATTGGATGATGTCTCCATTGTTATCCAAGATAGAATTTGAGTTAGATAGCCTCATGCACCCACCTCAGAGTCTCCATTCCTTGATTTATGGCTAGATAGTTCTGTTAGACTCAGTTGGTCACACTTGATTGACTCTTACTATTTATGACTGATACTGCCGATTGGATGATGTCTCCATAGTTATTCATGCTAGACTCTGAGCTCAAATTCAAATGCCCTACTTGGCTAATTCGAATCCTATATGATGCCTCATCATTGATTATTGTAACACATTCTCTACATTCATTATTAATTGTATGATATTGACATTGTCCATTATTATGTGTTTATGGGTGATTATTGAATGCATGCTTCTTCCTCTTTGAAAATAATCTTGAGAGTTAGATTATGAGTTTGTTACAGTTGTTAGATCCCTACAGACTATCACAAAAACATCTTAGTATAAGAAAACAAGATGTTAAATAAAATAATAGTATAATGCTATTAATGATCCCACCAAGATTGCAAGGGAGGTTGATCAATTTGTAGTGTTGGATAGTGGAAGACCCAACGAAATATTGCCAGGGAGGGAAAAATGCATAAAAGGAAACCTAGTTAGGAGATCATCATAACAAAGAATGTAAAAGACTGACGGTCCAATAGTTAGTGCAATGCTTAGAAAATATGAGAATTGTAGTTGTTTCATGCCACAACCTACAAATATACCAATTTTATATCATGTAAACACAAGTATAGCCATAGATAGCTCATATCTTCTATAATATTAATAAATTAAACTCTAGAAAAATGAAAAATTGAAACCCTTTCATGGATGGACTCCCCCACCTTCCTATCAAATAAAAACATCATTGATGTTTGAAGCCAAATGAACATAGAAAAATTCCTCTTACTTTTCAATAACACCATATGATCATGTGCATAGTTTGGATTTGGGTCATTCATATGATCCAATGAATTGCCTCCACTTCCTCTACATTTATTCTTGTAATAAAGAGAATTAACAACATTTAGTTAATTCCTAAGAATCGCACATCTGCGGCATTTTGGTGATTCATCCAGCAAGGCATCATCAACATAAAGAATTCATATCACCACAAGAATCCTCAATTGATTGAAAACAAATCATGAGTCCACAAATGCCAAGAAACAGTAAAAAAAGGGGTATCGCAGGTATTGCACAGGTTACCCACACTATAATGCAGGTTATCTAAACAATGCCTATGCTACACCCGCGTGGATTTTCCTTCAAAAGATACACTACTGTCAAAACAACAGGAGCAATCATTCCTTACGGTGCATTAAAGTATCAATCCTCCCGAAGATTCCTAATTTGACTCCTTACACACTTGGTGGCATTAATCAGCCCCCCTAGTGTACCTTGGAACTATTTCATTGGGGAGGAGAGTTCACATTTGGATCTAGTTGTTTGTTGGAAACCTATTAGCCTATAAAAGAAAGCCATTGGCATGCATTTTTTAGAGATAAATTAGAGCAAGGTTATGCTATTGGATTTGAGTTGGATCTTCCTCATAGCCCACCATTTCCTACCATTGTAAGCATTACCAAGCTCCCTTGACACCTTTCATCCAGGGGAAAGTGTTTCTCTCCATTGTTATTCCATTTACTTAGCATTTAGTTTGGACAAGAAAGGCCTCCCTAAGGGATATTGTTGTCTTCCCTTGAATCCTTCACCTCCTAGGTTTTGTACATCTATTCTATTAGGAAATACAAGAGTTGTTTAGCATATCATTGGTTGTTGTTAAAGTTTGCATTCTCCCCCCATCTCTTTCATTTTATTTTTATCAATATTTTCATGTTTGAATGTGAACTACACTAACAATATCTTGCAGTATCACTTGGATGAATAACAACCACACCCAAAAGGGGCTCCAAGGATTGAGGCCTTGCAACAACCTACAAGGCTTATCCCCTTACCAAGTGGAAGAGTGCACTTCTACAAATTTTTCCACAACATTTATAATGGCGACCATACTTATTTTTTTTCATTTCTTATATAAATAGGTTGTTTTATGAGAAGTATCTAATTCTGGGTACTTTTCACTTGCAGTAGATCAGGTATCCCACCTATTGCTTCTAGAATTTGGCCCCATCATGGCCACAAGATATTTTTCAATAGTTGTGCAGTTCCTGACGTCTCTGTCGCGCTGATAGCGTGGAATAAACTTGGACAGTTACAGGAATAGTGCAGGTTACCAGTGCCAAACCCATGCTACACCGCTCATATCACCTGCACAGAAGGTTATTGTATTACCCGCGCTATAGGGCATCTGTTTTGTATTAACCAGTATGGTTTGGGCGGAATAGTCTGGTTTAGCCGCACTACTATTGTTTATTTGTTTTTTATCTGCATAGCTTAGTTTGAAAACCCAATTACTGCTTACTAGTGAACTTAAATTAAGGCTAATTCAACCAATTAGTTAATTTTTTAGTAATTAGTGCACCCAGACCAATATTAGGAAGTAAAAAGTACATCTCTCTTGAAACTTACCTAGGTAACCAACTTTGAGGCTTTCAACGGGCCCCATTGTTGTCACTAGTATTCAAGACCATTTCTTGTTTATGCATCAACCGACATGTTGTTTGTAGTAGTATTGCTAGTGTAGAAAATACTTTTTGCAGACAATCAAGGACCTAAAGACACTTGTCTCCCGAAGTATGCTCTTCACCTCGTACTTCATGTGAACTTGGTGAATCAGAAAAGGGGTGAGAAGTGTGAAATACATCCATTGCACACTTGTCTATTAGTTAGAAATATTTGATTTTGCAAAGCATCATGATCATTTCTTAGAGTTAAAACTATGCATTAATTGATATACTAATTTAGTTATTTTGCCGATAAATTTTTTTTTTGCTTTCATCACATGTGTTTGCACCACTAGCACACAATAAGAGTCATAAAGACTCTTCCAATCCTAGTATGCTCTTCACCTCACGCTTCATGTGATCTTGGTGAATCAGAAAGGTAGGGATTGTGAAATACCCCTCTTACACTCCATAATTGAAACATTCAAACCCCTTAAAATCAACATTGTAATTTTATTAACCAACTAAAATCCTCCACAGGAGGTCACAAAACAATATTTTAGTTAGGTAGGATTGATTGGGCTAGGCATCCATTAATCCCCACCAATCTAGTTTCGTAAGTGATATTTTGAAACATAACATTGTCGTCTCATAAGGTACTTACAAAATACTTCTATAAGCAAGTGTTAACAGAAAACCCAGATCAGAATTGCGTCATGACCAGGGAGGTGAACATCGAGGTATAACTTCCCTTCTCTCCCCTACAATCCACTAAGCTTTTTGTAGGGAGATGACACTATACCATGAAGTCCGAACCACTGATCCACAGTTGACGCAAGTGTTACATCGTAATCTTCCACCCTGTGAGCATCAACATTGTTTGTCCTGTAAGATCCATTTCAGTGACTCAGATCCACTTATATCCTTCAAAGATACCAATTTTCCCTATTTTTATTTTTACCTGCCTGCTGCATCTTTATAGCAGGTGTACCTGCAAGTTGCATCCCTATAGCCCACAGGTAGCATGTAAAATGGTAAAAACCACTATTAATTACTTTTTACTCCCAAAAAGCGGTCATTATGTGACCTTTGGCTCTCCATCTTCCCGAGTAATGCCTCAATGTGTCCTTTCACCTACCTTTGAGAGGACTATATATTGAGCAAATGTGGCTTATGGACGGGAGGAAGAAGAGAATTGCAAGAGAACCCTAGTGTATTTTTGCCATATCTTGAGTCTGTACTCATTGATCCTTGTAGTTATGAACCATTTATGTTCACCTTCCAAACTCCTTTCTAGTTTGAGTTTGCCATTCATGGAGGATTGAAGTGGTGGAGGCACAAGTGGATTGATCTAGATCTTGGTTCAGAATGGTTGCCGGCAAGAGGTCGTATCACTTTGTACTTCTTCTTGTTCATTAATAGAAATACTCATATTCTCGTCCATTCATGGTGTGAATGTTGTTTATTATACATTGGGTTACATTTGCTTATGATATTATGGACCATTGTTATTGATAATGTTAATGTCATCTATATATTATATGTACTTGTTGGATATTGGCTGTCAAGACTAATTTGCACATTTCAAGTGCATGGATTGAAAGCTCCAATGGGGATCTACATCAAACGTTTGGATCGAGGTTGGTTGCATTTCTCCCTTATCTTAACATTGTCATTTATAATAGCATTGTTTTGAGAATTGAGTTGATTTCTGGTAGTCATCTGTCTGTTGTGGTATTCCCAAGCCATAGTGAGTTTTCTCCAATACAGAAATGGCGACTCCGCTAGGGAAAACATCCATGTTTGGGAAATTTTTGAGCATTAGTCCATAATTAGAGTTGTTGTTTATCGAAGCTCTAGTCATTGATTGGCCATTAAGATACACCATAGAAAACTTGTTTTTTCTAAGCCTCTGGACTCTTTATTTTCCCATTTGCCTTTCCTCACCCACAGGCTAGCTTAGTTCTGCCCGCATCTAGCCGCCTCTGTTTACTCTACTGCCATCAGGTACCCATAGGTATTCCTTCGACAGTAGCGTGTAAATCTAGCTTTTGTTGGTTTATGGCTATTGGTTGTTGCTGGGTGAGTTTGGTTGGTTCTTGAGTCTTTGGTGGCCTCTTTCTTCACTGTTTCATGCCTTGGTTGTGACTAGAACTCTTTGTTTCTCTTTTTTGAGCCTTCTTGGTTTTTTACCAATCTTTAGTTTTAGCCTCTTGGTTTTTCCTTTTGAGGTCTTTCCTTTGGCTGAGTCTTGCTGTTTAGGATTTGTTGGGTTGTCTTAGTGATCTTCTTGGCACTTTAGTGACTGAATAGTAGGATTTTGCTTGCATTTTTTCATTCCATTTATATTGAAAAAATACAAAAATATACATCTAGTTTTTTGCATTTTCCTTTCTTTTTATAGGCGAAAATACAAAAATATTTTATTTTCATGTACTGCATCTTGCATTGAGTGCTTGTTTCCTTCATTTTAGGTTCTTCTTGTGCATCGAAAACATAAAGGATTGTATCTTTATTTCGGAATTGTTGGTTGATTTTGCATATTAGTGACATTGTTTTATTGGATAGATGAGTCTAGGATTGGACGATTTTGCATACTATTGAGTCTACACATCACTAGTTTCACGATCATATCCCTTGAGTAACCACAGCCACTAAAATTAACGCTTAATCATAAAATTGATTAGACTGATTTTATTTATAGGGTACACCAACTAGCATAGGTTTAGAGTCTTGGAATAGATCATTGTGAGTTAACAATCAAATACTACTAGACGAAACATTAGGTGTCTAACCAGGGAGTGGAGGAATCCATGGTATAGATCAATGTTTTCAGGAAGCTCTACTTGATCCAGATTTAAGCACGAGGTCACGGGAAGTTGGTTGAGGAGATATCCCTCTGATACCGGCTAAGCGTGGGATATATATCCAGGATTTGTTCATATCTAGGGGTACCGGAGGTTCATCCTCTTGTGCTTCAGGCTTAGCTACCCTTCCCATACAATGGGTCCCGCCTGCGACTGTCCCCCTGAGCATTAGTTATATTGTAGTGAACATAGTTTCCTTACCTAAGTACCGCAAAGGGTACTTACAGTGGTTATGCTGTTTTCGTCCTGAGTCAAATAGGGATTGGACAACACAGTTGTGTTCGTACAGTGGACTTGACCCTGTCGACGCAGTGAAGCCTGGGTCTCTGTATAATTGATTCTGTTACCTCCGGCTATAGTTTGGGAGTCTCAAGACTCTCCTAGGTGAGACATACCAGCTCTAGTGTCAGGAGATCATTTAGCCACTCTGTTTGTCTGCTCTTGGCTATAGTTTCTCTAGGTGTGTGCTTTTGATTTACTGTTTTTGATCGATAGTTGGCCTTTAGGGGACGTTGTGACTCTCTCCGGAGATATCGTGGCGCGAAGCCCTACTCTCTGCCGGTCCCTTTGATTGGCTGGTTTAAATCCAGCTGAGGTTACACGCCGTATTGCTAAAGGATGCCGGAGGGCTCCCTCTGAGTCTTCGGATTCTTACGTGACTTATGTTGAAGACTACATGACTGCACATCCTGATATTGGGAAAAATCCTTCAACTCCTTCGGGTAGAGTTGAAAATACTTCCGATCCCCATATGCCTCGTGAGGATTGGGGAGGTGATCCACCTGAGACTCAACCTGGTTCTGTTTGGCCTAATCCACTTGATCGGGATCCATTTGATCCTTTGAATCCGGATAATTATCTTTACGGGATGCCCGACTTACCCAAGGAGGAAGAACAGGACGAGCCTTTCGTTCCTTCATTTCCATGTAGTTATAGATTCGGGAGGCCTTAAACTCATGATTACATTGGCCCTATGTTCAACCCCACCACACTCTCTTTTGGTATGCCCAGTCATAGTACTGTCAAACCTTCCACTACGGTTGGTACTCACGCTGGCACTAGTCAAAGTGTTAGCCATACTATACCCACTGGGGGCACTACCCTCGCTGGGGGCACTACATTGTCCACCCACTCACATAGTATGGGGACTGGTTAGATTCCTAACAATAGACAAATGACAAACCATAGGAAGGAGCTTTCATTAAAAATATGAGGTCATTTCAAGTCGGCAGAGTGGACATGTATTGCCATAACACAACCATATAGAAATGCATTTGGAATAGTAGACATGGACGCACTGGATTTGAGATGCCTCCTCACCCAATTGAAAAGCAGTGGCCATTAAGGATGAAGTTGAGAAACTGTTAAAATTCGGCTTGATGTATTCGATTGACATGAGGGTATGGGTCTCCAACCTAGTCTCAATCGACAAAAGGCAAGGAACCATACGAGTCTGTATGGACTTCGGGGACTTAAAGAAGGCTTGTCCTAAGGACAACTACCCCACACCTTTCATAGATCAGATCATTGATGCGTGTGCGGGCCATGAAATATTCTCTTTCATGGATGGTTTTTCAAGGTACAACCAAATTCAAATAAAACCTAAAGACCAACACAAAAATGCTTTCATTTGTCCTTGGGTTACTTTTTATTATTGGAAGATGCCATTCGGATTAAAAAATGATGGAGCCACTTTCCAGCGAGCCATGAAATTTTCTTTCCACGATATCAAACATGTATTTGAGCCATATATGGATGATCTCCCAGCACGATCTCGTAAGAGACGAGATCATCCTGGTCATTTGCGACTAGTGTTTGAGAGATGCAAATACTATAAGATTCGTTTAAATCCTAACAAATGTGTATTCTATGTCGATTGCAGACGCTTACTGGGTTTCATTGTGTCGAGTCGTGGCATCATGGTAGACCCATTAAAATTTGAGGCCATTGTAAATATGCCTCATCCTCTAACCCTTAGACAACTTCATACTGTGTAGGGTATGTCAAAATTTCTACAACATTTCATTATAAGCTATGTTAAAATCACAAAGGGATTCATGAGATTTCTCAAGTAGGATACCCATTTTCTTTCAAACGAGGGTACTCAAACTTCATTTGAGGCTTTGAAAAAGGAACTACTATCAGCCCCTTGCTCAGCCCACCATATTATACCAAGGACTTCCTTCTATATCAGGTGGCATCTATTTCCACGATTGGTATAGTACTTGTTCAGGAGGATTACAAGCTTCAAGAACATGTCATTTATTATCTTTTGCGTGCATTGATAACTCTTGCACTTAAGTATTCGTACGTCGAGAAGTTGGCATTAGATTTCATCCATGTAGTTCAGAGACTACATCACTACATCCTACTGCGAACCATCACAATGATTGCATAATTCAATCCCTTTCAATATGTTTTAACCCGACGTATCATCAGCGGGGATTTCAATAAATGGATTGTCATTTTGCAAGAGTTTGACCTAATTTTCCAATCCGCTAAGTCAAATAAATCTCCGGTGTTCGTTGAACTTATTTCTGAGTTTCCCAGTGATGTAGTAAACAATGAGGAAGAGTCACATCATTCCTGGATGAACACATCTTTCTCATTGCAATTTCTGACCCGTGGTATGGAGATATTCTAATATATCTCCATACTTTGAGGTGTACTCCCACTTTTTATAGGGATGAACGATGGAAATTGAAATATCATGCATGGAATTATCTAATAATTTCTGACACATTATACATACGTGGGATAGATTCCATTTTACGCCGTTGCTTAACACTAGAGGAATCCAAAACAATATTGAATGATGCTCATAGTGGAGCCTGTGGGGGTCATCTTTCTAGTTTGGAAATAACCCAGAAAATACTGTGTGCTGGTAATTTTTGGCCCACGATATTCAAAGATTGTGTGGAACCTGTGAAACACTGCCAGCCTTGTTAGTTTTTCACCAAAAATATGTGAGCACACCCGGCTCCTCTCCACCCTGTTATCATAGCAAGTCCCTTCACCAAGTGGGGGATTGACTTCATGACATGTAATCCAGCTTCGGCAGGAAGACACCATCAAATCATTGTTGCCATAGACTACTTTACAAAGTGCGACGAGGAAATGCCTACTGTGAGAGAAGACGTAGAAACGATTGCTTATTTCATATTCAACTAGATCATTGCTAGATTTGGTATCCCCAAAGAGATTGTTACAAACCATGGTCGACATTTTCAAAAGAATATGATGACCGAGTTGTATACCATGCTATGTTTTCAAAAGGAACATTCATCTTCATTTTATCCATAGGAAAATGGTCAAGTCGAAGCAGTCAACAAAACTTTGAAAACTATCCTTCAAAGGACCGTTAATGCAAGTCGATCTAACTGGAACATCATGTTGTACCCCGCTCTTTGAAATTACCGGTCTAATCTTAAGACTACTACCAGGTTCTCACCTTTCCAAATCGTTCACGAGGTGGAGGCAGTTATTCTAATTGAATGTAATATTCCCTCATTAGATTTGGCTATCCAACTGATCCTTGAAACTTCAGCTTTGGAGGAGCATTTGTTGCACTTAGAACATCTATATGAATAGCGTCGTGATGTGCTTATAGAAAACGAGGATCATAAAAGCATAGTCAAGCGTTAGTACGATAAATTTGTGAAAACCAAGGGTGTTCTCTGAAGGAGAACTTGTTCTTCTCTATGACCAGGACAAAGATCCCTTAGGGGTAGGCAAGTTTAAATTTATGTGGATCGAATTGTACATTGTCTCTAAAGTTCTAAAGAAAGGATCGTATGAGATAACCAACTATCAAGGTTGTAAGTTTACTGAGCCCATAAATGGGCTCTACCTAAAAAAGTATTATGCTTAGGCCTCTATGCTTTTGCTTGTATTATAAATGTACATGTTTGTAGAGTTAGTATTTTCTTTTGATTTTTGTTGCGTCTTATGTGTCTTCTGGGTTGTGGTTTCAGATGAAAATCAAGTGCTTTATAGGATTCGATGATGGCGCTAGCCGCCACACCCGTCAGTTGGCTTCAATAGCTTGGGTTATTTACTCACCATATGATTAACTGGTGTCTTCAGGAGGTGCTTGCTTAGGCCCTACTATGAACAATGTAGCTGAGTACAGTGCAGTTATTGAGTTGCTCTAATATGATATTCATCACGACATTTCACATTTGGAGGTACGACTTGACTCACAGTTAGTTGTACTTAAGTTGATGGGTTGTTATAGGGTCAATTTTTTTGTCTCAGGTTAGTTAAAAGACATTTTGATTTTATCACATTTCAACATATTTCAAGAAATTTAAATTCATTAGTTGACTCATATGAAAACTACATTCTAGATTGGAATCTTTACCATACAAAATTACATTAAGCATTCACATAAAGAAAAAAACACATGTACATATATAAATCGATACTGTATATATCTATATCAAAAAATATGAGTTTGAGTCGTAGTATGTCACAGTGTCATAAATATACAAAAGTGGGCTCAAAGGCCTCAAAAATATAAACGTGTCTCTCTCCCTATGGAGAGGGAGGTGCCTCTGCTAGTTCTGCTATTGCCTCTCTATAGCAAATAACTATCCTGGATACATTTCTAAGCATCCTAATCCATGTTGGGGGCACACCCACAACATCCTCCTGCATCTCGAGCGGCATCCGCTCGATCTTGTAGGTGTGGATATCATGATTCAACCGACTCATCTCCCCCTCGATGCTCACCAGCATCGCATTAGCATCTCCAGGCTCAGTCAGACGCACAAATGTGTGAGGATGTCCCTTAGGCCGCATAGGCCCCACATCTACATAAATCACACTATTAGCACTCTTACTCATCATAAAAATTATATACATTAAAAAAAATGAAATAAAATTCAAAAGTATAAGCATCTCTTACCCATCTCTCCCTAGGCTAATCCTGGAGGTAGAGCGAGCTCTGGATCTCCATGGAAATCCATACCAGCGTAGGGAAACTGTTATAGAGCCAGCACTTGATGGCCCCACCATGCTAAGTAATCCTCATATGCATATGAGAGACTCGTCTCGCCACCACCTTGACACAATAACATGTATCCCCACCGAGTCATCAACGACTCACGAGGATTGAGCACAGGTAGGGATAATCCCAGATTCAAGGAGGGAACCCTTTCAAAGAAGAAAGTACACAGGATCTTCTTCTTGTTGGTCTTGCATTCAGTCAATCAATGTTTCATGCTCACCAAGAGAACCAAACACCAATCAAATACAACACCACGTAGAAACTCAACACCAATATGCATGTAGTTCCTCGAGGCCAAGTGTTGTGCAACACTCCGTCCAATTCTATCCAAGTTACTTAGAATTAAATTCAATGGAAATCTTGCAATATATCAAATCGATACTTGTCTACCACTTTATTCAGTACTCAACAGATAGTATGTGTTGATGTAGTCCTAGATCGATAATGCACTAGACCCTCTAAATGTACCTTTGAGGTTTACCCCGTCACCTTGTTGGGATAAACCTATAATGAAGTAGATGTCATCTATGTTGAGTTCAAGTATCTCTCCTTGGAGATCGAACACTCCTTGGTCATCATTCCAGTAATTAACAAGCATTTGAAGTAGTTGTGTTTGAGCTTGCATGCTTGTGGTTCGAAATTTTTTTAGCAAGCCACATCTTCGCAATGCATTAAGAGTAAGCGGATCACCCATGGAAGTTCTATCCATGTCCTCATGCTCCCTTTCCCTCCAATTTAGGACCATACCTGCATTGTTCATCCTTTCATCCATTAGTTTTTTTTTTCACATTTCTTTTGCGGCACCCGCGATTGTATCTACTACATAGAGGAGGGTACCCACGCATTTTTCATGTACATGCCAGTTTAACGAAGGGAAACCCGTTGGTACGCGGCCCTAATTTTTAAAACTTTATAAAAAACAAAAACACAACTAAAAATTAAAAATTATGAATGGATTTGTTAATTGAGAGAGATACAACTTACTTGCAATTGACAGAATCTGATTTGGTGACTCGGTTTGTGCGCTACAAGTGTTTGAAGTAAGATGCCTTTTTCACCCTTTTGCTCCAACAAATGAATTTGTGAGTTTTGTTTCCATTTTGAAACTATTTATAAAAGTCACTTTTGATTTTTACTCACTTTTTTCATTTCTATATAGTTTCAAAAAAAAAAAAAAACTTTATTTAATCAACTAATGCACTTTTTCAAGTTTCTCTGATTAGCTGAAGTTCGAAGCAACATTTCTCATAATTTTTTACAATGATGGTCTATAAAGGTTTGATTTTCCTTCTGACATGTCAGTTTGGTACAATAATTCCTGTCATCTGATGTCGTAATGAAAATATCTTTGGATCATGTTTATTCATCATTTTATACTAATTTGGTCGTCTCCATGATACCGACAGCTTTTTGTCATTTGACAAGGTCAAGGAACATAGTTCCCTAGAACTTATAGAGTCTTCTTAAGCCCTTGTTAGACTCTTTAAAATCAAACAAGATCACCAAGTATACTTGTCACTTCAGACTCTCCAAAGGAATTGAAGCGACATACACTTAGGTATAAGTTTACCCCTTTTCCGGACCTTCGTGGATTAGTTACGAAAAAGGTATACTCTAGTCATACGTGGCTAGAAGAGTTCTTCTCTCATTATTTTACAATTTTTTGGGTGAGGAGACTAACTGAATGAAAAAAAGGACTTTTGGAGTCTTCATTAGGGTTTTCAGACTCTCAAAACATGAAAACACCAAGCGAGCACAAACCAACTCGGGCTCGATATTAAAATCCATGAGTAGTTGTATGGAGTTATTGTTTAAGTTTTTCAGACTCCTTAAAATTGAAAACACTAGAGATAATGAACATATCTAGGCTTGATATTAAAATCCATGGATCAGTGTATTGAGTACTAGTCTATCTCTTCTTCAAACTCGTTAAAAAATGAAGAAGGTCTTGAGTTTGCCTCCCATGGACTCATTAAATTACACATGGTTGGACTTATATCAAGAAGTCTTATCCTTCTTTCTTCAAGATTGCTTGAAAAATTAAGGACTATTGAGTTTGGTTTCTTGGACTCATTAAAACCAACAAGAAGGATATTCTTTAAATAAAAAGAGAAGAGGGAAGGGAAGTATGTCAAATATATTTTAGTATAAAGGCATCAAGTCATTTACGTCCTTGAGCACAGAACCTTTTGAGTTTTTCAAACAAGTTGGGTTTAGGTTTTGGCCTTAGGATGAACCTGATCTCAGAGTTTTACTCCTCTAATTGGTTACTCTTCCAATCATACGGAGAATTTGTTAAATGTCTCCTACATTACAGATTTGTATCATGATCCCCTTGCTTTCAAAAGCTTCCTAAGTCACTTTTGTGTGGTTCTCAATGTTCAAGGAAAAACCCTTGTGTCGTTCATTCTGCAGTTACCTTGACCTCATGTGTTGGCCATTCCTTGGTATCGGTCTATTTCATCATGTACTCAGTGTTATTACAAATCAAATCAACCTCTTGATTGTTCCTCATGTTGGATGATGGAGGATTCCTTAAGGTCTCCCTTCCAATGGACTTCTTCCCATCGAATTCAACTCATCTTGCTCTGGGAATAAAGTTTAGAGTTTCGGGTAGTACCTTGGGGATTGCAGTCATCAGTGGCAATTTCCCCTGCCATTGAATAGTGGGAATACATCAATGTCCCCTACTTGATGAATTCTTCAAGTATTCAACTTCAAAACCTTTTATTCACATTTCTTAGAATGTACTAGGTACCTTGGGTCCTATTTTCATTATCGGTGGGTTTCCCTCGCATTTGTTAATGGTATACATCAATGACTGGTAATCAAACGGAAGCCCCCATGTTCGACTTCATTTCATTTATTCACATGGTTAGGATTCATACCTTGAGATGGTTTGTATGAAGACCTTGGGCCTATGATAGCATTATCTCTTTGTTGTTGCCAAATTTGCGCAAGACTGAGCCACACCCATCTTCAGCTCTTGATGAGACATAGATCCAATTTTTTCTTATGGCTATGCTCTCTTGTTTGTTATGGATCCATGCTTGCACTTCAGTGGCCATGATATATTGATATTTCAGTTATGTATTGGATATTATGTTCTTCCATTCATAACATCTCCTGATGTCAAGATTGTAAACTACTCGTTGAACTTTGTTTTGTTTCAGGTACTGGTTGTGACCTCATCCTGTGGTCTCTTTGATCCTCCTCTACTTGGATTGTATTGTATTTTGGCCATTGCTTCCATCTGACATCACACATTAGGGGGAATATATTATTGGTCAAATTAGCACTTCTCTGTCCGTGACCACATTGCTCTATTTGTCACACAGAAGGAAAAAATGGATTTAAGAGCTTACCTTGACCATAGATGACCTTAAGCTGAATCTTATAAACCTTTCCTCAGAAGCAACTTTCTTTACCTATTTTAACACATAGTTTCTACTATCATACTTGTCATCCAATGGGTTATCCGCAGGTGTCATTACTGACAACCCACAGTTGTCAACAAAATTGTTACACTCGCTACTTGCAAGATGAAGAACTCGTGTTACACAGAAATATTCCACCCTGTGAGCATCAACATTCTTTGGCTTGTAGGATCCATTTCAGTGACTCAGATCCATTTTCATCCTTCAGTGATACCAATCTACCCTATTTTTGTTCCTACCCGCATGTTGCATCACTATAGCATGCATACCCGCGAGTTGCATCCTTATAGCCCGCGGGTATCAAGTAAAATGGTAAAAAACACTATTTTATTACTTTTTACTCCCAAAAAGCGGTCATTGGGTGACCTTTGGCTCTCCATCTTCCCAAGTAATGTCTCGATGAGTCCTTTCACCTACCTTTGAGAGGACTATATATTGAGCACATATGGCTTGTGGATGGGGGGAAGAAGAGAAGCGTAAAGGCACTCTAGTAGATTTTTGCCCTATCTTGAGTCTGCACTCATTGATCCTTGTAGTTGTGACCCAGTTATGTTCACCTTCCAAACTCCTTGCTAGTTTGAGTTTGCCTTTCATGGAGGATTGAAGTGGTGGAGGCACAAGTGGATTGATCTAGATCTTGGTTCAAATTGATTTCCGGCAAGAGGTCATATCACTTTGTACTTCTTCTTGTTCATTGTTAAATTTTCATAATTTACTTCAATATGATCTAGGATCTTAACTGAGAGAACAACATGTACAACAAATCTACAACATATCAATCATGGACGCAATAATGCAAGCACACAAGAGACACAAAGTTTACTTGGGGAAAACCATAAAGGTGAAAAACCCCAATAACTTCCTCAGAGATAGATAGAGCAATGATACAACCAGAATACAAGAGATAGTCTTCTCCTAGTAGTAGAGCCTCCTCCTCATAAGTGCGCCACTTTCCGAATGAGAGAAGTGTTTGAATGAATGACCAAATAGAGATCTCCCGATCTCTATTTATACTTGTTATGTCCTGCCCAATAAACTAATGGGGCCTGCATGTCTAGCTTAACCCATGGTTAACTTAATTCGGGCTGACCCCACACTTGGTGGTCTAATAACCCTTTAACCCACATGGCCGATAGGGTGGTCTAATAACCCTTCGACCCACATGACTTATACAGGGCCGACCCCAACAAGGTGGTCTAATAACCCATCAAGTATAATTTACGACACTTACAATATAAATGACGACACTTCCGTATAGAGGAATAATAACATCTATATAGGAATACAAACACTTCTGTATACAGGAATAATGCCATCTCTATATGAGTACAAAATACATATATGAAATACATGGGTGAAATACATTCTGAAGTTACATATACATCAACACTCTCTCTTAACTAGGAAGGTATTTCTCGACACAGATCTGCTAGCACAAGTCTTCTTCTCTGGATCATCATCAACGAATCATCATCCTTGAATCGTCGTCATCGTCACTGCTGTTGCTATCTCAATCAATCTCTGAATCTACTCATGATAGGAAGTTCTACAGAGCCAGTCCTTTTTCATATTGGATGTAGGCCCACCACCTATAGGTCTTCATCATCACTGGCCATACTGTGGAATCCTCAGGACTTATTATGTGACTCAACAAAACCTCGAAAGAGCATCCCAGGACTGATTACGACCACAAAGCTCAACCTATTGGATCTCCCAAGACCTTTTACATGCTGCTGCACAACCTATCCACGGCCACAGAGTATCACGAAGCACAACCCAGATGCACACACACAGCACTTACACTCACTAGCATGGGAGGACCAACCTACCACCATCCATGAAGGGATCACAGCACTTACATCAACGACCATGGGATAACACGTCTGCCACCATGTCGGAAAGGCTTTGCACTTACATCAACGACCATGGGAGAACACATCTGCCACCATGTAGGAAAGGCTCTACACTTACATCAACGCACATGGGAGAACACATCTCCCACCATGTCGGAAAGGCTCTACGGTTACATCAATGCACATGGGAGAACACATCTACCACCATGTCGGAAAGGCTCTGCACTTACATCAATGCACATGGGAGAACACATCTACCACCATGTCGGAAAGGCTCTGCACTTACATCAACACACATGGGAGAACACATCTACCACCATGTCGGAAAGGCTCTGCACTTACATCAGCGCACATGGGAGAACACATCTACCACCATGTCGGAAAGGTACTGCACTTACATCAGCACACATGGGAGAACACATCTACCACCATGTCGGAAAGGCACTGTGCATCTGTGTCTTCGGAACTCAGCACACATAATCCAACTGATTATGTAATGTATCCACTTGATACATATGATCATCTTGATCATCATCACTGTACCATCCTGGTACATATCATCTAGAGCAACATCCTAAAGCTCGTCATCATGATCATCCTAATCATACAATGCATCTACCTGATGCATACCAAGTATCTACCTGATACATATCATCATACATGATCCACCTGATCACATAATGTATCCTCCTGATACATACACAGATACATGATCCACACAATGTATCCACCTAATATATATATCAACGCACATGATCTACCTGATCATACACAATATCTACCTGATACATAAACAGATACATGGTCCAAGCATCCAACATGATGCATATACAAATGATCCAACTGATCATATCCAGCATCCAACATGATGCATATATACACAAATGTAAATGATCCAACTGATCATACAGAGCAAAAACTAGAACATCATCCTGATGCTCATCATCTAGCGCTTACATCCACAGCCATGTGAAGGATCCTCCTTCCAACATGCTTGGAATGGCTTCAGCAAATGTCTCCATCACTTCTTCCTCGAAGTGTCATCGATCTGAAGAACACCAAGCCTCTCTCTGAAGTACTCAAACTTCACTCTGGCTAATGGCTTCATCAATACATCTGCAATTTGCTCGTCTGTCGCAACATACAGGAGCTTCACTGCTCCTCTCTGCACCATATCCCTGATATCGTGATATTTGATCTGTATGTGTTTCGACCTGTTGTGAAACACTAGGTTCTCAGACAGATTCACACAACTCTGGTTATCACAGAAGATACCAGTTGCATCCAATGGGAGATCAAATAACTCAGACAGTAGCTTCCGAAGCCATACTGCCTCACATCTAGCTGAATAGGTTGCAACATACTCTGCCTCAGTTGTACTCAATGCTACACAAGACTGCTTCCTGCTAAACCAAGAGATCACACCTGATCCCATACTGAAGCAGCACCCAGATGTGCTCTTCCTATCTATAGCACTTCTTTCCCAATCTAAATCAACATAACCCTGTAGGTTAAACTTTTCATTCGCTTCATACTTGAGCCCATAATTAACTGTACCCTTTAGGTACCTCAGAATATGCTTTACAACAACCAGGTGAACACTCCTCAGATCCATCAGGAACTATCTCAATGTGTTCACCGTAAAGCAAATATCTAGTCTCATGTTCGTCAAGTACATCAAGGACCCAATCATCTAACAATACATAGAGACATCAACCAGCTCAGATGAAGCATCACATAGAAGCTTCAGGTTTGATGTCATAGGTGTGGCCTCAGCCTTGCAGTCCATCCTCCCGAACCTTTCAGGATCTCTAATGCATACTTCCCTTGTCCAAGGAAGATTCCATCTACACTCTACCACACCTCCATATCTAGAAACTGGTGCATGATACCCAAGTTCTTCATCTTGAACTTGGTAGCAATCTTCTGCTGCATGTCGGCAATCAATCTGTCATCTCCTGTTACAAATAGGTCATCCACATACAGGATTAGAATCACAGGATTCCCTTCCTCAACTTTGTAGTAAAGGTTGGAATCCACTTTACTCTTGGTAAATCCCAAACTGGATACCAAGTTCTACACATATATGATTCCCTGTCATGTGTCTCAGACCAAGTAGCTGCAACACATACACTTCTTATTCAACTACACCATTCAAGAAAGTGTATCTTCCTCTTCATCACTGCAGCCAGAGCAAGTATTGATTTAATGGAAGTGTATCTGGCTACAGGAGCAAAAGTATCTATGCTACCACCTGTCTTGATCTTGTAGATCCTCTTGGAAGTCACTACAGACTCCCCTTCAGGTCTTGGGACTACATCCCAAACATCTTCATGATCGACTGGTACTCCTCGATCATGGCATTCTTCCCAGATCCTGGGAACTTCAATATCTTCAATATTTTCAATAGATAAATTTGTTGCTGAACAAATGTTGTAATCCTTCTTTTGTAGGTGATGGTATACGATCTTTCCTACACAACAAGTTAAATTGCATGATTAGAAAACATCTCATAGTTTTCAGAACAAATTCTTACACATAAAGAAATATGTCATATAGTCATGCAATTATCTTAGCCAATGCTTCAATACAACATTGATCCATATTCTGTAACTTTCTAGATGCCTTCCAATATCTACCAGAACATTGTTAAGAGTGTGCACAAATCCTAACATGTCAGCAAAGAGGTTTCATTCTAGATAAGTAGCAATGGAATGTTGTTCAGTGCCATAGGCCACTTACCCATGTATATTAGTAATATACTGTTCATCAATGCAACTATTCTAATATGCATAATACACAACCTAATTCTAGGAACATAAGCATATACATCATTGAATAACATTATGTAAGAAATGACAATTCAAATACTTATATTTGTTTGGTTGCTGAGTGGACTCCCTCTGAATCTTTGCAACTCCGTTCTGATGTGGATTGTGAGAAGTGGTCAACTCCCTCTGAATATCTGCATCCTTGCAGAAACTACTGAAGTGTGCTCCTTTGCTTTCTTGCAGGAACAACTAGAGTGTGCTCCCTCTTGATCTTTGATTCCTGGATTACCTATCCTTGAACTTATATCCATCCTTAATCACTATGCATGCTTATTAGTATCATCATTGTGTTATCCTTGAGGACTCATACATAATCACACATTTATTAGTATAATCTTAATACTATCAAAACACAATAATCTTAAACATGTATAGTCATGATCATTCACATTAGTATTCAAGGTTTCAGGGAAGTCTTCTTTTACTCATGCATATTCTTATTTGATCATAGGTCTCTTCTGATTAGTTATATCATCAATTAGGGTCAGAAACATAATATGCATACAACCATGACTATTCAAACCTATGACTTCATGAATAATCACTATCAACAACACAACAGTATAAGATCCTAACACAAGGTAGGATTCTAGCTTGATATAGTAAAAATACCTAGATTAACATGCTAGCTAGTTATGTCTAACATACCCGCATAATGTCTTCTGGTCCTCTTCAATGACTTGTGCTAGTAACCTGCATGTCTCATAAGTTATCCATTGTAGGACCAAGTTATACATACCTCGTAAGTAAATCTTCATGATAATGGATGAATCTTTGTCCTCATGTCATCGTGATCATATGTTCTTGACCCAGAACATGATTTGTCTTTCTTGGTGTACCTTTCATGTTAGCAGACAACATAAACCTCATACAACACCATAATGCATTAGTACAATCATAAGTGTCAACACCCTAATCAATGAATATCTTCTATCGTGCATTCATAATTTTATTAAGGTGATACGACAAATATAGATTTAATCAAGATTGTACTAACTGTAATAATATGAAGACAAATATACCATAAACTTAATCATGAACAAATCTCGAAACATACCTGGATAAGTCATACTTGTTGAGATTGCTTGTAATCTTCTTATGTAAGGCCTTAGCCTCATCTCCCTCTGAAACAGGAACTTCTTCACTTACGTAAGTGACCAATCCATCTTCTTCTAGGATTAACCCAATCCACTTGATTTTCAAGAACTAGATCTGGAGCTAGATTAGGGTTTGTCAGAGAAACCCCAAAAATTCAAACTTTGAATTTCAAACTTTCGAAAGAATAGAAATATGCATCTTCATGAGCTGATCAAGCTAGTATGTTCAGAATTTGAAAACTGCAAAGTTTCACTCAATTTTTCCTTTGAAACTTCCGGATTCACTTGACGTGACCCTGAACTAGGGTTTGATGAAGCCCAATCTTCTTTCCAGTCAAAAGGTTTGATCCAAAGCTCTAAGCTTCTATTTTTCTTAGGAGCTTCCAGCCGTGGTCACAGATTTCAAAAATTCCCATTTTTTGCAGAAGCCCTAATTTTCCACTTTTCCGATCAAAGTCCTGAACTAGGGTCTGATCAAGCTCGGTCTTCTGCCCAACCAAAAATTCTGATCTTGGTCTCTAAATTTTTATTTTGATGAGTAGCATTCATCTATACTCTCCAATTACAAAAATTCCAACTTTCTCTAAAACCCTAGATTCTGGAAGCTATGAATGAAGGTGCTCAAAAATAATTCTGTTATGACATAAATATGTACCTGATTGTTTCTGGTGTAACTCTGAACT
This sequence comes from Larix kaempferi, assembly GCA_027924585.1. NCBI lineage: Eukaryota > Viridiplantae > Streptophyta > Pinopsida > Pinales > Pinaceae > Larix > Larix kaempferi. The sequence continues at coordinate 2,559,122 of BSBM01000626.1, forward strand.
TTTTGATCCATAGGGTCTAAAAATGTTTTTTGATATAGCCCAACTTATCATATTTCCATCTCGATAGGTCTGACCTCAATTGGATTCTATGAGAGAGAGTTATGCCAATTGTTGCAACGTGACTTGTTTATGGGATAAAACAGGAGAGTGAACTTGTACGGCATGCCACATGTCACTAGTTCAACTTCAGCCTCTAAAAAAGTCTCTTGAGATATTAGAGTCTATGCACTACCTATCACTATTTACAAAATTTCATTTGGAGCTTCCTAGCCCAAGTTATGACCTTTTTTCCCAAGTCACCTGTTTCTGACTGAGATCTGGAAGAGGCAGAAACCCTATATTGAACAGCTCATAAATCACAAAGTACAACAAATTAGAAGTTGTCCTTTGGACGCAAGACACATGAGGATCATTTCTTCGCCTTGTGAACGTTCCAAATCCGAAAACTTCGCCAAAATGGATTTATAGCGAAAGTGCTACGATGACTGGTTTTTGCTATATCAAGCCCTAGCATTGCAAGTGCAACAAGTGTCATACATGTCATATTATGCCTTCTTTCAGGCTATCTCTGATACCATGTTAAATTTTCAGAATTTACTTCAATATGATTTAGGATCTTAACTGAGAGAATAACATGTACAACAAATCTACAGCATATCAATCATGGACACAATAATGCAAGCACACAAGAGACACAGAGTTTACTTGGGGAAAACCATATAGGTGAAAAACCCCAATAACTTCCTCAGAGATAGATAGAGCAATGATACAACTAGAAGACAAGAGATAGTCTTCTCCTAGCAGCAGAGCCTCCTCCTCATAAGTGCGCCACTTTCTGAATGGGAGAAGTGTTTGAATGAATGACCAAATAGAGATCTCCCGATCTCTATTATACTTGTTCTGTCCTGCCCAATAAACTAATGGGGCCTACATGTCTAGCTTAACCCATGGTTAACTTAATCCGGGCCGACCACACACTTGGTGGTCTAATAACCCTTTAACCCACATGGCCGACCCCCAATAGGGTGGTCTAATAACCCTTCGACCCACATGACTTATATAGGGCCGACCCCAACAAGGTGGTCTAATAACCCATCAAGTATAAGTTACGACACTTACAATATAAATGATGACACTTCCATATAGAGGAATAATGCCATCTCTATAGGAGTACAAAATACATATATGAAATACATGGGTGAAATACATTTGGAAGTTACATATACATCAACATTCATTAATAGAAATACTCATATTCTCGTCGATTCATGGTGTGAATGTCATTTATTATACAATGGGTTACATTTTCTTATGATATTATGGACCATTGTTATTCATAATGTTAATGTCATTTATATATCACATCTACTTGTTAGATATTGGTTGTTAAGACTAATTTGCAGATTACAAGTGCTTGGATGTGCGTGGATTGAAAGCTCCAATGGGGATCTACATCGAACGTTGGATCGAGATTGGTTACATTTCTCCATTATATTAACATTGTCATTTATAATAGCATTGTTTTGAGAATTGAGTAGATTTCTGGTAGTCATCTGTCTGCTGTGGTATTCCCAAGCCATAGTGAGTTTTCTCCAATACAGAAATGGTGACTCCGCTAGGGATAACATCCATGTTTGGGAAAAATTTTGAGTATTAGTCCATAATAAGAGTTATTGTTTATCAAAGATCTGTGTCACTGATTGGCCATTAAGATACACTGTAGGAAACTTGCTTTCTCTGAGCCTGTGGACTCTTTATTTGACCATTTGCTTTTCCTCACCCGCGGGCTGGCTTAGTTCTGCCCACGTATACCTGCCTCTGTTTACACTACTTCTCGCGGGTACCTGTAGGTATTCCTTCAACAGTAGCGTGTAACTCCGTCTTTTGTTGGTTTATGGCTATTGGTTGTTGCTGGGTGAGTTTGGTTGGTTCCTGAATTTTTGTTGGCCTCTTTCTTGACTGTTTCATGCCTTGGTTGTGACCAGATGTCTTCGTTTCTCTTGGTTGAGCCTTCTTGGTTTTTTACCAATCTTTGGTTTTAGCCTCTTGGTTTCTTCATTTTGAGCTCTTTCTTTTGGCTGAGTCTTGCTATTTAGGATCTGCTGGGTTGTCTTAATGATCTTCTCGGCACTTCAGTGACTGAATAGTAGGATTTTGCTTACATTTTTTCATTCCATATATATTGAAAAAATACAAAAAATATTCATTAGTTTTTTGCATTTTCCTTTCTGTTTATAAGAGAAAATACAAAAATATTTTATTTCCATGCACTACATTTTGCATTGAGTGCTTGTTGCCTTCATTTTAGGTTCTGCTTGTGCATTGAAAAGATAAAAGTTTGCATATTTATTTCGGAATTGTTGGTTGATTTTGCATATTAGTAACATTGTTTTATTGGATAGATGAGTCTAGGATTGGATGATGTTGCATACTATTGAGTCTACACATCACTAGTTTCATGACCATATCCCTTGAGTAATCACAGCCACTAAAATTAATGCTTAATCATAAAATTGATTAGACTTATTTTATTTACAGGGTACACCAACTAGCATAGGTTTAGAGTCTTGGAATAGATCATTGTGAGTTAACAATCCAAGACTACTGAACGAAACATTAGGTGTATGACCAGGGAGTGGAGGAATCCATGGTATAGATCAGTGTTCTCAGGAAAGCTATACTCAATCCAGAGTTAAGCATGAGCTCACGGGAAGTTGGTTGAGGAGATATCCCTCTGATACCGACTAAACGTGGGAGATATATCCAGGATTTGCTCGTATTTGGGGGTACCGAAGGTTCATCCTCTTGTGCCTCGGGCTTAGCTACCTTGTCCATATGACAAGTCCCACCTGCGACTGTCACCCTAAGCATTGGTTATATTGCGGTAGACATAGTTGCCTTACCTAGGTATCACACAGGGTACTTGCAGTGGTTATGCTGTTTGTGTCCTGAGTCAGATAGGGATTGGACAGCACAATTGTGTTCATGCAGTGGACTTGACCCTGTCGACACAGTGAAGCCTAGGTGTCTCTATAACTGATTCTCTTACCTCCAACTATAGTTTGGGAGTTTTAAGCCTCTCCTAGGAGAGACATACCGGCTCTAGTTTTGGGAGCTCATTTAGCCACTCTGTTTGTCTGCTCTTGGCTGTAGATTCTCTAGGTGTGTGCTTTTGATTTACTATTTTTTTATCGATAGTTGGCCTTTAGGAGACGTTGTGTCTCTCTCCAGAGAGAACGTGACACAGAGCCCTACTCTCTGCTGGTCCCATCAGTTGGCTGGTTTAAAGCCATCTTTGGTTACACAACGTATTGCTAGAGGATGCTAGAGGGCTCCCTCTGAGTCTTCAGATTCTTACGAGACTTATGTTGAGGACTACATGGTTGCACATCCCAATATCAGGAAAGACCTTTCTACTCCTTCGGGTAGAGTTGAACATACTTCCGATCCCCAGACTCCTTGTGAGGATTGGGGAGGTGATCCACCTGAGACTCAACCTAGTTCTATTTGGCCTAATCCACTTGATCGGGATTTGTTTGATCCTTCGAATCGAGATAATTATCTTTACGGGATGCCCGACTTACCCAAGGAGGAAGAACAGGATGAGCCTTTTGTTCCTTCGTTTCCATGTGATTTTAGATATAGGAGGCCTGAGACTCATGATGATTCCAGCCGTATGGTCAACCCCACCGCACTCTCTTTTGGTATGCCTAGTCACAATACTGTCGAACCTTCCACTATGGTTGGTACTCATGCTGGCACTAGTCAAAGTGTTAGCCATATTACACCCACTGGGGGCACTACCCTAGTTGGGGGCACTACGTTGTCCATCCACTCACATAGTATGGGGACTGGTCAGATTCCCAACCATGCTAATGTTGGAACGCGACCACCTCCTAGGAATACCCAACCTAGTCAGAACGCTATTTGAAATGCGACCTGCCATCCACGACCTAATACCATTCCTCCCAACCACAGGGGTGGACACATACCGCATACTTTTGCATCCACTGCCGCCACTAGTAATAGTAATGTAGGGGGTGGGAATATTTCATATCCACATGGACATCACACCACCAACCCTGCTACTGGTCACACCCATATTGGACCTGGGAATACTTCTCATGCTTATGGTCATCACACGACTGCTCAAGCTAATCCTAATATTGCGGGTGGGAACATACCATACCAATACGGTCAATACAACACGGTTCCCACTATGAATAGTACATACATGCCCCATACCCATGGTGGAAACCCTTACTACAACACAGTCAATGCTGGCCACCAGTATCACCCACCACCCTAATATGGTGCTCAAAATGCACATATACCTGCTTACTCTCAAATGGGTCAGGCAGGGGGAGGTTATCCATCTTATGGCCATGGGAAATCTTATGGGCCATCAGGTCCTCAGTATTAGCAGTTTAATCCTCATGGTCAAGCTTTTGGTCCATCGTATAACACAGTTCCATTCAACCAACCTTTTATGGGAGCATATAATCAAGCCTTCCAGCCTCAGCTCCCGTTCCTTGCATGCTTGAATCTCCTAGATCTTTCGAAGCTCACGAATGATCCGGTGTGTCATGACCCTACTTGGCCCCTGGTCCCTGCCAAGCTCCCTTCGGATATTCCAAAATTTGAAGGGAAATGTGGTGAGGACCTGGGAGATCATGTCACGATATTTCACCTATGGTGCTGCTCCAACTCTTTGAATCATGATTCCATTCGATTACGACTATTTCAACGCACCCTCACGGAAGCGGCTGCGAAGTGGTATGTGGAGTTTTCCGGAAACACCTATAGGGGATTCAACGAGATTGCTTTGGTTTTCTTAGACCATTTCCAGTTGTCAGTTCGTTATGATACTGGTACTGAGTTGTTGTCCACCTTCCTTCAGAATAAGGCCACACATATTTCTGACCACGTTCAAGAGTGGCGTCGACGAAAGAGATTAGTGAAAGCCAACATTCCTCCAGAGCTCTTGTTGGAATAGTTCCTTAAGTATTTACTCCCATACATTGCGAAGGATGTTTCGATGTTTGGCATTGTGACTGAGGAACAAGCTATATTGAAAGTCCAGCAGTTAGATCTACTTTATTCTCAGTCTGGCATTTTGTATGACATTATTCCTGACGCACCGAGAACAAGACATGAGCCCATGTCAGTTCCTGGACCACATGTCGATGGCATCATGGGGTCCGCATGCACTCGCCCTGTAGACTTGGTAGTTAATCAAATGCAAAATTTGTCGCTAAACCAGTTTGCTCCCGGATAGGTTCACACCTTGTCCACTTCCACTCCATTATCTGATGTACACAATGTGCAATCAATGAAACCGTCGGGTAACCAGCGGCCTGGTGGTAAGAAAAAGGGGAGAAATAATCATAGGGGTGGAAACAATGGAAGTAACAACAATAGAAATCGTAATACTCCTCGTAAAGATAATTCCAACCCTCGTCAGGAAGGCAGTAATGCTGGCGAGGATTGTAAACCTAGGCGTAAGGTGAAATTCCCTTGCAAGCTTTATGGGGAGGATCATCTTACTCACTTATGTCCTCGTATTGAAGAAGCATCGAAGCATTTGGCACAGAGCCCAGCTGTGTTGAAGGATCCCCTACCTCGTCACCAGAACATGGCTTCACATGCTCCCACCACTGGTTATGGTACTAATGAAATGACAACGTCTTCTTCCAATACTGGTGGTTATGGATGTGTGAATATGGTTCATTCAAAGGTTTGTGTTGCTACTCGTCAACGTGATTATGGTGCACCACAACCGAATTTGGGGAATGAACCTCCCCCTCCTCCTGATAATTCCTTGCATATCGAGAAGCCTTCTATTATGCTGGAGATACCGAAAGGTGTTCTCAAGCACTCCACGCATAATCCTAATGCTCAAGCCGCCCATAACTACTCCATCGTAGAAGATTTGGGCCAAACTCTGTGTGCCATGTTGGCTCTTGAAGTTTTGCAAGCTTGTCCTTCTCAGAGGCATGCCCTTTTGAGTGCGTTAGGAGTTCAGGATGGGGGAAGTCCTAGTGTTATCAAGTTCGATACTATTGATGTCCAACCTCGCTTGCCTTACCATGTGGCTTTTCAAATCCAGGTGGTTTTCCTTAAGAGCTTCGTCAAACGTACTATGTTTGAGGAAGGTGATTCCGTGTCAGTAATGTCAGTAACTTGTTGGAAAGCTCTTGGCTCTCCTCCTCTACTCGCATCTAGAACTATACTCACTGCATTTGACAGTAGATCTTTTACGCTGCATGGAATTATCTCTTCCCTTATTGTCCCCTTGGGAGGTAAGTCCATGCCTATTGAAGTCGAAGTCGTTGATGCGCCCATTGACTACAACCTTTTACTGGGTCAGAACTGGATGTACACTATGAAGGCTATCGCGTCTACTGTATTTCAAGTTATTTGCTTTCCCCATGAAAGCAAGAGTGTGATGATCGATCAGCTAGATTATGTTGGCACTCCTTCCATAGCATCCATGGGATCAGTAGTCCCGCAAGTTTCTGATTCTCAGTCGGAAACTGGGAACATAGGTGTTGGAATGTACCCCTCATTGATGGGAACTTTTAACCATTCTGCACCTATGAATTTTATTGGAACCATTTCGGATAGTGCGCCTCCTCCTTCGAATAGTATGCCATTTCAGACTTCCTATTGTGGTGATCTGTGGATTTTTCCATCCGCGGATTCTATGTCTGGAGACATTGCGCACGTCGGGATGTCTATGCCTTTATCTATAGTGGAGCTCACTTATGATCACATCCAACAAACCACTATAGATCTAGATCTCTCTTCTTCCCAAATAATTGAAGAAGATTCCGTTACGTTGCAAGTTTGGGCAGCCAACTCATCTTGCTCTCACGATTTCCTCGATGATACTTTGCCATCAGATGAAGCTATCCTCGAAGCCATGTGTGGTAGTGACAGGCCTATGCACCATCGATCTTATTTCCTTCCCAACCTTGAGCTCATTGAGTAGGAGGATTTTAGGATGACTCTAGCTGAGATGGTTGGTCACCCTGTGGCTCTTTTGCAGTCGCATGATGTTTTCTTGGAGGGGAATATGGCCAGTATTTCCCCAACCACTTCTATCAACATCTCCTGCACTCCCAAAAAGATTGAGAATGTTTACATCAGTGCCAGTTGCACTCCTAAGGAGATTGCTATTTACACTGATTTGTTTACTGAACTCCAGAAATCTTTCGCCTAGTCATATGAGAAGATGCCAGGAATAGACCCCCGCATTGTTGAACACGAGATTAAAACGTATCCCGATGTTAAATCAGTTCAACAATGCTTACATGCTGTGAACCCTAGGAAGGCAGCTATTATTAACCTAGAGGTGGAAAAACTACTCAAAGCTGGTTTCATCTACCCTATTCCCCTTATCGAATGGGTGTCAAACCCCGTTCTTGTGGATAAGAAGCAGGGAACGATCCATGTATGCATTGATTTCAGATATTTGAACCGTGCATGTCCAAAAGACAACTTCCCCACACCATTCATTGATCAAATATTGGATGCTTGTGCGGGAAGTGAGATTTTTTCATTCATGGACAGATTCTTGGGTTATAATCAGATTCAAATCAAACCCGCGGACCAACATAAAACGGAATTTATTTGTCCATGGGGAACTTTTGCGTACCGAAAAATTCCCTTTGGCCTCAAGAACGCCGGAGCCACTTTTCAGCGAGCCATGACCTATGCCTTTCACGATCTTAAGAAGATTATGGAAGTTTTCTTGGATGATCTTGCTAGCCATTCTCGCAAAAGAGTGGACCACCCCAAGCACCTCCATATGATTCTCGAACAATGTATCCAATACAAAATTCGATTGCATCCGAACAAATGCATCTTCGCTGTTAGGACTAGTCGCCTTCTAGATTCATAGTTTCGAAAGAGGGTATTAGAGTCGATCCTCTCAAAGTTGAGGCAATACTTCAGTTGCCTCCTCTGCGTAATCTGTTTCAACTTCAGAGCCTCCAAGGGAGAGCTACTTTTCTACGTCGGTTTATAGCTAACTATGCCAGTGTTACTAAAGGTTTCGCACGCCTATTGAAGAAAGACACACCTTTTATCTGGGATGAGCGGGCCCAACAGTCTTTCGATGCCATTAAGAAAGATTTGGTATCGGCCCTTGTGCTTAGTCTGCCGGACTTTACACGAGATTTCATTCTGTATGTGGCTGCATCTCAAGAGACTATTGGCATGGTCTTGGTTCAGATACATGATGTGCTTGTCGATCATGTTATCTATTATCTTAGTCAAAATTTAGTAGATGCTGAACTAAGGTACACCCACGTAGAAAAGTTGGCACTTGCAACTATTCATGCTGTCTAGCGGTTACGACATTACATTTTGCTTCGAACAACCACTGTTGTAGCTCATATCAATCTGTTTCAGTTCGTGCTATCACGATGCCTTATCAAGGGTAAGTATAATAAATGGATTGTGATCCTTTAGGAATTTGATCTCGAGTTTGCTTCTGCAAAATCAGTGAAATCATTGGTGTTCGCTGAGCTTATGTCGGACCTTCCATGGCTTGATGAGGATTTCATTCATGAAGATTCCTTTGTGGATGAACACTTATTTCTTATCTCGACCGAGGACCCTTGGTATGGGGATGGGATGTCATTAGATATCTCCAAACTTTGAAGTTTCCGCCGCATTATTCACGAGACGAGCGACGGCATGTGAGACATCACGCTAAAGATTATACTATTGTCGGTGACACTTTGTATCGCCGAGGAAAGGATTCCATTCTCCATCGTTGCTTGACTCATGAAGAAGCGGAACAAGTACTTAATGATTGCCATGCAAGGGCATGTGGTGGTCACTTATCCGAGCTTGCTACAGCCCAGCATATTATGCGAGCGGGTTATTTTTGGCCTACTATCTTTAAAGATTGTATTAACGCCGTGAAGAGATGTCACCCTTTCTAGGTGTTTTCTTGGAACATACACTCGCATCCAACGCCCCTCCATCCAGTCATCACTGTCGGTCCCTTCACTAAGTGGGGGGTAGATTTCATGGATTGCAAACCAGCTTCGGCTAGGGGGCATCATCATATTATTGTGGCCATGGATTATTTTTGCAAATGGGCTGAGGCCATGCCTACCATTAAAGCCGATGGTGCTACTGCAACCCATTTCGTGTTCAACCAGATTATCACTCGATTCGGTATCCCGAAAGAGATTGTCATTGACCATGGTAGTCACTTTCAAAATAAGATGATGGAGGATTTGTCTCTCAAGCTTGGGTTTCATCAGGAACACTCATCTTCCTACTATCCTCAAGCAAATGGTCAGGTTGAAGCAGTAAATAAGTCTTTGAATACCATTCTCCTACGTACCATCCAACAAAGCAAGACCAAATGGCATATCATGTTATATCCTACTTTGTGGGCATTTCGAACCGCAGTTAAGACTGCCATCGGGTTCTCACCATTCCAGTTAGTTCATGGTGTGGAGTCACTTTTACCGATTGGATGCGAGATCCCTTCGCTCAAGCTAGCCATAGAGCTCATCTCTGATACGATGGAGATTGAGCAACGTTTAGTACACCTCAAGCAACTTGACGAACACCATCGAGATGTTGCTGTGGCCATTGATGTTAACAAGTGTCGTGTCAAGGTTCAATATGATAGGTCTGTCTGTCCCCGGCAATATGTTGAATGTGACTTGGTACTCTTGTATGACCAAGATAAAGAACCCCTGGGGGCAGGCAAGTTCAATCCCATGTGGCACGGTCCTTACATTGTGAGGCGTGTCCTTGAAAAAGGAGCTTATGAGTTAGAAGATTATGAGGGAGTTGTCTTGAAGGAACCTAGAAATGGGCTCTACCTCAAGCAGTATTACGCTTGAACCTTTGGTTCAGGCTGATACTTTTGTACACTATTGTATAATTTTTTGTACATAGTCTAGGTTTCCTTTTTGGTTGTTGGGTTTGCTGATTAGCCTCTTTTTGATTGACAGATGTTAGTGGGATGTCCTATGTTCTTAGGTTTCTCCGATGGTCCTAGCCGACATACGCAGCAGCTTGCTTCTACTGCCTGGGTTATCTTTTCACCTAACCATCTAGTTGTGTCCTCAGGAGGTGCTTGTCTCGATCCTACATCTAACAATGTGGCTGAGTATAGTGCCATTGTTGAGCTACTTCAAGATGCCATTTCACATGGTATCCAGTCTTTAGAAGTCCGCCTAGATTCACAACTAGTTGTGTCTCAGCTGAATGGGCGAGTACCGTGTACAAGACCATACATTACTATGGATATTCCTTAAGGTACGACTCTTGGAGAGACATTTTGTTTCCATTACATATATTCACATTCCAAGAAGTCATATTATATATCTGATGCATACGCTAACTATGTATTAGATTGTCATTTGTCACATTCATCCCGAAGCACATAAATACAAAGACATTCATACATTTGTACCATACACACATATAGTAGAACCGAGAACCAAAGTTGTATATATATATAAATATGTCCAAAAATGGTAGTGTCATACAAGACAGGAGCCTGTATCCCTAAAAAATATACATATCGATACAAAAAATGATGAGACCCTGGGATATCTACTCCCTCCGAGGAGGTCTAGCTACTGCCTCGACATGATGTGTCTCATAGTAGTACTGTATTGCGTTGGCCATCTGCTGCAGTAGCCGCACCCAATACCTGGCACTACATAGCCTCAAGTAGTCGGGCTACCTCTATCAGTGTTACTCAGGAAACCATCCATGATATGTTGCGCTGAAACGTCTGGAGTGTGCGCCCTGCTACAGCATCTGCTGCTGCCTCATCTCTACCTCGACGACCATGTCTCGAGAAGCCCTCGGGTCTCACTGGTCCTTGTCTACGAGCAAACAGTCACCCATTAGCACATGATACTACCACTAAAAATATTTTTGCATTTCAACTATAGTAAAAAAATCCATAAAAATTTAATAAACACCAAACCAAAAGAATACTCACCGACGTCTCCGAAGGATGCGCCTGGTGGGAGCGGCATGTCATGGTCTTGTCTGAAGTCAATCCCTGCATAGGGATAGTCTTCTATAGCGATCACCTGTCGGTTCCACCAGCAGAAGAACTCCTCAGTATATGGTGACGCCAGATGGCGACCACCCTGTTGTGTCAGTATCTTAGCCCACCAGGTCAGGGCTGGATCTCAGAGACTGTGAGGAGAGACATCCACCCTCGAGCTAAGTCTCAGAACTCTCTCAAAGAAGAAACTGTAGAGGATTCTACCATACCCAAAGTTTTTGGCCTTCCCCTCTTTGCATTCTGTTAGTTGTGTCTCCATAGACACCGGCATAGTAGTACACCAATCAAATATAGTAGGCTGCAAGCATTGTGATGCATAGAACATCACTGGTCTGGATGCCTGATGTAGTGCTTTGGATCTCGTGATCCGCACCAGAGTTGCCACAATGATCTTTGTACTCAGATCCACTATGGCATTCACCGGCACTTGACTTCCCACTGCTCGTGTGTTGGCGGGACAATACCGTGCTATGTAGTCTTGCACGGTGATCCCACCACCCACGATCCGTGACCGAAGACTTGCCACCTCCCCTCTATGGGACAAACCGGTAATAAAATAGATATCCTCTACATCTAGTGTCAGTATTTGCCTATTGAGACTGAAGTGTTAGGCATCCACATCCCAGTAGTTGATCAGATGACGGAGTAGTATGTTTTGGGCCCTTAAGCCCCCGAGACTCCAGTATTTATATAAACCACATGCTTTCAATGCTTGTTGTGCTTGCAAATCATTCCGCACAGCCTCATCTACCTGGTCATGCTCTCGTTCTCTCCACTCTAGAACCATCCTGGAGTGCAAAGCAAGAAATTTTTAGTCAATATCATATTTAAAAACTTCTTCACGGCCGTACCCGCGGGCTAGATTGTAGAAAGTTGTGGGTAGACATGGGCAGTCAGTTTTTTGACTATGCGTTTGATGCCCTACCCGCGACCCGCACACTTACAGCCCACAGGTAGCGCTGAAGCCATTTAGGTCTTGGCCAAACAAAAAATCCCACTAACCAAAATTGAAATAAAAGCACTTAAATGAAAGGTATGGCAGTGACCACTAACCTGCTCTGGACGGTTCGCTGAATGGTTGCTCGTAGCTCCCATGATCGGCGCTTGAAGTTGTAGGTGCAAACTTACCACTTAACTCCAAAATGGTGAATAGTGCAAATGAATTGAAAATTATTCAATTTTATTACTATTTATAATTTTCTAGACCCACTTTTTTTCCATTCTGGGCCGTTATGAACTAATATCGTCTCATGGAGTAGTGTTTCTTCAACAGATTTCCTCGGCGAGAGTTGTTCTAATCCATTTCACACCTATGGCAGGTACGTTTCACACCTGGCATATAGGTTAGATGCCATTTTCACATGCATCATGCATTTGACCTTTGACCACTTTTCATAAACCCTAGGTGCGACCCCGCTTGGTGACTAACATGGAACATTCACACTATTATAGGAGTGTCATCATGTGGTGGTAGGGCTTTCCCGAACATGGGTACCCTAGTTAGAACCCCATTATGCTTTTGGTGCCCATGCCATTGTTTGTCCTCAGGATTGGGAGTCCTTTGTACTCATGCCATGACGTTGCAATGAAGAGTCATACTCTACTCTGTCTTATGCTGGCCATCTCCCTTAAGGACTCCCCTAAGTTATATCATGTTGTGATTGCATTGCATCATCCTTATTGCCGCTTGAGCCTTGTATCGACTCCCGCTTACTCAATTGTTAACCTGGTGCCTAAGCACTTTCCCTGTCGAGCCCTGTAGAGCTTATATATTTGCCCTTCACAATTTGATGACCCTTTGACCCTGAGGGAACACGCCCCTGAGTGTCCACATCCTGTACGCACTTCCTTGCATTGAGCATAGGTATGTTCCACTGCTTGGGACTAGTTTGCTAGCTATTTGACACTTGTTCCCTCACTTGTTGTACTATAAGCAATTTTATTCTTTTTCAAGCTTTTCCCAAATATGAAAAAAGACAAAAAAAAAAATCAAATATTCCAAAAAGCCGAACGGGATTATGGTCACTATTTCTTGTTGGCAGCTGTTGTGTCTCCTTTGAATAGAGCATTCATTCCACTCCGTACATTATGAGTCGGGACTATAGTTGGGCCTTAGGAGCTGTACTTGGTTAAGCTTCCAATCATTATGGAGCCCTTTGTAATGCCTCTTGCATTGCATAGTTTATGTCAAGTCTATGCTTCTTGAGTCTATCCATCTGCTTATGTTCTTGTTCAAAGGAAGTCCTGAAACCAGTGTCGGCCACTCCTCATATATATTGACTATTACATGTCGGCCATCCTTATTGAGTCAGTCCATTTCACCTGAGATCTTCCAAATCTTTCAGCATTGCTGGTACCTCGTGCTGGTTGATGGGGATTCCTTAATGCCCTCCTTCCAGTGAGTCTCGTTCCATCGACTTCAACTCATTTATTCTAGGACTTGAGGCTTAGAGTTCGGTTGATTACCTTGAGGCTTGCAGTCATTAGTGGCAGGTTCTCTCGCCATCAACAGTTTTGGGAATACATCAATGTCCCCTGATCGATGGATTCATCCTAGTGTTCGACTTCAACCCATTTATTCACACTCTGATGATTGTGCTATGTGCCTTGATGCCAATTTTCATTATTGGTGGGTCATCTTGCGTCTGTTAACGGTATACATCAATGACTGGTAATCAGACAATGGCTCATCAAGTTCGACCCCAACTCCTTTATTCACTTGATGAGACTTGCACCGTTGAAGACTTGTGTAGAAGACCCTAGGTGATTGTGGCATTCAGTATGCTACATATGACTTTGACTTTACATCTGAGATATCACCTCTCAGATTTCAGCAGTTTGTACCTCCAGTTTTGCACCAGTTGTCTTCTTTTGAGCAGAAGACCATATCTTACTGTAGAGGGATCATGGCTATGATCACTTGTGACATATATTTACTTATGTACTGCCTATTCATGGCCATTGTATCATATTGTTGTACTATACTGACATGTATTCAGAGATACTATTGTACTATGACGAGTGAGCCGTTTTTTCCACTTGTGTCCCCATCACTCCACTTCTGAGTTTTATAATATATTTCAGCCATCGTAGCACATTTCAGTCTCTAACCTCACACATCAGGGGGCATCTGTTACACAGAAATCTTCCACCCTGTGAGCATCTGCATTCTTTGGCCTGTAGGATCCATTTCAGTGACTCAGATCCATTTTCATCCTTCAGTATTACCAGTCTACCCTATTTTTGTTCCTACCCACATGTTGCATCACTATAGTATGCGTACCCGCAAGTTGCATCCTTATAGCCCACGGGTATCAAGTAAAATGGTAAAAACCACTATTTTATTACTTTTTACTCCCAAAAAGCGGTCATTGGGTGACCTTTGGCTCTCCATCTGCCCAAGTAACGTCTCAATGATTCCTTTCACCTACCTTTGAGAGGACTATATATTAAGCACATATAGCTTATGGACAGGGGGAAGAAGAGAAGAGTAAAGGCACTCTAGTGGATTTTTGCCCTATCTTGAGTCTGCACTCATTGTAGTTGTGAACCAGTTATGTTCACCTTCCAAACTCCTTGCTAGTTTGAGTTTGCCTTTCATGGAGGATTGAAGTGGTGGAGGCACAAGTGGATTGATCTAGATCTTGGTTCAAATTGGTTGCTGGAAAGAGGTCATATCACTTTGTACTTCTTCTTGTTCATTAATAGAAATATTCATATTCTAGTCCATTCATGGTGTGAATGTCATTTATTATACATTGGGTTACATTTGCTTATGATATTATGGACCATTGTTATTGATAATGTTAATGTCATTTATATATCACATGTACTTGTTAGATATTGGTTGTTAAGACTAATTTGCAAATTACAAGTGCTTGAATGTGCACGGATTGAAAGCTCCAATGGGGATCTACATCAAACGTTGGATCGAGGTTGGTTACATTTCTCCATTATCTTAGCATTGTCATTTATAATAGCATCGTTTTGAGAATTGAGTAGATTTCTGGTAGTCATCTGTCTATTTTGGTATTCCCAAGCCATAGTGAGTTTTCTCCAATACAACTCGTGAGTCACTCGCTAATTTCCTCATGATATAGACACGAGTGTCTTAAGAAAACTTCAAAAAATAATTTGAAACACAAATTGGGATTATTTGAGGGAGGTATCCAAACTTCCTCAACTTCCCAACTCAACCACCTTTTGAACTAATCCTCCTTCCTTGCAATAAATACAAGGGGAGGGCTTGAGAAAGGGACCTAATGTTCATTGGAGAAAGTTATGCTAGAGAAATTCATAGCTAAGAGAGAGGAGCAGGAACCCAGGTTCTAGTTATGAAGGTGCTTGATGCAGAGCAAGGTATAATTGATGTATTTTTATGCATTTGTCAATAAAGATCAAGACATTTCTTCCTTCCCCAATAATATTGTTAATATCTATTGTTGTTTTGATTACTAGTGGATGTTATGCTATATTGTTAATATCAATCTTTATTTATGGTCAAACTAGATTGAGGGTGGTTTTGGTTTGTTTTGAAGGTTGTTGTTGTAGCAGATGATGAGAGAAAAGCTTGAATCGAGCTTCATAAATAAGGTACATGTTTCTCTTACTTTCATTCTATTTGCTTATAAAAACATTTACAAACCCTTATATGTCTGTCTTGTCAACCCCAGTACGTTGGTAGTCTTCCCCTACTATAAGGATAAACTCCCTAACAACAGTTGGTATTCTAAGTAGGTTCTAGTGAATGATCTTCTTGTTCATGAATTTCAATCGTAGTCAAGTCCTTATTCTCATCCAATAGAATTCAATGCTCCACTTCTTTTGAGTCAGGGAAGCCTTTTGATAACCTTTGATTTGTCTATATCTATCCTGTCTTCACCTGAGGAGTAGGACCTATTGGAGTTATGTTATGCTTTTCTACCTAAATATTTCTTTTGAATGGCAGACAAAATTCATACACCAAGTGTCCATACACATGGCATTGGTTGTATTTGAAAGGGACTCCTTCATAGTCTAGCAATTGTGAATAATTTCGATTCCCTAAAGTAATGTTCAAAGATTGAGCTAAACCCTCCCTAACATCTAATTTAACTAGGATCTTTGCAACCGAGAGAATTCCTGAATTAAGCTAGTTCATATCTTCTTTGACGAAATCCCCAATTGTATCTCCAATGAACTTGAAGATTTAGGGAGTCTAGAAATCCAACACGAGTGCTAGGAGGCAAACCCATAGCAGCGATTTGTCTACTCTTTTAGTTCTGGCATCAAATAGAGGGTTCCAACTTTCAACACATAATATTGTCGAGTTCTAGGTCCAACCCTCCTTCAGAATAGAATCTGCATGATCCTTCATCGTTTATGTAAATACTATCCAACCTCTTGCAAGAATCAAAGTTTCTAGAGAGTATCCAAGAAGAGTGCCCCAATGTGTTGATATCCAACATCTTCTGCCAAGAAATCGTCCGACTAGGGTTTGCTCAACTGTCTGCACACAACATCGTTTAAATGAACCTCTGCTCCTAAAACTAGGTTAAGTGCTCAAGATTTTCACCTAACGTGCTTTTTTCCTTGGGATAATAATGAAAATCTCAGTTAACAGGTGATACAGATGCCACTTGATACCTACTAAGAGAGTTTACGAGGTTTCCTTGAGAGATGTTTACATCAAATGGTAGTTTTCCCAATAGAGCCTCAAATAGTGAGGGTTCATTGGTACGCCTCAAAATGGTGAGTGGGTCCTCCCTTTTTGGACAACTCAACCTCATTTATAATTGTATGATATTATTGTTTAAAAATATGGTCAACTATACATCTTTTTTTACACAACTTTAATTTCTAAATATTAATGTTAAAATCTCATATTTATGATGGTATGATATTATTTTTTAAAAATATGTTCAACTATATGGTCTTTTTACACATAAATTTAATTTCTAAATATTAATATTTAAATCTCACGAGGGCATAGTATTGGAAAGTTGTTAAATATGTTCAAAAACCATTAAATATAATTTTTTTTTTAAGGATTTAATAAGACTCGAATAGGCCATCCAACATATAAATAAAATAAAATTAATAATTATTGGGCTTTAAGAAGCATATCCTCTTTGAAGCTTTCTATATACGATTATTCATATAAGTCCTTCGGTGACACTTGTAAACCAGATAGAGCAATCCAGTCCGCGCTAGGTTGACAAATAAAGGATCGTGAAAATGAATGAGTTATGTGCAATTTTATTAATTAAGAATGTATTAAACTATATCTATATGCTTTAATTTTTCGGAAACTTAATTCGTGTATATGCTTTATTTGTCTTTTTTTTAGATTTGGAACATGTGTGACTTAACATGGCCAGATCATATCATATCTTATTGGTATTCATCAACCAAGTTAAATGGCTATGTTAGTATGTCTTTTTGCTTAGATTTGGAACATGTGTGACTTAACATGGCCAGATCATATCATATCTTATTGGTATTCATCAACCAAGCTAAATGGCTATGTTAATATATTGTGAATTTAACATTTCTAAAATTTTCAAAAAAATAATACAATTATATAAACTTTATTATTTTATCACATTTTATATTATCAAGTGTAACACTTTCACATTTCAAAAAAATTAAAAATCTATATAATTTTTTTGAAATTACAAAATATTTTTGTAATAGTTTGTCAATTTTCAAGTCCTAAAAAATTGGACATTTCTATGAAATGAAATAGCTAATCAGGGTTACATTAAATAATTTATTGGTATTATTTGGATATTCGAGTTCACAGTTTCGGCGTCTAGGGTTCAATCAGAGCTTCACGCTCTTTTTTAGATTAAAACAAGATGACGGAATCCTCATATGGAGTTCGTAATCTAGGGCCAGCCAAATTGTGGGCTCGCAGGCTTTTTGGTTCCTACGGATAAAGATGGAACGAATCCTTCTTTATTTGTGGGGAATATAAAACCATTTGCATGAGTTTTTTCTTGATATATTCGGCGTCTAGGGTTCAATCAGAGGTCATGCTCTTTTTTCGATTAAAATGGGATGACGGAATCCTCATATGGAGTTCGTAATCAAGGGCTTGCAGGCTTTTTGGTTCCTACGGATAAAGATGGAATGAATCCTTCTTTATTTGTGGGGAAGATAAAACCATTTGCATGAGTGTTCTCCTTGACATATTCTCTCGGCCTTTCCTTCAACCAATCAGGATTTATTTGTGGGGAAGATAAAACCATTTGCATGAGTTTTTTTTCATTGATATATTCTCTCGGCCTTTCCTTCAACCAATTAGGATTTATTTGCGAGCTCAAAATATCATAGTTCCTCTAAGTTATTCTGTAGCCATAATTCAATTTCTTCACATTTTTATTCTTATTTTATTATTCGTGTTTAATTGAGTCTTAGGATTGGGGTTGTTTTAAGTGTTTTGTGGATTAATTATATTTATAAGTGTTTATATCTTAGAATTTGGGATGGATTACCATCTATGCTTTTCTTATATTAAAAGAGGTTGGGACAAATGTATTGTCAAGATTGATTTTATCGATTTTGTTCAAAATTTAAATAAACAATTATAAAAAAAAAAAAAAAAAATTAACTCATATTGATGCATAGATAATTTTAATTTATGCATGAATAACAAGTAGTAACACACAACAATCCATTTAACTAAAAAAAATAAGAGATAATTAAAACAACATAGACAACAACAGATAATTAAAACAACATAGACAACAACAGATAATTACAACTAATGATTTAACTATTTAAAAAATTAATTAAGCATAGACAAACGAAAAAAATATGAAGGAGCTTTCATTTTCATCGAATTATGAGGTCATTTCGTATCGGCAGAGTGGACAGCTATTGCCATAACACAACCATGTAGAAATGCATTCGGAATGGTAGACATGGCCGCACTGGAGTTGAGATGCCTCCTCACCCAATTCAAAATCATCATGGCAAACAGAGCAGGAAGAAGGGACAATATTATTATTTAATTCATGCTCCGAAATCCTAATCTGAGGCAATGCTGGAGGGGCCAGGGCTCTGTTATGATCGATCGCTGCGTATTCAAATCTTCTAGGGGCTCTCTCTCTTAGAGCGTGAAAGCCACCATCAATTTCTTCGTCGATATCGTTTAGAGAATGTAGCCTTCTCTCCAACTCCTGATGACGACGTAATAATTCTTCTAGTGTAGGTTCTTCTTCTCTAGTCAAATGAGGAACTGCATGAGTAGCTTCAGTTTCTTGAATGTGATGATCATCATTGCTCATCTCAACAGCTTCTTCAGTTTCTTGAATCTGATGATTATCATTGGTCATCTCAGTTACAGCTTGTGTTAATGCATCGAACTCTACTACAATATCTGGACGGGGGACTGTACTGTTACGATTTGCAGCTAGGTTTTGGAATCTACGTCCTCTCTGCAAAACAACTCGTTGTTGCTGACGACCATTTGCTTGTGCGACTTGAACAACTCGTTGTTGCTGACGACCATTTGCTTGTGGGACTTGAAGAACTAGAGCGTGTAGCCTTGTTACTAAGTCGTCAGTAGAGCGTAATAACTGTGTTCGAAGTATAGATCGCTGATCCACTGATCGTTCCGCTACCTGATCAGAACTGAGTATCTCATCATTTTCAGGAACAACAATATCTCCTCCACGAATTTCTGGCATGGCGGGATGATGAAAGCCATGCTGACTATAATTCCTTGGATCATCCTCACGGCGACTTCTACTCTGTCCATCTGACCGTCTTTCCCTTTGCCTCTCCATTTCGATATTAGATTGCTGATCGAAGAATTCGTTCGGTAAATCTTTCATTCATAAAATGAAAATGGAAAACAAGATGCCTTCGGTTTATAGCAAAAAGAAGCGCAATGAAAAGTTACTGAAGATGCATTGACGTTTATATTAATACTATTACAATAGAGTCATCGTGATGTGGATCTATCCAGAACCGACATCAACGGTGCTGAAAAAGAGTTTTCTGAGTTTTACTAAAAATAATAGTAAAATATGAAAAAAAATCTTATAATGATTATATATATATAGATCCTTCTACATCCATTGACTAAGAAAGTATGGTCATGTAATTAGCTGAATAATAAATGCAATTAAAAGAGTACTTCTTTATGTAAACCCATAAAGTCAACCATCATTTTCCTTAAACTTTTATTTTTATGGAGGAGTATGTTTAAAACTATAAAGTCAATCATCATTCTTTTCCACTTTATTTATTTATTTATTTCACGAGGAGTGTGTGTAAAACCATAAAGTCAATCATCATTCAGTATGTATAAAACCATGATAGGTGATGTAGGAGCATCGGGTCCTAGGAGAAATAGTCGAAGTTGATCCACAAGAGAAGTCGACCAAGGGGATTGCCGACAATCACTAGTGTGAAGTGAACTAGCAGTCGAAGCCAAAAAGTTGAGCATAAGTTGTCAATATGCAGCCGAGAGGAGTAAGAGGTCAAGAGGAACAACAATATCTCCTCCACGAATTTCTGCCATGGCCGGATGATGAGAGCCATGGTCACTATAATTCTATGTTGAGGAGGATGGATTTGATTCCTCATGGCTACTTCTACTCTGTCCATCTGACCCTCATTCCCCTTGCCTGTCCATTTCGATAGTCACACCAAATAGGTTAGATTGTTGATCGAAGAATTCGTTCAGTAAATCTTTTATTGGTAAAATGAAAACGGAAAACAAGATGCGTTCAAGTTTATAGCACTGAGAAAGAGAAGCCCAATGAAAAGCTATTGAAGATGCATTGATGTCTATATTAATACTATTACAATAGAGTCATCGTGATGTGGATCTATTAAGAACCGACATCAATGGTACTAAGAAAGAGTTTTAGTAAAAATAATAGTAAAATATGAAAAAAAATCTCATAATGATTACATAGGTATATGATAAATTTGTATATATATATATATATAAAGCTATCCACATTCATTCACTAAGAAAGTATGGTCACGTAATTATCTGAATAATAAATGCAATTAAAAGAGCACTTCTTTATGTAAAACCATAAAGTCAACCATCATTTTTCTTAAACTTTTATTTTTACGGAGTATGGGTAAAACTATAAAGTCAATCGTCGTTCTTCTCCACTTTTATTTTCTTGTTTTATTTCAAGAGGAGTGTGTGTAAAACCATAAAGTCAATTATCATTCTTATTTATGGAGGAGTTTGTGTAAAACCATGATAGGTAATGCAGAAGCATTGAGTCGTAGGCGAAATAGTCGAAGTTGATCAACAAGAGAAGTCGACCAAGGGGATTGCCAACGACCATTAGTGGGAAGTGAACTTGCAGTCGAAGCCAGACAGTCGAGCAGAAGTTGTCGATATTCAACCAACAGGAGTAAGAGGTCAAGATTCAATAAGTTTAAGGTTGACAGATGACAGGAAGCGGAGTGAAGGCATCGAAGGTCGACATGTGGTCAGACAATGACATCGACAGATTGCGGCGAAGTCCAAGCATGGAGGACAGGGTAGATTGGAAGTCGTGGAAGTGAAGTAATGCTGACAAGACAAGCAAGGTCAAAGATGACGAAGTACAGTATGGTCAAAGCAAGAGATGGGGCCAACAATTGTCACGGAGTTAGAGAAGTGCGGACTTCAAGAGGAAGTACTTAGCAACTGTTGGAGGTTGTTGAGGAAGTTATGAGCAATTATGAAGCTGGTTGAGATCATGATAGATGTCATCATAGGCAGAGGTTGTGCAGCACGACCCGAGGGCGCTAACAACTGCAGGTCTACAGGATCTAGAGGATTCAGCGGACATAGGAAGAGTGTCTGGGGGAATAGCGTGAGCCTCGGGAAGATCAACAACAGAATAGAAGAGCAGTGAGAAGGCATAGAGGTGGGGATCGTTCATCCATAGCTCATCGAGTTCTTTCATTCAAAAGAGACCGTGAGAGGGAGGAAGATCGCCCACAACCGATAATAGACTGAGAGAGACAGAGTTTCATTTATGTATATTGTAAAGGCTAAGGCTGACTAGTTTTAGTTTGCTTTGCATTTGACCATTGTAACTGATTCATTTTAATAGAAGAATCCTACTTCTAGCATTCAGTTCACAACCAGTTCTTGTGAGCACCTGTGTGTTGTTGTGTGTCATAGTTAAGCAAGAGGCCCCTTATCGGGACCTCCCTTGTGCCAGTTCGTATCAGAGCCCGAAACAGAATCCAGTTGAGTTGAAGCATCCTGTGAGCAGGAGAGATAGCGAGACCAACTTGACTTGCGCGAGTTAGTATCAGAGATGGAGAGAATCTAGTGGTGAGTAGTTGAATCCAGAGAGCCTAAAGAGCCTGTGAGTGTGTCGACAACTCCAACTGCAGTTGGGTAGAGTTGTGCATGAGCTGTGAAGTCCGGTTGGGATTGGACGAGTGAATATTTCGACTTAGTTGAAAGAATGGCTTAAAGAGGCATCAATGTCCGAGGTGTAGGACGAAAAGCACGTGGCGCAGCAGTCACAGTTGATTGTGAAATATTCGACAAGTGCATGCGAAAAATGAGAAGCTTGATGAGTGAAGTCATAGCTATCAAAGAGAGCCAAAGACATGGATGCATTCCTGATGCGCTAGACCACAGCGATGAGGAAGTCGAGGAGGTGGAAGCACAGGAAGCTGTCGCAGAAGAACCAGGAAATAAATTCATCAAGCTACTATCAGAGATGAGGGGTAAGAAAAAGATGGATGTGCCTACCTATTGAGGAAGTCTGGAGCCACAAGTCTAGATAGACTGGTTCAGAGAGATGGAGAAATACTTCGACATAGAGCAAATCGAGGATCATAAATGGGTTAAAATTACGTGTTTGAGGTTGAAGGGTCATGCCTCATTGTGGTGGGACAATGTACAGGCTGACAGAGTCAAGAAAGGAAAGGAGAAAATCAAGTCTTGGGACAGGATGGTTTCCATGCTAAAAGGGAAGTTCTTTCCAAGTGACTATGTGATTTCCTTGTTCCAAAAGTTGCAAAACTTTCGATAGACAGAGATGACCAAGAGAGAATACACAGAAGAGTTCTATACACTGTCGATTCGGTTGGGTCAAACCAACGAATGTGAAGAAGCTATTGCGGGATATGTAAATGGCTTGAAGTATGCCATATAGGACGAGTTGAGCCTATCGAGGTTTAGAGCGATCGGTGAAGCCTACCAATTAGTCTTTGAAGGAAAAAGAGAAACTATCGAGGAAAGTCGCATTGACTAGAGGGAGGATGATTGGTCAGGTGCAAAGACTGTTTCTATGAAATGACAAAGTAGCGGAACTGGGAGAGAAGCCGTCGAAGACAAACGATGTGTGGAAGGGACATTGACTAGAGAGAAAGTGCATGGAAACCGATGAGATGGTCGAGATACCCACAGTCGGGGTGCGTATGGTCGAACTGGTGTAGTAAAAAAGAAAGAAACTGACATACCAACTGTATTCTTTTATATTAAGTGTCGCGGTGTTGGAAAAAAAGCTTACGAATGCCCGGAGAATCTACACATGGCAGATGAGTCGAAACCCAGCTGTCAAAGAGATGAGCAAGTCAACGAGAGGACGGAATTGACATCCAACATTGGCGAACATGGTAGAGAAAAATATCTAACTATGAAATCCAGGAGAACGTTGATTCAGGACAATCGACGCGACGAGAAAGATCCAGCACAACGATCAAACTAGAGTGTGGATCGGCAACAGGTATTGCAAGTCCATAGTCGATGGTGGTAGTACAAAGAATATTATGTCTACATAGGTCATCGACAAGTTGGTTTTGCGATGTCGGGAACACCCAAATCCATACAAAATATCCTGGTTACAGAAAGGTCACCATGTGAAGGTAACCAGACAATTCCTATCTAACTTCAAGGTCGGGAAGCTTGAAGACAGTGTACTGTGCAACGTAATCCCAATGGACACATGTCATCTGTTGTTAGGGATACCATGGAAATATGATCGAAATATGATCTATGATGGTCGATCCAACACAATCACAGTGTGGAAAAATGGCACGCGGAAGACACTGAAGCTGAAGCAGGAGGAGGAAGCCAACTGCAAGCAGGGAAAAAGAAACTATTGGGAGAAGTGGGTGTTGATGTGCTCAACCAAGGAATTCCTCGTAGAGAAGGAGAAATAGTCAGTATGTTTCACCATCATTCTGAAAGGACCATGTGTTGTTAAGGATTATACCCTATAGCAGGGGATGGATGCTATCAATGTACATGGGGCTAACAAATAGATATATTATGGTTTTACACTAATTACTGTAAGGAAATGAGATTTAGGGTTTGAGAAAGTGTACCTTATTTATGGCAGTTGGTCCTAACTTTATCTCGATCTCTACAGTAACACACCTCCAAAACCAATCAACCTTCCTCAAAAAAATTTGACTATAAACAGATAATGAAATTGACAAAACAATATAACATTAATTGTAATCAAACATCCAATGAAATTGACATTTAATTAGAATGGGAAGGATATCTCGATCTTTATTGTCAAAGAAATGCAACGAAATAAAATTTTTATACGTGATCTTGTTCCAAGCACTTCTGCAACCAAGTTCTGGGCTCTTGCTCATCTCTTAACTAGAAATTACTTCAACATAACAATAGATTTCCTCTTAGATTGGCCTCTTCTTCATGGCTTCCCCTTTTATTTATGGCCAAGGAAGGAAGTTAGATTCGTGAGGCAGTTGAATTGGGATGTTGGGGGAGTTACAATACCAAACTTAACTAATCCCAATTTGTATTGTTAATATATTTTTCCATTTCATCTTAATATGTGCACGGGTATCACACTAGACAACTTGCGCATAGAGTGCAGCTAGTGTGCTCCAATACTAGCACATACCACTTTTGAGATAAGTGTGCGGGTATACTTTAGTAGAACGAACGCACAGTATGCTAGATACTAATTATAAGAGTAGCGCATCTTTTCTAGAGAGGCCACCCTGCTTTTAAAAACTAAAGACCTATCCCAGAGAGCAACTCCCCCCAGTATTCATTCTGTACGTCGGTGTGAATGATAGTTGCATCAGACTGCGATGGGAATCCAATTCCCATCCTCGATGATGGTTTAAATAGTGAGAAAGGTGTTCCACCCAGATCCGACTCCAGGGGTCTCGCTGCTAATGTCAGGAGGTCAGGACCATCAGATAAAGCAATATTGGGTAGGTCAGAGAAAACATCTATCAACGTTGGAGACACCTGTAAACAGGTAGAGTCCCTAATATTCCTACCACCATCTTCTAACTGCCCAGATGTCCCCATCCTATTTTCATAATCTGGTGGCCGGTTTTCAATGGGGGAGGTGAATATGTTTTCGCCTTAGAATGGGTCGTTCAAGTAATCCACCACGTCCCCCCAAGGTTCCTCCATAGTTTCGTGGAAGCCCCGCTCTCTGCTGTCAACATCAAACTCCTTTAATCAAGGTACCATGTCCCTTCCTGCAGACCAAGTATGGCAGGGAGCTGCACCAGCAGTCCCCTAAGTCTAAAGAACCCAAGCAGAGCTAAAAATCATGTCTACATATTACGGGCATACACTGTTTTACACCTGTGCCGAATAAGAAAATTGTATTATTAATAATAAGTTTTATTTTTATTTTATTATTTTATGATGTATTTTTCTAATTTTGGGCTAATCTAATTGCTCAACTTATTTTTGCTCTTTTAGTTTTTAGTCTTTAATTCATCATGTAAATAATATACGTTTAAATTTAGATCTATATGTAGAGTGTATTGTATGTATAAATATGTTTTGTTGCCTCTTTATTATGGAAAGAATAAGTAAAATTTATTTACTTAGGTTTTATTATGATACTTTGGTTTCCCTGTGACTCCACTATTTTCTCCGCTTGAATAGTGATACATGTTAAACATAATTTATTTCATGTCTTAAAAGCTATTAGCTTGCACATGGGGAGGGTATAGGATATTGAGGAAAGAAATTTTGATTATGGGTGGAGATATTTTTGAAGTTTTGTCCTACACATGGAGAGGCTATAACTTGGAATCTGCAACTTCTAGCAAGGGTAGCTCTGCATCAATGGTTCAAATCCCAATCTATGTCCATAATTAATCATCCATTGACACTCACAAGTTTCATATGTTTTCTCTACATGGTTAAGTCCATGTTTATGGTATTCCACTCCCCTGACGCGTAGTGTTGGTTCCTAAATATAAAATAGCTTTATTTTTGTTTTTTAAGGCTCTAAATATATAAAATTGATTTTCTACAATGTTGTTTTAAATGGTTTGATTATAGATATCTATTTTAATTAACTTTCATATTTTCCAAGGCTTTACTTTGATTAATTAATTAAATTTCATTATGCATTAGTTAAATTTTATTTGTTAGAGAGAGACAAAAAGAGATAGAGAAAACCAAAGAAAAATTTGAGGATAAACCTAAGGGATGTTTCTCCACATTTGTGGATGGAATCCTTAGTAAATTCATCAGGGTGCACCAGTGTGCCACACCTAGGCATATTTAGTCTAGGTATCTGCTAACACAAAACTAGTCAAATGCCAAACAACATTGCCAACAATTGGTTTCCACGCGCACGCATGCGTGTGTGTGTGTGTGTGTGTTTCATTTTTATGGAAAACATCACAAGCAAACATCAGAGTCGTCCTAATTACCATGTGTCATCTCCTAGGACATGGAAACATGTGCGTCTTACACATTTTGAATGTTTCCTACATGCTCTCTTCCTCCTACATGGCAGAGTCATCTCTGCACTCATAATCACAAAATTTTAATAGTTCCTAGTTCAACTTTGGTTACCTAATAAAACTATGTAATATGTTAAGGTGAAAATGAGTAGCATATAGCACCAAATTGTGCTTATCACATTTATGGTTAAAGATATGGCAATTGAATGATTTTGTTGCTTTGACATGATTTTAAGAGGTTTCTAGGATGAAGTGTGCTCTAATGAATTTGGACTTAAGACCTTATTGGTCCTATTGTTAAATACAATGACAAAAATAATCTCTCAAATTATAGGAACATCATGATTAGCCCTCTTTTATCAAAGTTGGATGCTATTATTCTTGAATTTAGAATATTAGCTTATGGTTAGAAAATCGTGTGAAAAGAGTTAAGGGTCAAGTTGGGTTTAGAAACTATCATTAAATGTGGACCACTTAATTATTCTTAGGGTTATTGTAAATGAATGTTGAGATAATAAAATTGATCTCATTTTTTGTTTTGTTAACTTTAAGAAGATTTTGATACAATGCTTAGGGAAAAACTTTTAGAAGAGATTAAAAGATCTAAAGATTCCTTTAGAGTTGAACACTGCAATGGCAGGGTTGTATGATAAATTAATACTAAGTTTAAGAATAATGATAGTTGGTGAAAATAAATTAACAATAATATAGAGGTTATGGAAGGATGTCCCTTATCCCATATCCTTTTTGGAATTTATATTACGGCATGTTTGAAAGAAGTAGGTTGCAAGGACACTACCTTAGTATCAATATTTATTGGTATTCTAGTTTACATTGATGGTATTGTTGTTTTGACAAGAAGTCCCATATGATTTTGAAAAGCGACGAAGAATTCTCAAAGATTTTCATTTTAGAGTAGGTATCTTAGTAAATATTGGAAATATAGTATGGTTATGATAATCAATTCCAAGAAAATCACTTACCCCATGTTTACTTATGATAACAATAATTTAAAGGAATTTAATACAAACAAATATCGTGGAGTTGACCCACATCACAAGATCAACTAGAATTATAGTGTGAAGAGAAGGATTGATGGAGGGTGGAAAGCCTATTTCAGTATGAAGAACAAATATAAATAAGTGGATTTATAGTTCCTGGATAAAAAGAAAATTCTTTTGATAACCTTGTTATTACATTTATTCTTTATGGCTATGAGGTTTGAGGTTTCAACAATTATATAGAAATATAGAGAAAAATTCAACAAATCCAAAAGTGATTTATAGTTTGCAAGCTTGAAATTAAAAATAATACTCCATATCACATGATTATCTTAGATGATAGGATTTCACCCATTAAGAGTGAGGTTATGGTTATGTGGTGCAAGCATGAGATAATTAATATGAAGGATAAAAATAATTCCCAGAATTGCTCTGAATTCTAATAAAAGACACTTAAGGCTTAAGAGAGGTTGGCATAAAAATATTGTTCCTTGGATAAACCACTAGAGGATTAAATATGCCACTCTTCATAGTAATGAAAATATAAAAATTACTATTACAATTAGATTTAAAGAGAAATTATAGTGTTGTGAATACATATAGAATAAGAGAAATCTAATGTGGTACATATAGATTATTAACCCATGTTGGAAGATAAAAAAATAGATTTCTTTTTATGGCTATCTTATAGAAGAAAATTAACATTGCTAAAATAAGAATGAATCTCATGAGCTTGAATCATAGTGAAAAACACCATTGGAGAAAGAAGTTGTAATTTTTATGTTACTATGAAAGTTGACAACGAAAAACACATTATTTTCCAATGCCATTATTGCTTGAGGAACATTGTCCCTAAATGGCTTGGGTTGTGTTGAACACATCAAGATATTGGGGGGTTGAATCAATATCTCTGACAAATTATTAATTTTCATCAAATCAAGCCTATGTAGTTAATCATTCATTATCAACAAGAGAAGTTATCCACAAGTACACCAAATATATTTGAAACTCAATATTATATATTGATAAACTCAATAGAGTAGATTAAATCAATTTTGTGGTAATCTCAACTTGGTGGTTCTCCTCTATCAGTGTTAGTCCCCTGATTGTCTTCTACCCTCAAAAAATGGTTTCTCACTGTTTATATTTTTCCCATGAAAAATGGTTTCCCATTGTTTATTCTCTTCCCATGAATAACGGTTTCCCACTGTTAATTCTCATCCCACGAACAATGGTTTCCCATTATTAATTCTCTTCCCATGAACAGTGGTTTCCCACTGTTTATTCTCTACCCATGAATTATCTTCTATCCACTAGAATTCTTCTCTAATCTCTTATATCAACCAATAAATTCTACGAACTATATCTTCTGCCCTCATCTCAGTCATTCATGGAGTTGCCTCCAAATCCTTATACCCACTACCGTTTTTGTACCTTAACCATTGTTCTTGCACTCACTATTCATTAACTCACAATAGTTTGCTTTGATCTTCAACAGTTCTCTATTGTACTCTGCCTCATCCAAATTTATGCTACATACCTCAGTCAATCCTTGTCATAACATTATTCCCATAGCTTCCAATTCTGTAGTTGCCTCAAGCCAACCTCTATCCATCAATATTGCTTTCCCTCAAAGCATTCCAATGAATGGTTGTTTCATTGCTCCAATCCTTGCACTTTCAATTATATTTGAAACAAGCATTCCAGTGAATGTGTATATTCCAAAAATAAAAGAAACCCCAGGTTATTCACTTCACTCAATATCTGCATGTGTAATTTGGCATATCCTCAATCCCTATGTTTTAGCAATGTCTCCATTTGCACATAAAGAAGCCCAAATTATTTTTTGCTAATGATTGAAGAACACTTTCATTGATTCATAGACTAAAACATATTACTGTGATTTTCTAAACCAATTGTACCTACAATCAACCTCTATGATCTGCTCTTCTCTTTCTCCTTTGCTACCATAGAGATCTATTATTTTACACATCTTTTGTTTTGTTCCTTGAGCCTTTCTAGATATTATCCCTCGTACTTTGTTTTAGATCAACAAGTGGTTGATATCCAAACTCCCACTTCACTTCATTTCTCCTCACCTTTACTCGTCGCATATATAGACATTATATATCAGAATTGATAAAAAAAAATCTCAAACTAGTTGCGTGAAGAGTTTTGACTATGTCGAATCATTGAACCAAAGTATTACTCATCTCACAAAAGATCATCCATCACTAGCACTTGAAAAGTGGATCGAGGAGGTTAGAGGTGGAACAATCTATGGGGACGTGGACCAATATTGCTCATAAAATTCTTTATGTGAGCCCACCAAATCGACTATGTTGCTGCTACATATTGTGGGATCAATACCACTTGAGGAAGGGTTGAGCCTTGTAAGTTGGTTGATATGATCAAAACTGAGCAGATCTTCCCCCTACATTTCTTTCTACGGATGCAAGTCATGGGCATTGTTTCATCTCTTTACTCAACCAATTAAATCGATTTCAAATCATTACATATTCACTCCAATACTTAACTTAACACCATCGAGAGGGTTTATTTGTGGATTAAGGAGTTTATATGTGAACTTGTCATGGATCATATGTGGAATCCCTTCAACAAATGAACACATATATGGGTCATTTGTAACAGGCGTGGACCCAAAGTCATTGTTCTCATATGCACATTTTTTATGGTGAGTCTTTGAAAACATGAGAGGTGATGTAGCAAGATTTACTTGTATCTTCAAACCTTGCCTTTGTCATTTGCCCTGTACCAAAACTAGTATCAAAACTAGACTTGGGTAACAAACCACAATTCAAGCCTTTCATTGTCACTTCATCATCATCATCACTTCCCCTTTGACATAAATTACCTAAGAAATCTCTTGACCCTGTTGACATCAATGATAACTTATACCAACAATCTCCCCCTTTGGCATTGATTTCAACCTATAGTAAAACACTTTCTCTTTACATTGTACATAACAATATCCCCCTTAAGTTGTGCTCACCTTGTTTTCACTGTGGTTTTACGACATCTTCATTCTCCCCATTTGACATCAACGACAAAGGATTTTGACCTAATTAGTTTCCCCAATCATCAAGATTGACTCTAGTTGTTGTCCCTGTTGTGGGAAAAATAGCACAAAGGTGTGCATCTCTTTCCACTTGAGGGGTGAAAACCTTAGCGGTTACTACCAAGGCCCAATATTGTGTTACTAAAGAAAAAGTGTTGATTCCAAATTGATCCTGCAAGTTCTTGTTAGCAAAACAAAACAAAATAGAAACAAATAACATGAAATAAACAAAGAGGGTGAATATATGCAAACCACAACAACAAGTAGATTCTAGAACCAATTTAGATTTCCCAATGGTCAAGCTTGTTACATGTAGTGTCTCCTAGGAGGTGCAAGCTTCAAGATAAGCCAACAATATCCCTTAGGGAGGTACTTTTTGGCAACACTAAATGCTAAATAGCTTGAAGAACAAATGAGAGAAACACTTTCCCCTTGGAGAAAGGTGGCAAGGGATCTTGGGGAATTCAATAGGTGTAGGAAGAGGTGAACTAGGAGGAAGTCTCAACACAATTCCAGCAGCATAACCTTGCTTTGAATTTCTCTAATTGTATGAATTCCCATGGCTTCCTTTTATAGGCAAAGAGGTGGCCAAGAAACATCTAGATCCAAGTGTGAACTCCTTCACTTCATGAACTAGCTCCAAAGTACAAAATGGGGGCTATTCAATGCTCTAAAATCGGTGAAGAGCCAAATTCGAAGTTTTGTTGCTAAGGGACATTTTATGATCCTTTAATATGTTGTGGGTGGTTTAGATCCCACCATTTTGACACTCACGAAAGGAAAAATTGTGGGAGGCTCGCACAGGCACATAACTGATAACATGCACTATAGTGCGGGGTGAACAAGTTTTTAACCGTGCGACCTCTTCTTTGAACAATGTTTTAACCGCACGACCTCTTCTTTTGACTATTTTTTGTCATTCTTGGACTTGTAGTGCTTTCTAGATCTGATGAGGATTTATTTGGCGAGCTACATACTATATGTCGATGACTCCTTACTGCAAGATTAGCTTAAATGTCGCATGTATGTGAAATTTAAGAGTATACGCTCCCCCTGCCTTCAATATTCTATATAGCTTAGTTATTTTTAATGAAAATCTTTGTTCTTGCTCCCCTTTTCTTGTATCTTGTGCTTATGATCAACTATTTGTATTTTAGAGAGGTATTTTACCATTTTGAAAATTTAAGATAAAAATGAAATTTTAGAGAGGTAATTTGCCAAGGAATGTGTTCAAGTGAGATGTTCCAAGAAAATTCATTTTAAATAATTTTTTATTAATGATCACAAAGAGAATAAAAATGATTCAGCCTCAAAAGTTTGTTCATTCTCTACTTACCTTCACTAAGAGGGTTTCTATTTTATATTGTAATTTCATATTGTAAAAAAAAAATTGGTAATCAACTAATCAATTTTCACATAATATATTTAAAAACATAAAATGATTTATTACCAACGTAATCATTTAACATTCTCCCTCGGACTTTCAGGCACCTTTTTTTCAAACAGCTCCAACTGCATTAATTCTTACAAGAAGGAATACTATACATGAGATCAGTTTATTGGACATTTCTATGAAATGGCTGATTAAGGTTACATTAAATATTTTATTGGTATTATTTGGATATTCGAGTTCACAGTTTCGGCGTCTAGGGTTCAATCAGAGGTTCACGCTATTTTTTATATTAAAACGAGATGACGGAATCCTCATATGGAGCTCGTAATCTTGGGGGCTCGCAGGCTTTTTGGTTCCTACGCATAAAGATGGAACGAATCCTTCTTTATTTGTGGGAAGATAAAACCATTTGCATGAGTTTTTTCTCCTTGATATATTCTCTCGGCCTTTCCTTCAACCAATCCGGATTTATTTGTGGGGAAGATAAAACCATTTGCATGAGTTTTTTTTCCTTGATATATTCTCTTGGCCTTTCTTTCAACCAATTAGGATTTTTTTGCGAGCTCAAAATATCATAGTTCCTCTAAGTTATCCTGTAGCCATAATTCAATTTTTTCACATTTCCACTATTATTTTATTATTTGTGTATAATTGAGTTTTAGGATTGGGATTAATTATATTCATAAATATTTATATTTTAGAATTTGGGGTGGATTACCATTTATGCTTTTCCTATATTAAAAGAGGACAAGACAAATGTATTGTCGAGATTGATTTTATCAGTTTTGTTAAAAATTTAAATAAACAATTATAAAAAAAATATAAAAATTAACTCCTATTAATGCATGGATAATTTTAGTTTATGCATGAATAACAAGTAGTGACACACAATCCATTTAACTATAAAAAGTAACAGATAATTAAAGCAGCATAGACAACAACACAGATAATTACAACTAATGATTTAACTATTTAAAAAATTAATTATGCATAGACAAACGAAAAAGCTTTCATTTTCATCGAATTATGAGGTCATTTCGTATGGGCAGAGTGGACAGCTATTGCCATAACACAACCATGTAGAAATGCATTCGGAATGGTAGACATGGCCGCACTGGAGTTGAGATGCCTCCTCACCCAATTCAAAATCATCATGGCAAACAGAGCAGGAAGAAGGGAAAATATTATTATATAATTCATGCTCCGAAATCCTAATCTGAGGCAATGCTCGAGGGGCCAGGGCTCTGTTATGATCGATCGCTGCGTATTCAAATCTTCTAGGGGCTCTCTCTCTTAGAGCGTGAAAGCCACCATCAATTTCTTCGTCGATATCGTTTAGAGAATGTAGCCTTCTCTCCAACTCCTGATGACGACGTAATAATTCTTCTAGTGTAGGTTCTTCTTCTCTAGTCAAATGAGGAACTGCATGAGTAGCTTCAGTTTCTTGAATGTGATGATTATCATTGCTCATCTCAGCAGCTTCTTCAGTTTCTTGAATCTGACTATCATTGGTCATCTCAACAGCTGGTTGAGTTTCTTGAATCTGATGATTATCATTGGTCATCTCAGTTACAGCTTGTGTTAATGCATCCAACTCTACTACAATATCTGGACGGGGGACTGTACTGTTACGATTTGCAGCTAGGTTTTGGAATCTACGTCCTCTCTGCAAAACAACTCGTTGTTGCTGACGACCATTTGCTTGTGCGACTTGAACAACTCGTTGTTGCTGACGACCATTTGCTTGTGGGACTTGAAGAACTAGAGCGTGTAGCCTTGTTACTAAGTCGTCAGTAGAGCGTAATAACTGTGTTCGAAGTATAGATCGCTGATCCACTGATCGTTCCGCTATCTGATCAGAACTGAGTATCTCTGTAGCCACCTCATCATTTTCAGGAACAACAATATCTCCTCCACGAATTTCTGGCATGGCGGGATGATGAAAGCCATGCTCACTATAATTCCTTGGATCATCCTCACGGCGACTTCTACTCTGTCCATCTGACCGTCTTTCCCTTTGCCTCTCCATTTCGATATTAGATTGCTGATCGAAGAATTCGTTCGGTAAATCTTTCATTGATAAAATGAAAATGGAAAACAAGATGCCTTCGGTTTATAGCAAAAAGAAGCGCAATGAAAAGTTACTGAAGATGCATTGACGTTTATATTAATACTATTACAATAGAGTCATCGTGATGTGGATCTATTAAGAACCGACATCAACGGTGCTGAAAAAGAGTTTTTTGAGTTTTACTAAAAATAATAGTAAAATATGAAAAAAAATCTTATAATGATTATATATATATAGATCCTTCTACATCCATTGACTAAGAAAGTATGGTCATGTAATTATCTGAATAATAAATGCAATTAAAAGAGTACTTCTTTATGTAAAACCATACAGTCAACTATCATTTTCCTTAAACTTGTATTTTTATGGAGGAGTATGTGTAAAACTATAAAGTCAACCATCATTCTTTTCCACTTTTTTTATTTATTTATTTCACTAGGAGTGTGTGTAAAACCATAAAGTCAATCATCATTCTTATTTATGGCGGAGTATGTATAAAACCATGATAGGTGATGTAGGAGCATCGGGTCCTAGGAGAAATAGTCGAAGTTGATCAACAAGAGAAGTCAACCAAGGAGATTACCGGCAATCACTAGTGTGAAGTGAACTAGCAGTCGAAGCCAAACAGTCAAGCATAAGTTGTCAATATGCGGCCGAGAGGAGTAAGAGGTCAAGAGGAACAACAATATCTCCTCCACGAATTTCTGCCATGGCCGGATGATGAGAGCCATGGTCACTATAATTCTATGATGAGGAGGATGGATTTGATTCCTCATGGCTACTTCTACTCTGTCCATCTGACCCTCATTCCCCTTGCCTGTCCATTTCGATAGTCACACCAAACGGGTTAGATTGTTGATCGAAGAATTCGTTCAGTAAATCTTTTATTGGTAAAATGAAAACGGAAAACAAGATGCGTTCAAGTTTATAGCACTGAGAAAAAGAAGCCCAATGAAAAGCTATTGAAGATGCATTGGTGTCTATATTAATACTATTACAATAGAGTCATCGTGATGTGGATCTATTAAGAACCGACATCAATGGTACTGAGAAAGAGTTTTAGTAAAAATAATAGTAAAATATGAAAAAAAATCTCATAATGATTACATAGGTATATGATAAATTTGTATCTATATATATATATATATAAAGCTATCCACATCCATTCACTAAGAAAGTATGGTCACGTAATTATCTGAATAATAAATGCAATTAAAAGAGTACTTCTTTATGTAAAACCATAAAGTCAACCATCATTTTTCTTAAACTTTTATTTTTACGGAGTTGACATCCATTGACATCCAACAGTGGTGAACATGGTAGAGAAAAATATCTAACTATGAAATCCAGGAGAACGTTGATTCAAGACAATCGACGTGACGAGAAAGATCCGACACAACGATCAAACTAGAGTGCTAATCGGCAACAGGTATTGCAAGGCCATAGTCGATGGTGGCAGTACAAAGAATATTATGTCTACGGAGGTCATCGACAAGTTTGTTTTGCGATGTCGGGAACACCCAAATCCATACAAAATATCCTGGTTACAGAAAGGTCACCATGTGAAGGTAACCAGACAATTCCTATCTAACTTCAAGGTCGGGAAGCTTGAAGACAGTGTACTGTGCAACGTAATCCCAATGGACGCATGTCATCTGTTGTTAGGGAGACCATGGAAATATGATCGGAATATGATCTATGATGGTCGATCCAACACAATCACAGTGTGGATAAATGGCACGCGGAAGACACTGAAGCTGAAGTAGGAGGAGGAAGCCAACTGCAAGCAGGGAAAAAGAAACTATTGGGAGAAGTGGGTGTTGATGTGCTCAACCAAGGAATTCCTCGCAAAGAAGGAGAAATAGTCAGTATGTTTCACCATCATTCTGAAAGGACCATGTGTTGTTAAGGATTATACCCTATAGCAGGGGATGGATGCTATCAATGTACATGGGGCTGACAAATAGATATATTAGGGTTTTACACTAATTACTGTAAGGAAATGAGATTTAGGGTTTGAGAAAGTGTACCTTATTTATGGCAGTTGGTCCTAACTTTATCTCGATCTCTACAGTAACACACCTCCAAAACCAATCAACCTTCCTCAAAAAAATTTGACTATAAACAGATAATGAAATTGACAAAACAATATAACATTAATTGTAATCAAACATCCAATGAAATTGACATTTAATTGGAATGGGAAGGATATCTCGATCTTTATTGTCAAATAAATGCAACAAAATACAATTTTTATATGTGATCTTGTTCCAAGCACTTCTGCAACCAAGTTCTGGGCTCTTGCTCATCTCTTAACTAGAAATTCCTTCAACATAACAATAGCTTTCCTCTTAGATTGGCCTCTTCTTCATGGCTTCCCCTTTTATTTATGGCCAAGGAAGGAAGTTAGATTCGTGAGGCAGTTGAATTGGGAGGTTGGAGGAGTTACAATACCAAACTTAACTAATCCCAATTTGTATTGTTAATATATTTTTCCATTTCATCTTAATATGTGCGCAGGTATCACACTAGACAACTTGCGCATAGAGTGCAACTAGTGTGCTCCAATACTAGCACATACCACTTTTGAGATAAGTGTGCGGGTATACTTTAGTAGAACCAATGCACAGTATGCTAGATATTAATTATAAGAGTAGCGCATCTTTTCTGAAATATGCAGAAAAAATGTAATTTTCAGCTGAAGAGGTGTGATCTGAGCAATAAATCATACAAGGTCAATCAAGCTCTTCCATCCATATTATCCTTTTGTGTGATCAACAGAGCAATGTGATCACGGACAAAGAAGTGCAGATTTGGACTATAACACCATGTGTCGAGAGGTCAACAATGGAGGAGATTTCGGTCGAAGTCAAAGAGATGCTCGACGAGTTTCAGAGCATAGTATTCGACGAATCACCGACATGATTTCCACCAATGAAAGGCATATCCCATCAGATCGACTTGATTCGAGGGTCAAGTTTTCCAAACAAGGCACCACATAGGATGACTCCGACAGAGTGTCAATTACTCAATCATCAGGTCCAGGAGTTGTTGGACAGAGGATTGATCAGAGAGAGTATGAGCTCGTGTGCGGTACCAATTGTACTAGCACTGAAGAAGGGTGGGGAATGGACGATGTGTATAGACTCCAGAGCCATCAACAAAATCACGATCAAGTACTTGTTTCCATTGTCGAGAATGGTTGACTTGGTGGATTTCTGGAGTGGAGCAAGATACTTCACCAAGATCGACCTGAAAAGTGGTTATCACTAGATCAGGTTCAAAGAGGGCGATGAATGGAAAACAACCTTCAAGACGAAGGAAGGACCAGAGTATTTTTTAAGGATTCTAATATTATACTAAGTATAGTATCCTAGGCAATTATTTTGGATTGAAAAAAACATGTATATAGATGTGTAGGCGAATTTAAATATGAAACATACAATTTACTACTGAAATATGTAAATTTTGGCGAATATTATGATAAAAAACATATTTTATGTAAATATAGGCGATATTAGAGACTAAAAATGACCAAATAGCGAATTTATTTTTTGAAATAAAACTCGAAAAATTGCCAATTGGCAAAATTTTGCCCTTCCAAATTACCCTGAGAAGGACTATATGAGTGGTTAGTCACGCCACTTGGATTGAGTAATGCACCTAGTATGTTCATGCAATTGATGAAAAAAGTATTGAAGCCATTATTGGGAAATTTTGTCGTAGTGTACCCAGACGACATCCTGATATTTAGTCGAACCAAGGTCGAACACTTGGAGCACATTCGACAAGTATTGCAGAAATTGCAGGAAGAGAAACTGATGGTGAACCTGCAAAAATGTTTCTTTGTCAAGGAAGCACTGGTATACTTGGGATTTGTAATATCGGGTAAAGGGTTAGTGATGGACCCAGAGAAGGTGAAGGCAATATTGGAGTGGAAAAAACCGACAAGCACGACATGAGTGTGAATTTTCCATGGACTTGCTAGTTTCTACAGGAAGTTCATCAGAGGATTCAGTCAGATATGTGCACCACTTACTGAGTGCATGAAGAAAGGGGAGTTCAAGTGGACAGAAGCTTCCCAGAGAGCTTTCAACAAGTTGAAGGAAAAGGTGATTGAGAGCCCAATGTTAGCGCTCCCATATCTCGACAAATTTTTCCAAGTCGATTGCGACGCAAGTGGAATGGAAATTGGCGCAGTGTTGAGCCAGGAGGGCCGACCAATTGCATTATTCAACAAGAATTTGGATGACGCAAAGCAGAAGTATTTGGTCTACGACCAAGATTTCTATGCTATTGTCCAAGCATTGAAGAAGTGGAGGCATTATTTGTTGCCCAAGGAATTTGTGTTGTACATAGAACACCAAGCATTTAGGTACTTGAACACTCAGTTGAAGTTGAATCAATGGCACATGAAGTGGATCTAGTTCCTACAGGGATATACCTTCATGTTGCGACATAAGTCAGACAAGTCAAACAAAGTTGTCGACGCGCTAAGTCGAAGAGTTGAATTGCTGAACATGACAACAGTTCAGGCGACAGGAATAGAGTCGGTGAAGACAAAGTATGCGACCGACGAGGATTTTTTGAAAGCATGGAAGGCGAGTAGTGAACCATGGAGTGTCAACAGAAATCTATACTTGGATTAATTCATCCTAGAGGGATAACTTTTCAAGGGACAACAATTGTGTATTCCAAGAGGAGCCATAAGATAAAACCTAATCCGAGAACCGCACAGTGGATCCGTAAGATAAAACCTAATCCGAGAACTGCACAGTGGCAAATTAGCAGGGCATTTTTGCATCGAGAATACCAAGGCGTTGGTCGAAGAGAAGTATTATTGGACAGGAATGATGACAGAAGTCATGAGGTGGGTACAACAGTGTCAAGTTATCCAGTTGGAAAAGGGAAGGAGTCAAAATACGGGGATGTATGCACCATTACCAGTGTCGAATACCCCATGGGAGCACCTAAGCATGGATTTTGTGCTAGGATTGCCGAAGACGCAGCAAGATAACAACTCAATGTTTGTTGTAGTTGACAAATTTTCAAATATGGAACACTTTATTTAATGTCGGAAGACAAGTGATGCCACAAGCATTGTTGTACTATTCTTCAAGGATATAGTCAGATTTCATGGGTTGCCGAAGAGTATAACATTGGGGAGGGATACCAAGTTCGTGGGTCATTTCTGGAGAACCTTGTGGAAGAAAATGGACACGAGGTTGCAGTTTAGCTTGGCACATCATCCGCAAACAGATGGACAGATTGAGGTGGTGAACAGAATTTTGGGAAACCTTCTGATATGTTTGGAGGCCGACAGACCCAAGCAGTGGGAGAATGTGTTGGCGCAAGAAGAATGTGCATATAAAATATATGTGAATTGGTCGACAAGTATTATCCCATTCCAGATTATCCAAGGACGAAGCCCACATGGAGTGGTGGATTTGGTCGAGGTACCGATAGAAATTAGGAAGAACGTGGATGCAAAATCATTTGTAGAGCATATGAAGGAAGTGCATGAAGATGTGTGAAATCACATTGAAAAGAGCAATGTGACATACAAGTTGAGAGCCGACAGAAAGAAGAGGCTAGAGTCGTTTAGTGAAGGAGACTTAGTCTATGCGCACTTGCGGAAGGAGAGGTTTCCGACAGGAACATATAACAAGCTGAAGCTGAAAAAGATTGGACCATGTAAGATTCTGAAGAAGATTTCGAACAATGCTTATGTGTTGTAGCTACCGAAGGACTTGAGCATATCACCTACATTCAATGTCTCAGATAAGTACAAGTTTGAAGAAGGCTGAACTAGCAACATCACAGAAGTGTCTAACATCGAATGGACAGTGCAGATTCCAGGTCGACACGACAAGGAAGAAATAGTCAAAGTGTTAGAGGAACGTGAAGTCAAACGCACAAGAATTTTGCGAAAGAAAGAATATTTAGTCCGATGGAGAGATGATGAGTTGCTTAAGGTGACATGGACTTCAGAAGAATAATTCAGGAGACTAACGAAGCATTCGAGTTCTTTTTCACCTGGGGAGTCTGATGCAAGAGCATCGAGGCCTAGGAAAAACAATCGAAGTTGATCAACAAGAGAAGTCGACTAGGGGGATTACCGATGACCACTGGTGCGAAGTGAACTGACAGTCGAATCCAGGAAGTCGAGCAAAATCTATCGATATGTGGCTGACAGGAGTAAGAGGTCAAGAGTTGACAAGTTTAAGGTCAACAAACGACGAGAAGCAGAGTGAAGGCATCAAAGTTCAACATGTAGTCGGACGATGACACTGACGGATTGCGGCAAAGGCCAAGCATGAAGGAAGGGGTGGACTGGAAGCTGTGGAAGTGAAGTAAATCCGACAAGACAAGCAAGGTCAAAGATGACTAAGAACAGTATGGTCGAAGCAGGAGATGGGGCCGACAACTATCATAGAGTCATAGAAGCATGGAAGTCAAGAGGAAGTACTTAGAAGCCATTGGAGGTTTTTGAGGAAGTTATAAGTAGTTATGAGGGTGGTTGAGATCATGACAAATGTCACCATAGGAAGAGGTTGCGCATCACGACCAGAGGGCGCTGAAAACTGTAGGTATGCAGGATGTGGAGAATTCAGCGGACAGAGGAAGACTGTCTCAGGGAACGGAGTGAGCCCCGGGAAGAGAAGCAACAGAGTAGAAGAGTAGTGCGAAGGAACAAAGGAGGGGATTGTTCATCCATAGCTCATCGATTTATTTCATTTAGCAAAGACTATGAGAGGGAGGAAGATCGTACACAGCCGAGAACACACTTAGAGAAACAAACTTTCATTTATGTATATTATAAAGGAAAAGCTCGACTAGTTTTAGTTTACTTTGCATTTGATCATTGTAATCGATTCAGTTTAATAGAAGAATCCTACTTATGGCATTCAGTTCAAAACCAGTTCTTGTGAGCACCTGTGTGTTGTTGTGTGTCATAGTTAAGCAAGAGGCCCCTTGTCGGGACTTGACTTGCACCAATAGGTAATCCCTTAAATAATGGGTATTTTGGGGTAGCTATTTCCTCTTTGAGAGTAGGGCACTACCACATTAGTTCAAGTTGAAGAGTTTAATATTCTAAATAATTGAAGTAAGATATCGCTTAATATAAAAGGGTCCAATAGTATTTTAATATATTAAAAACATAAAATATTATAGGGTTTGTAATTATGAATCTAGGGGATCGAGTCGGAATTGGAGGATTTGAATACATACTCTATGTATTATGCTGAGTTGAATTTAAATGTGTATGAAGTGTAGTGTTTGAAAGTATGATCTGCTTAGGAAGGAGGTGCTAATTTAAAGAAGAAGTATTAAAAATGTCATGGGAAAAATGGATACCCAAGATATCCAATGAAAATAGGGGTTTCTTAATGGGAAAGGTGTATTGAGAAGGGTGTTAAAGAAAAATATTTTTAAAGGAATTCATTAATATGAAAATAGGGATTTCTTAATGGGAAAGGTGTATTGACCCCGGATGAGAGTGACATGATTAGCAATGATAGCTAGTCTCCACGTCTCACGACACCTAGGCACATGATATTGAGCTACGGCATAGGCCAGACATGCATTTAAGGGATGGGGTGCTTCAAGCCCCGACTCATCACACTTAACTGTTGGAGATGTCACCTCATCCAGGATGGTATCGGCCTATGTGTACAAGCTCCATGTGTTTCCTTAATGCAGAAATAAGGCTCGCTTCCATAGTTAACTCAAGGTCGCTTAAGGGGATGATATCCCGGCTCCTGTGTGACATTGCAATGCATATCAACTTGTTCTGTCCTGTGACTTGGGATCCTCTCACACAACAACCTCTTCTATTCACAGGTACCTACCGGCTCCTCCAGCTCGCTCTCGAGTATCCACCACCAGAAAATACTTCTAGTTCACTGCAATGCGCCGCCTCAAAGCAACGCTGAGAAGAGGTAGGATGGGTTCGTGACTCCTCCAGGGAAATAGAGCCAACCGATAAGGGTTACGGGGAGGAGGTCTCTATCTGTGTTCATCTTCTCATTGACAATTGGGAAGCCCACATAATGGCTAACCACCTTTCCACTAGGTGCCATGGAAGGCGAATCGATCCTTACTAGCTTGTGAAGAATGTGTTGGGAACACTAATGGAGGATATGCTAGCAAATTCGGCCAAGGCTATGCATTCAACTCAAACCCTAAAGGCCAATCTAGATAACATGGAAGCTATGCTTGGGATTCTGGAGACGAGCTTCAACTGGCAGTCATATGCCCCCAACAGACATCTTCAATGCGACATCAGAATTGGAGAAGACATGCAAGAGGACACCTCCACTGCTGCAGGATCCAGCGAGCCTATTGAGGACATTTCCAAGACCATGGGAAAGGCACTGCTGACTTTCTCCTTCCTAATTCCCACCACCTCCGACTATATTTTGACTAAGCGAGTCCGAGTTGACTAGGATATCACAACTCCCTCTTGTTGAAAGACTGCGCCTCTTTTTGTCAAGTTGTCGATGAAGGATTTGGAGGGGGAGGAGGACTATTGCTGTCCAATCCTTGAGGAGAATCCCTTGATGCAAATGCACCAACAACACCTAGCTAAGGAGGTTTCGATTACTCTTTATGTTTTCCATCTTGTCTACCTGACTTTGCTTCATAGTTTGATAGATTATAGTTTTATAGGCTTCTATAGATAATAATGTTATGATACTGAAATACCCTGGTCTCCCTACTCAGGGTAGGGTTTCTGTAATTATGGTCATAATCATTTTGATGCTTTTGAGTTCTTGGGGTGGTGGCTTTAGTCTCTTAGAATACCACAGACAGTGGGCCTCCCTATGTTTTTTTTACTTTTTATGATTAATAGACTGTTGCAACTTAACAAAAAAAATTTGAAAGGTGTATTGATAAAGGTGTTAAACAAAAGGATTTTTTAAGGTATTCATTAATATATAGTGAAATTAAATACATTCTTTAATATCTTATAAATTTAAGTGATATGTCATTTGTTCATGCCAACAATTAGACTCTTTTTACTTTACTAAAAAACACTAAAATGGTAGGTAGCCCTTAAGTCACTATTCCATAAGAAAAAAAAATATTTCTTGCGTTATGGTAGATTTTAAATTGAATGAGACCCTAGAGTGCGCAATAATGAGTAGATTAACGTATCCTAAAAGTAATGAGTTGCAATATGCGAAATTAGAGCCATTTAGAAAAATTTATTGCCACAATGGTATATTTTTTGGGTTGGGAATATAATCCATATTGGATTCGAGTCGAGTAGTTGAGTGGAAAACCATGCTTTCACAGTTAGCTTGGTGATATTCCATACATTTATAAAATGGTTTATAAAATGGTTGTATTAACCAAATCTTGTCGAAATATTTCTATTTTG
The DNA here is from genome assembly GCA_027924585.1 of Larix kaempferi. NCBI lineage: Eukaryota > Viridiplantae > Streptophyta > Pinopsida > Pinales > Pinaceae > Larix > Larix kaempferi. The sequence continues at coordinate 2,602,794 of BSBM01000626.1, forward strand.
CTAATTCCTTGACTTAAATGGGTATGCCATGTTATTTTCATTGGATATTTATATTTGCATACGAAAATATGGTTTATATGATTGGTAAGGGACTAATTTGTCCTTGGATATTTATATTTTCATAAGAAACTATGGTTTATATGATTCTTAAGGGAATAAATTTTCCTAGGAGATACTTATTGGAAGACGTGATTTCAAATTGGGTGCCTTTATGGTCAAGGAACACATTTAGGTGCACGAGAGAATGGTATGCGAACTCATTTTACCAGATTGGGTTTTCCCAAGAAAGAAATGTGATATAAAAATTATTTCTTAACACATGGATGATGCAAAATTATTTAAATTTAATTATTTATTTATTGATTGATTGACTATGTGGTTATTTATGCAAAAATTTGTATCACAATTTTATATTTAATATTTAATGTTGTATTCCTAATTTTCTTTTAATTATTTTGCATTTATCAATTATCTCGTTATGAAAATTTTTAATTAAAATTAATTATTTTAAAACATAATTAACATAAATTTCAATTAATATCACTTCAAGTAAAATTAATAATAATACTCACTTAAAATTAATATAATGCCATGATTCTTATTTTAAATCTTAGAAGTGAATTTTTTTGTACATGAATAGCCTTGATATAATGAAATTTTTAATTCTCTTTTAAGTGTGATATTATACTTCTTACCTCCTCCTCCTCATGATCATGAGTGAGTGAGGCACACAAACTCATAATTGTATATAATTTTTATTATATTTATTTTATTATTATTTATTTCATGATGCATCATGTATTGAAGAGTTTGATTATAGGGAACTCATTAAAGAGGTAATATTATACTACATGAATTTATATTGGATAATTTAATATTACAAAAAAATGAAAGTAATATATTTTTTAGTATATCAAGGTTAAGGGGTATTTTGTAGGCTAAATATTCTATGTTTTCAATTTTTACTTTTCGTCTAATTTTGTTTGTATTTTGGTTGGAAATCTTTAAAAAATCTTAGAATCACATATATTAGTTATGGAAATTCATAATTTGGGTGCCATGGGTGTATTTGAGGGTGTTGAATATATTTATGGATTCAAAAATACAATTTAAACACATACATATTTGGATCTTAACAAAAACAATTACTGGATTCTGACCAAAACTCACCGTAAAAGTCGAAAACGTAGAATAAATAGACTACTCATTTTTAATATGTTAAAAACATATAGATATTAAGGAGTTATAGTTATGTATATATGGGCTTGATTAAGGTTTCTGGAGTTTGAAAAAGTACTCTATGTGTGAAATTGGTGTAAATTTGCTTATGTGTGCAGTCATATTGACATTTGAATAAGTATGGTCTATGGTTGAAGGTTGTGTCAGTCAAAGTTTGTTTGGAGTTAGAGTAGTGTTTGAATACATATGATTTGTGAGTGAATGTGATGTGAAGTAGATTGGAGCAACTATGTGTAACGACTTGACATAATAGGAGGAGATCTTAATCAATTACTATAAAAACATTAGATATTCTTTTTCTGCTACCAAAAAACATCATATAGAAAAAATGCCCTACTGACAATATATAATCTTTTGAGGTCAATCAAAGGGCCATATGAAACTAAAATGGGATTGGTTAGGGATCATTCTCTTCAATGGTATCCCCGGCACATGTCCATTACTGCCAAAAACCATCACCTAGTTGTAAGCCAATCTTAGATAATCCATCTGCTGTAGAGTTCCTCTCTCTTAATACATGTTGAAAGTTGATTCTTTCAAAGACGTCTGATAAAATGGACAATTTCCTTGTATTTGGGCCTGATATGAATATTATGAGGCGGTGTTAAAAACTGCATCCATGTGATCGCCATTTTAGAGTCACCAATAACTTTAATCCGATGAATTTTGTTGGAGATAGACAAATGTAATGTTAGTTTAAGAGCTACCAATTCAGCTTGGTTATTATTGTTGAGGCCAATTCCTACTGCGAACTTGGTCCAATTGGTGGGGGATGTGTAAATGATGCATCTTGCACCACCAATCCAAGGGTTTCCTTGAGAGGCATTGTCAAAGAATCACTAAGGGATGGATGGATCGATCTGCTCAGGTACAATTACTCTAGGAGGATTTATCTTTTTCAGTGTGGTCGTGGCTTCCATCATTGCAATACTTTTAGAGGCATATGTTGAAGGAGGAATATATTGGTCTTCGAATATGGAGTGGTTTAGGGTCAGCTATGTATTCCATAAGATTAATAAAGGAAGAACACTAATGCCAAATGAGATGGGGTCTTCATTCCATATATTTAAATGAAATAGATATATTTAAAAATTTAGTAATCCAACTCGTGCCACATCACATAACCATATAATTTTGAATAGCCAAATGAGACATGGGTTATATTTCGATAACATCAGGAAAACTATGAGATTAGATGGAAGGTTAAACACAGGTTGGTGATCGAGATGGAGAATAGGATCACGCTCTGAGTCTGTAGATGATATCGGCGATGAGGGTTCAACATGACGCCTTCTAGAGGGAGTGGATTCCCCTCCTTCACACAACATAGGTAGGGAGGGGTGGGGGAAGCAACGAATATCCACCCGGAGCTGGGTCCAAAGGGTGTCGAAGGAGGAAGAAAAAAGGATCTGGAATGAAGAAGGAAACAAGGGGGATGTTTACCAAGATCTCCATAGAACCCTTCCCTGCAAATCACTTTGAAAAAATTAAGGGAACGAGTGGAACAATGGAAGGAGAAATCCCTAATCAGGAATTTCATTGGAATATGTCCAAAGGAGAAGGATCTGTTGAAATGGATCAAGGTAACCTGGAACCCTAAGGGCCATTAGGATCTAGACTTGGGGGACAAGGGTTTCTTCACTATCATCTTCTTTAACCAAGAATATCGATATAGGATACTTCTAGGAGGACCATATTTCCTCTTTTCTATAGGGCTATTCCTACACCCATGGAAGGATCATTTCAACCCTGATAGTGAGTATATGAGCATAGCCCCAGTTTGTATCATACTTTACACCTTACCTTATGAATATTGGGAATGCCAGATACTGGAGGCTATAGGAAATACCCTAGGAAAATTTGTGAATCCATCTAAACAGACAAAACAATATCGATACACATCTTTTGCGAGGATCTCTGTCTATATGGATTTGTCATGTGAATTACCTGAAGCAAACAGTCTTACCTGGGAGGACGAAGACTGGGTTCACACCCTTGATTACGAGCAGTTTCCATTCAGGTGCAGACTGTTAAATATAAAGCATCATGAGACATTCTCCAAACCAATCTTGTGTAGCCAAGATTGATCCTCTCGTATAGAGGTGAGCACTTTTATTGCCTTCCGTGTAAAGGTTATTCCTCCCGTATATGGTAATTGATCAAAGTAATGATGTTGTAAATTCTTGTTGGAAAAGGCTTTGGGCTTGTGTGTATCAAGTCATGATTATCATGTGAACCTTCTGTATAAATGTATCCATGAGATGGACCTACTGTATAGAGGTGAACCTTCTATATAAAGGTATCCATGAGATGGAACTCTCATATAGAGGTGGACCTTCTATATAAAGGTCATGATTTACTTACTAAAAGCATTTAATGTTGTGTGATATATTATTAACCATGATCACTAGATTGCTATTAAGTCTCCTTTGGAGATTGATCACCTCTAAAGTGAATTACTTTAGCATATGATCATTTGGTCTGGAATAATATAAGTTTCTCTTCCATCTCTGCTCTTTCCTTGATTTATTCCTTCAGTACCATCTCACAGTTTTGTAAGTCCCACTTGAGCGGGAGATTTTCTTGTACCAGCTGTTGCTTATCCTGGCAATGTTTCATTTTAATGACTTGGATTTTTTCCTCTAAGGGATGCAGCTAATATTATTCATGGCCTTAGGTATTATTCCTTCTCTTTTAACTGATTCTATAGCCTTGAAATTTGTTGATCTTTTTCATTGAGTACTTCATGGAGGAATTAGGCATACCTTCCTAAACCTATGTTTCCTGTACATTCTCTTGTTTCTTAAGAAAATTTTCCTCCAAATGTGGTTGGTCTGTATATGATATTTGTTGGTCATGAAGGGATTCTATATTTGAAATTGAATATTGTACCAAAATATCTAAGCCCTACTTTTCTATCTTCCTTCTCTTCTAGGTACCCCCTTCACTTTCTTGTATTCTAGACACTGGTGACTCTCTTTTGGGAGGGGTATTTTATGATTGTCTTATATAAATCAAAGTGTCTACCAATTCTTTCTCCTCTCCATTTTTCTTAGGCTTCCCTTGGTTTCCCTGTTCTATTATTCTCCTGATGGTATCCATAGTTCTTTTGGAAATGTGACTAGTTTTCCTTTGTTTATTTGTAGATGGAACCATTGGGGCCTTCTTCTAATATGTTTTCACTTATGGGGCCATCTAATCCTTTGTTTTCTGTGCTTTTGGAGTTGTCTATTCTTCAATAGGTGGTTTATACTTCTTGTGAAATACTTGTATTTCATTGTCACTACTTTCTAGAAATGTTCCTCATGACAGAATAACATATTCTCTTTCCAACATGTCATAGATTAACAATTTAACCAACCCGTGATTGGATAGGGCATTAGGATTCCCTAACTAGAATTTAATATTCATAGAGGAAATGGTTTTAAACAAGAACCATGGAAGGTTGATGTTATTCCCTAGTATTTTCCATCTAAGGTTCCTCAGTAGATTCAAAATATGAAAATGATAGGCATGTATCAGGGCATGCCTTCCATCACAAGTTATTTATTTCATGATAATCAAAGACAATTCCCCTAGGGTTATGGGAGTGAATCTCTTTTCACACTTCCCCGTACTTCTTTGTATCTCTCAGTGAACTGAGAGAACTGTTTTTTATCCTTTTGTGTGAGATCTATTTCATCTTTGTCCCACTTGATTACTTTGGAAGCCTAGTGACTCTACTGAGGACCTCCTTATTGATTTCTATTGAAATTCCTTTTACCTAGGTTCTACAGGTATCATCATCTACCTTCTTCATATTCTTTTCAAATTCCTCAATCATCGCTTGATGATACCCTTCTAGCTTCTGAAAATAATGAAACCAACCTACATCTTGAAAATATTCTATGGCCTAAAGGTTCCTAAATAGTTTTGCATGGTTTGTTGACTCTATTTTGACAAAATCCCCAGTCATTTCTACAACCTTATTTGTATTTGTAGTAAGGGAATTTGGAAATGGTAACTCTTATATCAAAACAAAACTAAAATACTAGGAAAAATTTGCTATAGAAGGTCATTGAGTTACCTGGATTTTAGTTTTCTTAGTTTTGAATTTCTACTACAAACTCCCTTCTTTGAGACTCTATTGCTAATTTGACGGTTACGAATGCTGGTCCATGCTTTGCGTGGTGATAAATAATCATTGAGTGTGTATGTCGTTCCACATCCTTTGTCATTATAGCCAGTTGATTTCAAAAATTCGACAACTAACTGACCTCATCATAACCCACTTACGTATTCATCCTATTTCCATGCATAAATGTTGTGTACGCTTGTGTTGTTTTTCCTATTGTTGTGGCCACAATAGATCCCATGCTTAACTAAAGCACGAGAGCCCCATTTTTAAATAAACACCAAAGTGTTTGGGTAAGTTCTTTTGTAAACACCAAATCCTGAGATCCATCTTGAAGACCCATTACTCAAATTCTTTTGGTTTGCCTGTTTGCCAAACTTTTGATTCCTTTTTGAAAGTGTTTCGGTTTGGAGAAAACCTTAATTTTTGAGTGTTTTGTTGTTTGTTTATTCCAACCCGAAACCCGACAGTTTGCGCACCCAAAAACCAACAGTTGCGGGTTGCGGGATTTCATTTTCTTTGTTTTCTGGTTATGTCAACCCGAAACCCGACAGTTGTGAGTTTCAGGTTCCTCCTTTTAATAATTTCAGGATATTTGTTCCCGAAACCCGAAACCCGCTAGTCGTCTTTCAGCTTTCAGGACTTCATTTAATTTTTATAATTTTTGTGTGTTCCCGAAACCCGAAACCCAACAATGTCGCGTTTCAGGATTCCGAAAAGGTTTTGCTTTTGTTTACTATTATTCCATTTCCGAAACCTGAACCCAACCTTTCGGGTTGCGACTTTCGGGAATTACTTTTCTCGTTACGCTTTGCAAGTGTGTGTTGATGTATATGTAACTTTGGAATGTATTTCACATATATGTATATTTTATTCCTATAGAGATGTTATTATTCCTCTATATGGAAGTGGTTGTATTCCTATAGAGATGTTATTATTCCTCTATACGGAAGTGTCATCATTTATATTGTAAGTGTCGTAACTTATACTTGATGGGTTATTAGACCACCTTGTTGGGGTCGGCCCTGTATAAGTCATGTGGGTCAAAGGGTTATTAGACCACCATATTGGGGGTCGGCCATGTGGGTCAAAGGGTTATTAGACCACCCTAGTGGGGGTCGGCCCAGTCAACATTATGTTAAGTGGTTAAGTTGAGGCCGACCTGGTTGAGTAAAGGTCAAGTCAAGTTAATGTATAAATAGAGAGTGTGTCTCTCTCATTTTACACATTCTATTCTCTCACTCACACTTTGGAGAGTGGCACACTTGTGGAGGAGGAGGATCTGCTACTAGGAGAAGACTATCTCTTATATTCTGGTTGTATCATTGCTCTATCTATCTCTGAGGAAGTTATTGGGGTTTTTCACCTTTATGGTTTTCCCCAAGTAAACTCTGTGTCTCTTGTGTGCTTGCATTATTGTGTCCATGATTGATTAGATGTACATGTTGTTCTCTCAGTTAAGATCCTAGATGAGATTGAAGTAAATTCTGAAAATTTAACAGTGTGTAATCCCAAAACTCGAACCTGACTTTTTCGGGTTGCAGCTTTCGGGAACCCTTTTAAATTTCGTGAATAAAGCACCAAGGCTCAATCCTAAATCCCGATTCGGGTAATCTGAGCTGTTCATCCACTTCAATTGCACAGTCAGGATTTCATCTTGTAATTTCGATAAATAAGGGTTTTTTTTTTTCTATTTTTCCTTTATCATTTTTTACTATCGAAATTACTGTGTTGTGCCGATTTTTACTGTGAATTTGTCACTGTTACCCATTTTTTCAGTTATTTTAGGTTGGGTTGTTGCCGTTCTTGCATTCCGCGTTCAATAGTTTGGTTGTTTTTGATTCAGTAGTGACCTTCTTCTCTTATTTAACTGGACACCGCAAATCTTTGCGAATTATACCTTTTAGTTTTCAGGAGTCGCTTAGGTCATTCTTTTAAATCGGAGATCTGGATCCAGTTTGACAGGTGAAGTCGGGTTGCCAGTTTGAACGTACTAAAATCCTTATCTTCGTCCTTTTGCAATCAACTCTCTCGCCATAATTTCTCTTTTCCTCCCAATTTTAGAGTCATGATTATTGATGTGATTAGATTTGTAGTGATGGGATTTCAAATCCAATTTAAGTCATGCGAGTCTCGATTGTATTTGTACTTTCGCATGGATCCACATCCAGTTAACACATGTTATAGCTCATTTCGTTATAGTCCGGATGATTGCAGTGCCCTAATCGCAATAATTTGATTATTACAACTTGTTTTGCTCAATTATTACCATCCTATCAGTTGGCCTTAAATTGGTAACAAACATGAAGCCTTTAGTTCGTCCTCTGTATTCTTTAAGAGGAAAATTTGCATGTTAATGTTGTGAGTTTCTTCTTGATGCATTTGGAATGAGCAATATGCAGACAGGAAGTCAATCCCTTGATGCATGTTTTGAAGATGAAGAACTTCAGCCGTTGCTATATCAAGAACCTATGTTGCCACTTTTTGATGCAGGCATTCCTAGTATGAGCAAAGATAGTGAAGAAGATGATTTTGAAGCTCTGTCTATCTACATGTAGCTCCTCAAGAAGAAGGGAAAGAAATATTCTAAAAAGATAATTGATAAAGACGACACTATTATACGGGATTTTATAATTAACGAAGAACCTGATGTTTCTCCAAGTCCTTCTGCAGCGGATCCTTTGACGGATTTTTCTAGTTTTGAGAAGGTGGGTTCTGATCCTAAGACCTCCATGGAAGGTACTCTGGAATCCAAATCACCCATTGCTGATACTTAGTAATTAAGTACTGAATTCTTCATATGTCATGAGGAACTATTTTAATTAGAAGGTGGATCCATGAAAATCATTTAGAGGAAGAGTCATCAAAATCATGTAAGCTGAGAAATGGCAGGATTTTCTGGATTCATAGTCTAATTTGAATTTTTGTAATCCTTGTTTTTGGGAAAATCCCACCTGTACTCTTTTGTAATTCCCTATTTAATGAGCAATGCTTCTCGTAGTTAAGGGTTGGGAATTTTGGAGTTATACATCTGCATGAGAAGGGACTGGGATACTCTGTTCATCAGAGATTTTGTAATTTCTGTACAAGACTCTTTTAATACAGTAAAGTTATCTTTGATCTATCTCTTGTTATTTTTCAAGTTTATTTGAGAATTACTGATTGTGTACTTCAGATTGTCATCTATAGTGAATGTTATCATTTTGCATATATATAATGTATGGGTCTATCATATTGGTTTCCCTATATGACTGATTGATGTTGTGAGGTATTTCATTGAGTTTATTCAATATTAATACTTTCTTTATCGATTTCTGCAAATGATTCGTTGCACACAATAATCATGGTTGATTTTTGAATTGACAAAATGATTACAGATTGAATCTTGAACAGGCTTAAGTACTTGATTTATTGTCTCTTAATTTTCATTAATGGCTCATGATTTAAGTTAATAAGTAACACATCAAAGACATTTCTGTTGAAGGTGGTAATTTACTTGTTCATCATACCTCAAGGTTGATCTGCACAATATCAAGCTTTCATTTTAGAGTAGGACTAACCTATATTAGTTTCCTCTTCTGAAATAGGTTAGCTTAGCTTAACTTTACCATTTTCACACCCTTGTTTTCCTCGATTGGAAAACTGACCTATTTGGTCAAATCACCAACTCTTAGAGTGCAAGCGGAGGACGAATATCCGTGGAGGATCACGATACCAAACATGTTGGGGACAGAACTGCCCTTGCGTAGGGTCTTTCGAATCCTTTCAAGTTGGGTTTTCTTCCTCTGTTGGGAGCCTTGGAACCATTCCAACACCTTTGCATCTAACCTGCACAACCGAGGCATCAACAAATGGCCCTAGAAGGAGGGCCACTAGTACAACATGCCTAAACAAGCCACTAAGAAACCTCCTCCAGCAAGTACTTCAATGGTTCAAACTCAAAGCCAATCAAGGGCTTCAACATCTGAACAACTCACTGAGTCAGAATCCACACTTGTTCCTACTACACCTACTCAATCCACTCCTATTGTTGCTACACCTATAGGACAAAAGGTTGGAAGGGATGTCGTAATCATATCCCCTACAAGAGGATCAATTCTTCTTGAAGACATTTTAAACCAGTCACGTGACAGTGTAACTAGATTGGAACAAAGACTCGCTATTGAGCAAAGCAGTGGTGTGCCATCTATCAATTTAGATAATGTTTCACAGATCAGTAATCAAGAGGGTCAACTAAACACGATCACAAACCAGTGATCAACCGACCCAACACACAACTGATCCCAACAACAAACATCAACAGACAACTGATCAAAATACACCAAACCGAGAAACAGTTGATCATTCAGGTTCTCCTGAATATAACCTCAAACAACTCTTTCAGGAAGCGCCAGATCAACCAAAAATTGGAGCTAGTGGACCACCACCATCTCCCCCTTCATCTTCATCATCTTCCTCAGACAGTGAATATTCTTCGAGTTCTTCATCAAAAGAAGAAGAAGAATAAGAACCACCGATGGCTGGAGAAGGCCAAAACATACCATGGCTCGACCAAGATGCAGTATGGATACTTGGAGACCAACATAGATTACCCAAAAACCCTGAGAAGTGGTTACCCAAGTTTAACCCAGATGACAACTCAACTGCACTAGATCATGTTAAAACCTTCAAGCAGGCTATTGGAATTAGGAGTGTTATTCATGAGGATGTAGTCTGCAGACTCTTTCCATATACTTTTGAAGGAAAGGCAGTTGCATGGTATTTCTCCTTACCACCAAGGTCTATCGTTTCTTGGGATGAGTTTGAAAAGTTATTCATCCAAAAATTTGGAGATGATAAAACACCACAGGATCTTGTTTTGGAATTATCCTACATGGAGATCAAAGGAAAAGAAAGGGTTAAAGATTTCAATCAAAGGTTCTCATACCTTAAAAATAGAATTCCCACTAACCTTCTTCTGGCTGAGGAGTTGTTGGTGGCTTATTATGAAAAAGGCCTACCTGCACCTGTTGCAATGTGGGTGAAACAAGCACACAAATGAATTTTGTTGGAAGTATTCGCTGAAGCAATATAAGTTGAAAATGACATCTTCTGTCTGAAGGACAGTCCTGAAACCTCAAAAGAACAACCTTCCACTTCTAGGAAAAGAAATGACAATGTCCCCAAACCCACTACTCAAATGAAGGATCCATTTGACATGACTGACATGAAGAAGTTCATCCAGAAAATGTCAAACGAGATGGTGGACTTGAAAAAAACAAACAACGAAAATCAAAACTAGAATAAAGGTTTTATAAGACCACCTTTTAGGAGACCTTATCAACCTCCACCGAATCCTCCACCTCCTAATCCAACAGAAGGCCTCACAAATGAAGAAATTTATTCTATTTTTAGAGCCTTAGCAGCTGAATCTCAAAACACCCCTAAAGTTTCCAATGATCAGACCAATCCAGATCCACAAGTACCTGAAGGAGAAGAAGATGAACATGAGGATCCACAAATCAACATTGTAAGTTACTTTTCAGAACTTCCTATGTGCAAAGAAGAAGAAGAACCTGAGACTATGTTTAATGTTCAACATCCTTATAACACAAGGTGTAAACCTCGACCCCCTTAGGAACCTTCATCCTCTACACCAGTTCCTAATAAAGGCAAGACTGTTCCCCAGAAAGATACATTCATCCCTGAAATGGAGTACAACCTAGTTGAAGATCTTAAAAGAGTTAAGGCAAACATCTCTTTATTTGAATTGTTGAAAATCCCTTCCATGAGGGATACCTTACCCAAAAGTATGGTGGTTAAACAACCAAGAGAATCACAGAATAATAACCTTGACTCTTTCACCAAACCAGATGATCAAAAGTCTGGAAGTAGAAGAACTCCCCCTTTTCTGCTTACTTTTGAGATTTTCAATCGAAACGTACATAACTACATGATAGACTAGGGTGCCTCATCAAATGTGATTCCTTTGTCTATTTGTAGAAAGCTGAATGCCACATGGGAACCTTTCCCCACTCAGATAGTACAACTCGACAGATCTAAAGTCAGAGTGGTAGGGAGACTTAGAAATGTTCTACTTACACTATAAGCATATCCTCAGATCCACCAAACGATTGATATAGTCATTGCTGATATCCCAGAAGCATATGGTATGTGGCTTAGTAGAGACTAGTCAGCAAAGCTAAAAGGCTATTTTTCTACTGACTGGTCCCATTTGTCATTACCCTACAATGGATATCCAAACAAGATCAAGATTAGTAGGGAGCCTTACATTAAAGAGACAGTCACAGACTTAAATGAGTCAAGTGAGCCTGCACGTTATTTCAACTCACACTTTGAGCATTTTACATTCAACACCTTCTTTGGGGATTTACCAACTGACATTTCACCACAAGATAATGCACATTATGAATCTCAAGTAACTCATCACACCTCTGTTCCATTCTCAGGAGAGATTGTACATAATTTTTTTCGAGTAAATACAAATTTTAGATTAGACCCTGTTGCTTGGACATTGTTTTTTGACGGCTCTAGATCTAAGGATGGAGCTGGTGCAGGATGCAGCTGTTTTAACGCAGAAGCATGACAATGACATAGAAATTCCAATATCTTTCATGAGTTCAACCTTCAAAGGAGCTGAGCTTAATTATTCTCAAATTGACAAGTAGGCCTACGTGGTTTATAAGTCTGTCAAGCATTATAGGCCTTATTTGTTGAAATCTCTTACTAAGGTCATTGTACCTTACTCTGCCATTAGGAATGTACTAATCCAGAAGGAGTTGGGAGAAAAAAAGGCTCACTGGATGACAGCCCTGCAAGAGTATGATCTTGAAATCAAACCAGCCAAAATTGTCAAAGGACAAGGTCTCTACTTGCTGACTGCGTAATCAAATGATCCTACACAATAGCAGATTGAATGGGATCAAGAAGAATAGGTTACAACAGGTTCTATCAATGCCATCGATACCCCTTCCTCCGAGTGGTATGATCATATTAATTTTTTTCTGAACCATGGGTTTTCCCCTGAAACCCTTGACTTTAAGAAACGCGGAGCCTTAATATTGAAGGCTACTCCTTATCAATTCATTAATGAAGTCTTATTTAGAAAAAAATATGATGGATTTTTTCTTAGGTGTTTGGAAAAGAATGAAACTGATAACATCCTCTTTCAATTTCATACAGGACTTGCTGGAGGCCACTTTTCGAGAGAGACAACAACTCATAAGATACTTAGGGCTGGGTATTATTGGCCCACATTGTTTAAAGACGCATATGCTTATGTAAGGAAATGCGAACCATGCCATAAGTGTGCAGGAAAGTTCAGGAAACCTGCCTTTCCTCTTCAACCAGTCACTATTCAGTTCCCGTTTCAACAATGGGGACTAGACTTTCTTGGACCTATCAACCCTGCCTCTTCTTTGCAACACAAATACATCCTTACAGCCACTGAATACTTTACCAGATGGGTAGAGGTAGTCCCACTTAAAAAATGTAATGCTGACTAGGTGATTTCCTTTCTTGACAGTCATATAGTCACATGCTTTGGTGCTCTAGAGTACCTTGTTTTTGATAACGCATCCTATTTTTCATCGATTGATTTGACTGAATATGCCCTTGAAATGGGGATTAAGCTAAAATTTTCTGCCAATTACTACCCATAGGAGAATGGGTTGGTTGAGTCTTCTGACAAAAATCTGATTAATATCCTAAAGAAGACTGTGGCTTCTCATCATAGATGTTGGCACACACAGTTGTACAATGCTCTTTGGGAAGATCGAATCACTCCAAAGGTAGCAATTGGAAATTTACCCTACTGCTTGGTTTATGGTAAGGAATTTGTTCTTCCTTCCAATCTCACCATCCCCTCAGTATAGTTATCTCATTTTGTCCAAGAAGATGAATCTTCTCCCCTACAACACAAAATTGATACTTTACTTAAACTGGAAGAAGACAGGGAAACAGCTAAGAACAAGTTATATCATCATCAGCAGATGGTGAAGAGATGGTTTGATGAAAAATCATCATTTGATAGGGAATTTTCTATTGGTGACTTGGTCCTGAGATGGGACAAACAACATACAGACAAGAAAACCTATACCAAGTTTTAGTATCTTTGGCTGGGGCCTTTCATTATTACAGAAAAAATTGGCCCTGGTACAGTTCGATTATAGACACTGGAGGGAGTTGTGGACACCTATCTAGTGAGTGTTTCACTTCTCAAAAAGTATTTTGTTTGATTAATCTGATGCATTTGTACATAGGAGTGGTGTGTGTTTCTTGTTCCCTTGATTTTATTGATTTTCTATGATTGTTTTAATTTGTTTGTTTTAATAAATCCCACATATATGGTAATGCCTGACGGTCATTTTTTCTCTCATAATCAGTACAATTGAAATTATAGTACTGTTGGTCAACTACATTTTCTTCGACCTATGTCAGAATTTTCTCAGCAAAGCGTTAAACAGTTAGTAATTGCAAGACTTAAATTGATACCTTTTCATCCTGGTCATCATCTTACACATGTCTTTTTGTTTAATTGAGGTTCTGGGTATGACTGAAGTTATCTTATCTCATGTTTCATGGAACAAACAACATATCATAATAACCTGTTTAACTTTATCTGCTCTGGAATCCTTTTACAATAATCTTGATAATAATCCCCTTAATAAATGTAAACTACAAGGTGGGGGGTCTTCTTTTAAGCCATCCCATTAGGTTCATAAGTGCTAGAGTGGAATGACATCTTCACATCAAGCCACCACACTTGGAAGATGATTCTCATTCAGCTGGGAGTTGGAAGATCCTATCACAGGTCGGTCCATTCATGTTCTGCACAGCATTGGTGAGTAACACTACCATTATATGGTTACCAAGCCATGGTAGTGCCTTGTAATTCACAACTCAATAAAGTTTTTAGTTTTTTTGTGAGATACTTATTGAATGTAGGGACAACGGGGTCTTATCACAAGCCATCCTTTCCATGATCATGGGTCTGACCCTGGACTAAAATTATCATCATATGGTCACCAAGCCATGATAGTTTCTTTCAGTGTCACAACTGGAAGACAAGGAGTCTCTTTACCGAGCTGGCTTGTTCAGTTTCCAGATCATATTTGTGAATGGTACTGCTATTTTCTAATCACCAAGTCAAGGCAGTGGTCCTATGTCTGTAAGTTCTTACGCCCACTTGATCTAAAAAAAAAAAAGAAGAAGAAAGAGAAAAAAAAATCCAGAATGTAAATAGCTAAACGAAGCATTGTTAACAAATAAGTTTCAATAAATCAAGGTGATGTGTAATTGGGATATCCAAGAGAAGTCTTGAGCTAATTTTTCAGGTTTAACACAAGCTAGTTTCTGTGATTGCATGAATTTAAAAACTCTCGAATGTTTCTGGAACTTCTTTATCCAATTAGCATTATTTTAACATGATCATGTATGGAAGTGTATTAATTTTATATTTCTTGCTTATTAACTGTTCCCTTTGGTGAATGTTTTCTAAAAATTTTGGGTTGAGATGTTCTTGGTTGCCTGACATTCTTTCCTTAGTTGAATTTTTTATTATAGAGATAACTGGTTCGTCCCAGCTAGCCACCATTTGTTGTGGCCACAACAGATCCCATGCTTAACTGAAGCACGGGAGCCCCATTTTTAAATAAACCCCAAAGCGTTTGGGTAAGTTTTTTTGTAAACACCAAATCCTGAGATCCATCTTGAAGACCCATTACTCAAATGCTTTTCGTCTTCCTTTTTTCTAAACTTTTGATTCATTTTTCAAAGTGTTTCGGTTTGGATAAAACCTTAATTTTTGAGTGTTTTTTTGTTTGTTTATTCCAACCCGAAACCCGACAGTTTGCGCACCGGAAACCCGATAGTTGCGGGTTGCGGGATTTCATTTTCTTTGTTTTCTGGTAATGTCAACCTAAAACCCAACAGTTGCGGGTTGCGGGTTCCTCCTTTTAATAATTCCGAGATATCTATTCCCGAAACCCGAAACCTGCTAGTCGGATTTCGGCTTTCGGGAATTCATTTCATTTTTATCATTTTCGTGTGTTCCTGAAACCCGAAACCCGACAATGTCGCATTTCGGGATTTAGGAAAAGGTTTCACTTTTGTTTACTATTATTCCATTTCCAAAACCTGAACCCGACCTTTCGGGTTGCGACTTTCAGGAATTACTTTTCTCGTTACGCTTTGCAAGTGTGCAATCCCGAAACCCGAACCCAACTTTTTCGGGTTGCGGCTTTCGGGAACCTTTTTGAATTTTGTGAATAAAGCACCAATGGCCCGATCCTAAATCTCGATTCTAGTAATCTGATCCGTTCATCCACTTCGATTGCACAGTCAGAATTTCGTCTTGTAAATTCGATAAATAAGGGTTTTTTTTTCTATTTTTCCTTTATCATTTTTTACTATCAAAATTACTGTGTTGTGCCAATTTTTACTGTGAATTTGTCATTATTACCCATTTTTCAGTTATTTTAGGTTGTGTTAAATTTTTCAGAATTTACTTCAATCTGATCTAGGATCTTAACTGAGAGAACAACATGTACAACAAATCTACAACATATCAATCATGGACACAATAATGCGAGCACACAAGAGATATAGAGTTTACTTGGGGAAAACCATAAAGGTTAAAAACCCCAATAACTTCCTCAGAGACAGATAGAGCAATGATACAACCAGAATACAAGAGATAGTCTTCTCCTAGCAGTAGAGCCTCCTCCTCCACAAGTGCGTCACTCTCCAAAGTGTGAGTGAGAGAATAGAATGTGTAAAATGAGAGAGACACACTCTCTATTTATACACTAACTTGACTTAACCTTCACTCAACTAGGTCGGCCTCAACTTAACCACTTAACATAATGCTGACTAGGCCGACCCCCACTAGGGTGGTCTAATAAACCTTTGACCCACATGGCCAAACCCTACTAGGGTGGTCTAATAACCCTTTGACCCATAAGACTTATACAGGGCCGACCCCAACAAGGTGGTCTAATAACCCTTTGACCCACATGACTTATACAGGTCTGACCCCAACAAGGTGGTCTAATAACCCTTTGACCCACATGACTTATACAGGGCCGACCCCAACAAGGTGGTCTAATAACCCATCAAGTATAAGTTACAACACTTACAATATAAATGACGACACTTCTGTATAGAGGAATAATAACATCTCTATAGGAATACAATATACATATAATGTGAAATACATTCCGAAGTTGCATATACATCAATACTCCCTCTTAACTAGGAAGGTATTTCTCGACACAGGTCTCTTAGCACAAGTCATCTTCTCTGGATCATCGTCACTGGATAATCGTCATCTAGTCATCATCATCGTCACTGTTGCTGCTATCTCAATCAATCTCTGAATCTACTCGTCATAGGAAGTTCTACGGAACTAGTCCTTTTTCATACTAGATGTAGGCCCACCACCTGCAAGTCTTCATCATATGTGCGAACGGTCTGATAGAGGTGGCCTCTCAGGACTAATTTTATGTGCGGATGCAAAACCGGAAAGAGTATCCCAGGAACATTTATGTGCCTAAGCATGACCAGCAAGATCTCCCAGGACTGATTACATGCATCTCCTGCACAATACCTTTAAAGAGCATCCCAGGAACATTTATGTGCCGCAGTACGACCGGCAAGATCTCTAAAGAGCATCCCAGGACTTATTACAAGCACACAGCTCAACCTCTCGGATCTCCAGGACTGATTACATGTGGATAGCCAAAACCTTTAAAGAGCATCCCAGGAACATTTATGTGCCGTAGCACGACCGACAAGATCTTTAAAGAGCATCCCAGGACTAATTACGAGCACATAGCTCAACCTCTCGGATCTCCAGGACTGATTACATGTCTCCGTAGTAATACCTCATCCGAGGACTGATTACGAGCACACAGCTCAACCTATCGGATATCTAAGGACTGATTACATACTACATAGCAATGCCGGAAAGAGTATCCCAGGAACATTTATGTGTCGTAGCACAACTGGCAAGATCTCCCAGGACTTATTACATGTTATTTGCACAACCTGCCACATATCATCTCTAACCTCCAAGTATCAACCTGATACTCATGATCCAATGGATCATCATCGCACAAAGCATCATCCTGATGCTCATGATCACACTGACCATCATCACTGTACCATCCTGATACATATCATCTGGAGCAACATCCTAAAGCTCATCATCATGATCATCCTAATCATACAATGCATCCACCTGATGCATACCAAGTATCTACCTGATACATATCATCATACATGATCCACCTAATCATACAGTGTATCCACCTGATACAAATACAAATACATGATCCACCTAATCATACATGATACATATCAACATACATGATCTACCTGATCATACAATGTATCCACCTGATACATATACAGATACATGGTCCAAGCATCCAACATGATGCATATACAAAATACATACAAATGATCCAACTGACCATATCTAGTATCAAACATGATGCATACATATACATATACACATAAATGATCCAACTGATCATATCCAACATCCAACATGATGCGTACATATACATATAGAGCAGTGACTGGAGCATCGTCCTGATGCTCATCATCCATGATCCTCCTGATCATCATAGCATCATCTTCTTCAGATCATCTCATCGTCCATGAAGCACAGCCCAGATGCACATCATCCAGTACTTACACCACTGACATGGGAGAACACATCTACCACCATTCGGGGAAGGATCCAGCCCTTACTTTTTCACCATGGGAGAACACATATACCACCATGTGAGAATGGCTCCAGCCCTTACATCTACACCATGGGAGAACACATCTACCACCATGTGAGAATGGCTCAGCAATTACATCACAACCATGGGAGAACAAATCAACCATGTCCAAAAAGCTCATGTGCATATGCATCTTCCGGACTCATCACTTCCCTTTGGAATGAACCTCGATCTGAAGTGCACCAAGCCTATCTTTGAAGTACTCAAACTGCACTCTACCCAATGGCTTGGTCAATACATTTGCAACCTGCTCATCCGTCGCAACATACTCTACTTTGGTTGTACTCAGTGCTATGCAGGACTGGTTCCTGCTAAACCAAGAGATCACACCTGATCCCATACTGAGGCATCACCCAGAAGTGATCTTTCGATCTTCAACACTGCCTGCCCAATCTGAATCAACATAACCCTGTAGGTTAAACTTTTGATTCGCATCATATTTGAGCCCATAATCAACTGCACCCTTCAGGTACCTCAGAATATGCTTTACAGCAACCAGGTGAACACTCCTCGGATCTGTCAGGAACTGGCTCAATGTGTTCACCGCAAAGAAAATATTTGGTCTCATGTTTGTCAGGTACATGAAGGACTCAATCATCTGACGATACATAGTGACATCAACCGGTTCAGATGAAGCATCACACAGAAGCTTTAGGTTCGATGCCATAGCCTCGCAGTCCATCATCCCGAACCTATTCAGGATCTCTACTGCATACTTCCCTTGTCCAAGGAATATTCCATCTGCACTCCGCCACACCTCCATACCTAGAAAGTGGTGCATCATACCCAAATTCTGCACATATATGACTCCCTTTCATGTGTCTTAGAACCAAGTGGCTACTCCACATACACTTCTTCTTCAACTACACCATTCCATAAAGTTGTCTTGAAATTCATCTGGTGTATCTTCTATTTAATCACTTTTATATTTCTCTATGCTGCCATCTGCAACATGTTTGATCTTGATAGATCCATATGGAATTCATAACAAACTTCCCTTCAGGTCTTGGGACTACATCCCAAACATCATTCTTCATGATCGACCGATCATGGCATTCTTCCCATATCCTGGGAACTTCAATATCTTCAATAGATAATTTTGTTGCTGAACAAATGTTGTAGTTCTTCTTTTGTAGGTGATGGCATACGATCTTTCCTACAAGTTAAATTGCATGATGAGAAAACATCTCATAGTTTTTAGAACAAATTCTTACACAAAGAAATATGTCATACAGTCATGCAATTATCTTAGCCAATGCTTCAATACAACATTTATCCATATCCCGTAACTTTCTATATGCCTTCCAATCTCTACCAGAACATTGTTAAGAGTGTGCACAACTCCGAACATGTCAGCAAAGAGGTTTCATTCTAGATAAGTAGCAATGGAATGTTGTACAATGCCATAGGCCACCTACCCATGCATATTAGTAGTATACTGTTCATCAACGCAACTATTCTAATATGCATAATACACAACCTAATTCTAGGAACATCAGTATATACATTATTGAACAGTATTATTTAAATAATAAAATATGCAAGGAATGACAATTCAAATACTTATCTTTGTTTGTTTGTTGGGTTGACTCCCTCTCAGTCTTTGCTTCTTTTATGCAACTCCATTCTTATGTGTATTGTGAGAAGTGGTCAACTCCCTCTGAATATCTGCATCCTTGCAGAAACTACTGAAGTGTGCTCCTTTGCTTTCTTGCAAAAACAACTGGAGTGTGCTCCCTCTTGATCTTTTCTTCCTGGATTACCTGTCCTTGAACTTACATCAATCCTTAATCACCATGCATGCTTATTAGTATCATCATTGTGTTATCCTTGAGGTCTCATACATAATCACACATTTATTAGTATAATCTTAATACTATCAAAACACAATAATCTTAAACATGTATATTCATGATCATTCACAGATAATAAACATTAGTATTCAAGGTTTCATCGAAGTCTTATTTTACTCATACACATTCTTATTTGATCATTGGACTCTTCTGGTTAGTTGAATCATCAATCAAGATAAGAGATATAATATGCATAAAACCCATGATTATTCAAACCTATACCTTCCTGATTCTTCTGGTTAGTCATATCATCAATTATGGTAAGAAACATAATATGCATACAACCATGATTATTCAAACCTATGACTTCATGAATAATCATTATCAACAACACAATAGTATAAGATACTAACACAAGGTAGGATTCTAGCTTGATATAGGAAAAACATACTTGGATTAGCATGCTAGCTAGTTATGTCTAACATACCCGCATAATGTCTTCTAGTTCTCTTCAGTGACTTGTGCTAGTAACCTGCATGTCTCATAAGTTAACCATTGTAGAACCAAGTTATACATACCTCAAAAGTAGATATTCTATGTGATCCATGACAATGGATGAATCTTTGTCTTCATGTCACCATGAGCATATGTTCTTGAGGTAGAACATGATTTGACTTTCTTGGTGTACCTTTTGTGTTAGCAAACAACATAAACCTCATACAACATCACAATGCATTAGTACAATCATAAGTGTCAAAACCTTAATCAATGAATATCTTCTATTAAGGTGATACGATGAGTCCAATAATTAATCAAGATTGTACTGTAATGATATGAAGACAAACATATGATAAACTTAACCATGAAACATACCTGTAAGCCATACCTGTCAAGATTGCTTGTAATCTTCTTATGGAAGGCCTTAGCCTCATCTCCCTCTAAGACGGGAACTTCTTCACTTATGCAGGTAACCAATCCATCTTCTTCTAGGATTAACCCAATCCACTTGATTTGCAAGAACTGGACCTGGAGCTGGATTATGGTTTGTCAAAGAAAACCCAAAAAATTCAAACTTTGAATTTCAAACTTCCGAAAGGATAGAAATATGCGCCTTGATGAGCTGATCAAGTTGGTATATTCAGAATTTGAAAACTGCAAAGTTTCACCCCTCGAAATTGCCTTTTAGATTTTCGGATTCACTAGGGAGGACCCTGAATTAGGGTTTGAGTTTCCCGAAGCTTCACCCAACCAAAAGATTTGATTCAAAACTCTAAGATTCAATTTTTTTGAGGATCTTCCAGCTGTGGTCACAGATTTCCAAAATTCCAATTTTTGCAGAAGCCCTAAGTTTCCATCTTTCCTATCAAAGTCCTGAACTGGGGTTTGATCAAGTCCAACCTTCTGACCAACCAAAAAATCTGATCTTGGTCTCTACATTTTGATTTTGATGAGTAGCATCCAACCGTGGTCTCCGATTACAAAAATTCCAACTTTCTTCGAAGCCCTAAATTTCGGAAGCCATGAATGAAGGTACTAAAAAATAATTCTGTTTTGACAGAAATATGTACCTTATTGTTTCTGGTGTAACTCCAAACTTTTCAATCCCCAGGCTCTGAATTTTTTTTTGAGATATCCTGACCTGTTATCTTTCCATCCCGATAGGTCTGACCTCAATTGGATTCTCTGAGAGAGATTTATGCCAAGTGTCGCAACGTGACCTGTTTATGGGATAATACAAGAGAGCGAACTTGTACAGCATGCCACGTGTCACTGGTTCAACTTCGTCCTCTGAAAACTTTTCCTGAGATAGTAAAGTCTGTATTCTACCTGTCACTTTTTACTAAATTTCATTTGGAGCTTCGTAGCCCAAGTTATGATCTTTTTCCCAAGGTCACTTGATTTTGACTCAGATCTGGAAGAGGTAGAAACGCTATATTGTACAGATCATAAATCACAAAGTAAAACTAATTAGAGGTTTTCCTTTGGACACAAGGTACATGGGGATCTGATCTTCGACCTGTAAAAGTTTCAGATCCAAAAACTTCTCCAAAACAGATTTATAGAGAACGTGCTACAATGACTGGTTTTTGTTATATCAAGCCCTAACATTGTAAGTGCAACAAGTGTCATACATGCCATATCATGCCTTCTTTCAGGCTAGCTCTGATACCATGTTAAATTTTCAGAATTTACTTCAATCTGATCTAGGATATTAACTGAGAGAACAACATGTATAGCAAATATACAGCATATCAATCATGGACACAATAATGCGAGCACACAAGAGACACAGAGTTTACTTGGGGAAAACCATAAAGGTGAAAAACCCCAATAACTTCCTCAGAGATAGATAGAGCAATGATACAACCAGAATACAAGAGATAGTCTTCTCTTAGCAGCATAGCCTCCTCCTGCACAAGTGCACCACTCTCCAAAGTGTGAGTGAGAGAATAGAATGTGTAAAATGAGAGAGACAGACTCTCTATTTATACACTAACTTGACTTAACCTTTACTCAACTAGGTCGGCCTCAACTTAACCACTTAACATAATGCTGACTGGGCCGACCCCCACTAGGGTGGTCTAATAACCCTTTGAACAACATGGCCGACCCCTTAATAGTGTGGTCTAATAACCCTTTGACCCACATGACTTATACAGGGCCAACCCCAACAAGGTGGTCTAATAACCCTTTGACCCACATGACTTATACAGGTCCGACCCCAACAAGGTGGTCTAATAACCCATAAAGTATAAGTTACGACACTTACAATATAAATGATGACACTTCTGTATAGAGGATGAATAACATCTCTATAGGAATACAACCACTTTTGTATAGAGGAATAATAACATCTCTATAGGAATACAATATACATATAATGTGAAATACATTCTGAAGTTACATATACATCAACAGGTTGGGTTGTTTCCATTCCTGCATTATGCGTTCAGTAGTTTGGTTGTTTTGGATTCAGTAGTGACCTTCTTCTCTTATTTAACTAGACTTCACAAAGCTTTGTGAATTATACCTTTTAGTTTTCAGGAATCGCTTAGGTCATTCTATTAAATCGATGATCTAGATCTAGTTTGATAGGTGAAGTCGGGTTTCTAGTTCGAACGTACTAAAATCCTTGTCTTCGTCCTTTCGCAGTCAGCTCTCTCGCCATAATTTCTCTTTTCCTCCCAATTTTAGAGTCACGATTATTGATGTGAATAGATTTGTAATGATGGGATTTCAAATCCAATTTAAGTCATGTGAGTCTTGATTAGATTTGTACTTTCGCATGGATCCACATCCAGTTAACACACGTTATAGCTCGTTTTGTTACAGTCCTGATGATTGCAGTGTCCTAATCGTAATAATTTGATTATTACAGCTTGTTTTGCTCAATCATTACCATCTGTTGGAGGGGACCCTTTGGGTTCCTTAGTTGTCCTTAGTTACTATGTAATAGTATAGTTAAGAAGCAGTTGGAGCGGGTGCAACCGCTCCAACCACATATAAGATGTATAAATAATACCATCAAGATGAATATAACCAGCTGGATGCATTCGACTCACCTCTCTTGTCTTGATTACATCTCTGTGTATGCTTGTACTCTCTGCATGAATACAACATCTAGTGTCGTTTCCATTCTCTTTTGGCTGGGTGATAGCAGCAACAAAAGAGGAACAGTTCGAACCTGAAGGAGATCATGAGGAAAAAGAACCCTGCAAGAAATGCATGTTCGTTGAAGAATCCCTCCAAGATTTAAAGAAATGCTAATGTTTCTCAATTGTTGATGCACTGTTGAAGACTTTCCTGCAGGAGAAAACCTGGATTGTGACAGCAGCAGTGTTTAGAGGATGGTTCGGACTCGAAAAGATTGTGAGGAATGCAAGAAAACTACAAGACAGAAAATATTTTGAAGGATCGGTGTCTAACGAGATTATTGATTGCTCACATCGCTGGAAATTTTGAAGGATTTCTATAATGGAGCCATTGATGGTTGTGCTACAGGCATCTTCATCTGGGATGAAAGACCGCATCACTTTCTCAAACTTAACCTACTGGAGCTTGATCTTATCAAAGAAGTTATCCGACCAAGGAAGTTAGTTGTCGACTAACAGCTTGTAGAGAGTTACATTATGACCAAAAGTGTTTCGACTCCCCCTTCAGAGAGTCCACTGATCATCATCACAAAGCCCTTAATAATCTATTGAATCAATTAAGCAAACTAGAAGGCCGCTTACTTTATCTATCGACGAGGAAGACATCGACCACTTTTCCTGTGGATCAAAGAAATCGACCAAAATGCATGTGTCGTCGACTGCATGGACCCATCTTTCAGAAAAATCTATCTCCCGACCTATTATTGCTCACAAGAATGCCTGGCAACTGAATTCCTTCCGACCAACAGAATGACGTAGGCCTAATTAACAATTTATTTCCAGATAATGGGAGCATACACAGTGATAAGCACAGTTGTCCAGTAATGAAGGAAGCCGATCATTGCAAAAGCGACTGGTACTACGCATGATTTATAAGATTTATAATGATATATTAGGTTTCTCTCATAAATCCGTTGGCTCAATGATAAAGATATGAAGTGTCAACTTCATATTTTGATAATTTGCTTTGTGATTGATATTAAAATCCTTGGTATGGTCGACACTAAACTATCGTGGAAGTCAATGAGAAGTCACTTTATAAATATAGTGGCTTTCCATTTTGGTTGATGCCAAGTAATTGGTTGATATAAAATGGTTGGTTCTTTATGATTATTGTAAAAATTGGTCAATTG
Source organism: Larix kaempferi (assembly GCA_027924585.1). NCBI lineage: Eukaryota > Viridiplantae > Streptophyta > Pinopsida > Pinales > Pinaceae > Larix > Larix kaempferi. The sequence goes on from BSBM01000626.1 coordinate 2,627,520, forward strand.
GTAATTTTGGTCGAAGCATTATGGTGGTCGACTCTTTGGTTGGTGCTAGATGGTCAGGAAGTTTTGTAAAATTTTTGGTCGATGCTTATTTAAAAATATGATTGGTCTCTTCTTGTCGGTGGAAGTTAATACGGTTGACAGAATTGTATTGTTTTAGTCGATACTAAAAGTGACCATGATGTTGTTAAAAGTGTCAAGTCATTGAAAATAAGTCAAAAAAAGGGATGTTCAAAGCTTATTGAACCATGTATTTTCATAAAAGTTGTAAATTAAATCGGTTTCTTGGTGACCAGTGTCAAGCATGTCGAGTCAAGTAAGTCATGTCGAGTCAAGTCAAGTCAACCAATATTAGTCGGTATCGATGACGAGCAGCAACGACACTTTCGAAACTTACAGGAAGCCTCACGACAGATAATTTTATGAAAAGCATGTACTCAAGCAGAATACATCTATACCACACAAAGAAAGCGCTTCACATTTAATAATGACAAAAGAACACTTAAATTGATCAAGCCCCCTGGCACTGACACACATAAACATCTATTCAATGTCATTTCAGATGTTTTTCCGGCATTTGGTGAGTTGGTGTAATTGCAGAGCGTAGAAGCCTAGAAGTCCCTGGACCATGGAAGAGAATCCCGCAGGAAGGTGAAAGGGGTAAGCGGCTCAATTGGCCACTACCAGACTCTTGAAAGAGACTAAAGGAATTGCAGTTCATGGCTGTTAATGTTTTCTTCAGGACGAATAAATATTTTGAGGTGGGGGAGACGTTGGAGGGGACCCTTCAGGTTCCTTAGTTGTCATTAGTTACTATGTAATAGTATAGTTAAGAAGTAGTTGGAGCGGGTGCAACCGCTCCAAGCACATATAAGTTGTATAAATAATACCATCAAGATGAATATAACCAGTTGGATGCATTCGACTCACCTCTCTTGTCTTGATTATATCTTTGTGTATGCTTGTACTCTTTGCTTGAATACAACACCATCCTACAAGTTGGCCTTAAATTGGTAACAAACATGAAGCCTTTAGTTCATCCTCTGTATTCTTTAAGAGGAAAATTTGCATGTTAATGTTGTGATTTTCTTCTTGACGCATTTGGAATGAGCAATATGAAGACAGGAAATCAATCCCTTGATGCATGTTTTGAAGATGAAGAACTTCAACTGTTTCTATATCAAGAACCTATGTCGCCACCTTTTGATGCAGGCATTCCTGGTATGAGCAGCGATAGCGAAGAATATGAATTTGAAGCTTTGTCTGTCTGCGTGCAGCTCCTTAAGAAGAAGGGAAAGAAATATCCTGAAGAGCTAATTGATAAAGACGACACTATTATACGGGATTTTATAATTAACAAAGAACTTGATGTTTCACCAACTCCTTCTATAGCGGATCCTTTGACGGACTTTTTTGTTTTTGAGAAGGTGGGTTCTTATCCTAAGACCTGTGTGGAAGGTACTCTAGAAGCCGAATCGCCCGTTGCTAATACTCAGCAGTTCAGTACTGAATTCTTTTTATGTCACGAGGAACTATTTTAATTAGAAGGTGGATCTCTAAAAATCATTTAGAGGAAGAGTCATTAAAATCATGTAAGCCAAGAAATGGTAGGATTTTAAGGATTCATAGTCTAATTTGAACTTTTGTAATCCCTGTTTTTGGGAAAATCCCACCTGTACTCTTTTGTAATTCCCTATTTAATGAGCAATGCTTCTCGTAGTTATGGGTTGGGAATTTTGGAGTTACGCATCAGCAAGAGAAGGGACTGGGATACTCTGTTCATCATAGCTTTTGTAATTTATGTACAAGACTCTTTTAATACAATAAAGTTATCTTTGATCTATCTCTTGTTATTTTTCATTTTTATTTGAGAATTACTGATTGTGTACTTCAAATTGTCATCTATAGTGAATGTTATCATTTTGCATATATATAATGTATGGGTCTATCATATTGGTTTCCCTATATGACTGATTGATGCTGTGAGGTATTTCATTGAGTTTATTCAATATTAATACTTTCTTTATCAATTTCTGCAAATGATTCGTTGCACACAATAATCATGGGTGATTTTTCAATTGATAGAATGATTACAGATTGAATCTTTAACAGGCTTAAGTACTTGAATTATTGTCTCTTAATTTTCATTAATGGATCGTGATTTAAGTTAATAAGTAACACATCAAAGACATTTATGTTGAAGGTGGTAATTTTCTTGTTCATCATTGAAGGTGGTAATTTACTTGGTCATCATACCTCAAGGTTGATCTGCACAATATCAAGCTTTCATTTTAGAATAGGACTAACCTAGATTAGTTTGCTCTTCTGAAATAGGATAGGTTAGCTTAGCTTTACCATTTTAACACCCATGTTTTCCTCGATTGGTCAAATCACCAACTCTTAGAGTGCCAAAAAAGGCTGAATATCCATGGAGGATCACCATACCAAACAAGTTGGGGATAGAACTTCCCTTGCGCAGGGTCTTTCGAAGCCTTTCAACTTGGGTTTTCTTCCTCTTTTGGGAGCCTTGGAACCATTCCAGCACCTTTGCATCTAACCTGCACAACCGAGGCATCAACACCTATCTATCTATTTATTTATGATGATCACAATTTTAGGCTTTCATTTCTAGTGGTGGTTTATGATGACCATCATATCACTTGTTTCGTATTACTTGGTAATCTTGACATATTTTTTGAACCAATGAAATTTCTTTAATTTGGCATGTGGTCATTATATTTTTGCGTGAATTTTGGCATGTGCAAGGCTTTTTTTTTCATGTGCAAGAGTGCAAATTGTTTTTTGGCATATGAAATGAAATTGTTCCTCTCCCCCCAACTTAATTGTTTTGATGTCCTCATCATGTTCATGAATAATGGTATACAATCTAGCTAAAACATTTATAATATTTTCAATTTAGGTATTTATATGAGTAGACTAACCTTTAGATGACATAATATTTTGATTTTGTTGTTGGGAATGATGTGTGTTGTGTCTGATAGCATGTTGTAGAACTACAGTTTGTAGAAATCCTATAGGTTTTGTTTCTTGGAAACTTTTTCTATAATAGAAGTGGTGGAGAGGATTTGTTTCTAATTTTTGCGAAGTGACATACAATTCCATATTATTACTAGAACTGATTTTTTTCTTGTTTTTTTTTCCTTTTTTTCTTAAGAGCCTCATAAGAGGTCTCTATTGAGAATTTTATTGTTTATATAGGTTGACAAACTACATTGGGGGAAGTTTTCAATATGTTATCTTATCTCAGCTTCTCCTTGAGAGGTTTTCATTTTTTTTTTAATTTCTTATTTCAAGAATGATTGAAGTTGGGTAGGGGCATTGCTGCCCTATATAAATTGTATTTCCACTATCTTCTTTAGTGTCTTAGTAAATTATGTTCTACTAAAAGGATTCTTATAAAGTTTCGAGTTGTGCCCATTTACTAGCATTAGTACTTGATCTTCATCTAAATTTGATATTTTGATAGATACATTGTTATAAATGATGTCATCTTGATATGGTCCTAACCATATTGTACTTAGTTTGCCTTTAAAATTTTTAAATACTGAATCATAGAGCAGGGCCCAATCTCCTTCCTTAAATTATTTTGTCCGTATGAACATGCCATACCATAATTTCCATTGACGTTGGATCATCTCTGTGTGATGTAGGGTTTGTTGTCTAAGTTCAACTAGTTGGATGAGTTGGAGTAATCTCTCATTCTATGTTGTTGATAGGTCCATGTCAACTCCTACTATTGTTCTCAATGTTTTGAGCTTGAAATTAATGGAAAACATGATTCTCTTTCCATAAACTAATTCATAGGGTTTCATCCCTTTGGTTTTTTTCCATATGGTATTGTACGCCCATGTTGTTAATATATTATCTATCTCTCTATTAGTTTCTTCCACTTGGCCATTTGCCTGGGCGTGATAGGATGCTAATTGTATGTGATTCACTTTGTTCGAATTTAAAATTTCTTCTATGAGTTTTGAGGTAAACTGGGTCCCCCTGTCAATGACAAGTTCTCTGGGGGCTCCAAATCCTGTAAAGGTCTCTTTTGTCCGTAATTTTTCTACTGATTCTTCATTTTCCAATCTCAATGCCTACTTCCACCCATTTTTTTAGATAGTCAATTAATACTAATATATAATGTTTCGTATTTGATGGGGGGTCTATAATCCCAATGAATTACATTCCCCACTTTTCAAAGGCCTCTATTGTCACTTGGGGATGGAGAACCATTTCATCTCTTTGTGTTGGTTTGGGCCCATTCTCTAACAATCATCACACCTTGAAACATAAGCTAGTGCATCTTTGTGTAATGTTGACTAGTAATATCCGGTTTGTAGAACTTTGTATGTTGTTCTCTTGGTTTAATAGTGCTAAAGTTACAACATCATGATTCATTCTCCAAGTCAATATTTTGTTTCAATATTGAGCCTCGTGTGTCAAAGTAGTGCCTTAGAGGATCTTGTGTTGAACTTAGGAAACTTGGAGAAGAATCTTGAGTTGGACTCAAGAAGCGATAAGCTTCATGTGTTGAGGCAAGTGCTTTGTACGTCAAAAGTGATGATGCTATATAGTCTTGCTAATCAAGGCTAAGGTCTTGTGTGTCGAGACAGATCATCATGTGTTGAGGTGGTACTTCATGTGTTGAGGTGATTCTTTGCATGCCAAATCATGAATGCTGTGTGATGTAATACTAACCATGGTTTAGCTATTAAGTATCCTCCAGGGACTAACCACCTCCAGAGTGAATTACTTTAGCATATAACCACTTGGAACAATCGTAGGACATTATGATCACATCCTAAGAAAATATATTTAGTATATTTGATATGATAATTAATTAAGTTGGCACATGTGGACCATGCAGATAAGATGAGATAAGATATGGGAGAATTTGAATTGTTAAACTTCGGTGATATTAAAAAAGAATACTTCAGTCAATAAAAGGAGAACTCGAATTGTTCACTACATTGATGTTAACAAGAAAGACTTCAATTAAGAGAGTTAACTAAGTGATAACAAAGAGGATCTAGTTAACTAAGTGTTTTGCATGACGACACTTATGTTAAACTAAAATACGACACCTATGTTAAACTAAAAAATGACACTTGTGTTTAACTAAATGATGACACTTGATTTGCAACACTTAAGTTAGCCTCCTAACTAAGTGTGAAAGCTTTTAGTTGAGGGGCGAGTTCATCGTGAAGTCAGTACCGTGAGTTAAATTTATTTCATGAGAAGTGTGGCACACTTCTCCATGCAATATTGATGCCTCCAAGGTTGGAGCAAATCCTATGAAGCAAATTTTTGCATGTGACCAATATTAGTAAGTTGGTTGATTGGAGAATTATGATTCTGAGTCTCTCTTCTTTATCTATCTCTCTTGCTCTGTAAATTGCACAGAGGCTTATTTATGTAAAAGAAATTCTCGGTTATCTATCAATATACTAAGGTTTTGTTAGGGTTTTATCCCTTATGTCATAAAGGGTTTACCTAAGGTAAATTCATGTGTCGAGTGTGATTGCTTATGTGTATGATTATTAATTGATTTCAAGTACTATTGTATTTCTGAATTAAAGATAATAGAAAAATTAAGATGGTATCATAGCTCAGGGCATGAAAGAGATAAGTTCAACAATCAAACTTGAGCCTACGTAGATATTGAGTGAGCACAATACATGAATAATTATGTCTTCAATCTTAGTAAGACCTGAAGATCATCTTGAAGGAATTTTGAACTTCAATACTTGGAAGGCTAGGATCCTGAATATCCTGGAAGAGCATGATCTGGATGGATACGTATCCAGTTTTATTGAAGAGCCTACTTCTAATGCAGGGCGCATTACCTTCAATAAGAATCAATCCAAATCAAAGAGAATCATTTATGATTCCATGAAAGACAATTTGATGCCCGTGATTACTCCATTGAATACCACAAAGGAATGCTTCGACACTTTGACAAATATTTATGAGAATAAGGTGCCCAATCAAATCAAAAGGGAGAATTGAAGAAAAATATTAGAAATATGAATATGGATAAGGACAAAATTGTTTCCTCCTTATTCACAAAGATATTTCTAGTATGAAATCAGCTCATGAGCATTGGTGTGATGGTTGATGATGATTATCTCATATAGACTGTTTTCGATGGCCTTCCTTCTTCATGGGAGACGTTCTTGCCTACAAAGAATGGTTGATAAGTGAAACCAAACTTTGAGATACTATGGTATGAATTCCTACAAGAAGAAGGGTGATCCAGAGAAAATATACATCCTCTAAAGAAGAGAACCTTTCTCTTGTGGCACAGATGAAGGGAGGAAATAATTCTCATAAGATTTTTTCTCATCAAAAGGAAAATTATCACGAAATTTGATAAATCTAAAGCTAAATGTTTCAATTGCAATAAGAAGGGCCATTGTGCAATATAATGTCGCGCAAATCAAAGAGGAAAGTTCAAGGGTAGGTTTCATGCTTCTACGGCTACTGAAGATGAACCTACAAGAAATAATTCATATGATGATCAGGAGACGACAAAGGAGTATTACCTTGTCTCATCCCTTTCTGGATCCATTACCACTAGTGTTGAAACATGGTTGGTGGACAGTGGCACATCCAAGCACATGATTGAATATAGGAGCAATATCAAGAATATGAAGGAAAATAAGTTCTCCTGTCAAGTAGAGCTTGGAGGTAATACCACCTATTCGATCCAAGGAGTTGGATACACTTATTTTTAGTTGGATTCAAGAGATGTATTGGATGTGGATGAAATTATTTTTTCTGTGGATTGAAGAAGAACCTCCTGTATATTCTGGTTCTAGAAGATAAAGGATTCAGGGTAATATTATGGACACGAAAGCGCTCTTATGGCCTAAGTAGGAATACTTGAACTCTGCATCTCTAATTGGAGTTAGAGAGGGAGGTCACTACATAGTTCCTGGAAAGCTCATTCAAGCCATGAGCTATTACACAGTCAGTCCTTGTGAGTTGTGGCATAGAAGGCTTGGTCAAATCCACCCCAAATTTCTACATAGATTGTAGAATATGGTGAAAGGTATGCTTATATTTAAATATGATTTTGATATTGTTTGTATAGTTTTCTCTCTTGTTCCAAGCAGTACCAAAATATTCAAAGGGATCCTAGATTTGATACACTCTGATCTATGTGGTCATATGTTAGCACCATCCTTTAGTGGTTATCTGTACTATGTGCTCTTCATAGATGAATTCTATCGTAAGTATTGGATCTATTTTCTGAAGGAAAAGAGTGAAACTTTCAACAAGTTTCAAGATTTTAAAACAATGTTGAGAATCAGATTGGAAAGCACATTTGTCCTTTGATATCTGATAAAGGAGGATATTTTGAGTCTCATGAATTTAAGGAATTCTGTCGAGATGTAAGAATAAGAAGATAACTGAATGTACCCTACAACCCCCAGCATAATGGGGTTGTTGAAAGAAAGAACAAAAAAATATGTGAGGCTACAAAATCCATGATGTGTGATCAGGATATACCCACTTCCTTATAGGTAGAATCCTCCATCACTAATGTTTATATACATAACAGAAGTCATCATACCATCGTAGGAGAAAAGACTCTCGAAGATATTTTCATTCGTGAAAAACCAGATGTTGGACACTTGAATATTTTTGGTTGTCATGTATACATTGATGTACCAAAAGAGAAGAGGACAAAGATGGAGCCATCCGGAAAGAAGAGAAAATTTGTTGGATATAGTGAATACTCCAAATATTACAGAATCTATGTTAGTGGCCAAATAACATTGAAGTCAGCAGAGATGTAACATTCCATGAAGAGGCTACCTTCAAGCACTCCAAAGAAATCTAGTGTGATTCATATATGGATGAGCATGAGATTCCCTTGATGGAGGATCCAATTTCTAATTCTCCCCTTTCATATGTTAAGAGGGAGAATAAAAAAGAGTCTATAGATCCACCTAATCCTGAAGAGTCGGTAGATCTGATAGACATATCTCTTGATGAACCTCCTACTAAGAGGATATTTGCATTGTGTTGGGACATTCTGCAAGAGGCAGAAACTCATGGTGCACCACCAAGCTCATACAGAGGGAGAAAGAGACATGGAATATTTTTAGGATATGTATCACATATGAGTCACATCAGTGATTCAGAACCCTCTACCTATGACGAATCCTCCAAGAAGCAAGTATGGAAATATCCCATGGTAGAGAAATACAAATCATCATGCATAACGATCTATGGGAATTGGTTCCTATACCGGAAGGGAATTCGGTAGTAAATTCCAAGTGGCTTTATAAAATCAATCATGCAACTGATGGAAGTATTGAAAAGTATAAATAAATATTTATGGCTCGTGGTTTCTCACATAAAGAAATGATAGACTATGATGAGACATTTTATCCTATGGCTAGGTACAATACTATTCGAACCATAATTTCCCTTGCTTCATTTTTGGGTTGGAAACTTCACCGGATGGATGTGAAAACTACCTTTCTCAATGGTGAAGTTGAGGAATAGGTTTACATACAGCAACCTGGGTTTGTAGTCCATGGGAAGGAATCCCATGTATGAAAACTTAAGAAATCCTTGTATGAGATTAACAAGGCCCTGAGGGATTCGTATTCAAGGATTGGCATCTATATTCAGAGCTTAGGCTTCTCCAAAAGTGAAGCTGACCCAAACCTGTACTTCAAGGTTGTGAAAAATCGACCATTGATTTTGGAGCTCTATGTTGATGACTTATTCCTCACTGGAGAGGAGAAACAGATAGCTTGGTGCAAGAGAGATCTCACTTCTAAGTTTGAAATGAAAGACTTAGGTCTTATGCACTATTTTCTTTGTCTAGAAGTTTTGCAAAGGAAAGATTAGATATTTCTCTCTCAAGGAAAGTACATGGATGAGGTTTTGCAGAGAATTAGTATGATGGACTATAATTCCATGTCTACTCTAATGATGTCTAATCTAAATAAGCTACATGAATCAAATTTCAGATCAGATCTAGTGGATCCTGCCATGTATAGACAACTCATTGGTTGCTTGATGTATTTGATACATAATAGACCAGACATATGTTATGTAGTGAGAAATTGAGTTAGTTCATGTCTGATCGAAGACATAGACATTGGGTTGATGCTAAGCATGTTCTTAGATACCTTCGAAGTACTATTTCGTATGGACTCAAATATGCTTCCACTGGTGGAGTGATGCTACTTGGATCTGACGAATCTGACTGGGTTGGTATTATTGTGGACCAAAAGAGTAGATATGGATTTTATTTTAGATTGGGATCCACTATGATCCCTTTGTCCAGTAGGAAGCAGGTCTCCATAGCCCAGAGTATTACAGAAGTAGAGTATATTGCAACTAGTATTGCTTTTCGAGAATATTTTTGGATTAGGAATGTACTTTCTGGGTTATTCAATGAGAAGATTGAGACTACTATCATTCACTCTAACAATCAGAGTTGCATTAAACTCTATCAAAACCCTATTTTTCATGACAGACTAAAACAAATTGATATGAAGTATCACTACATTAGAGACATGGTCCAAAGAGGTGCCATAAGACTTCAATACATTATTATTGGTGAGTAGATAGTAGATATGTTGACTAATCCTATGTTAGTGACAAAGTATAGGAAATTCTGAGACAAGCTTGTCATGGTAGAGTGATCCACCTATGAATTCGATTAGCTTGTTTAGACTAGTAGGCATATTCCTAGTCGACGAATTCTTAGCGCCACTCGTTGAAGACCGATGACTCCATCACGCTTCGCCAACGATGACTATTGCACACTGATGAAAATTGTCCGACTACGACAGATTGTCCCACTATCTTCTAGTTGAATATGATGGTTGCACTTCTCAAACTACTACAACTTATTTTGGAACTAAACCTAATGGGAAGGAAACTGAAGTGCTCTCAACACTCTATATAAGCCTGTACATTGTTGTAATATAATAAGGAGGAACGGAGAATAAATAATAGAAAAAAAAATTGATCGAAATTCTTGCATTTTGTCTGTGTATATTCCTGATTGTTTTCTTGTTCTGGATTGTTGACTTAGTTAAGTTGTTTCCACTATAATAGACTTCGACTCATTCAGTCGAACCTGTTGTCCCCCATCAAAATCCTAGGCGAAGCAGATCATTGGTATCAAAGCATGATCTTTCATAAGTTTTGTGGAGACACTTCTTTCTAAAGTTACCTAACTTATGCCTGTTCAAACACGCTCACAAACCCAACAATGCAGATGTATCCTACCTTCAACTTCTGAGTATCTACCAGCTTTCAACACTCAACTGAAGATGGCATAAGAAGAAGAAATTAAACATGCAACTAAAGAGAAAAAGTGACTCATTGAGAAAGCACTTGCTTGACAACAAACTGAAATGTACGATCATTTCGATTAGATTCTTGCTCGACTCACTAGTTCATTTGGATGGACTTTAGTTAGCAATTAGACAAGAAATTAATTTGACAAAGCTAGTCCTTTTACGTTACAGATTAAATTGGATATACTGAATCTAGAAGGAAATATTTATGCCAAATCCATGGACAACTGGGTACAACAGCTAGAATCCTATTTCTTTGTGAATTAATGATTAGAAGCTAAGAACATCACCATTGCATCCTTGAAAATGTTGATGTTTTTGCACTATTGGTGGGAGAATCTATCAACAAAAATGGACAAAGAAGAAAACCCCATATAAACGAGGGATAAATTTTATGAGCATGTCTAAATGGATTTCTACCCGCACAAATACATTGACCAACAGTTTAAGAAGTGGAAACAACTAAGGAAATGGAGAGACCAGTCTGTGTAGATTGTACCGATGAGTTCTAGCGACTCATGCTAGACTCGACATTCGAGAAGAGGAGAACTTTCTTGTTTTGAAGTATGTCAATAGATTGTCCCCATACATTCAGCCGGAGATGGATTTCCTTACTGTCAATATGCTATAGGATGCATTCCATTATGCTAGCAATATTGAAGCGAAGTAGAAAGGAAAATCATTTCTCGTGACTAAGCCAACAGGATGACCATCCGACAAGAAGTATTTGTCGTCAACCGAATCCGACAAGTACAAAATCCCATCTCACCTGACTCTTCCTAAGCAAGATCAGCGTAAGAGACATTCTCATAGAGATAAGAGGAAACATAGTAAACAACCCCCTACCGAGAAATGGTGTGATTACCACAACTAATCGTGGCATGACGCGTTTGAATGCAAAGCTCAAAATAAATTCTTAGCGAAACTGTCTACATCTGAATCATCTAACAAAGCCATTGTGGAATCTGACCTAGAATCGTCGAACCTCCTGGAATCAACATCGAAAAATCCATATTCCTCAACTATTGTCGACGAGGAGGAATGAGAGTTCCTATTACATAGATGGATATGGGTTCATAAAAATCCTTTTCATCTGATTGTGGATAAGGGTAGCTAGAAGAAATTTGTTTCTAAAACTCTTGTGAAGAAAATTGGTATTGTCACTACTCTGCCTCCTCATCCTTACAAAATCGGTTGGATGAAGGATGGATAGGAACTTCAAATCACCCAACAATGGAAACTCGCCTACTTCATTAATCCTTTCGAAGATGAAGTACTATGTGATGTGACACCACTCTTAGTAGCCGATGCTTTGTTTTGAAATCCATACTTGTGGGATCAACATGGAAGTTAGCAGTCACGACGGCAGAAGGTGATTGTCAGAATTTGGAACCAGTGGTATGGAATACCAAAGCGGCGACCTGCATTGACAGTTGAGATGGTATCTGCTAAAATTTTTAAAAAGTTAATCAACCGTGCTTAGAAATTCTCATTGATCATGAATTCTAGGAATACCGTATTCCTCGATAACAGCAACAGATTGACAACATTCTTGAAGAATACCAGAATTTGTTCAAACAACCAAACAAAGTACCTTTACATTGTCAGGTAAAACACTCCATTGAACTCGCTCTTGGTTCTTCATTACCTAACACATCTGTCTACAGGAGGCCCATTATAGAGAATTAAGATATTCGTTGACAAATCCAAGATTTGACCAACAATGGCCATATCTGACCCAGTTCCTCTCCTTGTGGAAGACCAGTTGTTCTTGTTCTGAAGAAAGATGGGACTTGGCGCATGTGCATCGACTACAGGGAACTCAACAAGATTTCAATAAAGAACCTGCACCTTTTACTAAGAATATATGAATTGATTGATTGTCTAAAAGGTGATAAATTCTTCACTAAACTTGATCTCAAGTCGGGATATCATTAGATTCTGATCGATCCCTTTGATGTATGGAAAACTGCATTCAAAACTAAGGAAGGATTGTTTGAATGGTTAGTAATGCCTTTTGGTTTAACCCATGCACCTACAACCTTCATGCGATACATGGATGACATTCTTCGACCTTTTTTTGGAAAAATATTTATTGTCTACCTCAACGAAATCCCATTTTTTAGTAGATCGTGGGAGGAACATATTCGACAGCTCTAGGTGCAAGTCCTCGACACCCTCCAACAACATCGACTCTAATTGAATTTGGAAAATTGTTCATTTTGCAATGGAAAACATCAAATACTTGGGGTATGTGTTGGCTTATGTATTGATCTAGAGGTTTCCAATGTAGACCTAAGTTCTTCGTGGTTTTAAGGAACCAACAAAATCCCTTCTCACCAACCCTTTCGGAAACAAACTTGCGAACAGGCTGAGGTCTCACCCGAGGTGTAGCTATGGGGGAACTACAAAATTGAGTTTCCATAGTGAAGTGATGAGTTGTTTGCATGGGACTACTGCGCAGCGCACTATCAGACCTGCGCTGCGAACTGAGGACTGTGGGATGATAGATTGCATCGTGACCCGCACTTCTACAAACTAACCGCTGTGCAATCGGTGCACCCAAGGATTTCACATTTCGGGAAGGATCCCATTAATAGGATAGTGCATCGGGGTTATACGCTCCCTTCTCCAAACTTAACCAATAATAAATAATTTACTTGACACTTGTTCATTCATCTACTGCCTTAGATTATTCACTTTTAGAATGGATGCAAACAGACGAAATGTATGAGGTCGTGTACCTTCAATGCGGTGTATTCAAAGAATTACATAATCAAACCTCTATGTGTACTTGTGATTGTTCAATAAACTGATACTTCCACCAATGCAGAATACTCCGCATTCATCATTCATCTATTCATGTAAAACTTAACATATTATTCCCATCTCTTCTCTATGGAGAATACACATAGAAGCAATCGCATACAGCTGATAAATGAGAATCCATACATTCAAAATAGGAAAATAAGTAACATAAACACACCAACAATCACACTACATAGTATATAACGTGGTTCACCCCCCGGATGGAGGCTACGTAAGAAAGAACTATTGTTATATTAGTACTTGGGAAGGGTACAACAGTTCTTTGTCTACACACTCAGCTGTAGACTCTCTTCTCTCTCTCACAGCCTCTAGGCACACAGCTGCAGAGCCTCTAGAAAATGTTCTTCAATAGACGTTTTCAAATCGATAATGAGAACATTACAAAAATGAGAGTATTCAATATCCCAACAATGAAGAGTAACCCTTTCCCATACAAAATTATTCCCTATTTATAGATCATGCTTGTAGGTCATGTCTTTACAATCCGTAGGCAAAAACCCTTATATTTACAAAACTATTACAGTTTACAGCTCATCGAGCTTGCTAGCTTCTGGTAGTGAATATTCTGTCATGGCCTGGCTCCAACGCATGCCCACATCGTTATCGGCCTTCCTGTCGCACGCATGCCAATAGGTCACTTTCATCGATCCGTTCTTCCTCTAACGGTCTTGTGCGACTTGCTCAGGTAGTGGTTCTTCCGCATGTGTGACCAGTCGCCTTCTTTCGTCTTTGCTCCAACCCGCCGCTTTGTCCTCCTAGAGCATCTTTACCAAAAATAGAACACCGCTGGTCTAACCGGAATCTGTGTCGTCTTCCATCCAACACTCTACTCTGTCGGATCCATGTAGACTAGACACACCATAGCATTGTCTCCTCACAACGCTGATCTTCACAGCTCCCCCGATGCTGTGCTGCGTGCAACTTCACATCATCCCAAAAAATTTTCAACTAAACTGTGATCAGCTTCACAGTTCCCAAAAATTCTTCTTGCTCAAAAATCCCCCCCTTGGGCCAGGCCCAATAGGCCCCTAACACTTACATGTGGCACGTCCCTGAGCCACCTGCAACTTCTTCAAGTTGTTCCTCCAGCTGCGGAGCTAACTTTGCAGTGAACTCATTGTATGTGTCGATGATCTTTTCTAGTGCATCCTCCGTATCTTGCTCGACTTGCTTGATTGTATCTAGCATCTCAGGTGTTATCTCATCACCGATCTATCCTTCCACATGTTCTTGATTTGCGCACAACTCCTTTAAATTCTCCTCGATCTCCTACGAGATCGTTCCGGCATCCTCCAGTAATGGTTACAACTTATTTCCCATTTTAGTCTATTTTTCGCGTAAGGCTTGCACTTCCTTCTTGAGGGTGTTTATTTCCCTATACTTCTGAAGCCTATCTCTTGGTAGTAGGGTCTTCACTTCTACATCCAACTTCTCAGGTGGGGCTTGCTTAGCTTTCACTGCATTCTTCACTTGCAGCAATCTCGGGTCTTCTTCGAGGGTAGTGAATACCTTCAACGCTACTTCCAGCAAACTCTCGCACTTAGCCACTTCAGCAACAATACTCTCTGTCGCAGCCTTCACTTCTTTTGCTCTCAACTTCTATTGATCTGGTGGGGTCTGTGGGTTCATCTGTTCCTTCAAGTCGGCAATGTCAGCCTCGTGTACAATCTCCATGTCTTGAATTTCTATCTTAAGGGTGCTAACCAGTTCGCCCATCTTAACGACAGTGTCTGCGGGGTCTACCTGCACCTCGAATTCTTCTCTGTCATTGGTGACCGCAGTGATCATGGACTCTAGTATTTTCCGTTGATCATACTCATCCTATAGCTCCATATCTCTCTACGAGCTAGACTCCTTCAACTTCCTGTTAGCTGCTTGTAGCTCAACCTGCCCCTTCAACGCATTAGTGGTTCTCTCATGGACGCTTCACCTGGTTCTAAGACTCTTTTCTTGGATGGGGTTCTCATTAAACCTTAAATCCCTCTGTTTTTAAATATTCTCACAGTCTCCTGAACCATGAATTCTTCTTCAATGTAATAACACTCAGACATTCACTAGCTAAACTTCACAAGCTTTCAGATAGCTTACTGCAAATAGCTCATACAGTACTATGCGAAAGAAAATTCTAAGTGCTCGGTAACACCCGTGAGTCTGAATGCGGCATTACTTATAGGCGTAGCTAACCTCCTCCGTGCCCCTTAACGGATAGATGGGAATTACTGGCGGTATCCGTTGGCCAAATCCGATAGATCCTTCTATCCTTTCCTTCATAACTCGTTCAAAATGGCTATCTGTGCGTTAAATGCCGAAGCAGTCACTGGAAATTCACTATATAACGCCTATTTTTTCGATTGACATTGTAACGGCTATTTTTCTGGAGTGTTGTGTCAAACTGCGTGACAGGTGTTCATTTCTCCTGCGTAGCTACTTTGCGGTGCCCAATTTCTTGCTTTTGAACTTACCAGCTTTCCTCGTTCACTTGATCTTCGCAATTTCCTTTTGGACTTCACAATTGCGCAATACCTCTTTTCTTTTTCTTTCTTTCTTTTTCATTTTGTTTTCCGCATAGCTTCAACAGTACTGCACGGTATATACATGTTTCTCCTTATACCTTGCATACATATTCATTCCCATTTCCAGTTACCATTTCCAACTGTACTTGGAACTTAGAAATTCCCTTCTTTCTGATCATCATAGGCGTTGCGAAGAAGGACTATCCTGATAGGGTTTTAGTATGCTTCCATTAACTAAGCCTAGCAATTTATCTCCTGTTAATGTGGCTAACTCAACTACGCCACCATTAGTAACATGCACAACCATTTATGGTCCAAGCCAATGCGTTTTAAACTTTCCAGGAAATTTCATGAATTTACTATCATACAGGAGGACTAGATCACTTACCTAGAAAGACTTGTTCTTGATGTGGCGATCATGCCATGATTTTTCTCTATCCTTCTGCACTTGTTGGTGAAATCCTGCAATGAAGCGATCCTCCTCCAGACCAACCAAGTGTAGAATCCTTTCTTCCAGTGCGTCGCGATCTTCCATTCCTATAAATGCAACTATTCTCAAGCTGGGAACAATGTACTCCATCAGCATTATTTCTTTCTGCCCATACACCAGCCTGAATGGTGTATGGCCTGTCAACTTCTTGCATGTGGTTCTATAATACCATAACATAGTGGGAATGCGTAGGTCCCAGTCATCCCTATTCACATTGCATACGTTGGTCAGTGCATTCTCCAGTACTTTATTGAATGCTTCAACTATTCCATTTTCCTGTGGATGATAAGGCATACTTCGCTGATGATGAATGCAAAATTCCTCTGTCAATGCCTCAATGGTTCTATTCAAAAAGTGGGTGCCTTGATCACTCATTAAGATATTTGGGTATCCAAACCTGGTAAGGATGTCTTCGAATATGAAGTGCGTGGTAGTACCTACACTGCAATCCTTTACTAGCTTTGCTTCTGCCCATCTGGTGAGCTAATCAGTTGCAGTAATAATATACCTCGCACAAGTTCTCTTTCCTGGTGGGTTTATGGGTCCCACAAAATCAATTTCCCATTTTTCAAATGCCTGTAATGTCAGATGTTGATTTAATGGCATCTCATCTCTTCGCGATGGCTTTTCGGTCCTCTAACACACATCGGAGCTCTGGCAATGCTCCTTTGAGTCCTTGTGAATTGTAGGCCACCATATCCCTATGCGCAATATCTTCTGCATAGTGGCCCTTCCTGCATAGTGACCTCCTGTTGCTCCTGAGTGTGCATCTGCTAGTATAAATGGTTTCTCATGTTCCAATACACATCTGCATAGTACTTCATCTGGTCCCATTTATATAATTGACCTGCGATAATGGTGAAGTTTGATGCTCGCACTACAAGCTGCTTCTTTTGCTGTGTAGTGAACTCCATGGGTGCTAATCCAGTAGTCAGAAATGCTATGATGTCTTTATAGTAATCGTCAAATACCTGGATAGAAAACCACTACGCTTCAGGCATATTGTCTTCAAGATTGGTAGGCTCTTCTCCTGACTCAATCCCATTCTGTCTTTGGTCTCTCCTGCCATGCTTGTGAACATACCTCACTATGTTTTCTTAGATCTGTCTGTCCATTGTATTTCTCAAAATATAGGGTAACTTTGTCAGCAAATCTAATCTGCATCTTAATTCTGCATTGATCCCATGTGGTCAATGTTTGCTTGTGTGCAACCCACCATCTGGCAGGTGTCTCGCGCAGTGCTATGTCTAATGCTGGTAAGTGATGCTCATCTATAATTGCTACAGTATAATATTGGATAAATGAATATACATTAGATGAACCATCATATGTACAGATTGGGCTTACCTCCTTTCAAATCTAGCATAGTGAATTTGTGACCTACGTGCATCTCCTTGCTGATACTTTGTGCATGCGACTTTGCCAGTTTTCTAGTCCTGCGTCTGAGTTTGATATGAAAGAACTATCACATCTCCAACCAAGTGTTCCATCCACAGTAGGATTAATATAATCTTCCTAATTCACGGTCATCTGATATAGTCGGTCTAAATCTTGAGCCCTGGATTCCTCCTGAATCGGCTCGCTGTATCTATATCCATTGGCAGGGTTCAATGGTGCAATGACCCTGAGATTCTTTCCTTCAACGATCATCTTCATTATATTTTGGTTTATGATGGCGAGGTTATCGATAGCCCAATCAATTCCCAACAGCGCGGGAAAAGGCTAACTATCTTCCACAATCTCAATATCCTCGAAATTTGCGTGACTCTATACTCCACCAATGTCAACAATCACGTTGGATAACCATCCAAAGGGCATGACTTTCTTGTGATTGGCCATTCTCAACTAGATAGGTGACCATAAAAGCTTTCATCTCTCCATCAGCTACCATATCTGTTTGGTTAATACATTTACTTATGATCCCAGATCAAGAATGATATCATCCATTTCATAATCTCCTATTTGTGCACTGAGTCTCATTTCTCTCCCCGTTCTCTTGTGTTTCTTAATTTGATGAACTGCACTATCAATAGTTTCGTTCTCACTGTGCGGTTAATACTGGTCTACCAATTTCTGCAATTCCACTATAGCATTCGGACTCTTTAGTAACTTCATGCAACTCCTGAGGAACTGTGCAACATAGGTGCATGTCTCTGCTATGGTGCTCATTCTGTCATATGCAGACGGCATATCCTCCATATGCGGTGTTTCGCTGTGCAACAGGATTCTTTATGATTCAGGTGCTAATTCTTTGAAGATATCCCACGCTTCTTCAAAGGTTTCTTTGTTTTTCTTCAAGTCGAAGGAAGGTTCTTTCCTAGCAGCTTTTCGTATCCATATTGTCTCAAGAAATGTCTACTTGGTATCAAAACCCCTAGAAGTCGAATCTTCTACTCCTCTATCTTGCCCTTTTGCAACACCACTGTGCGTTACTACATTAATATTTTGATATGCAGGTCTCCTTTCTGCTGCGATCAACTGGATATTTGGGGTCGGCGCCTCTGGCCGTTCTTTTTTTTTCATTTCTACCTCCAACACCGGGAAGTCTTCTATAACATGATTGAAAGAGATACAATAGATGCATGTATTGCATGGGTTGGTACAATCTCGAGACACATGGTCTGCTTGGCCACAATTGTAACAGATTACTTGGCCTTGGCCTCATCCCGGCGTCAAGCCATTATTTCTTCCTCTTCCGCGGTATCCTTCGCAGCCTCTGTATCCTCCTTGATCCTGTTGTGCATTTTCTTGTTTCTATGGAGTCTCTCCTTGGACTTTGTACATTCCTCCATACATATTCTCAATATCTTTCTTTCTTTCTAGCATGAACTCATATGAACGGCAATTAGATTCGTCGTGCCCTACTGACTTACAGAAATTACAATATATTTTTTAGGCGTTCTCACATATTTTGTATCATATGGCAATCTTCTCGATGGTGTCCTCTGGTTTGTCAAATTTCACACCATGGCCCTGGATGTGGGTTTAATGGGTTTGGTCCACCCATGTTAAGGAATTGTTGGAATAAAGGAAAATGATCCTTAGTGTTTCCTTCTCCCTTGCAGCCTATACACTAGAATTCCTTTATCTCTTGCTTTCCTTTCTTTATGTCTTGCAATTATAGTGTTAGGGTAGGTAGCTGGTTCTTAATCTGTGACATCACAGTGCTAATTTCTCCCATAGGTGAAGCTTCCAGCTTCATCGCGATCTCCAATGCTTCTAGTTTCGAAGCCACTTTCTGCTGCATCAACGGTTGTCTAATATGGGGCAACAACGTGGCTATAAACCACTCCTTATGTTGCTGCAGTGGAATATCAAAGCTTACTTGGTCTAGTAGTGTCTTAAATTTCTGATCAAACTCCTAGACTGTTTCATTAGGTTTCTGTTTGATCTCTTTCAGTTTCATGATTCACTATGACTCTGACTTCGGCTTCTTAAATTCTGCTAAGAGTGAAACCTTGATTTCTGCTAGGGTTCTCTGGTGTCACTACGAATATTTCATTAACCAATGCAAGGCTCGGTCTCTAAATGTGGTGACGAGCTACGCTTACTTCACAGCATCGTCCTATACTTGCTTGACACTCCATATAGATTCACATAGAAACCAATGTTGATCAGGGTCTTCTAGACCCATTCCTTTTAATATCGGCAATTTGTTATCATTAGCCATTCTCCTTCTAGGTGGTATAGTTCTCTAAGTGGCACTAGGGATAATATTATGAGGTTCGACATTCTGAAGTGGTAAAGCTTGAGACTGACTAGGTTGATTCAGAATAGCCTAGGCACCTGCTCTTGCGGTGGTACTAGTACTAATGTTCTGGGGTGCGGGTTACCCGGTGCTCGCAACTGGTGGGTTCTAGACGGATGGATTCTGAGATAAGGGAGGCACGGTATGTGCAACTGACGGATTTTGCAGTGTATTAGGCTGACAGGTGGCAGATAGGGTGCGGTTTGGGTATCAGGGTCAACTTCTGAATGTATGTATACACAGAGTCTAGGTCCACTAGTAGTGTGCTCAGGGACGAACTTGTATCTCTTTCCACTTCTCGGGCTATGAATATCTTCATAGGAACCACTATATGTACTATCTACCATGACAGATGCAAGTATTTTACTGCATTCTAAAAACACCTTTCTCAGTAAGAAGCATTTTAATATATAAACTGAGGTTGTTCAAATACTTGCCTCTGATTCCTTTGAAAAAAACTCTTTCGGCTGCGCTGTAGGACTTTAGCATGTCCACAGCGAACTGCGTCACAAGACTTTGTAATGTACTGTCGACCCAGAAATCGACTGCTTATAAGAATAGACTATCTAGTGCTTTGAGCTATTCAATAAGCTCTTGTGTCAACTCGGTCAGTGCGTTTCACGGGATACAGTTTCTGTGCTCTACGAGCCTTAACAACCACTCGTGTAGCTCGCATCCAAAGGACACCCAGAAGACTTCGTGAATGTCTTTCCACAGGTATTTATTCAGCCACTAAATTTTAGAGAGATGTGGGTTTTTGTTTTCTTTCCTTGCGAAGTCTCTCTCTATCTTGGCACATCAAGCCCAGATTTCTTTCTTGTTTGGATACCAGAAGTTGACACCCAACTCAACTTCTTCTACTTCCCACATCACGACTTCAACTCATCACAAATTCTTAGCGCGGCAATGGAACCATTTGTTGGCTTATTTACTGATCTATAGATTTCCAATGTAGACCCAGCTTCTTCACGGTTTCAAGGAACCAACAAAACCCCTTCTCACCAGTCCTTTCGGAAACAACCTGCGAACAGGATGAGGTATCACCCGAGATGTAGCTATGAGGGAACTGCAGAATCAGGTTTCCACAATGAAGTGATGAGTTGTTTGCAAGGGACTACTACGCAGTGCACTATCAGACCTGCGCTGTGAGCTGAGGATTGCGTGACGATAAACTACATTGCGACCCACACTTCTACAAACTAACTGCTGCGCAATCGGTGCACCCAAGGGTTGCGCGGTTCGAGCAGGATACCATTAATAAGACAACACACTGGGGTTATAAGCTTCCTTCTCCAAACTTAACCAATAATAAAGACTTTACTTGACACTTTTTCATTCATCTACTACCTTAGATTATTCACTTTTAGAACGAATGCAAATAGACGAAATGTATGAGGCCGTGCACCTTCAGTGCAGTGTATTCAAAGAGTTACACAATCAAACCTCTATGTGTACTTGTGATCGTTCAATAAACTGATACTTCCACAAATATAGAATATTGCACATTCATCATCCATCTATTCATGTAAAACTTAACATATTATTCCCATCTCTTCTCTATGGTGAATACATATAAAAGAAATCACATACAAGTGATAAATTAGAATCCAGACATCAAAGTAGGCAAATAAGTAACATAAACACACCAACAATCACAATACACAGTATTTAACGTGGTTCACCTCCTGGATGGAGGATACGTCCACAAGAACTGTTGTTATATTAGTCTTTGGGAAGGGTACAACAGTTATTTGTCTACGCACTCAACTGTAGACTCTCTTCTCTCTTTCTCTTGGCCTATGCGCACACAGTTGTAGAGCCTTTACAAAATGTTCTTCAACAGATGTTATCAAATCAATAATGAGAATAATACAAAAATGAGAGTATTCAATATCCCAACAATGAAGAGTAACCCTTTCCCATACAAAATTATGCCTTATTTATAGATCGTGCCCGTAGGTCATGTCTTTACAATATGTAGGAAAAAACCCTTAGGTTTACAAAACCATTACAGTTTACATCTCATCGAGCTTGCTCGCTTCTGGTAGCGAATATTCTATTGTGCCCTTCCTCCAAAACATGCCCACGTCACTATCGGCCTTCCTGTCGCACGCATGCCAATAGGTTGCTTTCACCGAGTCATTCTTCCTCTAATGGTTTCGTGCGACTGGTTCAGGTAGTGGTTCTTCTGCATGTGTGATCAGTCGCTTTCTTTCCTCTTTGCTCCAACCTGCTGCTTGGTCCTCCTGGAGCATCTTTACCAAAAATAGACCACCGTTGGTCTATCTGGAATCTTTTCCATCTTCCATCCAACACTCTGCTTTGCCGGATCCACATAGACTAGACACACCGCAGCACTGATATTCGCAGCTCCTCCGACGCTGCACCGCGTGGAACTTCGCAACATCCCAAAAACTTATACAAAAATGTTTCGATTGAACTGCGCTTAGCTTTGCAGTTCCCAAAAATCCTTCTTGCTCAAAAATTCCCCCCTTGGGCCAGTCCCAACAATATGTTATCGAATCTGCAATCATTCATGTCTATCCAGACAAGATACAGATCCTCAAATATTGGCCCATTCCTCAAAACATTTGTGAACTAATAATTTTTCTTGGTTTGGAAAATGTTTATCGATGATTCCTACTTGGATCCATTCATATATCCTTGCATTTGACTTAGTTGACTAAAGGAAGTGGGAATACTATCTTCAAGTGGACACCAACACAACAACAATATTTTGAGTACCTCAAGTACAAGCTTTTTACTGCACTAGTACTTTTTCTACCTGACTTACATCATCCATTTGAAGTCGAAGCCAACGCCTACGAATATGCAATCGGCACCATAATCACATAAGATGTCCACCCAGTCGAATTCCACTCAGATACTTTCAATGACACTGTTAGGAAGTATTCAAAATATGAAAAGGAGATCTATTCCATTGTACAAGCTCTTAAGCAATGGAGACATTATGTCCTTGGAATGGAAATGGTCATTCATACCGACCATAAGCCCCTACAGTTTTCTCCATCCCAAGATAAGCTATAGACGATCAGACAGGTCAAGTGGATTAGTTACCTACAACAATTTCAGTTGGTAACTAAGCATCCGAAAGGAAAATCCAAAGCAGCAGCTAATTTCCTTAGTTGACCATCGGTTACTTCAATTCTTACAATATTAAGTATGCATGGATATGACACCATTACTTGGCCATGACAGTATGAACAAGATGCTAATTTCTCGATGGTGTACTTACAACTCCATACATTTCAGTCGATTTCTCTCGACTACCACATGAAGGACAACTTGTTATACAAGCTTGGACAAGTTTGTGTACCACAAAATCTCATTTGGGATGCACACTACAAAAAAATTGTAGGACATTTTGGAGTAACAAAGACACTCGCTGTACTCCAAAATTACTTCTACTGGCCTTCTCAAGACATATGTTGACAATTATATCAAGTCGTGTGTGGTTTGTTCCATCACCAAGCCACCAAACTGACGAAAGGGTTTGTATACACCATTTCCAGTTCCTAATTGACCATGGGAATCCATTTCCTTATACTATTTAACTGGATATCATGTTACCTAACACCAACATGATGCAATCCTGGTTGTGGTAGATCGATTTTCCAAGATAGATATTCGTATTCCTTGCAAGAAGACCATAACCACACAACAGACTGCTCAACTCTTCTTTGAGAATGTTTGGTAATAATATGGCTTGCTGAATTCAATCATTTCCAACCGCGACTCCATATTTATAATAAATTTATGGGAGATGCCATGGAAATAGCTTGACACACAACGATTGATGTCGAATGCATTCCATCCCTAGACTGATGGACAAATAGAAGTTGTGAATCGCCTGGTAGAAAAACTACTCCTCAAGTATAATCACCAACCTCATCGAACATGGGATGAAATTCTTTTGTACATCCATCATAGCTATAATCGAGCACAACACAACTCTACAAGCAAGAGTCTGTTTGAAGTTTGTTATGGATTTCAACCCTTGACGCCTCTAGAATTAGTCAATCAATCGACTTCCTTGGTTGACACTAACCATGGACATCGAGAAGTTGAAAAAACACTAAATTCAGGGATCAAATGTGTGACATCCATAAACAAGCACAAGAGATGTTACAGCAAGCTACTGCAAAAGCTAAGACCCGACATGACAAGCATCGTATTCCTCATTCTTTTCAAGTTGAGGATCAGGTTTGGTTACATCTCAAGAAAGATAGGTTTATAGGTCCATAAAATAATTAAATCCTTTGGTATATGGTCCTTACACCATTCTTGAGAATATTGGGGAAAATTCCTTTAAGCTCAACATTCCTTCATGCCTGGGTTTACATCCAATATTTAATGTGGATCTGTTTTGACCATACCATGCATCATTCCTTGAACAAAGTAACTTTGCAGACGACAACACCTAAATTTATACACCTAGATGTTCAGGATCCTCTACCTGGTGACACAATTGTAGGTCGACAAATATTTCATACATGGATGCAAGAAATTCCCTTGTTTTAGCTGGCCAAAGCTGGACAGCTTCCATCCCAAGGAAAATGGTATTCTACTATTGAACTGACTAAGAAGTTTCCTCATCTACATGAGCAAGAAATGGGGACCATTGATTCTTAAGGAAGGGTGAATGATCCACCTATAAAGTCGGTTGGATTGTCTCAACTAGAAGGCCTAGTCCTAGTCGACGAATTCTTAGCACCACTCATCAAAGACCAAGGACTCCAACACACTCTGTTGACGACAACTATTGCGCACCAACGACAACTGACTGACTACAACAGATTGTCCCTTTATCTTCCAATCATTTGGGATGGCTGCACTTCTTACACCACTACAACTTCTTTTTTAACTGAACGTAATGGGGAGGCATATCAAGCATTCTCAAAACTCTATATAAGTATGTACATTATTATAACATAAGAAGGAGGAATGGAGAAGAAATAATAGAAAAAAAATTATTCAAATTCTTGCATTTGTCTGTGTATATTCCTGATTCTTTTCTTGTTATGGATTATCAACTTAGGTAAGTTGTTTTTTTCCATAATAGACCTCGACTCATTTATCGAACCTATTGTCCCCCGTCAAACTTCTTGGCAACGTAGATCATAGAGAATGCCTCCCTCGCTGAGAGGGATTGTTAAAGTTACAACATCATGAGTCATTCTCCAAGTCAGTCTTGTGTGTAAATATTGATCCTCATCTATCAAGGTAGTGCCTTATAGGATCCTGTGTTGGACTTAGGATACTTGGAGAAGAATCTTGAGTTGGAATAAAAAAGGATAAGCTTCATGTGTTGAGGCAAGTGCTTTGTATGTCAAAGATATGATATTGTATAGTCTTTCTAGTCCAGGATAAGTTTTTGTGTGTCGAGACAGATCCTCATGTGTTGAGGTGGTGCCTCATGTGTTGAGGTGATGCTTTGCATGTCAAGCATGAATGATTGGTGATGTACTACTAACAATGATTGGTGATGTTAACAAGAAAGACTTCAGTTAAGAGAGTTAACTAAGTGATAAACAAGAATATCTAGTTAACTAAGTGTTTTGCATGACGACACTTACATTAAACTAAAAGATGACACTTGTGTTTAACTGAAAGACGAAACTTGAGTTGTGACACTTGCATAATGACACTTAGGTTATCCTCCTAAGTAAGTGGGAAAGATTTTAGTTAAGGGGCAATTGCATCCTAAAGTCAGTACTATGAGTTAAAGCTATTGCATGAGAAGTGGGGTGCACTTCTCCATGCAAGATTGATGTCTCCAAGGTTGGAGCAAATACTATGAAGAAAACTTGTGCATGTGACCAATATTAGTGAGTTGGTTGATTGGAGAATTATTATTTTGAGTCTCTCTTATTTATCTATTTCTCTTTCTCTTTAAATTGCACCAAGGCTACTTGATGTAAAAGACATTCTCTGTTATCTATCAATATACTAAAGAAGGATCTCCAGGACTGATTACATGTCTCCGTAGTAATACCTCATCCCAAGACTGATTATGAGCACATACCTCAACCTATCGGATATCTAAGGACTGATTAGATACTACATAGCAATACCGGAAAGAGTACCCCAAGAACATTTATGTGCCGCAGCATGACCGGAAAGCTCTCCCAGAACTGATTACATGCTATTTTCACAACCTTCCACATATCATCTATGACCTCCAAGTATCAACTTGATACTCATGATCCAACGGATCATCATCGCACAAGGCATCATCCTGATTCCCATGATCATACTGATCATCATCACTTGTACCATCCTGGTACATATCATCTAGAGAAACATCTTGAAGCTCATCATCATGATCAACCTGATCATACAATGTATCCACTTGATGCACACCAAGTATCTACCTGATACATATCATCATACATGATCCACCTGATCATACAGTGTATCCACCTGATACAAATACAAATATATGATACATATCAACATACATGATCTACCTGATCATACAATGTATCCACCTAATACAGATACATGGTCCAAGCATCCAACATGATGCATATACAAATACACACAAATGATCCAACTGATCATATCCATCATCCAACATGATGTGTACATACATATAAATGATCCAATTGATCATATCCAGCATCAACACGATGCGTACATACATACAAATATAAATGATCCAACTGATCATATCCAACATCCAATATGATGCATATTCAGAGCAGTAACTGGAGCATCGTCCTGATACTCATCATCCAGTGCTTACATCCACAGCCATTTGAAGGATCCTCCTTCCAACATGCTTGGAATGGCTTCAACAAATTTGTCCATCACTTCTTCCTCGAAGTGTCGTTTATCTGAAGAACACCAAGCCTCTCCCTGAAGTACTCAAACTTCACCTTGGCTAGTGGATTCGTCAGCACATCTGCAATCTGTTCATCCATTGCAACATACAGGAGCTTCACGGCTCCTCTCTGCACCATATCCATGATATAGTGATATTTGATCTCTATGTGTTTCGACCTGTCATGAAACACTAGGTTTTCAGACAGCTTCACACAACTCTGGTTATCGCAGAATATACCAGTAGCATCCAATGGGAGATCAAATAACTCAGACAGTAGCTTCCATAGCCATACTGACTCACAACTAGCTGAACAGGTTGCAACATACTCTGCCTCAGCTGTACTCAGTGCTACGCAGGACTACTTCCTACTGAACCAAGAGATCACACCTGATCCCATACTGAAGCAGCACCCAGATGTGCTCTTCCTATCTGCAGCACTGCCAACCCAATCTGAATCAACATAACCCTGCAAGTTAAACTTTTGATTCACTTCATACTTGAGCCCATAATCCACTGTATCCTTCAGGTACCTCAGAAGATGCTTTACAGCAATCAGGTGAACACTCCTCGGATCCGTCAAGAACTGGCTCAATGTGTTCACTGTAAAACAAATATCTGGTCTCATGTTCATCAGGTACATCAAGGACCCAATCATCTGATGATACATAGAGACATCAACTGACTCAGATGAAGCATCACATAGAAGCTTTAGATTCGATGCCATGAGTGTGGCCATGGCCTTGCAATCCATCATCCCAAATCTCTTCAGATTATCTACTATGTACTTCCCTTAACCAAGGAAGATCCCACTTGAATTCTGCTACACCTCCATACCTAGTAAATAATGCATCATTCCCAAGTCTTTCATATCGAACTTAGCAGCAAGTGTCCTCTTAGTATATGCAATCAATATGTTATCTCCTGTTACAAATAAGTCATCCACGTACATAAGTAGAATCAGAGGATTCCCTTCTTCAACCTTTTAGTAAAGGTTGGAATCCGCTTTACTCTTGGTAAATCCCAAGCTAGATAGGAAACTGTCCATCCTACCATACCAATTTCTGGGAGCTTGCTTCAATCCATACAAGGCTTTCTTCAATCTGCACACATATGACTCCCTGTTGTGTATTTCAAAACTGAGTGGCTGCTCCACGTATACTTCCTCTTCAACTACACCATTCAAGAAAGCAGTCTTGACATCCATATGGTGTATTTTCCATTTCATTGCTGCAGCCAGGGAGAGTACTGTTCTGAGGGAAGTATACCTGGCTACATGCGCAAAAGTTTCTTCATAATCTATTCCCTCATTCTGAGAGAAGCCACGAGCTACGAATCTTGCTTTGTTTTTCTCTACACTGCCATCTGCAGCATGCTTGATTTTGTAGATCCATTTGGAAGTCACAACATACTTCTCTTTAGGTCTTGGGACAACATCCCAAACATCATTTTTCATTATTGATTGGTATTCCTCAACCATAGCATCCTTCCATTCTTTCTTTTCTGCTGCTTCTTCATAACGGGAAGGTTCTTTGTTCATAATGTCACGGAGTAAAGCAACATAGCTGGTATGTGATCTGGTTCTCTTCTTTGTTCTATGTTCTTCTTCTGGAATGCCAAATCTTTCTGTATCTTGAATGAGCTCTCTAGCCCATGCAGGTTTCCTCTTGTGAGAGTTATCCTCACGGGGTGGATCTACAAGTTCTTGCGAATTGTTAAACTCACGAACAACTTCTAGAATTGCTTCAGTCATGGTAGTGTCTTGAAATCTAGTTTCCTTAGGTTATTCATAAACTTTGATAGGTGCCTTCCTTGATTTGATGAATGCTAAGTTTTCATCAAATGTTACATCCCTGCTGACATCAATCTTCTTGAACCCTAGAAAGTATATTCTGTAAGCCTTCGAGCTTTCACTGTAACCCACAAACATACCCTTCTTTCCTGAAGGATCTAGTTTGGTCCTCTTTTCCTTTGGGACATGAGTGTATACTAGACAACCAAATATTCTGAGATGGCTGACTTCAGGTTTCTTACCAGAAAATACCTCTTCTGGTATCTTGTTGTCCAATATCTTGTGGGATGTTCTGTTTTGCACATATACAGCTGTTCTATATGCTTATGCCCATAGATGCATAGGTAGATCCTGGTCGTGCAGCATTTCCCTTACTACTTCCATGATTGTTCTGTTCTTCCTTTATGCAAATCCATTCTGTTGAGGATTATAAGGAGCAGTCAACTCCCTCTTAATCCATGAATCACTGCAAAGCTTCTTGAAGTCACCTAAGGTGAATTATCCACCATTGTCAGATCTAAATGTTTTGATCTTTTTGTCAATTTGATTCTCCATCAAGGTTTTGAATTCCTTGAACTTATCAAACACCTCATCTTTGTTTTTCAAGAAGTATACCCAAGTCTTCCTGGAGAAGTCATCAATAAATGAGACATAGTAAAAATACCCACTTAGAGAAATGGATGACATAGGACCACATACATCTGAGTGGATGATTTCCATGATATCTTTTTCCTTTCTTTCACTGCTTGGGAAAGCCTTCTTAATATTCTTACCTTTTGCACATCCTTTGTAAACACCTTCATGTTTGGCCTTGATTTCAGGAAGATCCTCTACAGCATTTCTTGCAATTGGAAGTGCCCTATAGTGCATATGAGCAAGTCTTCTATGCCAAAGTTCACTTGGCTCCATGGATTCATGCACCATGGCATGTTCAGGTTGTCCTTTTAATTTATACAAACCTCCCTCTTGCTCTCCAATCACAACTGCATCATCTATGGTCTTTCCCTTTGGCCACATTAGGACTTGACCATCCACAAATGCAACCCTCATACCTTTTGCATCCAATGCAGATATGGAGAGTAAGTTCTTCTTGAGGCCGGGTACATAAAGGACTTCTTTCATCTTCAAAGATTTTCCAGAATCTAGGTTGTAGGAGGCTTCACCACTTCCTTTGATGGGATATTGATAATCATCCCCAAGTTTCACTTTATGGGGTGATTCGTGTTCAGACAGATTTACAAAGGATTCTTTAAACCCAGTCATGTGTTTGGAATCCCCGCTGCCAATTAACCAATCATTACAACCATGGAAGATAGTACCTGTGAGAGAAGAGATTAGAACATACTCTTCTTCACTTGATGAGTCATCATTACTATCATCACTTTCTACCCTAGCCTTCTTCTTTGGAGGTTCATCATCTTTGGCAGCATGAGCATGGTACCTTCTTTTGTTACCCTTCTTCTTCTTGCTGGAGTTGTTGTTGTTGTGGATGTCCCTTTTGTTCTTGGGACATTCTGAAGCAAAGTGACCCTTCTCATTACAAGTGAAACACCTTAGATCTTTCTTGTCTTTGTGAAAATGATGAGAAGATTTCTTCTTGTGATGGGATGGCTCCCTCTTGAACTTTCCCTTCTTAGTGTGAGCTGTGAGAGCTTGATCTTCATTTCCCATCTTCTCTTCTCTTTCCAAAAGCCTTGCTTCTTCTTGAGAACATTCCTCCCATAATCTGTTGAAGGAGATTAACTTCTTTCTGGCATAGATCCCTTGGAGAAAAGAGTCCCATGACCTAGGTAGGCCATTCAAAGTAGTCATAACAATTTCACCATTCTCCACCATTTCATTTATAGCTTCAAGTTGTTCCTTGATCTGAGAGACCTTGGAGAAATAGGATTGAACGGTTTCTCCATTCGACATCTTGACCCCTTTCAATTGATTCCGCAGGGTCATCTTTCGATTTATGTTCTTTCCTTCAAATAGCTTGGTCAAAGAGTCAAACATAGCCTTGGGTGTCTTTAGAGAAGACACATGGGGTATGAGATGGTATTTTATAGAATCAACAATGATTCTCTTTGCCTTGACCAAGTTATTCGTATGCAATACCTTAGCCTCTTCATCCTCTGGGATAGGGATGTCTTCTTTTATATATGAGTCCAACTCATTCTCTTCCAGGATTAACCCAATCCTATACTTCCAAGCTCGGAAGTTATCATCCCCTTCAAGCTTATCCTCAAGCTTGGTGTGGTGAGACATCTTAAAGAGTACTTCAAATGGAAATAGAAAACATTTAGGTCTTACCACTTGAAATGCTAAAAACTAGATCTGGTCCTCGATTAGTGTTTGTCGAAAAAACCCTAAAAATTCAAAATGTGAATTTCAACTTTCTGAAAGGATAGAAAGATGCGCCATGATGAGCTAATCAGCCTGGTGTATTCAGAATTTGAGATCAGCAAAGTTTTACCCTTCAGATTTTCCTTTTTGTCCTCCCGGGTTCACTAGGAGAGCCCTGAATTAGGGTTTGAGTTTCCCGAAGATATACCCAGCCAAAAATCTCGATCCAAAACTCTAAACTTCAATTTTTGCAAGGAGCGTCTAGCTATGTCTTCATATTTCAGAAATTCCTATTTTTGTGGAAACCCTAATTTTTAGGGCCAAATCTAAAAATGCTCAGAATTGAATTCTGATTGGATAGATAGATTCTCCTTAAAGAGTAGAGTCAATCTACTATACTGATTTTCCAAAAACTGTGTAGAGAAACCCAATAAACAAGAAACTCAAGTTTCCATCACTGCAAAATGTCTTCTTCTCAGGTTAGCTCTGATACCATGATAAATTTTGAGCATTAATTCACAATACTCTTGGATCTTTACTGAGAGAATAAGATATACAGTATATCAATGCATAACAATCACAATAAGCATCACAAGCATCACAAGAATCAAAAGCATGAGAGACAAGAGACACAGAGTTTCCGTGGGGAAAACCCTAAGGTGAAAAACCCCACAACTTCCTCAGAGATAGAGAGAGCAATGGCTCAACCAAAGTACAACCAAAATACACTTGAGGTAGTCTCCTAGAGCAAATGATCCTCCTCCTCACTAGTGCACCACTTTCTGAGTGAGAGAAGTGTGTCTTTCCGAATGATACAAATAGAGATCTCCCAATCTCTATTTATACTTAACCTGTTTGCCCAGTGACCTTATGGGGCTGACTTGTCTATCTAGATACATCCACAATATAATATATATTTTAGGGCCAACCCCACACATGGTGGTCTAATAATGCATCGGCAAGTACACACACTTGCGACACTTGTCAATCCACATGACGACACTTCCTTATAGAGGAATAACACATCTCTTATAAGGGTACAATAAATATATATGAAATACATTCCGAAGTTACATATACATCAACATTTCTATATTAGAAAACCATGGAGTATGTGTGGAGATAGAAAATAGGTGTTCCTCAGGGAAGGTGTCATCTACAAACTCTTTATTTACAATGTGGGTTACTCTGAACAAAAAATCTACCACTACATTGTGTTTTCCATTTTTATCTATGTTTGTTATGTCAAATTATTTCAAGAGTACTATCCATCTAATCACTCTACAACTAACATCTAATTTATTCATTAAATACTTGATTGTTGAGTGGTCATTGTGGATAAATAATTGGTATCTTGTGATATAGTGTCTGAATTTGTGAATTGAGTAGACCACTACCATGAATTCTTTCTCTGTCAAAGTATAGTTCAGATCTGCCCCTATAAGGTTTTCGCTGATGTAGTAGATTGCATAAGTATTTTTGTCTTTTTCTTGTCCTAGGACTGCACCAATTTCTCTATCATATGCATTTGAGTGGATGTGGAAAGGAATTTCCCAATTAGTTCCTTGCAAGGAAGGAACTTCTATGATATTTTCTTTGATGTGGTTAAATGCTTTCTGGAAATCACTGTTCCACTGCAATTCTACATTCTTCATTAGTAACAAAAACATAGTACCAACTATTTTCCTATAATATTGAATGAATCTCTTATAGTATCTTGATTGTCCTATAAATATTCTGACATATTTATGCTTTTGTGGTGGAGGCAAGTTGATTATCACTTGTATTTTTGCAGGATCAAGTGTGATTCCCTTAGTAGAGACATAGTGTCCTAAGACTACTCCTTCATCCATCATTATTTGACATTTCTCATTGTTGAGATAGAGGTTCATTTCAATTCATTTCTTAAGAAATTTTTCTAAATTGGTGAGAGATTCCTCAAATTCATTTCCATAGGGGGTGAGGTCATCCAAGTATATCTCCATGTAGTCATGAATAAAGTTAGCAAAAATGCTCAAGGCTTCCATATGGAAGGTAGCTGGGGCATTACATAGTTCAAAAGGAAGGATCCTATAGGTATAGGTTCCCAAAGGACAAGTGAATTTGGTATTTTATTGGTACCCTTAGTGGATTTGTATCTGATTATACCCACTAAAATTATCTAAGAAGGAAAAAAAATCTTCCCTGCTAAGGTATCTAGTATGTGGTCAATAATTGGTAATGGAAAATTATCCTTTTTTGTAGCCTTATTTAGTTCTTTGTAATCTATGTGGATTCTTCACTTCCCCCCTTTCTTTGGGATAGCCACCAATGGTGAAACCCATTCACTATCTGAGATGGGGTATATAATTACAACATCTAGGAGCTTTTGCAATTCAGCTTTAATGATGGATTTTAGGGGTGGATTCATCCTTCTTTGGGGTTGTCTGACATGGGTTGCATCTTCTTTGACGTATATGTGATGTCGGCATATGTTTAGGGAAACTCCCTTCATCATTATCATAATAGTCCCATGCAAAATTTGCTTGGTGCTTGGTAAGGAGGTGGATCAATTTTTCCTCTTGTTCTAGGAGTAGATGGTTACCGATTTTCAGTGTTTTGGCAGGAGCAACTTCTATTGTTTTAGTGGACATTTTTATTTCTTCTAGAAGGTATATATTTTTCCACATTGGTTCCTCAAGTTCTACGATTTCAAATTCTTGAAGAAAGATGGAGCTGGTGTAAAGGTTTTGTAGAAAATTGGAAATGACTATATCTTCTTATGGTTGTTTAACCGCTAAGGCAGTATATATGGTTAGCACAAGATAGATAGGTTGATCAAAATCATCTTCTCCTGGATCCCAAAGATATTTTTTCGGTATCTAATGAGGCATGGATGGAGCGCAAAGATATAAGATATTCTTTTCAGGACCATTTGCAATGGTCATATCGCCTTGCCTACAACCAATATGGGAATCAATTGTTGCAAGCCAAGGTCTTCCAAGGATAAGTGGGTATCCATTAAGTTTAGATTTAGTATGTAGAACAATGAAGTCAGATGGATACTTCCATTAATCTATGGATATCATGATGTCTTCCAACATACCTTCACGACTGAATGTAGAAGCATTTGATAATTGTAGGACAATAGGGGTATGCCTCAGAAGTTTTTGGATGTTCATCCCTATCATTGAGTTTATTGATGCACCTAAGTCAATCAAAGTGTTCAGAATTAGATTCCCCCCAATGTGCACAACTACCACAGGACTGTCTGGATCAACATATTTTGGATTTAGAATCTTCCGTAGCATCAAGTCTACTAGTTGTCATACTACATTGATGGTGGAAAGCTCTTTTTTCTTCCTTCCTAGCCTCTTTATACATGTTTCCTTCATGAAATAGTTATAGATTGGGATTTCTTTAACGGACTGTAAGAGTGGTATCTTGACACACATATTATTTAGCTCCTATAAAAGAGGGTTTTCAAGTTTTTGTATTTCTTTGGGTTGTATCCTATAGGTATAAGCATGGATAGGATATGGGGGATACCCTATATTCCTTTACTCCTCTCCAGGTTTTTCATCAGGGAGATGGTTTATTTCAGGGGAGTCAGGCATGTTTGAATGTTCTGCCTTATCAGATATAGAAGGTCGTGTTACTAATTTTCTAGAACACGGATTCAACTCATTATCTTCTACTACGTTTAAAGGGTATGATGGATAGTTGATCATTTCATTGTTGTACACACATGTTGATATTTCCTATTGTTGGGATTTGGAGTTGGTTGTGCTGACAGAGGTGGCTTAGGTGATGTTGTAGCAAAATTTTGGGCTTGTTGTTGATTGGGATTAGTCATTGGAGGAGAAATAAGGGTGTGTTGCTATTGATTTGGTCTCGAGTGAGGAGACAAATTATGCCCTTATGCAAGAGGTACTAGTTGATTATTTTTCCCATTAGGTCCCCATTTAGGTGCAGAATAGGATTGTTTCCCACAAGAATTCATCAAAGGTGGTTGTCCATAAGTGGGTTGGAATACTGGTTTATTTTAATGTTGTTGATAAGGTGGCTATCCATATGGATGGTAAGGATCATTCCCTTGAATATTTTGGTAATGTGACTGTCCATAAGGTTGTTGGAAGGGTCTTGGTGTCCCTATCCTCCTAGGTTTTATGTAGAGGAGAGGTTCTACTACTCCCTATGGCTCATAAAGGGTGGCTTTAACTAGAGCCAAATAGGGACATATATCAGTGGCATGCTTATTAGAGTAGAACCTAGAGAATTCCACACTTTTGGCACTCACTTGAATCAAACCTAGTGGACATTCATTTCTCTGATGCTTCGTTTTGCAAGTGGGGCAAAAGATCACTAGGTCCTTATCAAATTATTCATTTTTCAACATTGCTTGCAATGTATCCATTTCTAATGCTAAGGAGTGTAGGACATTGATTTCATATAGCATAGTATGTTCCCTATATCGGATTTACTAAGGGTGGAACTAGAGGGTTTGGATGATTGCAAAGAAAGGTTTCTTCTCCCGTGCTTCTTCCTTGTGGACCTCGAATGATTTAAAAAATATTTGGTTGATATCATCGTAGTCCTAATGATAGATATAACCATTGGATAAGAGATTCAAGGTGTCTATAAGTTCCTCCCTAACTCTGATTAGTATGAGCTTTAGAGATTCATCATCTAGAGTGAAAGTATGAGCTCTCTGATACCTAAGTTGAAACTGTTCTTCATGGTATTCCAATGGTTCATTCTCTCCTTGTTGCATTCTAAAAATATCATCCCCTTTTTCCCTATCCTTATATTTGTGAAAATCAAATTCACATGAATATCTACTCAAGCAAACAATTACTCTCACAAATTTCCTTGCAAAAACTAGTCATAGAACACATAAAACAGTCATGAATTTGATGCAAACAATAAAAATCTATTGAATAAGTCTACATCATACAAAATTGGGAAATCATGGGACAAGACTCTATGAGTTTTCACACTTCTTGCCTCTCTCAAAGGAGTCTGCTCTTCGCTCTCATACTCATGAAGAGAGTAGACTATCTCATCTCAACCACAAGCTAGATCGAAATGTGGTTGATGGTCTTCTAAGTACCAAGTTTGTTCATGGCACTTTCAAAGGTTGTCTAAAGGGAAAAGATACATCAGAGAACATTGAGAAAAAGAGGACTCTTCAAGAAGTGTGAATGAAAGATCCAACACCTGCTTTCCAACTCCTACTTCAAAGTGGGCCTCCACTACTACATCCTCTTTTGATCTTAAGGAAGATCCATCCTCATCTAGTCCTTGTTCTTCTATTGATTATAGTCATATTGGTTCAGATGAGGACTACATGCATATTCGGGAGTAGTTTCATGACATCAATTCTTTTGGATATGTTTCTCTTTCAAGTGATGGTGAGCCAGTTTTACTTACTTATCCTCTTGATATTTCAGAGTTTGCATATGATGATCCAGTTTTACTTGCTCCTACTCATGAGATTTCAGATTTAGAGTTTGGATGTGATGATGCATATTCACACTATATTGTGGATTTAGAAGATGGTGATGATGATGATAGAATGCTAGATCGATATCAACAAGAACCTGAAGGCCTAGCAACTGGTGATGAAGATGAGAGAATGGGAGATCCAAATCCACAAGAACGTGAATATCTCTCACCTGATATTCCTCCTCTTCCTCGATGGGAAGCCACTACACTCTGATCTACCGGTGATTTGGTTGGTGATCAACATGATCATAGAAGAACCAGATCAGATTTTCAAAATGGAAGGTTTCATCCTTCCCACATTGCTGATCCATTTCAGATCGATCGACCCTTCTTCAGAAAAGAAGGACACTTACCTCCTTCAGGGGTGAGAGATGATATGCTTCATTAGTATCCTTCAGTCTATTTTGAGGGGGGGCTTTCTTCCCACTGGGTTTTCCCTCTTTCCTCACTTAGTTTATTGAGATTGATTGTACGGGGTGACCTTTGGTATTAGTAACTAGGGCCCTATTTTTTTATTTCAGTTATTTCCTCATAGTATAGGTTGCAGGGGGGTGTTGGAATATTCACACTATCATTTTTTCATTTTGCATGCTTGCATGCAAATCTACATATTGCATGCCACTGCATGCATCCAGTCATCAGTATGGTTGTATCCCCAACACCTAGAGCTTACTTCTATCTCCAGAGCCTGTCTTTAGCCCTCAATTGTCCTCCTACCTACATAATGTGTCCTCTTTGACTTATCTGCTTAGCAAGTGCACCTTTCTCACCTACCACTGTTAGTTAGATCACTTTTACTCACCTACCTTCATTTATCGCTCAGTTAGGGCACCTTATCTCACCTACCGGGAGTTACCGTTCAGTTAGTGCATTGATTGAGTATTTCTTCCACTGATTTCTTATACTGACTTGTAGCTTCTAGTTAGCAAGTTCTGGAGTTCCACTTGACTATTTGATAGCCTCCTGCACCCCCCTTGGAGTCTCCATTCCCTGATTTATGCCTAGATGGTTCTGTTAGACTCAGTTAGACTCACTTGACTGACTATTACAATTTATGACTGATACTATTGACTGGATGATGTCTCCATTGTTATCCAATCTAGACTTTGATTTAGACATCCTCATACACCCTCCTTGGAGTTTCCATTCCTTGATTTATGGCTAGTTAGTTTTGTTAGACTCAGTTGGTCACACTTGACTGAAACTTACCATTTATGACTGATACTGCTGACTGGATGATGTCTCCATAGTTATTCATGCTGGACTCTGAGCTGAGATTCGAATGCCCTACTTGGCTAATTCGGATCTTATATGATGCCTCATCATTGATTATTGTAACACATTCTCTACATTCATTATTCATTGTATGATATTGACATTGTCCATTATTCTGCGTTTATGAGTGATTATTGAATGCATGCTTCTTCTTCTTTGCAAATAATCCTGAGAGTTAGATTGTGAGTTTGTTATAGTTTCTAGATCCCTCCAGATTATCACAAAAGTGACCCATTACCCCACAGTAAAAACATTTCAAAGGAAATTTCCCTTTGAACTTACGAGTACCTCTCTTAAGATTTTTAACTAGAAATGCTTCTTCATCATAAGAATATTATGCTTGAGATTTTGTTTTAGATTTCTTGTCTATTTTTTATGCTTTAAAAGTTGCTTCCTTCTTTTGAGAATTGTCTTGCCCAATCCTCATTTCATAAGCTATAATAATTCCATATAGCTCATCCATGGTGAGTTCGTCAATATTTTCTCTATCTTCTCTAAGTGTGGAAATATTCGGATTGTAAATCATTGGATGTGATCGCAGTACTTTTTCAACTATTTCTTTTTCTTCCAATTCTTCTCCTAGCCCTTGAATTGCATTCACAACTTCATCAATTCTCTCAAAGTATTCTATAATGTTTTCTTCTTCCTTCATTTTTAGACTTTCAAATTGGGTTTTAAAGGTATGGAGTTTTTTCCTTTTTACCATGGTGTCTCCTTCATAGATGGTCTACAATTTGTCCCAGATTTCCTTTGTTGTCTTACAATTCATCACTTTGGAAAAGACTATTCTAGATCATTTTTCTAAGATTGCATTAACAACTTTGGCATTACTTCCAAACTTTTTAATTCCTTCAATATCTGTAGGAGGGTCTTTGGGATATGTGTACCCTCTTTCTATAGCAATCCAAACCAAGAGACATTATATATCTTCTCATCGCGATTCTCTAGAAAGAGTAATATTCTCCATTGAATAAAGGAACCTTGGAGGACACTTTTACTAGTTGATCCATAGTGATAAATATTTCTCTTCAATTCTTTAAAATTTTAATGAAGAGCTTGCTCTGATACCAATTGTTGGAATATCAAGCAATAGTGAGAGGGGGGGGGGTGAATCAGTGTTACACTATTTTCAAATTTTATCACAATTAAAAATTGAATCAACAAAGAAGATAGAAGACACAATTTTACAGTGGAAACCCAATTGGGAAAACCACCAAAAATTTCTATTACTACAAAATTATATTTACAAATAATTTACAAGCTCCAACTTGTTGGATGCATCAACACCCAATTTTTCAGCTACAACTAAAGGATGCACCAACACCCTGTTTTGTCAACTACAACTGATAGGATGCTACAACACCCTTTGTTCTCCAGCTATTATTGGAAGGATGCTACAACCTCCTTGGAAGACTTCAATCTTTCCCTAGAACCACCCTTCCTCCCTTTTCTGTAATTCTTTTTATTTCCATCACTCCTTTTAATCAATTATATTTCTTCATTTTCATTGGTCTTTTTCTAATCTTTCTTATTCTTTGATATGGGTTATTGAGACGTCTTCCTTTAATATCGAATGCTTGTATATATATTATCATCTTATTCTTCAATGATTTCCTTTCTTCATTATAAAATTCATGTCTTTTCAGATCACATCCCTTCATTCTAAACAATTATATCTTTGTTAATTAATTAATAAATTCGATCTCTTCAGGCTCATATAAGTTCTGTGGGCATGTGAGTCTACGAGCCCTTCCTTGAGGGCATAGAAGCACTCCCTTTCTTCCTTGTGGGAATAAGTCTTCAAGCCCTTCCTTGCGGGCATGATCTTATCCCTTGTGGGTATCACCTTTGCGGACATATCCAGATTCTGTGTAAACAGAGTTTTTCCTTCAACTTGGGAGGTTGATTTTTCACACGTGTGAACTCCATATGGAAAACTGAAATCATGACTGGATAACTACTTCAACAAGGAATATATCCATGTCACTTTTTTAATTTTTTGATACACAAACATCATCTGGCAGGCATTTGAAACTAGCCTTTTAAACTACCAATTCAACACTTAGACAAAATTGTCAAACCCTAAGTCATCATGAAGGGATTTTTATTTTCATAAAATTGGAAGTATGATACATCCAATGGATAGATTCCAACAAGTTTATTCCATCTAGACTAATTTCATTCTTTGAGACTTCTTTCTCCCTCCTCAGCGGACATGTTTTTGGAGTAGTGCAAATCAAGCTAGGAGGCACTTTTGGCAGATCAATATCTTCTCCTTAAGAGATTTTTAAAAAAAAACAATGATATGGTTGGATGCACCACTCAACATTCTAGAGAAGGATACCCTTAAAATACTTTAAGACATCAACCACAGGAAATGGCGAACATTTTACTGAGGTCACTCGGGCATTTTTACCAGCATTTTCATCCTTAGACAATTTGTGCAATCTCCAAGGTGGATTTTTTATTTCACAAAAATCATGAACCAGTGATACTAGATGATGTAGTACATCTCACTGAGAATAACCAAAGTGATTTCACCTTCAAAATCATCTTCCTTTGACCTAGGTGGACATTTTATTAGACTGGTGCAAAACGGCCTAAAACCTTGTTTTGACGGACCTATAACTTCCTCCCTAGACACTCTCAAGACAAACTGATACCATGGTCAGGTAGCCAGTTTAGCAAGGTACAAATTGGTGATATGGGGCAAACATTTACATGAACCTATGAGGTACGATAGACATTTTCCCAAGGCCACTTGGACCAATTTTCCAACACTTTGCCATTTTCCAAAATTTCTCCAAAATGACAAATCTCTATATAATTAGGTCAAATTGAAATAATGACATCATGAAGGTACTATAGCACCATTAGGTGTATTTGCATCTTCATAAACCATGACATTTCATCACTTCCTTTGTTATTCCTTTGTCTTCCACTGATTTTTCCCTGCCGTCATGTCCTTGGTTATTCCTTTGTCATTACTGAACTCCTTTGACATCAATGAAAGAAACATTCAACAATTTGGACTCTTGATCAAGATCTAGTTGCAAAATTTAAGAGTTAATGCTCCTTTTGAATGAGTACATGTACCCATTCTTGAGCAGCCCGAGAATGAAAATGCAGAGATTCCTCCATAATTTTGTGGTGGATTGAGAGGTGTTTTAATTTTTTATAGACTACAACAATTGTCATCATTGGAATGGAGTTGGGGGAAAATAAATACATGGTCATTTATTTGTTGAGGACAATGTTTGATTAATGCATGGAATTTAGTTTAACAAAGTGGGTTGGACTGATACTACAGTTTTAGGGAATTCAATTTTTCCAACATTCATTTAAATTTATGGAACTATATGGGTAGAGCCAGAGTATTTTTCTCACACTAGCATGGCTAATTATCATGAACAGTAATACACCTCCAGACTATAGTCAACTATCTAAATGTTGCTAGAAAACATAGTGTAAGAGATAGGAACGATCTTATTGATTGGCCCTGTAGTCGCAACTTAAACTTGGTCTCTCTAGATTGATTGACTAGGAAGATACCAATATATAGATTTTTAAAACGCCAGCATAACTAGACACATTTGATCCAAGCAAATCTACAAGTGTAAACTCGCCATTCGATCTAGGAAGATCATCAAGTATAATATTGATTTCTGAATAGATGAATTGTTCAAGGTTTTAAAAGGTAGACTCTAATTAAATCGACTGAATCAAGTAACTTAGAAAACCTTAAAATTGGATCATTAAGAACTTCCAGTTAACATGAAATTAAGTGGATCTGGGAAGCTTTCTTAATGTGGCCATCAGGCTTCCTCACAATTGGACAAAACTAAATTATGTTCAGTGAAATTCGGTTTTCCTTAACCTTTATGGCATGGATAAAGAGATTACAATGCAAAAACGTAAATTCCTAGACTAGTGGGCAGTTCAATTTACACACTATTACACAACAGTGTGATGTGGCTATTAAAACACCTCTAGATAAACATTAAAATCCTAATTTAGCATATTCTACATAAATGTATTTAAGGGAATATATAGGTGTTGTATATGATTATAGGTATGTTAGAGGAATTACTGTGATCAAGTCTGACTAGCGTTGCCACTCTGTATCCTGAACACAATCTACCCAAATAAAAAGAAACTTTTTTTAATCGAGTATTAATAATATTAAATATATAATAAAAAAGACAACAACCTAACACATATTGCCTCCAAAATCAAGTAAATGTGCATTAACAAAAACTAATGAAAAACAAATATCTTGATTGAAACTTGGAAGGTAAAAATCAAAGCTACACATACATATAAATCTTGATATTTTATGCAGCCACCTGCATAGACCTTTGATCCTTAGTAATTAGAGTAGTGCATTTTCGGGCATTTTCATGCACTATTGAATCCAATGAATAAGAAATGACCATAAAACAACAATGGTGAGGTGTATTATCCGGTCTGAATTTTGAAGACTAACTATAAAACTATGAGTGCAATGCATGTACTTAAATATATAGAATAGACTAGAATTGGAATCTACACATTAATCATACAATTCATCCTTGAACTAAATTTGTAGAGCATAGATGACTTATATTCAACTCTTGAGGATTTTCTCTGTACAACTATGAAACATTGCAAATTGACACATCAACGAAATGTGGCAGTAGAATTGTTGGAAAATGAACATGAACAAAAACTCCCCCTTAATCCACGACATAGGTAGCTGAAACTAACTCTGGCCAAACAAAACCATGCAACATTAGAAAAGAATTCAGTAGGTCTCATCCAACCAGGTTATCTTCAATTATGAGAGACTGACTCCAAGAAAGGAGAGACTGACTCCAAGAAAGGAGAAAATGTGTATGTGACCTTAAAAATAAGTTGGCGAGGAAGCAATGCAAGCATAACATGCCCTTCTAATCAAGGCAAATTTAGCCCATGGGCTATTTTTCCATGTTTTTTCCAAAAACCGATTTGCAATTTGCATTTTTTGAAGCCTCGTTTCGTCCAATTTTGAAGGGGCAAACTTTTTTCACTCTAAAAATTGCCAAATGATTATATAAACTATATAAAATCCTTAGAAATTGAAATAATTTTAGAAAAATATTGCCAAATATTTTATAATTGACATTTTAAGAATTGGTAAGACTCTCCAAGGTTTATACACTTTTAAATAAGTATGGGTCCTTAAAATTATCCCTACTTCTAATTGAAAACACCATAAGAGGGTAAAAAATTCTTTAAATCTTTTGACATGCATTTTCAGGAAGATTATATTGACTTTGGAATTCTATATTCTTACCTTTAATATCAACTAAATTAAACATGTATTCATGGGTCATCCTTGAATGTTCCATCAATTCACCCTAATGGATTGGAGTATCACCACTGAAGTATGCTTTTGTTTGACTTCCAGCTTAGCATCTTACACAAGTTCCATTCAACCCTAGAAATTCCCATCTTTTATAAGATTCACAAGAATAATTGTTTGTTTCTAAGTGCAGATTCTTGGAACAAGATTCCACATCTTCTCTGAGTTCCTCCGCTAGCATTTTTGAAACATGTTCACTATTAGGTTTAGTTGTAGAACCAATATCTACAACCAACTCAATATTATGTGCATCTATAGTTGTTCTATGATCATAGTCAAAATTTTCGCAGTACCCTATCCAATTAACAGATTTGATGCACCCATTTAACACCTTCTTTCACTTAAATTTATTTTATATGGATTAATTCCATGGTTTCTCTGAAAACCCAACTACATGCTTACCATGAGATGATTTGATTTGATCCGCACAATTAATTCCTTCAAAAGCAGTTTTGGGTGTTAGGATATTTCAATCCTCCATCCTTGTCCTACCTAACATTATTTATTTTTCCTAGTTGTTGATGATGTCATTTCCCCCCTAGTGGTGTGCATATGTCATCTAAGATCCATCTACCACCTTTTGAGCTCTGCATGCATCATTTTAGGGCCACTTCATCTAGTTCCCTATTTTATATGAACCTACTGAGTGTTCCGGTGCAGTCCACCTGAGTTACCTGACTCTTGTGGGGGGTTAGAGCTCCGGATGCCACTGATTGTGGCCTCATGCGCCCTTTTCTAACTGGCATGCATGAAAGACTCACTATTTCCCTCCTTAGTTAGTTAAATGATTGTGACTTCAGTTAACTGAGTTTAGGTTCAATTCATTTGACTTTGTCTCCTGGAACACTCCGGTGGTGGTAATCCCTATGCTAGTAGACCAACTGAGGTTCGAATTCTCCTGCATGATTCGAATTCTCTCAATTATAACATCATTTTTTATTATACTGATTACTAGAACATGTGATAATATTCTGCTCCTGTTTGAGTTATGC
Organism: Larix kaempferi; assembly: GCA_027924585.1. Lineage (NCBI taxonomy): Eukaryota > Viridiplantae > Streptophyta > Pinopsida > Pinales > Pinaceae > Larix > Larix kaempferi. The sequence continues at coordinate 2,671,550 of BSBM01000626.1, forward strand.
TGCATTATTATTCTTCTACTCCTTTTTACTGCAATTTTCACTATTATTCTAATTTTCTGCTCATTCTTTCTATGTGAGGTATCCATCAGATCTTAGATATGCTCTGACATAGAATTTCACGTGGTATCAGATACATTAGATCGAATAGGTTGAGAAGCTTCTTTTAGTAGTGCACCAAATGCCTCTGGATTTCCACAGCAAATCCTGGTGCCAACATTGAATTCATTGGAGAAATCCAATGAGGTCTAGGTAGGTGTGAAGGATCCGGATAAAAGTGCCTACTGTCCTAAAGGAGTGCTTAGTTGTATTCTACCTCCTTGTTGATATTTTTTGCAGTTTATTCAATTTTTTGAGTGAAACAATAGTTACAACAGTTTTCTGAAGTTGCAGCTGTTACAATAGTTTTCTGCAGGTGCACCAGTTTTTTTTGCAGTAGTAGCAGTTTCATCTTGTATACGCTCCAAAAGTTGTAATGGACAATTCGAACTCTCCTCTCTCTCCTATAATCCTGACACCCTTCAATTATTTTGATTGTAGGGATGATATGCAGATGGTATTGCATAATAGATCATTGTACAGGGTGAAAGTGGGGAAGGATCCCCAACCAACATCAATTGTGGAGAAAACCAAGTATCTGAATAGATTGGATAAAGCATTTGGTTTCATGCGTATTCATATTTCTAGAGATCTTGTTGGCCTCCTATTTTGACTGTTCAGCACAATATTTTCTAGTTTAAGTCTCATGAAACCAAGTAATCATCATCTTTATTTAGTGTTGTTTTGTGCATGGTTGTGCCTTTTGAAGAGCAACATTGCTAGGAACTTTGGTAAGTGACTTTTTTTAATTGTTTATTTATTATTTTGCTTTGTTTTATGTATATAATGGAACCTTTAGTTTTCATTTAATAATGGGTCAATTAATGAGTCTTTATTTCGTTTATGCTGGAGTCTTTTGGTTATTTGGCCCAACGCTTGTCCCGACGCTCCAAAGAAGATCTATGTTGGCTGAACCAGAGATTTGGGGGATTTTATTGCTCAGGATAACATCTTGTTTGATTTCCAATCGCTTCCAGGACACAGGTGCAGTTATCCAGTGTTGTTCTGAGGATGTCATTTGCTCATTTCCGTCCTTGATCAGGACCCTGATTTCGGGCTCAATTTCTGAACAAACGGTTGCGCATTGTTCAAAACGGTTCGAAACCCACTTCACAAATGGCCCCATTTACCCCTAATCGCGGGCAGTTTTCAGAATTTCTGAACGAATGTGGAGAAATCCCTTTCCAAAACAAATTTGGTGTTGGCCGTTTTTATGGGTAGTTGCTCGAATTTCTGAATTTTGGGATGGATCTTGTCCATCTATCCATCTATAAATAAATCCTTAGGAGGGATACAAAAAAAAGGACACTGTAAACTCTGTTGATGGTGGAAGCATAGATAATCTTGTGTCGACAGTGGTCATCGAAAAAGCGGGGCTGAAATGTCGGGAACATCCACACCCTTACAAGATCTCGTGGTTGTAGAAAGGACACCATGTGAAGGTGACCAGACAGTGCCTAATTAACTTCAAGGTCAGGAAGCTTGAAGACGGTGTACTGTGCGACGTAATCCCAATGGATACATGTCATCTATTGTTAGGGAGACCATGGAAATATGATTGGAAGATGATCTATGATGGTCGAGCCAACACAGTCACATTGCGGAAAAATGGCATGCGAAGGAATCTGAAGCCAAAGCACGAGGAGCAAGCCGACTGCAAGCGGGGTGAGAGAAACTTTTGGGATAAGTGAGTGTTGATGTGTTCAGCGAAAGAATTCCTCACGGAAGAGGAAAAGCAGTCGGGATGTTTCTCTATCATTCCGAAAGGGCCATGTGTCCATAGGTCGACAAGGGAGAGCATTCTAGTCGAAGTCAAAAATATGCTTGATGGGTTTCGGAGCATAGTAGTCAATGAGGCACCGATGGGATTGCCACGAACGAGAAGCATGTCGCATCAGATCGACTTGATTCCAGGATCAATTTTTACAATGAGTCTGACATAGGTTCAGGAACTCAATCAACAGGTCCAAGAGTTGTTGGACAGAGGATTGATCAGAGAAACTCTAAGTCCACCAAGCATGTGCAAGGATGCACCTATTAACTTGTAATATCAGTCTTCAGATTGAAAGCAAATACAACTATAAACTAATCTAAGATTAACATGTGCATATAAAAATAAACTTGAAAATATTTAACAAAAACAACAAGAAACGAAATAACAAATGACTTTTGTATTATAATACCTCAAATGGTGAGGATGTTTGGTGTTGAGCAGCTCCAAGGTTGAGATGCTCCAGGCTCCAATGGTCTCTTCCCCAAGATTACTAAAATGGTCAAAGAACTCAAGAGAGATTTTGACAGCATGAGGATAGGATGATGGATGGATGAAAAGTGAGGAGCCCCTATCACCTTTTTATAGTTGTTGGTCATGGGGAATACCATTGTGGTTTTGAGGAAACCAATGGTATTGACCAACATGGTTTAGGTACCTTTTTCCCTCTTTTTTTCCTTTTTTGAATATTTTGAATATTTTATTCCCTTTTAATATTTTTGGGAATTATGGACCCTTTTTTAGGGTTTTTTGTGTTTTTTGAGGAAAAATATATATTTTGAGGGGGAAAAAGGTGTATTATGGTCTTTTTGGTGACCTTTTGATGGCTTTAGAGGCTCAAATGGTGGAAAAGTGGACAAATGGGTCATGTGAATAAGGGAATGAGCTAGTGAGCACTTTTTGGGTGTTAACAGATTGCCCCCTGATGTGTGAGGGTAGGAGCTCATCGTATGGCCGATAGACATCATAGTTCTTTTGTGTTTTTCCTGGGGTTTGGAGTAGAGAAGAGACCGGTTGGAGATTGGAGCAACGGCCCCCTGGAAGCTACAAAAACTGAAAAATATTACATGGCCTCAAAATGAATGAGGGATATATCTGACTATTGGACGAGGCGGGCATACCCATGCTTGTATCAAGACATATACATAACAATTAGGCCCACGAAGGGGGGCCTGAAGAAATACATAAAAATATACTGGTACGTCATAATGGTCCAGAGGGGACACAATGCTGGGACATACTCATGGTCATGTCATGACTGATCTAAATAACTGATACACTGGAAAAGCAACAACCATTCTGAATAAGGTTTCAAAAGGGTTGATGAACTGTTGAAACTGGACGTGTCCAACATTTGTAGGGACTCAACAACTATGAGTCAACTCTGAGGAGTATATGTAACTGTATACTCGAGTGAGTATAAAACGGGGGTACATCTGAATACTGTCGCCATGCACAACCCGGATATCTATAGGAAAATGTAACTGGTTGTTTCCATAAGTAGACTCTCAAATGTGGAAGAGTCAGGTGGTATTCGGGGTCTTCAACAAACAGCTGAAAGGACCAATACCTTTGTGTGAGTCTCAATGATGCAATCAAGGTATTGAAGTCGAGCATGTGAGAAACAACCATTTGGAGAGGCACTGAGGACTCTTCTCGAAATGATTCGTAGGCACTCATCATAAATGGTGATGAGTCCAAGGCACAGGGACCTCTAGATCTATCCTCTGGAATAAATTTGGTCGTCGTTGATAGAGGGAGACCAACAACTATCAAGGCAATGATGTTTCCTTGATAGGAGTGCGAGGTTTACAACTGAAGTGGGATAGTATTGATGGTAGGACTAACATACTGTGGGGATGCGAAATAACTGGGGTCATAGAGTGGGTGGAATCAAACTTCCTTTGTTCAGAGCATGATGACATGGTTGACCTGGCAGCGTAGGAAACTGACTTGTAGGTGCGGGGATCATAGCTTTTAAGGACTGAAGGGTATGTATTGTAGATTGGAGTGACTCTAGTGGAACAAGCTGATGGATGTTGTAGAGGGACTCTCAGGGTGGCATACTGCAGAATACTTTGAACAAAGGCGACCAAAATGGGGGAGCTGCCATATGAGTAGACATGATCTGTTGTGGCACCGAGAAGCACCATTGGGTCCTTATTCGTAGTTTTAATGAGCTCCAAGAAGGGATAAAAGTGTTCTCTGAAATGGTACTATCCTGTGGATTTTGTGAGCCCAGGACTGTTCATGCTCATGAGTACTTTCATTTTTAAGGAGTCTGAAAACGATAAGAAGACTCTGCAGTGTCGGTGGAGTACCGTCCTGTGGATTTATACGAGCCCAGGATGGTGATTGCTTGTGGTCGCTTTCATGTTTATCATAATGAATTTTAGATCTGTTCTTTGCGGCTTCGATTGTTTAGAGAGCTGCGCGGCGATCTTCGTCGGCTTGCTCTAAAAGGAGTAAGCGTTCTTCAATCATTGATGTATCGGGGAGAAGTTCTACGGACATTTGTAATGTTGGTATCTAGCATTCAATGGGGAGGATAGATTCCACACCATGAACTAGATGAAATGGGATGAATCCGGTGGCAGTCTTGGTCGACGTGCGGTAAGCCCATAATGCGGGGAAAATCATGTGATTCCAATTGGATCTATGTTTGTCGACGGTGTGTTGGAGGATAGTCTTCAAAATTTTGTTAACAACTTCGACTTGGCCATTCCCTTGGGGGTAGTAGGCGGAGGAGAAATGGTGTTCAAACTTAAGGAGTGTGGACAATTCTCTCCAAACAGAGTCTTGGAAGTGAGAGCCGTGGTCTGAGATGAGTTGTTTTGGTACTCCGAAACGAGCAATAACATGGTTAAGGAAAAAGCAGGCTGCAGTGTCGGCTTTGCAATTGTAAGTAGGCATGGCTTCCGTCCATTTGGTAAAGTAATAAATAGCCACAATAATGTGTTTGTGACCATCGGCTGATGTGGGATTGCAGTCCATGAAGTCGATGGCCCATTTGCAAAATGGTCCAGCAGTGACGACCGGATGAAGGGGGCTGGGAGGGGTTCTTGCCTTTAGGGCAAAGAGTTGGCAGTTTTGGCAATGTTTAACTGCTGCGATACAATCAGTGAATAATGATAGCCAAAAATAACCGAAGCGGATTACCTTTTGGGTGGTGACCATTCCTGAAAAATGGTTGCCGTAGGCACCGCTATGATAGTCATTAAGGACTTGTTCTGCTTTGTCTTCGGAAAGACATCGTCGTAAGATTGTGTTGACGCCACATCGATAGAGGACATCATCCAAGAGGAGATAATGGGGGGCATTGTGATGGACGCGACGGCGTCCGTCACGGTCGACGTTAGGTCGGAACTTCTGTGTGCGGAGGTATACCAAAATGTCTCTATACCAGGGGTTGTCCAACGAGATGATGAACAAATGTTCATTGATCATATCAGTATGGATAGTTGGTGATGACAATGATGATGATAAGTCCATGATGAGTTGAGCGAGTGCTAAAGCTTTGGTGCTCTTCGGGGTTTTAAAAGTTAGGTCATATTCTTGTAAGATAATCACCCATTTGGCAACACGTCCTTGTAGAAGGCGACGATTCAAGAGATAGACCATTGGATTGGAATTGGCTACAACCGTGGTGTGGCTGAGGAGAATGTAATGTCGCAGGTTATGTACTGAAAATACGATGGAAAGGGCCATTTTCTCTTCATGTGGGTAGCAGAGGGGTGGGCTTGACAAGTTTTGGCTCACATAGTAAATGACATGCTCTTGGTGAGCGGAGTCTTCTTGGACGAGAACTCCAGACACAGCGTGATCTGACGCTGAAATGTAAAGAGTAAAGTATTTTGTGAAATTTGGTGGAGAAATCAAAGGGGCGCTTGTAAGTGCTTTCTTAAGGTCCGTGAAGGCTCCTTCTGCTTGGTCATCCCATACAAAGCGGGTGTGAAGACGTAGCAAATGGAGGAAACCATGTACTGTGGTGGCTTAGTCTGTGACAAAACGACGAAGGAAGTTGGATTTCCCCTGTAGGCTTTGCAGCTGTCGTAATGTACGTGGTGAGGGGAGGTCCACTATGGCTTGAACTTTTAGAGGGTCAATGGTGATTCCTTTCTCTAAAATGACAAACCCGAGTAGACAACCTGCTGTAACACAAAATACACATTTAAGAGGGTTCAAGCGGATTTTGTATTTGTGACAATGCAAGAAAACCTGTCGGAGATCTTCTAAATGGTCAGATCATTTCTTAGATCAGGAGGTGAGGTCGTCAAGATAAACTTTAATGATTTTATGCAGATCATGAAAGCAATAAGTCATGGCTCGTTGGAAAGTGGATCCCACATTCTTGAGACTGAAAGGCATGATGCGATAGGCGAAGGTGCCCCATGGGGTGGTAAAAGCGGTCTTGTATTGATTTTTTTTACGGATTTTGATTTGGTTATATCCGGAGAAACCATCCATAAAAGAGAGTACCTCATGCCCCGCACACTCATCGATTAGTTGGTCAATAAATGGTGTGGGGAAGCTGTCTTTGGGACAAGCTAGGTTGAGGTCGCGGAAGTGAGTACAGACGCGGATGGTGCCAACTTTCTTATTAACTAGTATTGGATTTGAAACCCAGGTGGTATATGCAATCGGGTATATGAAACATGTTGCTTGAAGCTTCTTGATTTCTGCTTTGATGGCTAGAAGCTTGGATGGGTGAATGGGACATTGTTTCTGGCGAACCAGAGATATGTTGGGCCAAGTGTCTATGTGATGTTCTACGATGGTGGAATCAAGACCAGGCATCTCGGTATAAGACCAGGCGAAGACATCATGAAACTCTTGGAAGAGTTTCTTATAAGCTTGGGTTTCTTTCCCAGTGGAAGTTGCACCTAAAGAAATAAGATCGGGTTTACCGGGGGTGGTGGAGATGTCGATTTTTATAATGGGTGAAATGTTAGCCATGTTACCTTCCTCGAAGGCTTCTGGAGCTGGTATAGGATCTTTGAACCAATCGACCTTGGTTGGTAAGAAGTCCTTAGTTTCAACAGATTGTTGGTTCGCTGCGGTGGATGTAGATGCTTCAGGGAGGAAGTATGATCGATGGTGCATATCATCCCAAGGGTAGTCCGGTGCAGCGAGTGTTTCTAGGATTTCTTCATCAGTACAGAAATAGTGTTCCATTAAATGAGTTGGTTCGGGTTTGTAGGTCATTGAAATCATATAAATGGTATTGATTTCTTCTGAATGGGACGATTCTGGAGGGAATATTTCTTCAACAAGTGGTGGGGATATCTCTAAGTTGGCATTATTCATCTTGTATAGTGATTCTCTATAATCTGGGAGACCGGGGCAGTGATGTGAATAATGGCCATAGATTCTGCATATTGCACAAAGATGGTTTGTGCATAATGACTTATCGCGAGGTTGAGATGGTAATTCTAATTTGACCACTGGAATGTTGATGCCATCATCCAAGATATTCATGTGTTCTTGAAGTGTTGGTAGTTGTGGACACAGATGGGTGGCGTGGCCAATATCATCACACAAGGAGCACTTAGGGAGTACACGGGTTGGGGGATTCTTGGCTACTTTGGGAATCACTTGGGGGGTGCGAATTGTGGGTGCATTGTTGTAGGTTTGTGGACCTCTGCCCCCAGTGTGGCGGGATTGAGGGGGGACATAACTAGATGTTGATGTAGTACCTCCTACTGGAATTGATCGATTTTGGGGGTTGGGACCACCAAGTGGTGGGCGATTTTGGTGGTTTGGTATGCCAGGTGGTGGATGGTTTGACATATTCATGGGTTGTACCAGTTGTAAAACAATAGTCGGAGTCAACGAGGGGGTTGGTGCAGGTAAGCACCATACTGGTAACCCTATTGTCAAACCTGGTATGTTGAGTGTAGCCATTAGTGGTGAGTTGACGAATCTTGAAAATGGAAACAAGAATGGGATAGTATGAATTGGTGTTGTTCCGATATGAGTAGGCACGATGGGTGCTAGTGGTGTTGGTTGAGTATGTTGAGGACATTGTTGTTCATTGTGTGATAGGGTACACATATCGGATACTGCAATTGCTTCAAGAGGGGGTGGGATGGATGGGAAAGAGCTGGTCATGGGAGTATTCGAATATATCCCGAGTCCGACTGATGAGACGAAAGATGTTGGTGCACTAAGAACGGGTTGTTCAATCATGGGAAGAACATTCTCTGGTGCTGCGGGGGCATTGGGATCATAGTATGTAATCGGGTCGATTTTAATTACACGTCCTTCATGGGGGAACATCATGATACAGAAAATTGAAGAAGCGACGGCTTTAATTTTGTACATGTTGGGCGTTAATGACCTCTATATCTATGAGAACCAATTTTCCCCCGAGCTATATAGGTACGTTTACTAGCAAACCTTGGGGTTGAGTTGCACAGCCATCGTAAGCTCATAATGCGGTAGTGGATGGTTATAGCATTGGGGATCCAAGTTTCTGCCATACAAAAGTCGACATGACATAGGTAGAGGCCCCTTCATCGATTATGCATCGATGAACAGTGAGGTTGCAAATGGAGATGGAAACTTGAAAAGCTAGAGATGAAGGCATGCGAGGTTCAGCTTGTTCTAAGTCAAAAGCCATAATGTTAGAGTCATTAGGATCTATGGCACTAATGGCAGATAACAACAATTTTCTCTGTGCAGGACAATTTTTTAAGATCAGAGAGCGGACATAGCAGCGGGGGACTGAGCTAAATCCTCTACAATGTTATAGTTGGAGGCTACACGATCACTTGGGTTATTGTTAATCCATCTCAAAGGAAAATGGGGTGCTTTGGGGCCCCCGTCCATGGGCATGGTGGGTATGCGAAGTGGTTGATCAGTTGGGAGAGTAATCGATGATGGGTTGGTAGGTGTGGCCTCAGGGGCAGATCCGTATTGATTTCGATGGGTTTGGAGATTGACATCATTTGATGACATCATAAGCAGATGGTGAGTGTTGGAATCAGCATGCTAGTAATCGACGGCTGCATAGGTAATTTGTTGCTATGGTGTAGTGGATCCTTTAGGGGGATCGTTCTGACGAGTGTTTACCGTGCCTTGGTGTGGTAAGGGATTTTGTAATATCATGGGTTGTGGCTGAGGAGGGGGTGTTGGCTGTGCAACATGTCCTTATTGTTGGGCGTTGTCGGTCCAGAGTTGACGCGCTCGATCTAAATGCGTACAATTATGTGTGTAATGGCCGTAGACTCCACATATGGAACAAGGATGGTTTCTTCTCAAGTTATTATTTTTAGCTTTCTTCGGTGTACGGTCAGGGTTTTGGTTAGGAGGAGTAGGGTTATTATTGTTTGGAGGATTAGGTGGTGGTGCACCTTGGTTATGTTGCTGGTTGTTTCTGCGGTTACGTCCTCTTCCGCGGTTTTGTTGACCTCCTTGGTTACACTGGTTGTTTTGGTTTGGAGGTTGGTTTTGCTATGCGTAAACATGCCCTTGGGCAGGAAGTGGGTTTTGAGGTCATGCTGGCTTTGGAGCAGGTTGAGGTCGGTAGTAAACAGGAGGGTTCGGAGGTGGCCTTGGTGTTTGCTGCGGTTGTGTGTAACCTTGAGCTGCTGGAAGTGTTGGAGCAAGAGGTGTTGCCTGTTGACGATAAAAAGTCACTTGGGCTTGTGGTTGGACCGGAGACTAGTGGGCCTGTTGGTTATAATATGGAGCTGGCACATAAGCTGATGGAGCTTTCCCATAACATTGTGGTGGACAGGAAGGTCCATGAATGTGGTGGGTGTGTGTTACTGGAGTATACGAAGTTGTAGCTCCAGAATTAGATGAAGCCCTAGAAAGGTCTGGGGTGTTGTTTGTACTTGTCATAGTAAAAGGTTTGTTTTGCGCCGTAACCTGGCCAATAATACCGTCAGCGGCATGGGATTCCCCCAGTGCATCATGGCGAGATGGATGGCTGCGCAAGGCATCAGGAAAAATAGTGTATAGATATCCTGACTGGGCATATATGAGGTCGAATTGCTGAGATTTTAAGATAGCTTCTTCTTCTGACTGGGGTTTTTCGGAAGCTACATCTTTGGCTATGAGGGGTAGAAGTGATTTGAGAAACCAATCCAAAAAAATACGGTAATCCAGCTTTATCTTGCAGAGGCTACGGCGCTTACGCCACTCATAGATATGGTCGGTGATGTGGGCAGCCATGTTTTGTCTACAAGACAAAAGTATTTCAACTCCTACATCATAGTGTACAAGTAGTTGAAAAAACTGGAGGAAAGTTGAGGCGAGGGACGTAAATGTGTTGTGGGTCCCATGTGGTTGCTCAATGTACCACTTGGCTGTAAAGCCAGTGAACATTCATTGTAACAGTCTCAGTCTAATGGAATCATCTACTATGGAGTTAGAGGAACACCATAGGTGAAATGACATGATGTGGTTTTGGGGATCTTCCCCAACTTTGCCTTCAAACTTTGGGATGTATGAGGAAATCTTTGTGGGCATGGGTGGCCATGTAGGGTTGTGTCTAATAGGATCATTGGTTAACCTGGCTAGGTATGGTAAGTTCAGACTAGCCATGTATGGCAGACTGGCGGATGGGTGTGGCATGGTGACTGGCACATAATTGTTAATAGTAGCATTATGTAGTGGTCCAGTGCCCCCTAAAGGTATGTTAGGTATGGAAGGGATGTGTCCTCCAACCAATGTGGTGTGGGAAAGGCCTGCGCTCCCAAGTGCAACATTGGTTGCAGAGGGGTTAGGAATGGTTCCCGGAATCCCTGGGATCTGGGTTGTTGTAATGAGAGGGGGTGTGACCCCTATGTTGGGCATACCCATAATAGGTGGTGGTCCTGTGTTGGGCATACCTAAAGGGGGAATGGCCCCTATATTAGGAATGCCTAAGGGGGTTGTGGTTACCTTGGGTGGCATAGTAGTAGTAGGGTTTGTTGATGTAGCTCCAATAGTACTAGTGAAAAGGGGGTCGTATTGTGATCCATCCATGGGGTTGGTTGGTGATGTCTCAGTAACGTGTTCGGATTCAGCCTCAGAATCAGATGTGAAATGAGGCTCGTAAAATCCGATGAATTTTTTCTATGTCAATGACATGTTGAGTCAAGGGATAAAGCTCTACGTCTATGACGTGTAGAGTCAAGTGTACCGAACTGAGGGGGTTCACCCTGAAAACGGCGGGATCGTCTTAAATTCTCAATGGTGAGAAATGTATAAAAAAGCTAGTGGATGGTGGTGATATAAAAAAAACTCAAGACCCTAATGCCACGATGTGTGCAGGAGGGGAGTATGAGAAAATAATGGCTCTTAGGCCAACAACCAACCTCAAAAGCACTTATTACAACAGTTGTGCTATAATAAGTGGAGGGATCGAAAAAAGTTGTCAGAATACCAAAAGTCAAACAGTTCCAAGAAAAAAGTGGTCCTTACTAGACCAAGGGGGGTAGTAGAGCATGCAAATGCCTAACTAGAAGTATTGTGAGTCGACAAACTATATTCTCTGCAAGCTGATGAAATCCAAGTCAGACAATATAGAGTGTAGAATCAATGGCTAGATATCCCCCTACCGAGAGGGACACCGGGTAGACAATCCTAGAAGTATGGTACTAAGATACCCCGTTCATGACACATTCAGTTGGGTGAATCTACAGTTTGGTTCCATCGCCGTTGTACTCCCATACGGGTGGTACACTGAGAACTGCGAGAGGTATCATTTGGTTACTGAAAGGATTGTGGTATTCCACTCAGGCTTTCGAAACCAATCTGGCTACTTCAACCCTCCTAAGGGAGAGGCCTTCCCAATAAATTGGTGTATAACCATGTCAAAAGTATAAGGGATTTTCGGTACCCTAAAGGACAACCACTATGTCTCGAATGTAAATAATTGAGGGGTGTTATTGGAACACCTATCCCCTCAATCCTACCTAACTACAAGATTCTTTTAAGTGCTCCCCAAGTGGGGTTAAAATTTTTTATTGAGTTAAGGTAGATTTTAAGGCTCAGTTAATTAAAAATGTGGCAGATTGGGTGCAAGTGTGATTATTTAACTGAAAATGATTTTCCTTGCTTGGGCGCTTGATTACAAATGAAAAACAAGATGCTTCCAATTTGCAAAAAATAAAGGCGTTTTCTGAAATGTAAATGCTTTAATAAAAACAATTAAAAAATGATGGAATTTTGAAATAATATTTAAAGGAAACCAAATAACATAAAAATTTCAAGAAATAAATGGATTTCTTAAGAAGTTGCTTGGGCAAACTATTGAGCAAATTAAAAGTGAAACCTATAATCTAAATAGAGTGCTAAAAATCTTTCTTTCACTTACTGAAAATTTTAAAAAGATTTTTTAATGGAGCATATGTAAATAGAAAATGATTCACTATGACTATAATAATGCAGAAAAAATAATGCTGGAAAATAGGCTAAATGGGCCAAAAAATACAACAAAATTTTTTCTAAAAAAAATTTCGAATTTAAAATAACAGCATCGCGGGTTTTAGGGAAAAAGCAATGATGTGCATCGTGGGTTTTAGCCGCGAAGTCACGATACACTGCGCGGAAAACTGCCGCGAAGCCATGATGTGCAACGTGGAAAATAACCGTGAAACCACGATGTGCAACGTGGAAAAAGGCCGCGAAGCTGCGGCTCGCTACGCGGAAAAGGGTCGCGAAGCTGCGGCTCACCGCGTGGAAAAGGTTCTCAAGGTCGCGATGAGACACGCAACTGTCGAGCAAAAGGTCGCGATGCAAAAAACGAAAAATAGGTCACCGAAAACAAAACTGAAAAGTGAAGTTTTGGTATGTTAAATTCTATAGAAAGGGCCAACAACTAGGGAAGCAATGAATATGTTGTCTAGTATGGCATATCTGCTAATTTAAATGGAAAAAACAAGTAAAAAACTAAAATCTAAAGAAAAAATTTAAAGCTCAAAAGCCAGCGGAGTCACCAAAAAACTGTTGCTTGGTTTTTCAACCAAGCATGTGTAACGATGCACCTATTAACTTGTAATAACAGTCTTCAGATTGAAAGCAAATACAACTATAAACTAATCTAAGATTAACATGTGCATATAACAACAAACTTGAAAAGATTTAACAAAAAGAACAAGAAACAAAATAAAAAATGACTCCAAGGTGAGGATGTTTGGTGTTGAGCAACTCCAAGGTTGAGATGCTCCAAGCTCCAATGGTCTCTTCTCCAAGACTGCTAAAATGGTCAAAGAACTCAAGAGAGATTTTGACAGCATGAGGATGGGATGATGGATGGATGGAAAGTGAGGAGCCGCTATCACCTTTTTATAGTTTTTGGTGACTAGGAATACCATTGTGGTTTTGAGGAAACCAATGGTATTGACCAACATGGTTTAGGTACCTTTTTCCCTCTTTTTTCCTTTTTTGAATATTTTTAATATTTTTATTCCCTTTTAATCTTTTTGGGAATTATGGACCCTTTTTTAGGGTTTTTTTTAGGAAAAATATATATTTTTAGGGGGAAAAAGGTGTATTATGGTATTTTTGGTGACCTTTTGATGGATTTAGAGGCTCAAATGGTGGAAAAGTGGACAAATGGGTCATGTGAATAAGGGAATGAGCTAGTGAGCACTTTTTGGGTGTTAACACCATGCATGGTACTAGCAGTGTTAGCACTGAAGAGGGGTGGAGAATGGAGAATGTGTACATACTGTAGAGCCATCAACAAGATCACAATCAAGTATCGGTTTCCATTTTCGAGGATGGACGACTTGATGAATTGCTTGAGTGGAGCAAAGTACTTCACGAAGATTGACCTGAAGAGCGGTTATCACCAAATTCGGGTTAGAGAAGGAGATGAATGGAAGACAACATTCAAGACGAAGGAAGGGTTGTATGAGTGGTTAGTCATGCCATTCAGATTGACTAATGCACCTAGTAAATTCATGCGGTTGATGAATGAGGTACTAAAGCCATTCTTGGGTAATTTAGTCATAGTGTACCTAGACGACATCCTGATATTTAGTCGAACCAAGACAGAACACTTGGGACACATTCAACAAGTATTGCAGAAGTTGCAGGAAGAGAAGCTGATGGTGAGCCTGCAAAAGTGTTTCTTCATGAAGGAAGAACTGGTGTACTTGGGATTCGTAATCTCGGGTAAAGGGTTAGTGATGGACCCAGAGAAGGAGAAGTAAAGATTGGATTGGCCAGAACCGACAAGTGCGACTGGAGTAAGGAGCTTCCATGGAATTTCCAGTTTCTACAGGAAGTTCCTTTGGGGATTCAGTCATATTTGCACACCTTTAATAGAGTGTGTGAGAAAAGGGGAGTTCAAGTGGACGAAATCTACCCAATGAGATTTTGACAAGATGAAGGAAAAGGTGATTGAGAGCCCAGTGTTAGTGCTCTTAGATTTTGACAAAGTTTTCCAGGTCGATTGCGACGCAAGTGGAATGGCAATTGGAGCAGTGTTGAGCAAGGAAGGCTGACCAATCGCATTCTTCAGTGAGAAGTTGGATGATGCGAAGCGAAAAATATTCGGTCTATGACTAGGAATTTTATACTATTGTCCAAGCATTGAAGAAGTGGAGGCATTATTTGTTTCCTAAGGAATTTGTGTTATACAAAGATCACCAAGCACTGAGGTATTTGAATACTCAGTTGAAGTTTAATCAGTGGCACATCAAATGGGTCGAATTCCTATAGAGATATACCTTCATGTTATGACACAAGTCCAGTAGGTCGAACACGGTTGCCAACATGCTGAGTCGAAGAGTTGCATTGCTGAACATGACAATAGCTCAGGCAATAGGAATAGGGTCAGTGAAAGCAGAGTATGTGACCGGCAAGGATTTTACGAAAGCATGGAAGGATTGTCGTGAACCGTGGAGTGTCGAAAGAACACCATACTTGGATTATTTCATCCAAGAGGGATACCTATTCAAGGGAAAACAATTATGTATTCCTAGAGGACCCGTAAGGGAGAACCTAATCTGAGAGTTGCATAGTGATGGATTAGCAGGTCATTTTGGCATCAACAAGACCAAGTCATTGGCCAAAGAAAAATATTATTGGCTAGGAATGACAACAGATGTTGGGAAGTGGGTACGATATACACCATTACTATTACTTGTACCAAATACCCCATGGGAGCAACTGAGCATGGATTTTGTTCCAAGATTTCCAAAGACGCTGCGCGACTCAATCTTTGTTGTAGTCGACAAATTTTCAAAGATGGTAAACTTTATTCCATGTTGGAAGACAAGTGACGCCACGGGCATTGTTGTACTATTCTTCAAGGAGGTAGTCAGATTGCATGGGTTGCTGAAGAGTATAGCATTGGACAGAGATACCAAGTTTATGGGACATTTATAAGGAACCCTATGGAAGAAACTAGACACGAGGTTGCAGTTTAGCTCGGCATATCATCTGCAGAAAGACGGACAGACCGAGGTGGTAAACAGAAGTTTGGGAAACCTTCTGAGGTGTTTGACGGCCGATAACCCAAGAAGTGGGAAAATCTGTTGGCGTAATCGGAGTTTGCATATAACAATTCTATGAATCAGACGACAGGTTTGGGACCATTCCATATTGTTCAGGGAAGAATCCCAAATGGAGTGCCATATTTGGTCGAGTTACTGACGAAAATAAAGAAAAGCGCGGATGCAGAATCATTCACAGAGCATATGAAAGAAGTCCATGAAGATGTATGAAATCACATAGAAAAGTGTAATGCGACATACAATTTGAGAGCTGACAGGAAGAAGAGACTACAGTCATTTAGCGAAGGAGACTTAGTCTATGCACATTTGCGGAAGGAGAGATTTTTGACAGGGACATATAACAAGCTGAAGCTGAAGAAGATTGGACCATGTAAGATTCTGAAGAAGATTTCGGACAATGCTTATGTGCTGGAGCTTTTGAAGGACTTGAGAATTTCACCAACGTTCAATGTCTCAGATATGTACAAGTACGAAGAAGGTTCAAGCAGTGGAAGCGCGAAAGTGTCAAACATCGACTGGACGATGCAGATTCCAGATCGACATAAAGAGGAAATTGCATAAGTAATAGAGGAACGCGAAGTCAGGCATATGAACAGTTTGCGAAGGAAAGAATACTTAGTGCGATGGAAATATGATGAGTTGAAGGAGGCAACATGGATTTCCAAAGAATAGTTAAGGAGATTAATGGAGCAGTGGAGTTCTTTTTCACTTAGGTATTTTGATACAAGAGCATTAGAGCCTAGGCAGAGAAGTCGAATATAATTGACATGAAGAAGGCCAACCAAAGGGGGTGCCGACGACCACTGGTGTGGAAGTGCAGATTGGCTATCGAAGTCAATAAGTCATGCACGAGCAGTTGATATGCGATCGATAGAAGATGTGAAGGGTTAAGAGTCGACATGTTGTTGAATCGCAGCACTGATAGGTTTGGGCATACGCCAAGTGAGGAGGAAGGGGCTGAAGGATGACGAAAGGCAGTATGGTCGAAGCAGTGACAAGACCGACTACTGTAGTAGTGTTAGAAGGATGCAAAGAAAGTGAATCCAAGTACTTGGTAGTCGTTCGGGGTTGCTAAGGAAGTTATGAGCAATTATTGCAGGTGGTTGAAATCGTGATAGATGTCGCCACAGGTGGAGGTTTTGCAGCACGACGGAGGCACTAACATATGTAGGTATGCATTCGACAGAAAGAGGAAGAGTTTTTTGGGAGTTGGAGTAGACCTCGGGATGTGCAACAGAGAGAAGCAGGGTAGAAGACTTGTGCACGGGCACAAAGTAGGGAGTTCAGTCACTCAGGAAAGAGTTAGAAGAGATCAGATTTTGAGAGAAGATTTGTAGATTGGATATGACAGTCACACATCTACCGAGCGCAGAGAAGATCGAGCCATAGCTCAAAGTTCCGCAGTGAACCAAGAGAGGGTGAATATTGACAAACTGAGATATCACACAGTTACTTTTGTATTGTAAGGCTAAGGCCGACATAGTTAGTTGTTTTACATTCCTTGCAATTCGCATTGTAACTAATTGATTTGAAGTAATAGAAGCCAGCTTCTGGCATCCTGTTTACATCTTGTTTATGTGAATGCATGTGTTGTGTGTGATTGTTAAGCAATAACCCTTGTCAGGGTGACCTTGCGTCAACGCAGAAGTAGATAGATTAGTTGACCAAGATTCTTGAACAACACAACATTGCCCTCCCAAAAGGTGCAAGAGATATTTATTCTAGAAGTGAATCTGATGGTCATGAGAGATGCCATGCATTGAAGGCTAGATTTTCAAAATCACAAGTGCTCCTCATAGATTCAGGAGCCTCCAACCACATAGTTTCCTCCAAAGAATCATTTTCTTCTCTAGATCTCAAATATGGTATGATTATTCACATGGGAGACAACTCTCATATCTTTGCTGAAGGGAATGGAACAATACATATGGAGCATGTCAAGTTCAAGAATGTTCTTTTTATTCATTCTTCATCGAAAAATTTGTTGTCTGTATATCATATGACTCACATAGGTTCACCGAAGAAAGTGGTCTTTGGTTTTGACACAGTGGATATTGCAGATATCTCCACTGGAAAGATTATAGAGAAAGGGTTTGCAAACCATGCCTCCAAGGCATATGAATTCTCACATTTTTTACCATACTCTCTGCCTACCCCATTGGAATATGATGAAGATCAGAGTGATACCTCTTCTAATGAAGATGAGGATCAAGATATTGATGTTGAGTATAAAGTTCAAGGAGATTCAGATTCATATCCAAATCCAACACATGCTCCCAATCCATGGCCAAGGCCAATATGGGATCACAAATTCCTTGTAGTTTCTAGGAACACAGTTGGGGATCCATCTGACCATAGAGCCACTAGATATCAGTATCATGCAAAACTTGCACTATGTCATGCAGATCCACTTCTCTCAGAGAGGTGCTGCAAGATGGTGGGATTTGATCCAAAATATCTTAGAGAGACTTTCCATGGGGGATCTACAACCAGGCAACAATCTCAATTGCGTGACAAAAGGTACTCAAGGGTTCATGATTTGGACCACAATGAGCCATTCGCTCCAGTAGCAAGAAGGGTTCCTAAAAGACTTGTTTTGGAAAATACAAATTCTACACAGTGGGATGCACATCAAAGGAGCTGATCCATATCTAACACCTGTATTTCTATCCTACAAAGGAGTAGCTTTCCAATATTTTTGCAAACACTTTCACTGAGGAAATTTTTTCCTTCTCTACTTAGTATGAAGGTTCTTTGAGTTTCCTACTGTTTTTCTTTTTTAGGGGGGTTATTTTTCCCATGAGGTTTTTCCCCATTTCCTTGGTTCGTGGAAAGTTATTTTTATCATTTATTTGATTGTATGGGTGACCTTTGGTCATAGTAACCAAGGCCCAGGATAAAAAAGTATGGATTAATGGGGGGTGTTAGCATATTTCAATACTCCATCCTTGTTCTACCTAGAATTATATTTTTTTTCTAGTTGTTGATGATGCCATTTCCCCCCTAGTGGTGTCCAGATGTCATCCAGGATCCATCTACCATCTTATGATCCCTGCAAGCATAATTTTAGGACCACTTTAGTCATTTCCCTATTTTATAGGAACCTACTGAGTGTTTTGGTGCAGTCCACCTGAGTTATTTGACTCTTGTGGGGGCTTAGAGCTCCAGATGCCACTGATTGTGGCCTCATGTTCCCTTTTCTGACTGGCATGCATGAAAAAATCACTATTGCACCCTCCTTAGTTAGTTAACTGATTGTGACTTCAGTTAACTAAGTTTAGATTCAATTCAGTTGACTTTGAGTCTTCTGGAGCACTCTAGTGGTGACATTCCCTATGCTAGACAAACTGAGGTTCGAATTATGTTGCATGATTCAAATTCTCTCCATTGTAACATCATTTTTTATTATACCGATTATTGGAACATGTGATATTATTCTGCTCCTATCTGAGTTGTGCTACATTATTATTCTTTTGCTCCTTTTTACTACAGTTTTCACTCTTATCCTAATTTTATGCTCATTCTTTATTTGTGAGGTATCCATTAGCTCTTATATCTACTGTTACATAGAATTTCACATTGGGGACCTCTTGAAATATCTTAATAGAATTATGTACTACATTATCCATAAAACATGGAAGTGTCATCTCTGAAATCAAAGACTTATGTGGGGGAAGAGGTATTTTTAGAGACACCTTCCATATCCACATGAGTTAGAGGCCCATTATCTAGTGCACACCATGGATCTTCTTGATTGTCTCCAAAATATGAATACTTTTTAGATTGCTTTGTAGCATCAATTTAGACATTCACATGAGAATCAAGAGTGGTAACATCCCTATACTGTTTCCTTGTCTGTTTGTAAATTTCCATTGCTCACTATTCTCTTACAAATGAAAGAAAAAATGTTCGTCACAAATCAAGACTCAAATTGACAGCCTCTTTATCTCAACAAAGGAAGCCTCAAAAACTATGCCAATATGCACAGGCCTGCAAATATGGCCAACGTGATTCTAATGGCCTAGAGAGAATTCAAGTTTCTGAGAGAAAACAAGTGATATTGGTGGGTTTTAAATCTGGAATACAGACATAGAGTATGCATAGCAGGCTTAGTAGACACACCAAAAGGGCCAATTCTATTGTCATTATTCACCACTCACATAGAAAATTGGTGGATGGGAATAGTGGTCAACCAATATTCAAACCATTTAAATCTAAACCTATAACAAATATCACATCAATATCCCTTGTTCAAGTAGTATATATAGCAGGATGATTGGGAGTGGTGGTTTCGGGTGTCATAAGATCCTGACCTGAGCAATTTCCTTCCCTATCTTCTCAGTTGTTTGCAAAACTCGGCCTTGGTATACCACCGACGGAATATAAATTTCCCAATCAATGAACATTGTTAGAGTTTATTAAATGGATGACAAAGACGACCTTGCAGGATACAAATCTCATTCGAAAGAAAAATTTTGTGATCATTGAGTTAAATAGAAATGATTGGTATCTTCTCTATATCCAAATTATTATACTGTGGACTACAAACTATTACAACAACCATTTTAATTGAATAACAATTACATTCTTTTTTCTCTCAATACAATTACACTTTTCAGACTACAAACCATTATAGCAATCATTCACACGGTAGAATATTATATATATATATATATATATATATATATATATATATATATATATATATATATATATAATAGAACATCCTATGTGAACAACATGTATCTATTTTTGAAAGTGAACAGTAGAGATATGTATCATTTGGTGTCTAAAATCAACAACACCCATGTATAATTCTTTTTAAATTGATAGACTGACATCTAGACAATTCATTCGAATGATAGATCTATAGCAAAAAGATGAAAATATTTTTAATAATACCACTTTAACTCATAATGAGGACAAGCAATAAATGATCCCTTATTTTCTTGTCATTTGAACATTGCTATGATACCAAATGTAGGCCCCCCTCCAGGGACCCTCATAGGATAAACATTTGAGCTAATAAAAAATACAAGCATACTATAAGAAAATTGCATATTTTCTTACATAAAAATCAAGAATCCTTTAATAGACATGTACATCAAATTAAAAACAACACAACACCAAGACAATACAAGGAATATTAGACTTTTACTTTCACCATTTATCATATTCATTTGACTATCAGAAATAATTAAATAACAAACACGCCAACCTAACATCATCTTGTTGTGGAATGTCGAAGGCTACGGAAGGTTGTTGAAGTCCCATCCCATGTCTACTTCTCAATTTCCAATTGTCAAATGTCCGCCAGAAACCACCCTACCACTAACAAAGGGTACTCTTCTTCCCCTGGGACCCCTAAGCCATAGTAGGGCTAAATGAGAGAGCTACACAAGTGTAGTCAAGGGGTAGAGATCACATTAAATGGATCTGTTAACGCCTAAGAATCGCACACATGTGCCATTTTGGCAATTCATCCAGCAAGGCATTATCAACATAAAGAATGCATATCACCACAGGAATCCTCAACATATCCAAAACACATCATGAGTCCACAAGTGCCAAGAAACAGTCAAAACAAAGGGTATCGCAGGTATAATGCAGGTTACCCGCGCTATAACGTAGGTTATCTGAACAATGCCCATGCTACACCCACATGGCTTTTCCTTCAAAATTTGTACTACTGTCAAAACAACGGGACCACTCACTCCTAGCGGTGCATTATAGGATCAATCCTCCCTAAGGTTCTGAATTCGGCTCCTCACACACGTGGTGGAATTAATCATCCCCCCTAGTGTACCTTGGAACTAGTTCATTGGGGAGGAGAGTTCACATTTGGATCTAGTTATTTGGTGGAAACCTATTGGCCTATAAAAGAAATCCATTGGCATGCATTTTTGTAGAGAGAAATCAGATCAAGTTTATGCTATTGGATTTGAGTTGGAGCTTCCTCATAGCCCACAATTTCCTACCACGTTAAGCATTACCAAGCTCCCGTGACACCTTCCATCTAGGGGAAATTGTTTATCTCCATTGTTCTTCCATTTACTAAGCATTTAGTTTGGACAAGAAAGGCATCCCTAAGGGATATTGTTGGATTCCCTTGAAGCATTCACCTGCTAGGTGTTGTACAACTACTCCATTGGGAAATACCAGAGTGGTTTAGCATATCATTAGTTGTTGTTAAAGTTTTCATTCTCCGCCCATCTCTTTCATTTTGTTTTTATCAATATTTTCATGTTTGAATGTGAACTACACTAACAATAGCTTGTAATATCACTTGGATGAATACCAACCACACCCAAAAGGGGCTCCAAGGACTGAGGCCTACAACAACCTAAAAGGCTTATCCCCTTACCAAGTGGAAGAGTGAACTTGTGCAATTTTTTCCACAACATTTTAAATGGTGACCATATTTATTTTTGTTCATTTCTTATTAAACTAGGTTGTTTTATGCGAAGTATCTAATTCTGGGTACTTTTCAATTGCAAGAGATCAGGTATCCCACATCTTTCTTCTAGAATTTGGCCCCATCATGGCTGCAAGATATTTTCCGCAGTTGCGCAATTCCCGACGTCTTTGCCTCCCTGATAGCCTGTTATCGACTCGAACAATTGCATGAATAGCAATGGTTACCAGTGCTAGACCCATGCTACACCGCTCATCTCACCTATGCGGAAGGTTAGTGTATTACCCACACTACAGTACATCTATTTTGTATTAACCCATATGGTCTGCGCGGCATAGTCTTGTTTAGCTGTGCTACTATTGTTTATTTTCTTTTTATCTGTATAGCGTAGTTTGGAAGCCCAATTATTGCTTACTAGTGAACTTAAATTAAGGCTAATTCACCCAACTAGTTAATTTTTTCGTAATTAGTGGACCCATACCAATATTAGGAAGTAAAGAGTACATCTCTCTTAAAACTTATCTAGGTAACCAGCATTGAGGATTTCAACGGGCCCCATTGTTTTCACTAGTATTCAATACCATTTCTTGTTTATGCATCAATCAACATGTTGTTTTTAGTAGTAAATTGCTAGTGTGGAAAACACTTTTTGCACACAAGCAAGGAACTAATGACTCTTGTCTCCCAAAGTATGCTCTTCACCTCGCACTTCATGTGAACTTGGTGAATCAAAAAAAGGGTGAGAAGTGTGAAATACCTCCATTGCACACTTGTCTATTAAATAGAAATATTTGATTTTTCAAAGTGTCATGATCATCTCTTAGAGTTAAAACTATGCATTACTTGATATACTCTTTTAGTTATTTTTCCAATAAAATCATTTTTTCTTTCATCACATGTGTTTGCACCACTAGCACACAATAATAGTCATAAAGACTCTTCCAATCCTAGTAAGATCTTCACCTCGCACTCCAT
The DNA here is from genome assembly GCA_027924585.1 of Larix kaempferi. Classification (NCBI taxonomy): domain Eukaryota; kingdom Viridiplantae; phylum Streptophyta; class Pinopsida; order Pinales; family Pinaceae; genus Larix; species Larix kaempferi. The sequence goes on from BSBM01000626.1 coordinate 2,694,267, forward strand.
GTGATCTTGGTGAATTAAAAAGGTAGGAATTGTGAAATACCCCTCTTACACTCCATAATTGAAACATTCAAACCCCTTAAAATCAAAATTATAATTTTATTAACCAACTAAAATCCTCCACAGGAGGTCAAAAAACAATAGTTTAGCTAGGTAGGATTGATTGGGCTAGGCATCCATTAATGCCCACCAATCTAGTTTCATTATTGATATTTTGAAACATAGCATTGTTGTCACATAAGGTACTTACAAAACCCTTCTATAAGCAAGTGTTAAAAGAAAACCCGGATAAAAAATGCGCCGTGAACAAGGAGGTGAATGTCGAGGTATAACTTCCCTGCTCTCCCATACAAGACACTAAGCTTTTTGTAGGGAGATGACACTATACCGTGAAGGCCGAACCAGTGATCCACACTTTACGCAAGGTATCTTAATGGCCCAACTTAGGAGATCACCATGGATCAATTGTGAGTGCAATTGACTCCTAAAGTTAGCTATTGTCATTGGGATGTGTTTCCAACTCTTCTTGATTGGATCATTGGCCCCATCGCTGGTAGAAATAGCTCTATGTTACCTCCTGTAGCTAGGGTTTTACCCCTAGCTTGTGCAAATGAGCACTTACTAAGGAGAATGGACTCCTTAGTAGCAGTTCAGTAAATGTAAATAATTAAGCTAAAACAGAAATTAAATTACTTCTAAAACATGCATGAAACATAAACAACAAATTTAAATAATGGCTTTTTTGTATTGATATTACCTTCAATGTGAAGGTTTGATGAAGCCCTTTGCAATGTCCAAGAGGATGCTCCAAGCTTCAATATGCTCCTTCTCCTTCTCCAATGGTGGGAATGGGCCAAAAGTGGCTCTCAAGGTGAAAGTAGTTCAATGGTGAACTAGGGTTTCGAGAGAGATTTTGGCAGAGTAAGGGTGCTTGTGATTGTGGATATGGAATAAGGGATCTCCATCACCTATTTATAGTTTTTTGGTGGTGGAGTGCTGACCCATGGTTTTGGGTAACACATGGTTTTGGGCAGCTGTATAGGGTTGTTTCCTCCTTTTCCTCATTATTTTATATTTTATATTCCCTTTTTAGGGGATTTTTGCTATTTTTGGAGGAAAAGGGGGTTTTTTTAGCCTTTTTGAGGCTATTTTGGTGGTTTTGTGGCCTTTTGGAGGCATTTTAGGCCTTTTGGAGGCTTTTTAATGGGATTTTTTGGGATTTTAAGGGAAATATGGTAGGAAAATGCACAAATGAGCCATATAATGTGGTAGATGAGGTAGTGAGCACTTTTTGGGTGTTAACAGATTGCCCCCTGATGTGCGAGGGCAGGAGCTCATCGTATGGACGATGGACATCATAAGTCATGAATGGTTTTCCTGGGATGTGGAGAGAAGAGAAGAAACAAACTGAAGCCCGGAACAACGATCCCGAACAACTGCAAGAACTAAAAGTACATAACCTCAATAATGGATGAGGAATCATCTGATCATATGGACGAGGCGGGCATTCCCATGCTCGTATCAGGATAGAACATAACAATAACAATGGGGTCCAAAAAATGGGGACCTGAAATATACATGACCTCAAATACTGACTGAGGAATAATCTCAATATATGGACGAGGCGGGCATACCCATGCTCGTATCAAGATACATAAACAGAACTGTGAGGCCCGAAAAGGGGGACCTGGAATATACATAGCCACTGTGTACATCATAAGTGTCCAGAGGGGACACAAAGCTGGGACATACTGCTAGGCGGACCATATCTGAGCTGAAAAACTGATACACTGGAACAATCAACAGTGCTACTGAGTGTGGTACCAAAGGGGCTGATGAGTTGCTGGATCAGAGTGACAAGGGGTACACTCACAATGGTACACTGAACTGGAACTGATCTGGGACTGAAACTGGGTACTCAAGGAAGCATGTAACTGGATGGCTTCCGAATACAAACACCAACGCAGCCCGGACATCCACGGGAACATATAACTGGGTGTTCCGAAGTGACTCACCAATGTGCTAGAGTCGGGGGAAATCCGGGGTCTTCGACTGAAAACTGATGGGATATAATCCTACTCGATCCTCAACGATGCGATCAAGGTGCTGAAGTCGAGCATGTGAGGAACAACCACTCGGAGAGGCAATGATGACTCCTCTCAGAATGATCCGTAGGCACTTACCACAGATGGTGATAAGTCCAAGGCGTAGGGACCTCTAGGCCTATCCTCTGGAATAGAGGAGCTGTCGTCGACAGAGGGAGACCTGCAACTATCAAGGCAATGATGTTTCCTTGACAGGAGTGCGAGGTGAAGAACCGAAATGTGATGGTACTGATGGCAGAACTGACCAAACTGTGGGAGGACAACTGGGCAAGTAGAGTGGGTGGACTCAAACTTCCTTTGTTCAGAGTATGATAATGGGAATGATCTGGCAGCATATGAAACTGACTGAGGGGAAAGGGATCATAGCTGTAATGGATCTGGGAGGATAACTGGGCTGAGGGATACTCAAGCTGGTATAAAATGGCAGGAGACTGCGGAATACTCTGAACAAAGGCGACTTGATTGGGGGTGCTGCCGAGATGATCGATCATAGTGCCAGGAGGCACGGGTGGGGACTTCTTCATGGGTTAAGGAACTAGAAGAAGTTTATGTAAAATGATAATGTCGTGTGGATTTTACGAGCCCAGGACAGTGCATGCTCGTGGTTGCTTTCATTTTTAAGGAGTCTGAAAGCGATAAGAAGACTCTGAAGTGATGGAATGGTACTGTTGTGTGGATTTTACGAGCCCAGGACAGCGCATGCTCGTGGTTGCTTTCAATTTTGGAGAGTCTGAAAGCAAGTAAGAAGACTCCAGGGGGTTGCTTTTTCGTAGATTTAGTCTTCAAGGCCCAAAGAAGCATAAAAGGATGCAATGAAGAACTCTTCTAGCCGGAGTGACTAGAGTATTCCTTTTTCGTAATTAGTCTACCAGGTCCGGAAAAGGGTTAAACTTATGCCAGATAGACGCCCTTTCAGGTACTTTAACGAGCATGAAAGGAAGCAAGATTGCTCGGTGATCTTTTCATTCTTTTAGGATTCATAAAAGAGCTTAACGGAAACTCCCTAAGTGCCTTTTTCGTAAAGGACTTGTCCGGCCCGAAAAAGGGATAAAATTATACCGAACAAAAGGAATGGCCAGGCAAGGAGGAAGTGTTCAATCAAGGAACATTTATGATGACCAAGAACGAGGGTAGGGGGGAACACTGGTGAGCCTCCTTGCGGGGTAGATGAAATGGTGGCAAAATAACGAAACATTTGCAGTATGACAGGAGTGGATGGCTCATGTAAAAATGTGGAACAATCCGATAGCGGCCGATGTGGCGCGCAAACCGAGGCAGCAAGGTGTCGGGACACAATGTTGAAATTGTACCTAGTGAGAGCGATAAATGATCTCAAGCATCATCACGAGATCGGAAAAATGAATCCGGCAATATAAAGGATTTCAAAAACGGGTAACGGCCGATGTGGCACGCACACCGAGGCGACGAGGGCGTTTTGGAAAAAGACCCAAAAAATCGGGGGGTGAGAGCGAGAAATAATCTCAAGCATCATCACCGGCTCGGAAAAATGTATCCGATGATATAAAACATGTGAAAAACAGAGAACGGCCGATGTGGCACGCAAACCGAGGCGACTGGAGGCGTCTGAAAAATGGGCAAAAAACGATGGGACAAAAATAATGCAACGAGGTAACCATCATGACGGTCTCGTCGTGCTGATTCCAGTGGTGGAAACGATTCGTAAAACAGACTCCGTATGGGGTCAGAATGGCCAAAACAAGAAAAAGTCAACGGACTATAAATAGTGGTGGGTCCAACATGACATGTGTCATTTGTACGGTTTGACTTTGACTTGTGATCAGAGTGGACCAGAGCGTAGGTGGCATTTCTGGACGATCCGACCGGCCGATTTCAGATCCGGGAGATACAGGTATTCCGTTAGACTCATACCTGCATGTTTTTTAGGGTCGGAGGTTGGGTAGTGGGTCCCAGGGTTTATTTGTACGGTCCACGTGGGGTGGACTTTATGAGTTGTAATATGTTTACATTGCACGTGGATGCAAGTAGGTTAGGATGTTAGGCACATGGATGCCCCTTGTGTATTTTATGTGATGCGACATGATATATGTATGTTTAGGCACGTGGATGCCCCTATGGATATGCATGTGGTTTATGTACATGGATGCAAATGTGGATGCGATGCAATCTTTTTGGGTTTTTATATATTTTTATGAGATGCTATGGGATTGTGATGCATGATGTTACATGGTGTGATTGATATTCCAATCTAGGATGTTGTTGGCCATTTGGTCTGCGACACTATTTTGGGCTCTGGGGACATGTGTGAATGTGATGGATTCAAATTGTCGGCTGAGTTGTTTTGTGCGCAGGAATTTTCTAAAAAGGCAGGGATCACGCACCTGGTAGCAGTTGTTGAGCTGGGAGACAAGTAGCTGGGATTCAAGGAACACATGAAGGTGCCTTATGCCCATTTGGAGGGCAGCGGTCAAGAGACCGGTCACAGCATCATACTCCGCCTGGTTATTGGTAGCAGCGCCTATACATATTCCGTCAAGGTGAATCATCTCGTTGGAAGGGGAGTACAAGACCCATGCTGCAGAAGCCAGGTTGGGAGACCAGCGGCTTGCGCCGTCAACGAAGCCAGTGTAACGAGGTCGAAGGTGGTCCATCTGTAATCATGCAGAAATGATGAATGTAAGATGATGGTAAAAAAGTGAAAAACAAAAAGAGAGCAAACTGTACAATGCGGACCAACGAGGTCGCAAGTTATTATAGGGATAGAGACTCCTTAGGATACAACCCCTCCTGGGGGTTGCGTAAAGGAAGGTCTTCAGAGTCGGTTTCAGTACGAACAGGAAGTTCCTCTGGCCGTGTGTCCATGTGATGTTTGAGAATGGCGGGGTCGAACCCAGGCATTCCGGGAGAGGGCCAAGCAAAGACATCACGGAACTCTTGGAAGAGTTGTTGATAATCCTCAATCTCCTGCTCGCTGCAGGAGGCTCCTAAAGTGATGAGTTCAGGGGCACATCCTGGGAACTTTGAGGGAGGAAGAGGACGCTGTTTCTGACGGACGGGGGGTACATCAGGCCATGTGTCAATGTGGTGCTCTATAATGGCGGGGTCAATACCAGGCATTTCGGTATAGGACCAGGCAAAGACATCCCGGAATTCTCTGAAAAGGTTTATGTAGTCCTCAATCTCTTGTTTACTGCAGAATGCTCCTAAAGTGATGAGTTCAGGGGCACGTCCTGGGGCAGGGATATCAACTTGGATGACAGGTGAGATGTTGGCCATGTTACCTTCCTCGAAGGCATCAGGAGCAGGAATAGGGTCCTTGAACCAGTTGACCTTGGTGGGGAGGAAGTATTTGGATTCAACTGCGTATTGGGTAGCGGAGCTAGAGGAAGACGCTTCTGGGATGAAGTAGGAACGATGATGCATATCATCCCAGGGATAATCCGGGGCAGTCAGGGCCTCAAGAATCTCCTCATCAGTACGGAAAGTTTGCGTCGTCAAATCGTTTGACGAGGGGGGTAGTAGTTGAAGAGATCATATAGATGGTATTAACCTCTCCAGAAGGGGGAGAGACCGGGGGGTAAATCTCCTCAATGGTGGATGGTGCCGTCTCAAGATCCAGATTGTTCATCTCATAGAGGGCCACTCTATAATCCGGGAGATCGGGACAATGATGTGAATAATGCCCGTAAATACCGCATATGGCGCAGGAGTGGTTGGTACGTAGGGACTTATCTTTAGGCTTGGGAGTGGGGTTTAGTTCGACAGTTGGGATGTTGGGGTCATCGTCGAGCGTTTGCATGTGCTTCTGCAATGCTGGTAACTATGGGCATTGGTGGGTCGCATGGCCCAACTCGTCGCACAGCGAGCATTTGGGAGGAGCACGAAATATTGGAGGGTTTTTGACTGTCTTTGGAGGTGGTACAGCAGTGTAAGGTTGTGGACCTCTGCCCCCAGTGGGTTTGGGAGTAGGAGGGGGAGTCGTGGAGGACGAAGGGGTAGAGACACCGGGAGGTGGCTGAGTGGTAGTAGCCATGGGTTGCACAGGTTGGAGGACGACATCTGGTGTCGACGGGCGAACGGGAGGCGAAAGATACCATACAGGTAATCCCAAGGTTAACCCAGGGAGACTAAGGGTAGCCATGACCGGGGCGCTTACTACTCCCGATGGAGGAACTAGAAAGGGGATCGTATGGATAGGTGTAACACCAATGTGGCTAGGTACCAATGGTGGTTTTGGCAACAAGGGTGGTTGATTATTAGTTGGTAGGTTATCATGGGATAAGGTACATAAGTCAGACACTTCGGGCGTAGATGACGGGGGAGGAATGGTTTGAAAGGTGGAGGTCATCGGCGCATTTGAGTAGACTCCAGGCCCCGTAGAGGAAACAAACGAGGTGGTGGTACGAGAAACAGGTTGTTCAACCATGGGGAGAACATTTTCAGGTGCCGTAGGAGCACTGGGATCATAGTAGGTGAGCTGGTCAACCTTAACCACGCGCCCCTCATGGGGGAACATCATGGTGTGAAAGACGGAAGAGGCAACCGCCCGCATGGCATACATGTAGCTGCGGCCGAGTAAAAGGTTATAATCCAATTGGGCATTGATTACCTCAATGTCAATGAGTACAGTTTTGCCACCTAACTGGACGGGGACATTGGCTAGGAGGCCTTGGGGCTGAGCCGAACGACCGTCGTAGGCGCGTAATGCAGTGGTGGACTGCTGGAGAGGAGGGGATCCTAGCTTCTGCCATACGAATGTAGACATAACGCATGTGGAGGCACCCTCATCGATGATGCACCGATGGATGACAAGATTCCTAACGGAGACAGTAACTTGGAATGCTAAGCTGGAAGGTAGGCGTGGTTCAGACTGGTCTAAATCAAATATCATCAAATTCGAATCATTTGGGTCAATCCCCCCAATGGCGGAGAGTAAAGTCTTGCGCTGGGAGGGGCAATTCTTCAAGACTTCTAACGCAGACATGGCTGCGGGAGATTGGGCGAGGTCATCTACAATGTTGTAGTTTGATGCAGCGCGCGCATTAGGGTTGTTGTTGAGACGGCGAAGAGGGAAACGAGGGGCTTTTGCAGCGCCATCTATGGGAGGCGGAGGTATACGTAACGCCTGATCGGTGGGATGGGAGTTAGTAGGTTTATCCGCGGGAGTGGCTTCAGAGGTGGAGCCATATTGGTTCCGACGGGTCTGGAGGTTGACGTCAGCAGATGACATCATCAGCAAGTGGTGGGTACTTGAGTCAAACATGGGTTGATCAGGAGCAGCGTAAGTGATCTGTTGTTGTTGGGGCGCGTTGGCTTGAGGGGGAGCCAACGGCTGAGTGTTCACTACGCCTTGGGTTGGTAAGGGGTTTTGCAGCACCAAAGGGGGTTGTTGAGGTTGGGGGGGGTTGGGCGGTGCTTGGGGAGCCGCATGCCCTTGGCGATGGGCCTCATCAACCCAGAGTTGTCGAGCTCACTCCAAGTGTGGGCAAGCGTGTGTGTAGTGTCCATAGACCCCGCAAATAGAACAAGGTTGGTTCGTTCGCAAATTGGGGTTTTTAGCCTGCTTGGGCGGGCGATCAAGGTTTTGGTTAGCAGGGGCTGCATTGTTGTTGTCGGGGGGATTCGCCGGTTGACCAGCTTGGTCTGCAGGTTGGTTGTTCCCCCGATTACGGCCCTTGCCGCGGTTCTGTTGGCCCTGGTTTCGTTGGTTATTCTGGTTTTGCTGCGGGTTTTGTTGGGCGTAAACTTGCCCTTGGGCAGCAGGTGGATTCTGAGGTTGCGCAGGTGCGGGAGCAGGCTGCGGAGGATGATATGCAGGTTGAGGCTGAGCAGGTGCAGCAACGTGAGGGGGTTGCTGATATGGCTGCGGAGTAGGTTGTGGGTTTGCCGCAAGGGCTGCCTGTGGCGGATAATAAGCGGGTTGGGCTTGTGAAGGCGCAGGAGCTGGGGCAGCCTGCTGATGGTAGTAAGGCTGAGGTGTGACTGGGGGAGCATAAGCAGGAGTCGCATAACCAAAGCATTGAGGTGGACATGAGGGTCCACGGGAATGGTGGTGATATGTCATGGGAGCATACGAGTTGGTTGCTCCAGACTGTGAGGTAGCCCGTGACAGGTCGGGGCCAGGGGTAGGTCGTGCTATAGAAAATGGTTGGGGATGCGAAGAAACATGACCAATGATACCGTCTATAGCGTGGGATGCCCCCGGCGCATCGTGCTGGGAGGACTCGCCGCGAGGGGCGTCAGGTATAATGGTATAAAGGTAACCCGATTGGGCGTAAATGAGGTCGAACTGTTGGGCCTTAAGGATGGCTTCTTCTTCAGACTGGGGTCTTTCTGATGCCACATCCTTAGCAATAACAGGGAGAAGGGATTTGAGGAACCAATCTAGGAAGATACGGTCGTCTAGTTTGATCTTGCATAAGCTACGGCGTCGACGCCACTCATGGATGTCGTCCGTGATATGGGTAGCCGTGTTTTGTCTACAGGATAGGAGGATCTCAACGCCCACGTCATAGCGGACAGGCAACTGGAAGAACTGCAGGAAGGTTGAGGCCAGGGAAGCAAAGGTGGCATGGGTCCCATGAGGTTGCTCGATATACCACTTGGCTGCAGAGCCAGTGAAGGTGCGCTGTAAGAGACGGAGGCGAACAGAGTCGTCCACTATGGAGTTAGAGGAACACCATAGGTGGAAAGACATGATATGGTTTTGTGGGTCCTCACCGGCCTTGCCCTCGAACTTCGGGATGTCAGAGGGGAGCTTGGTAGGCATATGAGGCCACGTAGGGTCGTGTCGAATAGGATCGTTGGTCAATCTGGCCAGGTCAGGTAGGTTGAGGCTAGCCATGAATGGCAAACTGGAAGAAGGATGTGACACAGTAGTGGGTTGGACCAAGTTGGGGCCAGTGCCCCCAAGTGGAGGGACAAAATTTGGGGTGGTGCCCCCAAGTGGGGGAACTGAGGTAGTGGAGGATGGTCCAACACCACCATGGGTAGTGTGAGCCACTGATGTAGTGGGGATAGGTATTCCCACTGCGGGAATAGGTACCGTGAGGGGAACGGTAGATGGGAGTCCCATGGAGGGCATACCCAAAACAGGTGTAGTGACTGGTGTAGTGGTGGATGTGCCACCAATGGTCCCTATGACAAACGGAGTGGAATTCGTGCCAGCCATGGGGCTAGTAGGGGCAGTGTAAATAGGGTTCTCAGACTCTTCATCAGAATCGGAGGTAAAGTAAGGGGCGTCACTATCTGGTGACGGAGTCCTACGTCGATGACGAGTGGAGTCAAGTGACAAGGCTCTAGACCTGTGATGAGTGGTATCAACAGAGGATGATCGGAAACTATGACGGGTGGTGTCAAGAGAACCGTGCTGTGGGGGCTCACCCCTGAGGCACCGAGAATGTCTCGGGGACTCAATGGTGACAGATGGTGTCAAATCTCTGTGGGTTGAGGTGAGTAAAAAATAGCTCAAAAACCCTAATGCAACCGAGTGTGCAGAAGGAGAGCTAAAAATCAAGGCACTCAGGCCAACAACCAACTCAAAACACCCACTGCAGCAGTTGTGCTACAATAGGTGGAGTAACAACAAAGATGGTCAAAATACCAACAAGCAGCAGGTTTCCTAAAAAGAAAAAATGGTAGACTCACTAGACCAAAGGGAGGTAAAGGAGCATGCAAGCACCTAACTAAAAGTATTCTGACTCAACTAAACAAATCCTCTGCAAGGTGATGAAATCCAAGTCAGACAATATGAGTAGGAAAGCCAAGTGGCTATGATATCCCCCTACCGGGAGGGACACCGGGTAGTCAATCCTAGAAGAATGGAAACTAAGATACCCCATTCATGACACGTCCAGAAAGGTGAATCTACCGTTTAGTTCGTTGACCGCAATACCCCTATACAGGGATATCCCGCGAACCGCGAAAGGTAGCCCTTCGGTTACTGAATGGAGTGCGGTATTCCACTCAGGCCTCCGGAACCAGTCTCCCGACTTCAACCCTCCTAAGGGAGAGGCCCTCTGATAAACTGTTCGTGACCGTGCCAAAAAGTACTAGGGGATTTTGGTTCCCTATTTGGACAACAACTATGTCTCAAGTGAAATAACCGAGGGGTGTTATTGGAAGCCTATCCCCCCGATCCTACCTAACTAAAATGATTCTTTTGTGTTCCCCAAGTGGGGTTAGAATGTTGGTTTAATTAGGTACTTTTTAAGGCTCACTTGATTTATGTGACAGAGTGTGTGCTCGTGAGGTGATGAACCCAAAAAATAGAAATGCCACAAGGGGGGCAACTTCTAAACGATCAATAATACTAAAATTGAAATTTTAACTTGCAAAATTTTCTGATTTTAAAAATAACGAAATTTTAAAAGAATTCTGTAAAGGGAACAGAAATTATGTTGCAGAAAGGCTGTAAGGAAGTGAGGCTGCAGGTGGGACAGAGGGCTGTTCAGATGCAGAAAATATTGCAGCAAAAGGGGCTGGGCTCAAAACAGGAAAAATGCAGAAAACAGACCGCGGGTCTGTGGCGAATCGGAACAGGCAGACCGCGGGTTTGAGGAAAACAGACGCGGTCAGGTCGCGGCTTTCGGGTCAACAGACACAGTCGGGACGCAGGAAATAGGAAAAAAGACGCAGTCGGGTCGCGGCAAAAGGGCTAACAGACGCAGTCGGGACGCACGAAAGAGGCAGAGAGCCGCAGTCGGGACGCGGGAAAATGGCCGACAGGCGCAGTCAGATCGCGGAAAACAGGCTGATTAGCCGCGGTCGGATCGCAGGGTAACAGACTTGAATCCGCCGGCAGGGCGTTGGAAGCAGTCTGAGAGTCGCGGTCGGGTCGCAGGTAAAGGCCTGAAAGGCGCGGTCGGGACGCGACTGCAGAGGGAAAAGACGTGGTGTGCGGCGGCCGAAAGGGACAGCCGAAAGGGAAAAAATTCAAAATGGAAACCAGAAATTCAAAATCTAGGGAGTCGCCAAAACTGTAGCTAGGGTTTTACCCCTAGCTTGTGCAAATGAGAACCTACTAAGGAGAATGGACTCCTTAGTAGTAGTTCAGTAAATGTAAATAATTAAGCTAAAACAGAAATTAAATTACTTCTAAAACATGCATGAAACATAAACAACAAATTTAAATAATGGCTTTTTTGTATTGATATTACCTTCAATGTGAAGGTTTGATGAAGCCCTTTGCAATGTCCAAGAGGATGCTCCAAGCTTCAATATGCTCCTTCTCCTTCTCCAATGGTGGGAATGGGCCAAAAGTGGCTCTCAAGGTGAAAATAGTTCAATGGTGAACTAGGGTTTCGAGAGAGATTTTGGCAGAGTAAGGGTGCTTGTGATTGTGGATATGGAATAAGGGATCTCCATCACCTATTTATAGTTTTTTGGTGGTGGAGTGCTGACCCATGGTTTTGGGTAACACATGGTTTTGGGCAGCTGTATAGGGTTGTTTCCTCCTTTTCCTCATTATTTTATATTTTTTATTCCCTTTTTAGGGGATTTTTGCTATTTTTGGAGGAAAAGGGGGTTTTTTAGCCTTTTTGAGGCTATTTTGGTGGTTTTGTGGCCTTTTGGAGGCTTTTTAATGGGATTTTTTGGGATTTTAAGGGAAATATGGTAGGAAAATGGACAAATGAGCCATATAATGTGGTAGATGAGGTAGTGAGCACTTTTTGGGTGTTAACACCTCCACTATTCTATTGGTGGGTGGATACCATTATCACCATCAATTGTTCTTTTGGGAGGGCCAGTTACATTTGAGACGAAGGACATTAGGTCTTCTAGGGAATCTACATTTATTTATATTTTTAACTACAAGTTCACTAACTTGTAATAAAAATAACCTACATGTGGGAACACATGCACTAAAATCGATTGGGCTAGGAATCCATTAATTCCCACCAATCTAGTTTCATTAGTAATATTTTGAAACATAGCATTGTTGTCTCACAAGGTACTTACAAAATCCTGCTATAAGCGAGTGTTAAAATAAAACCAGGATCAGAACTACGTCGTGACCAAGGAGGTGAACACCGAGGTATAAATTCCCTGCTCTCCCCTAGAGGCCACTCAACTTATTGTAGGGATATGACACTATACCGTGAAGGCCAAAACACTGATCCACACTTTACGCAAGGTATCTTAGTGGCCCAACTTAGGATATCACCAAGGAGCAATTGTGAGTGCAATTGAATCCTAAAGCTATCTATTTTCATTGGGAGGTGTTCCCAACTCTTCCTGATTGGATAATTTGCCCCATCGCCGATAGAACTAGCTCTTTGTTACCTCCACTGATCAATTGGTGAGTGGATACCATTATCACCATCAATTATGCTTTTGGGAGTTCCAGTTACATTTGAGACGAAGGACATTAGGTCTTCTAGGGAATTTACATTTATTTTTCTTTTTAACTACAAGTTCACTAACTTGTAATAAAAATAACCTACATGTGGGAACACATGCACTAAAATAGGCCTTACACATATCACTCACTTATTGCACCATTTTGCATCTGTTTTGGCTAGCATATTTTTTCTTTTGTTCAATTGTGTTTAAATTCTAATATCAGTCTCATTTGACACAAAGCATTCACCATTTAGGAGCAAAACAACATCCCCTCTCTCAAGGGGTGTTATTGCACCCTCTTCCCATGGTTATCAAGGAAGGTACCCTATCTGGGGCCTCTCCTAGGATACATTAATAAGATCATCTAGTCGAGTCCAATACTTTCAAGGTAAACTTAATCCTCTCATAGAAACTATCAATTACACCACCTCTTCCTCCATTATAAGAGGTACCCTGCTGGATTATCTCCTTGGAGATCCCTCGAATCCATTTGACCCATCCTCCCTCATGGGAGGTAAACCATTGTTTGCAACACCACCTGGATATCCCCCTTGTGGAAATCACATACCACATACAATGGCACGACCACTCATCCCTACCTTACCATTCATGGTCGGCTATGACATACAAGCTTCTTTCCAACATTCCCAAATTCGAAGGAAAAAATGGAGACGATCTCGCCAATCACGTTATGAATTTCCACTTATGGTGTTCATCTAAAAGCGTATTAGATGACACCATGATTATTCTCCTCTTCCAGTGTACCCTCACCGAAAAGGTAGCAAAGTGGTACGTTAACCTAGAAACTAGAACCCATTCCACATTTGCGACTTTGGCCACCATATTTCTTATGTACTTTCAACTGCCAATATGACATGATTTAGGCCTCTAAATTCTCACTAATTTTCATCAAAATACTTCCACCCACATCACAAACCACATCCGTGAGTGGCATAAACGTCACGCACTATGCAATATCAAAATACAACCGCCCTTTTTGTTGGATTGGTTTATCAAATCTCTCCTACCTGCCATAGCTTAGGATGTCGCCACCTCCATGCCACAAAGCAAGGAAGAGGCCATTCTAAAAGCACAAAATTTTGACCTCATATATGCACAATCCATCTACCTTTACATAATCCTCCCTGATGCTCCTGGGCATCGATCGTTGGATCCTAGACATTTGGGCTCGTCACATTCGGGGGATGGGATTATTGGGTCCATTTCCCATTTAGGAAAGGCTCCTCCTACAACATCAATTCCATTGAACATGGTTTTGTATTACCCATTCATTCCACCTACATCGGTACCCCCTACACCAGTACCAACACCATCAGTTGGTCAATTACAGTATGAACTGTATAGTCCTACATAACCAAACATTAGCCAAGCAATGACGGTGCCTACACCGCCAATGGTGCAAGTCATTCTTATGTCCACCCTTTACGGAACGCAAAATCCATTTATTCCACCACCAGGATATAACCCATATTACCCTCTCCCATGCATAATTGGTCAGCAACCTTCCCCTCGCATGGGGGTAAACCTAGTTCAACCTTCTTATGTTCAACAAGCTCAACAATTTAAGCAATTGAATGCCGCAAACACTCAGAATCCATAGACTCGGGGGAAGAAGAAAGGTAAAAACAAACTTAATTAGCAGCCAGGACAAGGGGGAAATCCCCCTCCCCAATAAAACCAGACTATGGGTGATCCTAATGCAGTGACTAACAATCCCACCAAACAAGGGAATAACCCCCCCATGAGAACCAATTATTGCTACTCCATTTGTGGAAATGATGGAAAACCCTGCTTAGGTAGATAATCCTCCCCAACCACAAACCGTCGTGTTACAACAAACCTTTTCCAATCAATGGGTAGTCACACAACAACAATACCCTCGCCTTACAAACGCAGGTTCTTTCCAAAATATCTATACATTGGACGTAAACCTGTAGACACTAGCCAGAGCTTATGATAGGCCTTCAACCCCCCAATGGTATACACTTCGATCCCCTCGGAGTGCCCTCTACTGATCCCTCAACCGAACACCGAAGAAATCCCACGTATCCCAAAAGTTCCACTTTGGCGTACTCGTAATAACCCTCACATGAAATCCACCCACAATAACAGTATTGTAGATGACTTGGCTCAATCCCCTGCAGCTATGTCCACCATAGAAGTGTTTTAGTCTTGCCCAACACAAAAAAAAATGAATTACTCAATGCACTCGGCACCATCGACCCTTTTGATTTGCACCTCATGACCTTTGATATTGACAAAGGTAATCCACGACTACCATCATTAGTTGTAGGTCAAGTTCCAGTCACGGTTAAAACATCATGATCCATCGTTGTATCATCTATGAGGGTGCATACACTTGTGTTATGTCCGTAAAAGTATTGAAATGATTAGGATTTCCTAAGCTAGTCCCCTCGTCTATCGCTCTTCGCGGGTATGATGGCAGACCATCCCAACCAAGAGGATTGTACCAAAATGTCCTTATAGAGCTGGGGGAAGATGGTTATGATCGATATTGAAGTAGTCGAGGAAGAACTCGACTGCAACATCCTATTGGGGCAGAGTTACATCTACACCATGAAGGCGGTTTCCTCCTCAATATTCCATATCATTATGTTTCCCTTAAAGGGGTAGGTAGTTACCCTCGACCAGCTTAAGTACTATGACCATAATACCACAAGAAACCCCGAAAATGTCCTACCAACTCTAATGGGTGATGATACCGGTCAATGTGCACAAATACCGGCCAATGTTTTAAATCATATGAGCACCACCCGATTGTGTTTCTCATGCAACTTAATGTCTCACCACTCGTTCCAAAGTCCTCTTATTGACACATTTCGCACTTTGTGTGCAACCCAAAGTCGATTGGTTGAGAACCTCATCCCGTGCGAAACCACCCTTCCTACAGTAATCGAAGAGGATACTGAACCAACAGAGCACAATGGGGACAATAGCACATCACATTTGTTAGATACCTGGAAAGATATTTATCCCCCTTCAATGATTTCCCGTGAGGTGTTAGACCCCTTAATCTTCCCTCAAGACGAAATCCTAACACCCACTGCAACTATCTCTGAGTATCTTGACATCCTACATATTGATTCAATTTATCCTTCTTCCTAGAATGAAGACCCTGGGTCACCACAAATGAAGAGATAATCGAGGCCATGAACGCTACTGAACCTCCATGGGACTCTTTCCATCATAGGTCCTCAGTAGCAAGTAAGCAGGATCCATGCATACTACCCACTGAACAATAATATACCATCGAGTCCAAATACTTTTTACCCCCTTGTCACATCAATTGGTTCAAAAATCCTATCCCTTCCCCAGATTGATTCGAAGACTATAATCTAGCCAATATCTCACCTACCATATAGGTTGATATCTATGATCATATTGGGAGTCGTCGAACACATCTTTATTGGGGCTTCTTTCTCACCACAAGAAATCACTGATTTACCGCTCTATTTAAAGAGTTTCGTGATGTCTTTGCATGGTCATATGAAGAAATTCCAAGTCTCGACCCAGCTATTTTTGAACACCACATCAACACTTGGCCCGATGCCATCCCCGTCTGACAAAAGAAGCACTCGGTCCACACTTTTAAGGCCCCTGCAATCAAAGCTGAGAATGAAAAAATCTTACAAGCCATATTTATTTTTCCCATTGCTTACTACTCATGGGTGTCTAACCCCTCCCCGGTTAACAAAAAGTAGGGAACTATCCGTGTGTGTACTGATTTCCAAGACCTTAACTCAGGCTGCCCCAAATATAACTTTCCCACTCCATTCATCGACTAAATTTTTTAATCATGTGCCGATAGTGAAATGTTATCCTTTATGGATGGGTTCTCTAGATACAACCATATACACATATGTCCCCAATATAAGTATAAAACTAAATTTACCACACCATGGGGCACTTTGCTTACAAAGTTATGCACTTTGGTCTACAGAATGTCGAAGCCACTTTCCAGCGAGTGCTGGCATATGTTTTTAATGACTTGGCTAACATCATCCTTTCATTTCTATACAACCTCACAACCAAGTCCAAAAAATGATGCGATCACCTTCAAGACCTTCACACCATTTTCACAATATGTTGCAAGTATAATATACGCTTAAACACCCTCAAGTATGTATTTTGCATCACCGTTGGTCTCCTTTTAGGATTCATTATTTCCAAAGATGGTATCACCATCAACCCTTCCAAGGTTCAAGCCATTGGTAGAGAATGTAGATGCATTATGTTATGAAAAGAAAGTGCATCCAACGATGGTAACGAATTACCCAGAAGAAAGCTGGTATTCTGAGTAGGTTCCAGTGAATGATCTTCTTGTTCATGAATGTCAATCACAGTCAACTCCGTATTCTCATCCAAAAGAATTCAATGATCCACTTCTTCCAAGTAAGGGAAGCCTTCTGATAACATTTTATTTGTCTATATCTATCCCGTTTTCATCTGAGGAGTAGGAGTTGTTGGAGTACTGTTATGCTTTTCTACCTAAATATTTCTTTTGAATGGCAGATGAAATTCAGACACCAGATGTACATACACATGACATCGGTTGCATTTGAAAGGGACTCCTTCGTAGTCTAGCAACTGTGACTAATTTCGATTCCCTAAAGTGATGTTCAAAGATTCAGCTAAACCCTTCCTCACATCTAATTTAACCAAGATCCTTGCAATCGAGAGAATTCCTGAATTAAGGTAGTTCATATCTGCTTTAACGAAATCCCCAATTGTATATCCAATGAACTTGAAGATTTAGGGAGTCCATAAATCCAACATGAGTGCTAGGAGGCGAACCCATACTAGCAATTTCTCTACTCTTTTAGTTCTGACTTCAAATAGAGGGCTCCATCTTAGTAACACATAATATTGTCGAGTTCTAGGTCCAAACCTCCTTCATAATAGAATCTGCATGATCCTTCATCCTTAATTTGAAGACTATTCAACCTCTTGCAAGAATCAAATTTTTTGGAGAGTATCCAAGAAGAGTGCCCCAATGTGTTGATATCCAATCCATCAAAGTCTTATGATTACATCTTCGTCTAGGGAATCATCCGACTAGGGTTTGCTCAACTGTCTGCACAACATCGTTTAAATGAACCTATGCTCTTAAAACCAAGCCGAGCACTCAAGATTTTCTCTTAACATGTTGTTTTTTCTTGGGATAATAATGAAAATCTCAGTTAACAGGTGATACAGAAGCCACCCGATGCCTACTGCGAGAGTTTACCAGGTTTCCTTGAGAGATGTTGACATCAAATGGAATTTTTCCCGATAGAGCCTTGAATAGTGGGGGTTCATTGGTATTCCTCAATATGGTGAGTGGGTCCTCCCTTTTCGGACAACTCAACCTCATTTATAGTTGTATGATATTATTGTTTAAAAATATTGTCAACTATACGGCTTGTTTTACACAACTTTAATTTCTAAATTTATTAATGTTAAAATCTCATATTTATGATGGTATGATATTATTTTTTTAAAATATGGTTAAGTATATGTTTTTTTACACATAAATTTAATTTCTAAATATTAATATTTAAATCTCATGAGTGCATAGTATTGGAAATTTGTTAAATATGTTCAGAAAAAATAAATATAAAAATATTTTCGAGGATTTAATAAGACTGGAATGTTTTTTTTACACATAAATTTTATTTCTAAATATTAATATTTAAATCTCATGAGTGCATAGTATTGGAAATTTGTTAAATATGTTAAATATATATATATATACAAATATTTGGAAGGATTTAATAAAACTGGAATAGGCCATCGAGCATATAAATAAAATAAAATAAATAATTATTGGGCTTTAAGAAGCATATCCTCTTTGAAGCTTTCTATATACGATTATTCATATAAGTCCTTCGGTGACACTTGTTCCGGAAGTTGCAAAACTTTCGACAAAAAGAGATGACCAAGAGAGAATACACGAAAGAGTTCTATAAACTGTCGATTCGGTAGGGTCAAACTGATGAAGGCGAAGAAATTGCCATGGGATATGTAAATGGCTTGAAGTATGCCATGCACCGAGTGAAACAAGGTGCTCTACAACCCAGTATGTGGGAGATCCTATAACATTTGTCCATGTTTATCCTTATAGTCGGCCATAATAAATAAAGTTTGTCTATAACATCATAATAATAATGATAATTAATATTACGTCGGCGATTAATAAAAGGACATGTATTTTCGTTTGAATTAAATCCTAGGCTATATAATACATGGACGTGTATTTTTGTTTGAATTAAACCCTAGGCTATAAACGTTTGTCTTTATTATTTCCGACCATTAATTAAAATGTAAAAAAAAGTAAAATTATGGAAAGTATTTAAAAAAAATCCATGTCGGCTAATAAAATAAAATATTATGAAAAGTAATTTAAAAATAGATGTTCGTTTGTAATATAAAAAATTAAAACTTAAATCCGGATCTATCAATCAAGAGAGATTAAATTTCTTGAGTTTAAATTTAAAAAAAGAAATACACCTCAAAAAATTGGATCCCTCTCGGTGCTTGATAGATACGGGTTTAAGATGGAGCTATGCTGGTATTCTAGCATTAGTGGAAGGAGTAGGTAGTATCCTTAACCATGGTGAAACATAGTAGAATGCGACATGGCAGGTTTTGTGACAATGCGATGTGGTAAGTTTTGTTGACTTTTGGTTGACTATGGTTGAGCATGGCTGACTATGGTCCACCATGGTTGACCATGTTGGACCATGGCGGACCATGGTTGACCATGGTCAACCATGAACAAATTAGAAAGGAATTAAGATTATTTATATGGTTGACCATGGTCAACCATGCAACCATGGTTCACCATGGTCAACCATGGTTGACTAATCTCTCTTTGGATCTCACTATGGTTGACCATGGTTGAGATTGGTTAACCATGGTTGACCATGGTTGACTATTGTTATTTATGGTTGACCATGATTGACATTGATTAACCATGGTTGACTTTGGTAGACCTTTGGTTAACTATGGTTGACCATTGTTGTGCTTTGTTTACCATGGTTGAGTTTGCTTGGCCATGCTTCGATTTGGTTGACTTGTCTATGGTTTACAATGGTTGACTTAGATTTACCATTGTTGATTTTTGTTGACCATGGGTTACTATGGTTTCCTATGGTTGACCATAGTTGACTATGTTTGACAATGGTTAACCATGGTTGACTTTGGTTAATCATGGCTAACCATTGGTTGACTATGGTTGAGAATGGTTGAATGCGACATGATAGGTTTTGTCACAATGCAACGTGGAAAGTTTTGTTGACTTTTGGTTTACTATGGTTAACTATGGTTGAGCATGGTTTACTATGGTCCACCATGGTTTACCATGCAGGACCATGGTTTACCATGCAGGACCATCGTTTACCATGGTTAACCATGAACAAATTAGAAAGGAATTAAGATTATTTATATGGTTGACCATGGTTAACCATGCAACCATGGCTCACCATGGTCAACCATGGTTGACGATGGTTAACTACTCACTCTTTCTATCTTACTATGGTTGACCATGGTTGTGATTGGTTAACCATGATTGACCATAGTTGACTATGGTTGTTTATGGTTGACCATGGTCAGAATTGGGTAACCATGGTTGACTTTGGTTGATAATGGTTGACTTTTATTTTACCATGGTTGACTTTAGCCAACCATAGTTGACTTTGGTAGACCTTTGGTAAACTATGGTTGACCATTGTTGTGTTTTTTTATCATGGTTGACTTTGATTGGCCATGATTGCATTTGGTTAACTTGTCTATGGTTTTTGATTGTTGATGATAGTTGACCATGGTTCACCATGGGTGACTTTGGTTGACCATGGTTGACTTAGATTTACCATGGTTGACTTTAGTTGACCATGGGTTACTATGGTTGGCTAGGGTTTACCATGGTTACTCATGGTTGACTATGAGTGACAATGGTTGACCATAGTTGACTTAGATTTACCATGGTTAACTTAAGTTGACCATGGATTACTATGGTTGGCTATGGTTGACCATGGTTGCTTATGGTTGACTATGTTTGACAAAGGTTCACTTAGATTTACCATGGTTGACTTTCGGTGACCATGGGTTGCTATGTTTGGCTATGGTTGACCATGGTTACTCATGGTTGACTATGTTTGACAATGGTTAACCATGGTTGACTTTGGTTGATCATGGTAAGCCATTGGTTGACTATTGTTGAGAATGGTTGATTATGGTTGTCCATGGTTGACTATGTTTGACCATGGTTAATAATGGTTTTCTTTAGCTAATTATGGTTGACTATGTTTGACCAAAGTCAACTATCATGGTTGACTATTATGGTTGAATTTAGTTAATAATGATTGATTATGGTTTATCATGGTTGACTTTAGTTGACCATGCTTAGCTATGGTTGACTTTGGTTACGCATGGGTGACCATGGTTGACTTTAGTTGACTTTGATTAACCATGGTTGACTTTATTTCACCATGGGTTACTATGGTTGGTTATGGTTGTTCATGGTTGATTGTGCTTGATAATGCTTCACCATGCTTGACTTTGGTCGATCATGGCCAACCATTTTTTGACTATGGTTGAGAATGGTTATCCATGGTTGACTATGTTTGACCATGGTTGAATTTCGTTAATGATAGCTAACTTTGGTTGATCATGTTTGACTTTAATTGAGCATGGTTGACTTTAGTTGAGAATTGTTGACTCTGCTAACTATGGTTGACTATAGTTGACTTTGGTTTACCATGTTTTAAATTAGTTGACTTTGGTTGACCAAGGGTGAATTTGGATGACCAAAGTTGACTTTCAGTTTACCATGGTTGAAATTTGTTGATCGTGGTTGAATTTGTCTGACCATGGATGGATTTGGTTGAGTTTGGTTTACCATAGTTGACATTAGTTGACTTTGCTTAACCTTTAGTTTACCATGGTTGACGTTAGTTGACTTTGGTTGACCTTTAGTTGGCTATGGATGACCATGGTAAAGTATGGTTGACTTTAGTTGATCATGGTTGACTTTTGGTTGTCTATGGTTGAATTTTGGTTGTCTTTTGGTTGTCTATGGTTGACTTTTGGTTGTGTATCGTTGAGTTTTGGTTGTTTATGGTTAACTTTGGTTGACTTTTGGTTGTCTATGGTTGGCAATAAACTTTTGGTTGTCTATGGTTAACTTTGGTTTACCATTATTGAGTCAACTATGGTAACCCAAATTCAACCATGCACAACCAATGTGAACCATGGTTAACCATAAACAACCATAGTCAATCATGATAAACCATGGTCAACCATAGTCAGATATAAAGAGATATTAGTCAACCATAATTGACCATAGTCAACCATGAACAAATTAGAAATGAATTAAGATTACTTATATGTTTGACCATGGTTGACTATGGTTGACATTGGTTGACCATCGTTAACTATGGTTGGTTATGGTTTTTTATGTTTTACATTGGTTCACTTTGGTTATGATGGTTGAATTTTGGTTTACCATGATTGACTTTGGTTAACTATGGTTGACCATCGTTTTGTTTTGTTGACCATGGTTGACTTTACTTGACCATGGCTGACTTTGCTTGACCATGGTTGGATTTGGTTGACATTTGTATGGCTTACCATGGTTGACTATGGTTGACAATGGTTGAATTTGGTTGACCATGGGTGACTTTAGTTGACCATGGTTGAGTTTGATTGATAATGGTTGAATTTGATTGACCATGGGTGATTTTAGTTGACAATGGCTGACTTTGATTGAAAATGGTTGGCTTTAGTTGACTATGGGTTACTATGGTTGGTTATGGTTGACCATGGTTGCTCATGGTTGCCTATGCTTGGTAATGGTTAATCATGGTTGACTTTGCTAGATCATGGCTAACCATTAGTTTTCCATGGTTAATAATGATTGACTATGGTTGTCCATGGTTGAGTATGTTTGACCATGATTGACTTTTGTTAATCATATTTCACTTTGGTTAACCATGGTTGATTTTTGTTTACCATGGTTGACTTTAGTTTACCATTGTTGACTTTGGTCAACTATGGGTGACTTATATGGTTGACTTTAGTAATATTGTTAACATGGAACCATGGTTGAACACAGTTAAGCATGGTTTACTATTAATGATCATGGTTGACTATGGTAAATCACATTTGAATATGCCTATGCATGGTTGACTTTCTTTGGGTATGGTTAACTATAGTTGATGTTGTTGACTGTAGTTAATTAGGGGATACCATGTTTTACTTTGGTTGACCTTGGTTAAGTTTCGATGTACATGTTTAACCATGGTTAACTATGGTTGACCATGGATGACTTTGGTTGAGTTTGCTTGATCATGGTTGACTTTGGTTGACCATGGTTCACTACTGTTGACTATTTTCAATCATGGCTTACTATGGTTTACCTTAACAAGTTTACCATGCTTACATATGATTGATAATCATCGATCATGGTTGACTATTATCGATAAAGGTTGACTATGGTTTACCCTATCAGGTTGTCCATGGTTGAGTATGGTATACCATGGCTAACCATGTTTGACCATGGATGACCTAGATTGGTTGACCCTTGTTATTCATGGATGACTATGCTTTACGATGGTTGTTGATGGTTGAGCAAATTGTCTATGTTTAACCATTATATTCATGTTTGAATATGGTTAACTCTCGCAATATGGTTGACCATGGAACCATGGTTCACTTTGTTAGGTATGGGTTTACATGCATTCTAATATATTATTAATATTAATAGTATTAACATTATTAACATTATTAATGATATCATTAATGTTGTTATGTTAATATTGATTTTTCTTAACATTAATAGTAATGTTAACTAAAGAATAATAATATAATTAAATCAAATTTCAATATTATATGAAATGATTATTAGTATTAAGATTAATATTAATATTATTAATTTGAGTATATTATAAACCTTAATTTCATTATTTCTTATTTCATCATATTATTTAATTACTTTTCATTATTTATTAATTTCACAATATTTTATAGTTTGTGTTAAGTTTAATATTAATATTAAACTTAACACAATATTAATATCATTACTATTATCAATATTTCATAATAATAATAACCATATATAATGTGATTTAATTGTATATTAATACATAATAATATATTAAAGTGAGAGAATTTCATTTCAATAACCATACTAATAACAAAATACGTAAATAACAAAAATTATTACATTGACTAATAATATATATATATAAGTTAGAGTACTCCTCGTAACAACAACAAAAGTATACACCGAGGGTGAAGAGTTTCTAAAGTCTATATAGTCAACAACCACAAGGATTTGAATTGCAGCGATTTTAACTACTAAATCAAATGTGTGAAAATAAAAAGCACTAAATCTTTTATAAATTTTTTAAAAAATAATGAACAATGCAAAAAATAATATAATTTTTAAAAAAACTCTTGTAAATGAGGTGCTTACACTTCAGTATGGGGGAGATCCTCTAAAAGATGTCACATGTCACATGTAACATGTAACATTTTCAAAAGTAATAAAATGTAAAAAGTACTAGTATGGGGGAGATCCTGTAACGGATGTCACATGTCACATTTGTTATGTTTATCACGTTAAGTTACAACCCAGTACGGGGAGATGTTGTAACGTTTGTCACATTTGTCAGGTTTGTCACGTTAAGCTACAACCCACTATGGGGGAGATGTTGTAAGGTTGGTCACATTAAGTTTCCATGGCGGCTCATAACTTATAAAAAATCAAAAGTAATTAAAAATTTCATGTTAGCTCATAACTTATCAAAAATAAAAAATAAAAAATAAAAACATTAATATGTAAAAAATTTAAAAAAAAAAAAAAAAAAAATTACACCTCAAGAAATTGGATCCCTCTTAGTGCTTGATAGATCCAGATTTGAGATGGATCTAGACTGATAATATTAAAATTTCATTGTTCTTTAATTACAAAATATATGTTTATAACATTAAAATCCATGCAATGTAGATTAATTAATAAATATATATTTATTACATAATTAAACATTTTTTTTTATGTTTTTACAATTATTTTATCAAAATTCATTTTAAATAATTTTTTATTAATGATCACAAAGAGAATAAAAATGACTCATCCTCAAAAGTTTGTTCATTCTCTACTTACCTTCACTAAGAGGGTTTCTATATTATATTGTAATTTCATATTTAAAAAAAAAAATTGACAATCAACTAATCAATTTTCACATAATATATTTAAAAAAATTCATTTAAATAATTTTTTATTAATAATCACAAAGAGAATAAAAATGATTCAGCTTCAAAAGTTTGTTCCTTCTCTACTTACCTTCACTAAGAGGGTTTCTATATTATATTGTAATTTCATATTGTAAAAAAAAAATGACAATCAACTAATCAATTTTCACATAATATATTTAAAAAAATTGAAAGTAAGTAAATTACTTACATAAAAATCATAAAAAAACATAAAATGATTTATTACCAACGTAATCATTTAACATTCTCCCTGGGACTGTCAGGCACCTTTTTTTCAAACGGAAAACACCAGCTCCAACTGCATTAATTCTTACAAGAAGGAATACTATACATGAGATCAGTTTATTGGGCATTTCTATGAAATGGCTAATTAAGGTTACATTAAATATTTTATTGGTATTATTTGGATATTCAAGTTCACAGTTTCGGCGTCTAGGGTTCAATAGAGGTTCACCCTATTTTTTATATTAAAACGAGATGACGGAATCCTCATATGGAGCTCGTAATCTTGGGGCTCGCAGGCTTTTTGGTTCCTACGCATAAAGATGGAACGAATCCTTCTTTATTTGTGGGGAAGATAAAACCATTTGCATGAGTTTTTTTTCCTTGATATATTCTCTCGGCCTTTCCTTCAACCAATCAGGATTTATATGTGGGAAAGATAAAACCATTTGCATGAGTTTTTTTTCCTTGATATATTCTCTCCTTTCCTTCAACCAATTAGGATTTGTTTGCGAGCTCAAAATATCATAGTTTCTCTAAGTTATTCTATAGCCATAATTCAATTTCTTCACATTTCTACTATTATTTTATTATTTGTGTATAATTGAGTTTTAAGATTGGGGTTGTTTTAAGTGTTTTGTGGATTAATTATATTCATAAGTGTTTATATCTTAGAATTTGGGGTGGATTACCACCTATACTTTTCCTATATTAAAAGAGGACGAGATAAATGTA
Source organism: Larix kaempferi (assembly GCA_027924585.1). NCBI lineage: Eukaryota > Viridiplantae > Streptophyta > Pinopsida > Pinales > Pinaceae > Larix > Larix kaempferi. The sequence continues at coordinate 2,719,946 of BSBM01000626.1, forward strand.
TTGTCCATATTGATTTTATCAATGTTTTTTTCAACCGAAAAAAAAACGTACTATTGCTATTCTTAAAATCAAATAGTACAAAATACTGTCACCTCTCTGGCGAAAGGTAAGTACAACCATCTATGGCTTTCATCGTCCATTTACATCATCATAAGTTCCAAAAAAGGAAGCTATACATCTGACCTTTGGTATGATTGACAAAAAATCATAATGCAAACTGACCAAAAGATCGTCTACAAAAAGTAAAATTCACCACATTCCAGTAGGCTGGAATTCATCCATTCTTCCCATACCAGAAATCCTTCAGAGCTCAGGAAAGCCTGTTTTGAGAGTGTATCAGCCTATGAATTGAATTCACGGTAGATGTGTTCAAATATGATATGATCCTGTAAGCCAATTTCCATTCTTGTCCTCTCACACCAGTTTGAGAGTTCAATAATATTAAGATCAAATTCATTTGATGCCCATTTTATTGTGACCCGTGAGTCACCAAAAACCTTGATGTTAACAAGACCAAAACTGTTTGCGCATCTAAGAACACACCAAAGTGCAAGCAATTCAGCTTTCATGTTGCTGCCAAGTCCACAGTTGAGGCGTAATGTAAAGTAGTGATCCTGATTCAAGTAAATAACACCTCCTGTTGCACAGTACCCATTCTGAGCTGCCCCATCGAAGAAAAGGATTGGCTGATTGACAATGAAAGAGAACTGTCCAATACTTCTCACAGTAGCACTTGTGGAATCTACAGGATATTGCTGTAATAACTTCAAAGCCAAGAAGCCACAGGAGGAAACATCCGGTTCTATATCTTGGAAAATAGTGGAATTCCTGGTGAACCATAGAGCCCAAGATATGAAGATAGGGATCTGCACAGTGTCCAAAGATCTCCGAGTTCATCTTAGCAACGCCTCACCAAAACCAACTTCCTCCAAAAATTGTAGAGAAGCTAGCTTTGAACAGCAAAAGTCCCAGACTTTTTTCCCAAAAGTGCAATAAATAAACAAATGATCAATAGATTCAGTACTGTCCTTGCATAAACTGCACCGATTGGGTCCATACCAACCACGCTTAGTAAGATTGTCCCATGTTTTCAGAGTGCCCTGAAGGACATGCCATAAAAAACACTTGTGTTTTAAACCAATCTTCCATTTCCAAATCATCTTATACCACCAATGCTGTGGGAAGATGTAAAGATCCCGCATCATTCTGTCATAAGCCGATTTTGCTGTGACACAACCAGATTTTTTGTTTCCGTTCCATTTCAAATGATCTACCTTTTCTGTTAATATTACTCCAGCAGATTCCAGAGATTGGATATATAAGTCCCAGGAGCAGGCCTCTTCTCCGACAAAACCCAAATCAGAAGATTTAAACCAATAAGAAAGTCCAACAGGATTTCTGATTTGTTCTAATGTATTCAAACCATAAATATGTAAATAATCCAGAATTATAGGTGAAAGATACACAGGGTTTGTAATGCCCAAGATCGAGTCTATTCCAACTCGGATGCACCTACCATTCCCAACTTGCCATTGTAAACCATCAGTGATCCAGCTAGATACCTTTAGCAAACCACGCCAAAGAACAGAGCAACCTGTTTTAGCAGGCATGTTACAACGGATCCAATCAAATAGATTTGTATTTATATATTTTGCAAAGGTAATTTTCGACCAAAGATTATAATTAAAAAGACATCTCCACAGGCTTTTTGCTCTAAGTGCCAAGCTGAAAAAATGTAAATCTTTAATGCCACATCCTCCATAACGCTCTGGTCTGGAAACCGATTCCCAACCCGTCATAACCAGAGGTGCCCTTTCTAAACCACCAGACCACAGGAAGTTGAACATCAATCTTCTGATAACCTTTAGAATATAAGCAGGGATCTCCAGCAGTGAAAACCAATAAACAGGTATGCCCGACAGAATAGCCTTTAGTAGTGCTAGTCTTCCCCCAAAGAGAGCGTACGGAAAGACCAATGAGCAATACGACCCTCCACTTTTCTAACTAACCACCACCAATCTTTAATCTGGTAGTTGTTTGGTTTCAAGAAGAAACCCAAATATTTTAAACCTTCAACCAAGGGATGCCAATTAAAAGGTAATTCAGTGGCAATGCTCCTTCTAACAATATCATCAATCTTGTGATAATAAAAGCAAGATTTTGAAAGGCTGATCTTCATTCCTGAAACACGGCCAAAGCAATTTAAGATGTTCTTAATGACCTTCCATTCATTCACAGTAGCCAATCCAGCCAACAGCACGTCATCCACAAAAATCAGATGAGAAATAATACAGTCAACCTCCAGTTCAATACCCTTGAGTAAACCCACCTGTTTTGCATAATTTAACATTCTACTGAGGGCATCAATGATCAGAAGAAATAAATATGGAGATAAGGGGCAACCCTGTCTTACCCCCCGCGAACAGTGGAAAAAATTGGAAGGCGAACCGTTTACCAAAATGGCAATACTAGCAGAAGTAATACAGGACATAATCCAGTTCAAAACTAAAGGAGGAACCCCAATCTGGATTAGTATAAGTCTTAAAAATGTCCAATTTACCCGATCATACGCCTTCTCCAAATCCAGTTTGAGCAAAAGTGCACTCAGTCTGCGATTCTTTATGGAGTGGAGAAGTTCCTGAGATGCCCCAATGGCATCATGAATCTGCCTATTCTGCAAAAAACCAAACTGTTCTGGAGTGATGTGATCTGAAAGAGCAGATTTTAACCTTTGAGCAATGATTTTTGATACCAACTTATAAGCCAGATTGCATAGTGCTATGGGTCTGTAATCACCGAAATTTTCAGGCTTTCCCTTCTTTGAAATCAGAGTGATAAAGGAGGAATTTAGAGCTCCAGGAGTGAGACCATTTAATCTAGTATATTCAACCATTTTCAGTAAATCAGGACCCATCGTGTCAAAGAAGTGTAGGTAAATCTCCACTGGCCATCCATCCGGGCCAGGACTTTTCTCTCCAGCAAAAAGATTTAATGTTTTTTCAACCTCTTCAAGTGTAACCTCACTACCAAGAACTGCTGCATCCTCATCGCTGAAGAATCGAGGAAATAGTTCTGCAATTTTTATCTGTTCCAACAGCTCTCCCGAACCATTTATCAATGTTATTCAAAATTTGAATAAACAATTATAAAAAAAATATAAAAATTAATTCCTATTAATACATAGATCATTTTAGTTTATGCATGAATAACAAGTAGTAACACACAATCCATTTAACTACAAAAAGTAACAGATAATTAAAACAGCATAGACAACAACAGATAATGACAGCTAATGATTTAACTATTTAAAAAATTAATTATGCATAGACAAACAAACAAAAAATATGAAGGAGCTTTCATTTTCATCGAATTATGAGGTCATTTCGTATCGGCAGAGTGGACAGCTATTGCCATAACACAACCATGTTGAAATGCATTCGGAATGGTAGACATGGCCGCACTGGAGTTGAGATGCCTCCTCACCCAATTCAAAATCATCATGGCAAACAGAGCAGGAAGAAGGGAAAATATTATTATTTAATTCATGCTCCGAAATCCTAATCTGAGGCAATGCTGGAGGGGCCAGGGCTCTGTTATGATCTATCGCTGAGTATTCAAATCTTCTAGGGGCTCTCTCTCTTAGAGCGTGAAAGCCACCATCAATTTCTTCGTCGATATCGTTTAGAGAATGTAGCCTTCTCTCCAACTCCTGATGACGACGTAATAATTCTTCTAGTGTAGGTTCTTCTTCTGTAGTCAAATGAGGAACTGCATGAGTAGCTTCAGTTTATTGAATGTGATGATTATCATTGCTCATCTCGACAGCTTCTTCAGTTTCTTGAATCTGACTATCATTGGTCATCTCAACAGCTGGTTGAGTTTCTTGAATTTGATGATTATCATTGGTCATCTCAGTTACAGCTTGTGTTAATGCATCCAACTCTACTACAATATCTGGACGGGGGACTGTACTGTTACGATTAGTTGCAGCTAGGTTTTGGAATCTACGTCCTCTCTGCAAAACAACCCGTTGTTGCTGACGACCATTTGCTTGTGGGACTTGAACAACTCGTTGTTGCTGACGACCATTTGCTTGTGGGACTTGAAGAACTAGAGCGTGTAGCCTTGTTACTAAGTCGTCAGTAGAGCGTAATAACTGTGTTCGAAGTATAGATCGTTGATCCACTGATCGTTCCGCTATCTGATTAGAACTAAGTATCTCTGTAGCCACCTCATCATTTTCAGGAACAACAATATCTCCTCCACGAATTTCTGGCATGGCGGGATGATGAAAGCCATGCTCACTATAATTCCTTGGATCATCCTCACGGCTACTTCTACTCTGTCCATCTGACCCTCTTTCCCCTTGCCTCTCCATTTCGATATTAGATTGCTGATCGAAGAATTCGTTCGGTAAATCTTTCATTGATAAAATGAAAATGGAAAACAAGATGCCTTCGGTTTATAGCACTGAGAAAAAGAAGCGCAATGAAAAGCTACTGAAGATGCATTGACGTTTATATTAATACTATTAAAATAGAGTCATCGTGATGTGGATCTATTAAGAACCGACATCAACTGAAAAAGAGTTTTTTGAGTTTTACTAATATGAAAAAAAATCTTATAATGATTACATAGGTATATATATATATATATAAACCTTTCCACATCCATTGACAAAGAAAGTATGGTCATGTGATTATCAGAATAATAAATGCAATTAAAAGAGTACTTCTTTATGTAAAACCATAAAGTCATCCATCATTTTCCTTAAACTTTTTTATTTTTATTTTTATGGTGGAGTATGTGTAAAACTATAAAGTCAACCATCATTCTTTTTCACTTTATTTATTTATTTATTGAAGGAGGAGTGTGTGTAAAACCATAAAGTCAATCATCTTTCTTATTTATGGCGGAGTATGTATAAAACCATGATAGGTGATGCAGGAGCATCGGGATGCTCCTAGGAGAAATAGTCGAAGTTGATCGACAAGAGAAGTTGACCAAGAGGATTGCCTACAATCACTAGTGTGAAGTGAACTAGCAGTTGAAGCGAGACAGTCGAGCAGAAGTTGTCGATATGCAGCCGACAGGAGTAAGAGGTCAAGATGAACGACAATATCTCCTCCACCAATTTCTGCCATGGCGGGATGATGAGAGCCATGGTCACTATAATTCGATGTTGAGGAGGATGGATTTGATTCCTCGCGGCTACTTCTACTCTGTCCATCTGACCTTCATTCCCCTTGCCTGTCCATTTCAATAGTCACACCAAACGGGTTAGATTGCTGATCAAAGAATTTGTTCGGCAAATCTTTTATTGATAAAATGAAAACGGAAAACAAGATGCGTTCAGGTTTATAGCACTCAGAAAAAGAATCCCAATGAAAAGCTATTGAAGATGCATTGATGTTTATATTAATACTAATACAATAGATTCATTGTGATGTGGATCTATTAAGAACCGACATCAACGGAACTGAGAAAGAGTTTTAGTAAAAATAATAGTAAAATATGAAAAAAAATCTCATAATGATTACATAGGTATATGATAAATTTGTATATATATATATATATATATAAAGCTATCCACATCCATTCACTAAGAAAGTATGGTCACGTAATTATCTAAATAATAAATGCAATTAAAAGAGCACTTCTTTATGTAAACCATAAAGTCAACCATCATTTTTCTTAAACTTTTATTTTTATGGAGTATGCGTAAAACTATAAAGTCAATTGTCGTTCTTTTCCACTTTTATTTTCTTGTTTTATTTCAAGAGGAGTGTGTGTAAAACCATAAAGTCAATCATCATTCTTATTTATGGAGTATGGTAAAACCATGATAGGTGATGCAGAAGCATCGGGTCCTAGGCGAAATAGTCGAAGTTGGTCGACAAGAGAAGTCGACCAAGGGGATTGCCGACGACCATTAGTGCGAAGTGAACTTGCAGTCGAAGCCAGACAGTCAAGCAGAAGTTGTCGATATACGACCAATAGGAGTAAGAGGTCAAGATTCGATAAGTTTAAGGTCGACAGATGACAGGAAGCAGAGTGAAGGCATCGAAGGTCGAAATGTGGTCGGACAATGACACCGATAGATTGTAGCGAAGGCCAAGCATGGAGGACAGGGAAAACTGGCAGTCGTGGAAGTGAAGTAATGCCGACAAGACAAGCAAGTTCGAAGATGAAGAAGTACAGTATGGTCGAAGCAAGATATGGGGCCAACAATTGTCACGGAGTTAGAGAAGTGCAGAATTCAAGAGGAAGTACTTAGCAACTGTTGGAGGTTGTTGAGGAAGTTATGAGCAGTTATGAAGCTGGTTGAGATCATGACATATGTCATCATAGGCAGAGGTTGTGCAGCATGACCCGAGGGTGCTGACAACTGCAGGTCTACAGGATCTAGAGGATTCGGCGGATAGAGGAAGAGTGTATGGGGGAACAGAGTGAGCCTTGGGAAGATCAACAACAGAATAAAAGATCAGTGAGAAGGCACAGAGGTGGGGATCGTTCATCCATAGCTCATCGAGTTCTTTCATTCAACAGAGCCGATAACACACTGAGAGAGACAGAGTTTCATTTATGTATATTGTAAAGGCTAAGGCTGACTAGTTTTAGTTTGCTTTGCATTTGATCATTGTAACCAATTCATTTTAATAGAGGAATCCTACTTCTGGCATTCAGTTCACAACCAGTTCTTGTGAGCACCTATGTGTTGTTGTGTGTCATAGTTAAGCAAGAGGCCCCTTGTCGGGACCTCCCTTTTGCCAGTTGGTATCAGAGCCCAAAACAGAATCCAGTTGAGTTGAAGCATCCTGTGAGCAGGAGAGATAGCGAGACCAACCTGACTTGCGCAAGTTGGTATCAGAGCTAGAGAGAATCCATTGGTGAGTAGTTGAATCCAGAGAGCCTAAAGAGCCTGCGATTGTGTCGACAACTCTACCTGCAGTTGGGTAGAGTTGTGCATGAGTTGTGAAGTCCGGTTGGGATTGGATGAGTGAATATTTTGACTTAGTTGAAAGAATGGCTTAAAGAGCTGTCAATGTCCGAGGTGTAGGACAAAGAGGGCATGGCGCAGCAGTCACAGTTGATCATGAAATGTTCGACGAGTGCATGCAAAAAATGTGAAGCTTGACGAGTGAAGTAATAGCTATCAAAGAGAGCCAAAGACATGGATGCATTCCTCATGCAATAGACCACGGTGACGAGGAAGTCGAGGAGGTGGAAGCACAGGAAGCTGTCGCAGAAGAAACAGGAAATAAATTCATCAAGCTACTGTCAGAGATGAGGGGTAAGAAAAAGATGGATGTGCCTACCTATTAAGGAAGTTTAGAGCCACAAGGCTCGATAGATTGGTTCAGAGAGATGGATAAATACTTCGACATAGAGCAAATAGAGGATCATAAATGGGTTAAAATTACGTTTCTGAGGTTGAAGGGTCATGCCTCATTGTGGTGGGACAATGTACAGGCTGACAGAGTCAAGAAAGGAAAGGAGAAAATCAAGTCTTGGGACAGGATGGTTTCCATGCTGAAAGGGAAGTTCTTGCTAGGTGACTATGTGATTTCCTTGTTTCGAAAGTTGCAAAACTTTCGACAAAAAGAGATGACCAACTAAGAATACATAGAAGAGTTCTATAGACTGTCAATTTGGTTGGGTCAAACCGACGAAAGTGAAGAAGCTATTGCGGGATATGTAAATGGCTTGAAGTATGCCATATAGGACGAGTTGAGATTATCGAGGTTTAGAGCGGTCAGTGAATCCTACCAATTAGATTTGAAGGTAGAAGTGTGGAAACACTTTTTGCACACAAGCAAGGAACTAATGACTCTTGTCTCTCGAAGTATGCTCTTCACCTCGCACTTCATGTGAACTTGGTGAATCAAAAAAAGGGTGAGAAGTGTGAAATACCTCCATTGCACACTTGTCTATTAAATAGAAATATTTGAGTTTTCAAAGTTTCATGATCATCTCTTAGAGTTAAAAATACGCATTACTTGATATACTCTTTTAGTTATTTTTCCGATAAAATTGTTTTTTTCCCCATCACATGTGTTTGCACCACTAGCACACAATAAGAGTCATAAAGATTCTTCCAATCCTAGTAAGATCTTCACCTCGCACTTCATGTGAGATTGGTGAATTAGAAAAGTAGAGATTGTGAAATACCCCTCTTACACTCCATAATTGAAACATTCAAACCCCTTAAAATCAAAATTATAATTCTATTAACCAACTAAAATCCTCCACAGGAGGTCAAAAAACAATATTTTATCTAGGTAGGATTGATTGGGCTAGGCATCCATTAATGCCCACCAATCTAGTTTCGTTATTGATATTTTGAAACATAGCATTGTTGTCTCATAAGGTACTTACAAAACCCTTCTATAAGCAAGTTTTAAAAGAAAACTTGGATAAAAAATGCGCAATGACCAAGGAGGTGAATGTCGAGGTATAACTTCCCTGCTCTCCCCTACAAGACACTAAGCTTTTTGTAGGGAGATGACACTATACCGTGAAGGCCGAACCAATGATCCACACTTTATGCAAGGTATCTTAATGGCCCAGCTTAGGATATCACCATGGATCAATTGTGAGTGCAATTGACTCCTAAAGTTAGCTATTGTCATTGGGATGTGTTTCCAACTCTTCTTGATTGGATCATTGGCCCCATCGCTGGTAGAAATAGCTCTTTGTTACCTCCACTATTCTATTGGTGGGTGGATACCATTATCACCATCAATTGTTCTTTTGGGAGGGCCAGTTACATTTGAGAGGAAGGACATTAGGTCTTCTAGGGAATCTACATTTATTTATATTTTTAACTACAAGTTTACTAACTTGTAATAAAAATAACCCACATGTGGGAACACATGCACTAAAATCGATTGGGCTAGGAATCCATTAATTCCCACCAATCTAGTTTCATTAGTAATATTTTGAAACATAACATTGTTGTATCACAAGGTAATTACAAAATCCTGCTATAAGCAAGTGTTAAAAGAAAACCAGGATCAGAACTGCATCAGGACCAAGGAGGTGAACACTGAGGTATAAATTCCTTGCTCTCCCCTAGAAGCCACTCAACTTATTGTAGGGATATGACACTATACCGTGAAGGCCAAAACAATGATCCACACTTTACACAAGGTATCTTAGTGTCCCAACTTAGGATATCACCAAGGAGCAATTGTGAGTACAATTGAATCCTAAAGCTATCTATTGTCACTGGGAGGTGTTCCCAACTCTTCCTGATTGGATAATTTGCCCCATCGCCGATAGAACTAGCTCTTTCTTACCTCCACTAATCCATTGGTGAGTGGATACCATTATCACCATCAATTATGCTTTTGGGAGTGCCAATTACATTTGAGAGGAAGAACATTAGGTCTTCTAGGGAATTTACATCTATTTTTCTTTTTAACTACAAGTTCACTAACTTGTAATAAAAATAACCTACATGTGGGAACACATGCACTAAAATAGACCTTGCACATATCACTCACTTATTGCACCATTTTGCATCTGTTTTGGCTGGCATATTTTTTCTTTTGTTCAATTGTGTTTAAATTATAATATCAGTCTCATTTGACACAAAGCATTCACCATTTAGGAGCAAAACAACATCCCCTCTCTTGAGGGGTGTTATTTCACCCTCTTCCCATGGTTCACAAGGAAGGTACCCTATCTGGGGACTCTCCTAGGATACATTAATAAGATCATCTAGTCGAGTCCAATACTTTGTAGGTAAAATTAATCCTCTCATAGAAACTATCAATTACACCACCTCTTCCTCCATTATAAGAGGTGCCCCGCTAGATTATCCCCTTGGAGATCCCTCGGATCCGTTTGACCAATCCTCCCTCATGGGAGGTAAACCATTGTTTGCACACCACCTGGGTCTCCCCCTTATGGAAATCACATACCACATACAATGGCATGACTAGTCGTCCCTACCTTACCATTCATGGTCGGCTATGACAAAGAAGCTTTTTTCCAACATTCCCAAATTCGAAGGAAAAAATGGAGACGATCTCGCCAATCATGTTATGAATTTCTACTTATGGTGTTCATCTAAAAGCGTATTAGATGACACCGTGATTCTTCTCCTCTTCTAGTGTACCCTCACCAAAAAGGTAGCAAAGTGGTACGTTAACCTAGAAACTAGAACCCATTCCACATTTGCGACGTTGGCCACCATATTTCTTATGTACTTTCAACTGCCAATATGACATGATCTAGGACTCTAAATTCTCACTAAGTTTCATCAAAATACTTCCACCCACGTCACAGATCACATCCGTGAGTGGCATAAACGTCGCGCACTATGTAATATCAAAATACAACCTCCCTTTTTGTTGGACTGGTTTATCAAATCTCTCCTACCTGCCATAGCTTAGGATGTCACCACCTCGATGCCACAAAACGAGGAAGAGGCCATTCTAAAAGCACAAAATTTTGACCTCATATATGCACAATCCATCTACCTTTACATAATCCTCCCTGATGCTCTTGGGCATCGATCGTTGTATCCTACACATTCGGGCTTGTCACATTCGGCGGATGGGACTATTGGGTCCATTTCCCATTTAGGAAAGGCTCCTCCTACAACATCAGTTCCATTGAACATGGTTTTGTATTACCCATCCATTCCACCTACATCGGTACCCCCTACACCAGTACCAACACCATCAGTTGGTCAATTATAGTATGAATGTATAGTCCTACATACCCAAACGTTAGCCAAGCAATGACAGTGCCTACACCGCCAATGGTGCAAGTCATTCTTATGTCCACCCCTTATGGAACGCAAACTCCATTTATCCCAGCACCGGGATATAACCCATATTACCCTCTCCCATGCCTAATTGGTCAGCAACCTGCCCCTCTCGTGGGGGTAAACCTAGTTCAACCTTCTTATGTTCAACAAGCTCAACAATTTCAGCAATTGAACGCCGCAAACACTCAGAATCCATAGACTCGGGGGAAGAAGAAAGGTAAAAACAAACTTAATCAGCAGCCAGGACAAGGGGGAAATCCCCCTCCCCAGTAAAACCATAATATGGGTGATCCTAATGCAGTGACTAACAATCCCTCCAAACAAGGGAATAACCCCCCCATGAGAACCAATTATTGCTACTCCATTTGCGAAAATTATGGTCATTACAGACATCATTGTCCTCTTATCCACGACTGCCAACAGTTACTGGAATCCAAAAATATGATGATGGAAAACCCTCCTTTGGCAGATAATCCTCCCCAACCACAAACCGTCGTGTTACAACAAACCTTTTCCAATCAATGGGTAGTCACACAACAACAATACCCTTGCCTTACCAATGCAAGTTCTTTCCTAAATATCTATACATTGGACGTAAACCTGTAGACACTAGCTAGAGCTTATGATAGGCCTTCAACCCCCCAATGGTATACACTTCTATCCCCTCAGAGCGCCCTCTACTGATCCCTCAACCGAACACCGAAGAAATCCCACGGATCCCAAAAGTTCCACTTTGGCGTACCCGTAATAACCCTCACATGAAATCCACCCACAATAACAGTATTGTGGATGACTTGGCTCAATCCCTTGCAGCTATGTCCACATTAGAAGTGTTTTAGTCTTGCCCAACACAAAAAAAGGAATTACTCAATGCAATCGACACCATCGACCCTTTTGATTTGCACCTCATGACCTTTGATACTGACAAAGGTAATCCATGACTACCATCATTAGTTGCAGGTCAAGTTCCAGTCATGGTTAAAACATCATGATCCATCATTGTATCATCGATGAAGGCGCATACACTTGTGTTATGTCCATAAAAGTATTGAAATGATTAGGATTTCCTAAGCTGGTCCCCTCGTCTATCGCTCTTCGTGGGTATGATGGCAGACCATCCCAACCAAGAGGATTGTACCAAAATGTCCTTATAGAGCTGGGGGAAGATGGTTATGATCGATATTGAAGTAGTTGAGGCAGAACTCGACTGCAACATCCTATTGGGGCATAGTTACATCTACACCGTGAAGGCGGTTTACTCCTCAATATTCCATATCATGATGTTTCCCTTAAAGGGGTAGGTAGTTACCCTCGACCAGCTTAAGTACTATGACCATAATACCACAAGAAACCTAGAAAATGTCCCACCAACTCTAATGGGTGATGATACTGGCCAATGTGCACAAATATCGGCCAATGTTTTAAATCATATGAATGCCACCCGAGTGTGTTTCTCATGTAACTTAATGTCTCACCACTCGTTCCAATGTCCTCTTATTGACACATTTCGCACTTTGTGTGCAACCCAAAGCCGATTGGTTGAGAACCTCATCCCGTGTGGAACCACGCTTCCTACAGTAATCGAAGAGGATACTGAACCAACAGAGCATAATGGGGACAATAGCACATCACATTTGTTAGATACCTTGAAAGATATTTATCCCCCTTCGATGATTTCTCGTGAGGTGTTAGACCCCTTAATATTCCCTCAATATGAAATCCTAACACCCACTGCAACTATCTCTGAGTACCTTGACATCCTACGTATTGATTCAATTTATCCTTCTTCCTAGAATGAAGACCCTGGGTCTTAATATGAGGATATACGATAAGAATATATCTTCACCACAGATGAAGAGATAATCAAGGCCATGAACGCTACTGAACCTCCATGGGACTCTTTCCATCATAGGTCCTCAGCAGCAAGTAAGCAGGATCCATGCATACTACCCACTGAACAATAATATACCATCGAGTCCAAATACTTTTTACCCCCTAATCACATCAATTGGTTAAAAAATCCTATCCATTCCCCAGATTGATTCGAAGACTGTAATCTGGCCAATATCTCACCTACCATATAGGTTGATATCTATGATCATATTGGGAGTCGTCGAAAACATCTTTATTGGGGATTCTTGCTCACCACAAGAAATCACTGATTTACCGCTCTATTTAAATAGTTTCGTGATGTCTTTGCATGGTGATATGAAGAAATTCCAGGTCTCGACCCAGCTATTTTCGAACACCACATTAACACTTGTCCCGATGTCATCCCCGTCTAACAAAAGAAGCACTCGGTCCACACTTTTAAGGCCCCCACAATCAAAGATGAGAACGAAAAACTCTTACAAGCCATATTTATTTTTCCCATTGCTTACTACTCATGGGTGTCTAACCCCTCCCCGGTTAACAGAAAGCAGGGAACTATCCGTGTGTGTACTGATTTCCAAGACCTTAACTCAGGCTGCCCCAAATATAACTTTCCCACTCCATTCATCGACTAAATTTTTTAATCATGTGCCGATAGTGAAATGTTATCCTTTATGGATGGGTTCTCCAGATACAACCAGATACACATCCGTCCCCAATATCAGTATAAAACTAAATTTACCACACCATGGGGCACTTTGCTTACAATGTTGTGCACTTTGGTCTATAGAATGTCGAAGCCACTTTCCAGCGAGTGATGGCATATGTTTTTAATGACTTAGCTAACATCATCCTTTCCTTTCTATACAACCTCACAACCAAGTCCAAAAAATGATGCGATCACATTCAAGACCTTCACACCATTTTCACAAGATGTCGCAAGTATAATATACGCTTAAACACCCTCAAGTGTGTACTTTGCGTCACCGTTGGTCTCCTTTTAGGATTCATTATTTCCAAAGATGGTATCACCATCAACCCTTCCAAGGTTCAAGCCATTGGTAGAGAATGTAGATGCATTATGTTATGAAAAGAAAGTGCATCCAACGATGGTAAGGAATTACCCAGAAGAAAGCTGGTATTCTGAGTAGGTTCTAGTGAATGATCTTCTTGTTCATGAATGTCAATCACAGTCAACTCTGAATTCTCATCCAATAGAATTCAATGATCCACTTCTTCCGAGTCAGGGAAGCCTTCTGATAACATTTTATTTGTCTATATCTATCCTATCTTCATCTGAGGAGTAGGAGCTGTTGGAGTTCTGTTATGCTTTTCTACCTAAATATTTATTTTGAATGGCAGATGAAATTCAGACACCAGATGTCCATACACATGACATCGGTTGCATTTTAAAGGGACTCCTTCATAGTCTAGCAATTGTGACTAATTTCGATTCCCTAAAGTGATGTTCAAAGATTAAGCTAAACCCTTCCTAACATCTAATTTAACCAGGATCCTTGCAATCGAGAGAATTCCTAAATTAAGGTAGTTCATATCTGCTTTAACGAAATCCCCAATTGTATCTCCAATGAACTTGAAGATTTAGGGAGTCCATAAATCCAACATGAGTGCTAGGTGGCAAACCCATACTAGCGATTTGTCTACTCTTTTAGTTCTAACTTCAAATAGAGGGCTCCATCTTTTAACACATAATATTGTCGAGTTCTAGGTCCAAACCTCCTTCATAATAGAATCTGCATGATCCTTCATCCTTAATTTGAAGACTATCCAACCTCTTGCAAGAATCAAAGTTTTTGGAGAGTATCCAAGAAGAGTGCCCCAATGTGTTGATATCCAATGCATCAAATACTTATGATTACATCTTCTTCTAGGGAATCATCCGACTAGGGTTTGCTCAACTGTCTACACAACATTGTTTAAATGAACCTCTGCTCCTAAAACCAAGCTGAGCGCTCAATATTTGCTCTTAGCATGTTGTTTTTTCTTGGGATAATAATGAAAATCTCAGTTAACAGGTGATACAGAAGCCACCCGATTCCTACTGGGAGAGTTTACCAGGTTTCCTTGAGAGATGTTGACATCAAATGGAAGTTTTCCCGATAGAGCCTCGAATAGTGGGGGTTCATTGGTATGCCTCAAAATGGTGAGTGGGTCCTCCCTTTTCAGACAACTCGACCTCATTTATAGTTGTATGATATTATTGTTTAAAAATATTGTCAACTATACAGCTTGTTTTACACAACTTTAATTTCTAAATTTATTAATGTTAAAATCTCATATTTATGATGGTATGATATTATTTTTTTTTAAATATGGTTAACTATATGTTTTTTTACACATAAATTTAATTTCTAAATATTAATATTTAAATCTCATGAGTGCATAGTATTGGAAATTTGTTAAATATGTTCAAAAAAATAAATATAAAAATATTTTCAAGGATTTAATAAGATTGGAATGTTTTTTTTACACATAAATTTAATTTCTAAATATTAATATTTAAATCTCGTGAGTGCATAGTATTGGAAATTTGTTAAATATGTTAAATATATATATATATATATATACAAATATTTGGAAGGATTTAATAAAACTGGAATAGGCCATCGAGCATATAAATAAAATTAAATTAACAATTATTGGGCTTTAAGAAGCATATCCTCTTTGAAGCTTTCTATATACGATTATTCATATAAATCCTTCGGTGACACTTGTTCCGGAAGTTGCAAAACTTTCGACAAAAAGAGATGACCAAGAGAGAATACACGAAAGAGTTCTATAGATTGTCGATTCGGTCAGGTCAAACTGATGAAGGCGAAGAAATTATCGTGGGATATGTAAATGGCTTGAAGTATGCCATGCACCGAGTGAAACGAGGTGCTCTACAGCCCAGTATGTGGGAGATCCTGTAACGTTTGTCCATGTTTATCCTTATAGTCGGCCATAATAAATAAAGTTTGTCTTTAACATAATAATAATAAAAAAAATTAATATTATGTCAGCGATTAATAAAAGGACATGTATTTTCGTTTCAATTAAATCCTAGGTTATATAATACATGGACGTGTATTTTTGTTTGAATTAAATTCTAGGCTATAAACGTTTGTCTTTATTATTGTCGGCCATTAATTAAAATGTAAAAAGAAGTAAAATTATGGAAAGTATTTAAAAAAAATCCATGTCGGCTCATAAAATAAAATATTATGAAAAGTAATTAAAAAATAGATGTTCGTTTGTAATACAAAAAATTAAAACTTAAACTCGGATCTATCAATCAAGAGAGATTAAATTTCTTGAGTTTAAATTTAAAAAAAGAAATACACCTCAAGAAATTGGATCCCTCTCTGCGCTTGATAGATACGGGTTTAAGATGGATCTATGCTGGTATTCTAGCATTAGTGGAAGGAGTAAGTAGTATCCTTAACCATGGTGAAACATAGTAGAATGCAACATGGCAGGTTTTGTGACAATGCGACGTGGCAAGTTTTGTTGACTTTTGGTTGACTATGGTTGAGCATGGTTGACTATGGTCCACCATGGTTGACCATGTTGGACCATGGTGGACCATGGTTGACCATGGTCAACCATGAACAAATTAGAAAGGAATTAAGATTATTTATATGGTTGACCATGGTCAACCATGCAACCATGGTTCACCATGGTCAACCATGGTTGACTATGGTTGACTAATCTCTCTTTGTATCTCATTATGGTTGACCATGGTTGAGATTGGTTAACCATGGTTGACCATGGTTGACTATAGTTATTTATGGTTGACCATGACTCACATTGATTAACCATGGTTGACTATGGTTGATAATGGTTGACTTTGGTAGACCTTTGGTTAACTATGGTTGACCATTGTTGTGCTTTGTTTACCATGGTTGAGTTTCCTTGGCCATACTTCGATTTGGTTGACTTGTCTATGGTTTACCATGGTTGACTTAGATTTACCATTGTTGATTTTAGTTGACCATGGGTTACTATGGTTTCCTATGGTTGACCATGGTTCACTTTGGTTGATCATGGCTAACCATTGGTTGACTATGGTTGAGAATGGTTGAATGCAACATGGTAGGTTTTGTCACAATGCAACGTGGAAAGTTTTGTTGACTTTTGGTTTACTATGGTTGAGCATGGTTTACTATGGTCCACCATGGTTTACCATGCACGACCATGGTTAACCATGAACAAATTAGAAAGGAATTAAGATTATTTATATGGTTGACCATGGTTAACCATGCAACCATGGCCCACCATGGTCAACCATGGTTGACGATGGTTAACTACTCACTCTTTCTATCTTACTATGGTTGACCATGGTTGCGATTGGTTAACCATGATTGACCATGGTTGACTATGGTTGTTTATGGTTAACCATGGTCAGAATTGGGTAACCATGGTTGACTTTGGTTGATAATGGTTGACTTTAGCCAACCATGGTTGACTTTGGTAGACCTTTGGTAAACTATGGTTAACCATTGTTGTGTTTTTTTACCATGGTTGACTTTGATTGGACATGATTGCATTTGGTTAACTTGTCTATGGTTTTCGATGGTTGATGATAGTGGACCATGGTTCACCATGGGTGACTTTGGTTTACCATGGTTGACTCAGATTTACCATGGTTGACTTTAGTTGACCATGGGTTACTATGGTTGGCCAGGGTTTACCATGGTTACTCATGGTTGACTATGAGTGACAATGGTTGACCATAGTTGACTTAGATTTACCATGGTTGAATTAAGTTGACCATGGATTACTATGGTTGGCTATGGTTGACCATGGTTGCTCATGGTTGACTATCTTTGACAAAGGTTTACTTAGATTTACTATGGTTGACTTTTGATGACCATGGATTACTATGTTTGGCTATGGTTGACCATGGTTGCTCATGGTTGATTATGTTTGACAATGGTTAACCATGGTTGACTTTGGTTGATCATGGTAAGCCATTGGTTGACTATTGTTGAGAATGGTTGATTATGGTTGTCCATGGTTGACTATGTTTGACCATGGTTAACAATGGTTTTCTTTAGTTAATTATGGTTGACTATGTTTAACCAAAGTCAACTATCATGGTTGACTATTATGGTTGAATTTAGTTAATCATGGTTGATTATGGTTTATCATGGTTGACTTTAGTTGACCATGTTTAGATATTGTTGACTTTGGTTAAGCATGGTTGACCATGGCTGACTTTAGTTGACTTTGATTGACCATAGTTGACTTTATTTCACCATGGGTTACTATGGTTGGTTATGGTTGCTCATGGTTGATTGTGCTTGATAATGCTTCACCATGCTTGACTTTGGTCGATCATGGCCAACCATTGTTTAACTATGGTTGAGAATGGTTATCCATGGTTGACTATGTTTGACCATGGTTGAATTTCGTTAATGATAGCTAACTTTGGTTGATCATGTTTGACTTTAATTGATCATGGTTGACTTTAGTTGAGACTTGTTGACTCTGCTAACTATGGTTGACTATAGTTGACTCTGGTTTGCATGTTTTAAATTAGTTGACTTTGGTTGACCATGGGTGAATTTGGAAGAGCAAAGTTGACTTTCAGTTTACCATGGTTGAAATTTGTTGATCTTGGTTGAAATTGTCTGACGATGGGATGGCTTTGGTTGAGTTTGGTTTACCATGGTTGACATTAGTTGACTTTGTTTAACCTTTAGTTTACCATGGTTGATGTTAGTTGACTTTGGTTGACCTTTAGTTGACTTTAGTTGGCTATGGATGACCATGGTAAAGTGTGGTTGACCTTAGTTGATCATGGTTGACTTTTGGTTGTCTATGGTTGTCTATGGTTGAATTTTGGTTGTGTTTTGGTTATCTATGGTTGACTTTTGGTTGTCTATGGTTGACTTTTGGTTGTGTATTGTTGAGTTTTGGTTGTTTATGGTTAACTTTGGTTGACTTTTGGTTGTCTATGGTTGGCAATAAACTTTTGGTTGTCTATGGTTAACTTTGGTTTACCATTATTGAGTCAACCATGCATAACCAATGTGAACCATGGTTAACCATAAACAACCATAGTCAACCATGATAAACCATGGTCAACCATAGTTAGATATAAAGAGATATTAGTCAACCATAATTGACCATAGTCAACCATGAACAAATTAAAAAGGAATTAAGATTACTTATATGTTTGACCATGGTTGACATTGGTTGACCATCGTTAACTATGGTTGGTTATGGTTTTTTATGTTTTACATTGGTTGACTTTGGTTATGATGGTTGAGTTTTGGTTTACCATGATTGACTTTGGTTCACTATGGTTGACCATCGTTTTGTTTTGTTGACCATGGTTGACTTTGCTTGACCATGGTTGGATTTGGTTGACATTTGTATGGCTTACCATGGTTGACTATGGTTGACAATGGTTGAATTTGGTTGACCATGGGTGACTTTAGTTAACCATGGTTGACTTTGATTGACAATGGTTGAATTTGGTTGACCATGGGTGACTTTAGTTGAGAATGGCTGACTTTGATTGAAAATGGTTGGATTTAGTTGATTATGGGTTACTATGGTTGGTTATGGTTGACCATGGTTGCTCATGGTTGACTATGCTTGATAATGGTTAATCATGGTTGACTTTGCTAAATCATGGCTAACCATTAGTTTACTATGGTTAATAATGGTTGACTATGGTTGTCCATGGTTGAGTATGTTTGACCATGGTTGACTTTTGTTAATCATATTTGACTTTGGTTAACCATGGTTGATTTTCATTTACCATGGTTGACTTATTATGTAAATAACAAAAATTATTACATTGACTAATAATATATATATATAAGTTAGAGTACTCCTCGTAACAACAACAAAAGTATACATCGAGGGTGAAGAGTTTCTAAAGTCTGTATATAGTCAACAACCACAAGGATTTGAATTGCAGTGATTTCAAGTACTAAATGAAATGTGTGAAAATAAAAAGCATTAAATCTTTTATAAAATTTTTAAAAAATAATGAACAATGCAAAAAATAACATAATTTAAAAAAAAACTCCTGTATATAATATTAAAAGTTTCAATTTCAATTTTTTTAAAGATTAAATGATTGCACCAAGTGTAAACGAGGTGCTTACAATTTAGTATGGGGGAGATCCTCTAAAAGATGTCACATGTCACATGTAACATGTAACATTTTCAAAACTAATAAAATGTAAAAAGTAATAGTATGGGGAAGATCCTGTAACGGATGTCACATCTCACATGTCACATGTCATTTGTTACGTTTGTCATGTTAAGTTACAACCCAGTACGGGGAGATGTTATAACGTTTGTCACATTTATCAGGTTTGTGAGGTTAAGCTACAACCTAATATGGGGAAGATGTTGTAACATTTGTCACGTTAAGTTTCCATGGCGGCTCATAACTTATAAAAAATCAAAAGTATTTAAAAATTTCATGTTCGGTCATAACTTATCAAAAATAAAAAATAAAAAATAAAAACATTAAAAGAGAGGGATCCAATTTCTTGAGGAGTAAATTTTTTTCCTAATGTGTAAAAAATTTAAGATAAAACAAAAAATATATATATATATTATAGAATATATGTTTATTACATTAAAATCCATGCAACGTAGATTAATTAATAAATATATATTTTTTACATAATTAAACTTTTTTTATGTTTTTACAATTATTTTATCAAAATTCATTTTAAATCATTTTTTATTAATGATCACACAGAGAATAAAATTGATTCAGCCTCAAAAGTTTGTTCATTCTCTACTTACCTTCACTAAGAGGGTTTCTATATTATATTGTAATTTCATATTCTAAAAAAAAATTGGCAATCAACTAATCAATTTTCACATAATATGTTTAAAAAAAATTGAAAGTAAGTAAATTACTTACATAAAAAAACATAAAAAACATAAAATGATTTATTACCAACGTAATCATTTAACATTCTCGCTGGGACTTTCAGGCACCTTTTTTTCAAACGGACCTTTTTTTCAAACGGAAAACACCAGCTCCAACTGCATTAATTCTTACAAGAAGGAATACTATACATGAGATCAGTTTATCAGACATTTCTATGAAATGGCTAATTAAGGTTACATTAAATATTTTATTGGTATTATTTGGATATTCGAGTTCATAGTTTCGGCGTCTAGGGTTCAATCAGAGGTTCACGCTATTTTTTATATTAAAACGAGAGGACGGAATCCTCATAGGGAGCTCGTAATCTTGGGGGCTCGCAGGCTTTTTGGTTCCTACGCATAAAGATGGAACGAATCCTTCTTTATTTGTGGGAAGATAAAACCATTTGCATGAGTGTTTTCTCTCGGCCTTTCCTTCAACCAATCAGGATTTATTTGTGGGGAAGATAAAACCATTTGCATGAGTTTTTTTTCCTTGATATATTCTCTCGGCCTTTCCTTCAACCAATTAGGATTTTTTTGCGAGCTCAAAATATCATAGTTCTTCTAAGTTATTATGTAGCTATAATTCAATTTTTTCACATTTTCATTATTATTTTATTATTCGTGCATAATTGAGTCTTAGGATTGGGGTTGTTTTAAGTGTTTTGTGGATTAATTATATTCATAAGTGTTTATATCTTAGAATTTGGGGTGGATTACTATCTATGCTTTTCCTATATTAAAAAAGGACGAGATAAATGTATTGTCGAGATTGATTTTATCGGTTTTATTCAAAATTTAAATAAACAATTATAAAAAAAAATATAAAAATTAACTCCTATTAATGCATAGATAATTTTAGTTTATGCATGAATAACAAATAGTGACACACAATCCATTTAACTACAAAAAGTAATGATTTAACTAATGATTTAACTATTTACAACAACAAATAATTACAACTAATGATTTAACTATTTAAAAAATTAATTATGCATAGACAAACGAAAAAAATATGAAGGAGCTTTCATTTTCATCGAATTATGAGGTCGTTTCGTATCGGCAGAGTGGACAGCTATTGCCATAACACAACCATGTTGAAATGCATTCGGAATGGTAGACATGGCCGCACTGGAGTTGAGATGCCTCCTCACCCAATTCAAAATCATCATGGCAAACAGAGCAGGAAGAAGGGAAAATATTATTATTTAATTCATGCTCCGAAATCCTAATCTGAGGCAATGCTGGAGGGGCCAGGGCTCTGTTATGATCGATCGCTGCGTATTGAAATCTTCTAGGGGCTCTCTCTCTTAGAGCGTGAAAGCCACCATCAATTTCTTCGTCGATATCGTTTAGAGAATGTAGCCTTCTCTCCAACTCCTGATGACGACGTAATAATTCTTCTAGTGTAGGTTCTTCTTCTCTAGTCAAATGAGGAACTGCATGAGTAGCTTCAGTTTCTTGAATGTGATGATCATCATTGCTCATCTCAACAGCTGGTTGAGTTTCTTGAATCTGATGATTATCATTGGTCATCTCAGTTACAGCTTGTGTTAATGCATCCAACTCTACTACAATATCTGGACGGGGGACTGTACTGTTACGATTAGTTGCACCTAGGTTTTGGAATCTACGTCCTCTCTGCAAAACAACCCGTTGTTGCTGACGACCATTTGCTTGTGGGACTTGAACAACTCGTTGTTGCTGATGACCATTTGCTTGTGGGACTTGAAGAACTAGAGCGTGTAGCCTTGTTACTAAGTCGTCAGTAGAGCGTAATAACTGTGTTCGAAGTATAGATCGCTGATCCACTGATCGTTCCGCTATCTGATCAGAACTGAGTATAGATCGCTTATCCACTGATCGTTCCGCTATCTGATCAGAACTGAGTATCTCCGTAGCCACCTCATCATTTTCAGGAACAACAATATCTCCTCCACGAATTTCTGCCATGGCCGGATGCTGAAAGCCATGCTCATTATAATTCCTTGGATCATCCTCACGGCGACTTCTACTCTGTCCATCTGACCCTCTTTCCCCTTGCCTCTCCATTTCGATATTAGATTGCTGATCGAAGAATTCGTTCGGTAAATCTTTCATTGATAAAATGAAAATGGAAAACAAGATGCCTTCGGTTTATAGCACTGAGAAAAAGAAGCGCAATGAAAAGCTACTCAAGATGCATTGACGTTTATATTAATACTATTACAATAGAGTCATCGTGATGTAGATCTATTAAAAACCGACATCTACGGTACTGAAAAAGAGTTTTTTGAGTTTTACTAAAAATAATAGTAAAATATGAAAAAAAAATCTTATAATGATTACATAAATATATAATAAATTTGTATATATATATATATATAAACCTTTCCACATCCATTGACTAAACAAGTATGGTCATGTAATTATCTGAATAATAAATGCAATTAAAAGAGTACTTCTTTATGTAAAACCATAAAGTTAACCATCATTTTTCTTAAACTTTTATTTTAATGGAGGAGTATGTGTAAAACTATAAAGTCAACCATCATTCTTTTCCACTTTTATTTTTTTTATTTATTTGAGGAGGAATGTGTGTAAAACAGTAAAGTCAATCATCATTCTTATTTATGACGGAGTATGTATAAAACCATGATAGGTGATGCAGAAGCATCAGGTCCTAGGTGAAATAGTCGAAGTTGATTGACAAGAGAAATCGACCAAGGGGATTGCCGACGACCACTAGTGTGAAGTGAACTACCAATCGAAGCCAGACAGTCGAGCAGAAGTTGTCGATATGTGGCCGACAGGATTAAGAGGTCGAGATTCAATAAGTTTAAGGTCGACAGATGACAGGAAGTAGAGTGAAGGCATCGAAGGTCGACATGTGGTCGGACAACAACATCGACAGATTGTGGCGAAGGCCAAGCATGGAGGATGGGGTAGACTGGTAGTCGTGGAAATGAAGTAAAGCCGACAAGACAAGCAAGGTCGAACATGACGAAGTACAGTATGGTCGAAGTAGGAGATGGGGCCGACAACTGTCATGGAGTCAGAGAAGTGTGGAATTCAAGAGGAAGTACTTAGCAACTATTGGAGGTTGTTGAGGAAGTTATGAGCAGTTATGAAGGTGGTTGAGATCATGACAGATGTCATCATAGGCAGAGGTTGTGTAGCACAGCCCGAGGGCGTTAACAACTACAGGTCTACAAGATCTGGAGGATTCGGCAGACAAAGGAAGAGTGTCTGGGGGAACAGAGTGAGCCTCGGGAAGAACAACAACAGAATAAAAGAGCAGTGAGAAGGAATAGAAGTGCGGATCGTTCATCCATAGCTCATCGAGTTCTTTCATTCAGCATAGACCGTGATAGGGAGGAAGATTGCACACAACCGATAACACACTGAGAGAGACAGAGTTTCATTTTTGTATATTGTAAAGGCTAAGGCCAACTAGTTTTAGTTTACTTTGCATTTGACCATTGTAACCAATTCAATTTAATAGAAGAAGCCTCCTTCTGGCATTCAGTTCACAACCAGTTCTTATGAGAACCTGTGTCGTTGTGTGTCATAGTTAAGCAAGAGGCCCCTTGTCGAGACCACCCTTGTGTCAGTTGGTATCAAAGCCTGGAATAGAATCCGATTGAGTTGAGGCATCCTGTGAGAAGGAGAGATAGCGATACCAACCTGACTTGCGCCAGTTGGTATGAAGGCTGGAGAGAATCCAGTGGTGAGCAGTTGAATTGGGAGAGCCGGAAGAGCCTGCAAGTGTGTTGACAACTCTAGATACGGTTGGGTAGATTTGTGCATGAGTTGTGAAGTCCAGTTGCAATTGGACGAGTGAATATTTTGACTTAGTCGAAAGAATGTCTTAAAGAGGCATCAATGTCTGAGGTGTAGGATAAAGAGCGTGTGGCACAGAAGTCGCAGTTGATTGTGAAATGTTCGACGACTGCATACGAAAAATGTGAATCTTGACGACTGAAGTCGTAGTGATCAAAGAGAGCCAAATATATGGATGCACTCCTGATGCGTTAGACCACATCGACGAGGAAGTCGAGGAGGCGGAAGCACAAGAAGCCGTCGAAGAAGAACCAGAAAATAAATTCATCAAGCTACTGTGAGAGATGAGGGGTAAGACAAAGATGGATGTGCCTACCTACTCAACAAGTTTGGAACCATAATACTTGATAGACTAGTTCAGAGAGATGGAGAAATACTTCGACATATAACCGATAGAGGATCCTAAACAGCTTAAAATTGTGTGTCTGAGGTTGAAGGGTCATGCCTCATTGTGTTGGGACAATGTACAGGATGACATAGTGAAAAAGGAAAGGAGAAAATCAAGTCTTGGGACAGGATGGTTTCCAAGCTGAAAGGGAAGTATTTTCCAGGTGACTATGTGATTTCGTTGTTCCGGAAGTTGCAAAACTTTCAACAGAAAGAGATGACCAAGAGAGAATACACAAAAGAGTTCTATAGACTGTCGATTCAGTCAGGTCAAACCAATTAAGGAGAAGAAGCTGTCGTGGGATATGTAAATGGCTTGAAGTATGCCATACAAGACGAGTTGAGCCTATCGAGGTTCAGAGCGGTCGGTGAAGCCTACTAGTTATCTTTGAAGGCAGAAGAGAAACTATAGAGGAAAGTCGCATCGACCAGAGGGAGGATGGCTGGTCAAGGTGCGAAGACTGTTTCCGCGAAAGGCCAAAGTAGCGGAACTAGGAGAGAAGCCATTGAAGAGAACCGACGTGTGGAAGGGAAAATGACTAGAGAGAAAACGCAGGGAAACCGATGGGATGGTAAAGAGACCCGCGTTTCGGGTGCGTATGATCGAACTGGTCCGGCAGAAAAGAAAGGAGCTGACATACCAGTTGTAGTATTTTATATTAAGTGTCGCAGTGTTGGAAAAAAAGCTTACAAATACCCGGAGAATCTACACGTGGAAGATGAGTCGAAACTAAGACGTCGAAGAGATGAGAAAGTCAACGAGAGAAAGAAATCGACATCCGATAGTGAAGAACATGGTAGAGGAAAAGGTCGAACTATGAAATCCAGGAGAACGTTGATTCAAGATGATCGACGTGGCAAGAAAGAGCCGGCACAGCGAAAGGCTATCTTTCAAACTAGAGTGCTCATCGGCGACAGCTATTGCAAGACCATAGTCAATGGTGGCAGTACAGAGAATATTGTGTCGATGGAGGTCATCGATAAGTTGGGTTTGAGATGTCGGGAATGCCCAAATCCATACAAGATATCTTGATTACAAAAAGGTCACCATGTGAAGGTATCCAGACAGTTCCTAATTAACTTCAAGGTCGGGAGGCTTGAAGACAGTGTATTGTGCGACGTAATCCCAATCAATGCATGTCATTTGTTGATAGGGAGACCATGGAAATATGATCAGAAGATGATCTATGATGGTCGAGCCAACATAGTCACAGTGTGTAAAAATGACATGCAAAAGACGTTGAATCCAAAGCAGGAGGAGCAAGCAGACTACAAGCAGGGAGAAAGAAACTATTGGGAGAAGCGAGTGCTGATGTGCTCAGCCAAGTAATTCCTCGCAAAGAAGGAGAAATAGTCAGGATATTTCACCATCATTCTGAAAGGACCATGTGTCGATAGGTTGATAATGGAGGAGATTCCAGTCGAATTTGAAGAGATGCTAGACAAGTTTCGAAGCATAGTAGTCAACGAAGCACCAATGGGATTGCCACCAACGAGAGGCATATCCCATCAAATTGACTTGATTGGAGGGTCGAGTTTATCAAACAAGGCACCACATAGAATGACTCTAGTAGAGGGTCAAGAACTCAATTGACAAGTCCAGGAGTTGTTGGATAGGGGATTGATCAGAGAGAGTCTGAGCCCGTGTGCTCTGGAAGTCCCAAACTCAACTCAACTCAACCAAAACTCAATTAACTGAATTTATTGTCAGTTAATTGACCAAGGAGGGTGCATTAGTGAGTTCTGCATGCAAATTAGGTGAAAAAGGGCACATTAGATTACAATCAGTGGTGATTGGAGCTAAAAACCCTAGTAGAGTTCAGGGACTCAGGTGCACTGAACTAGAACACAGAGCTAGCTCCTAAAATGTACGGACCTGACTCTGGTGGGCCTAAAATCATGCATTAAGGGTGCATTAGGTGGATAATGGGTCTTGTATAACATATTCACACCACTAGGGGGGAAATAACATCATCAACTACTAGAAAAAGGTAAATAATGCTAAGTAGGACAAGGATGGAGTATTAATTATCCTAACACCCCCCATTAATCGAAACATGGACATCTTGGGCCCTGGTTATTGATACCAAAGGTCACCCATACAATCAAATAAATGATAAAAAATAAATAATTGTTCATGAAAACTAAGGAAATGGGGAAAACCTCATGGGAAAAATACCCACCCGCAAAAATGAACAACAGGGAACTCAAGCAACCTTCACACTAAGCAAAGAATGAAAAAAAATATGAGTGAAAGACTTTGTAAAAATGTAGGCAATATGCTCATATGTAGGATAGTAATGCAGGTGTTATATATGGATATTCTCCTCTGATGTACCTCCCACTGTGTCGAAGATGTATTTTCCGAAACAAGTCTTTCAGAAACCATATTTGCTACTGGAGTGAGTGGCTCATTGTAGTCCAAATCGTGAACCTTTGAGTACCCTATGTCAACCAACCGATCTTTGTACTTGGTTGTAGATCCATCATGGCAAGTTTCTTTGAAATATTGTGGATCAGACCCCACTATCATGTAGCACCTCTCTGAGAGAAGTGGATCTGTATGACATAATGCAAGATTTGCATATCTATACTGAGTTTTGGTTATTATATGGTCAGATGGATCCCCATCTATGTTCCCATCAGCTTCAAGGACTTTGTGATCCCATATTGTCCTTGGCCATGGATTGGGATTAGGTGTTGGATCTGGATCTGGATCTGCTTGAACTTCATAATCAACATCAAGATCTTGGTCCTCATCTTCGGAATCTAAAACTGGATCATTAGAAGAGACATCATTCTGATCTTCATCATATGCAAATGGAGTAGGCAGAGAGTATGGATAAAAGTGAGAGTCATATGCCTTTGAGGGATGGTTTGCAACCACTTTCGCTATAATCTTCCCATATGAGATCTCTTCTATCTCAACTGTATCAGGTCAAAACATAACTTTATTTGGTGAACCTATGTGTGTCATCTGATAAACAGATAACAAGTTTGCTGCAAAAGAAGGCACAAATAGAACATTTTTTTAACTTTCCATGCTCCAGCTGTATTGTGCCCTTGCCTTCAGCAAAGATCTAAGAATTATCTCCCATGTGAATACTCGGACCATCATTGAGATCTAGAGAAGAAAATGGTTATTTGGAGGAAACCATGTGGTTGGAGGCTCTGGAATCTATGAGGAAGGCTTGTGATTGTGTGAATCCATCCTTCGGTGCATGGAATCTCTCATAATAATTTGTCTCACTTCCAGACTCAATCTCCCTTGCGCTTTCTAGGAGGTAAATTTTGTGTTTTTCAAGGAGTTTGTTCATTTGATCTATCTTCTTCTTCATGCAAGATCTCTCTCGATGATTTCCTTTCTTGCAATATGAACACTTGGTCTTCTCAAGCCCATTTTGCTTATCCTTCTTGGATCTAGAGGCTCCTTTTGATGGATTAGACTTCTCCTTCTGCTTGGATTCAAATTGATTATTTTCTTTCCCTTTCTACTTCCTTTTATCATTTGCACTTTTTGACTCTCCATCCATGAATAGCTTGATTTTTGGAGGCCTTCAAGGCGCCCATCTGAATCAGTTTGTCTTGTTATTGGATGAGAGATTCAATGAATGCATCTAAGGAAGGAATTTTCAATTTGGGGATTGACAATATCCCAAAATGGAAGGTAGAAACAAATATTGAAAATTATGGACCAAGCTTGCTTTGGATGGATAGCACCAGCTGCTCATCCTTCTTCTCAGTGCCACCTTGTTTGCATTGCATAACCAAGGATTTGAATTTATAAAAGAACTATTGTATGGTTTCGAAACTGCTGGGTTTAAGAGCAATTAATTCATTTCTCCAGAATATGGCCTCTCAAATAATATTTCTTGTTGAAGAGAGTCTCAAGCTTCAACCAAACCTCTCTTGGATTTTTCAATCCATCAAGGTGGAAGAGAAAATATCTGGAAATATGAATACACGTGAAACCAAATGCTTCATATAATTTGTTCAGGTACTTAGATTTCTCAACAACTGCATGAGGTTTGACATCCTTGCCCATTGTGACCTTGTATAAACTCTTGTTGCACAACACCATCTGCATATCAGCCCTCCAATCAACATAATTGAAGGGTGTTAGGATCCTTTGAGACAAAGGAACATTCAAATTCTCTATGTGAAACTGCTGGAGTGAATACAAACTGAAATTGTTGCATTGAGAAACCTTCAAAATCCTACAAAAAACTCTCAATTTTGGAGAAAAAAATATATTGAGCACTGATTTAGTACAATAGGAATTTTTATCCCGATCCTTCACACCTAGCTAGACCTCAAAGGATTTCTCCAATGAATTCAATGCAATGGAACCGAGATTAGTTGTGGAAATCCAAAGGATTTTGGTGCACTGCTAAAAGAAGCTGCTCAACCTACAATCTTTGAGCTCTAATACCATGTGAAATTCTATATCACAACAGATCATAGAGATGAGAATACATCATAGTGAAAGAATGAGCATAAAAGATGAATTATAGTGAAAATTGCAGTGAAATGAGCAATAAAAGTATCCATGCATTGGAACTCAGATGGAAACAGAAATATGTGTTCAGTGTAGTCAACAAATATGTTACAATGGAGAGAATTTTATTATCCTAGGATAATTTGAATCCATGTCAGTCTGGCATAGTAATTGTCACCACTAGAGTGCTCTGGAAGTCCTAAACTCAACTCAACTCAACCAAAATTCAGTTAACTAAAGCTATTGTCAGTTAACTAAGCAAGGAGGGTGCATTAGTGAGTTCTTCATGCAAAGTAGGTGAAAAAGGGCACATTTGATCACAATTAGTGTTGATCGAAGCTAAAACCCCTAGTAGATTTCAGGGACTTAGGTGGACTGAACTAGAACACAAAGTTAGATCCTAAAATGTATGGAACTAAATCTGGTGGGCCTAAAATCATGCATGCGGGGCCCATTAGGTGGATAATGGGTCCTAGATGACATCTGTACACCACTAGGGGGGAAATAACATCATCAACTACTAGGAAAAGGTAAATAATGCTAAGTAGGATAGGGATGGAGTATTAATTATCCCAACACTTCCCAAGACTTGCTATAGATTAGTATATCATCAAAGAATACTACTAAAAATTTTCGAAGGAAAGGCTGAAAATGGAGTTCATCAAACCTTGAAATGTGGAAAGCGCATTCATGAGACCAAATGGCATGACCAAAAATTCATAATGACCTTCATGAGTTCTGAATGTTGTTTTTGGAATGTCTTCCTCCTTCATTCTAATTTGATGATATTTGGAATGAAGATCCAACTTTGTGAAGAAAACTGCTTCATGTAATTCATCTAACAATTCATCAATGATAAGAATGGGGAATTTATCTTTAATGGTGATCTTGTTGAGCTCTCTATAATCTGGACACATACGCCATTATCCATCTGGCTTATGTACCATTACCACTGATGCAGAGTAAGAACTTTGTCCAAGACTAATTATACCAACCTCTAAAATTTCTTCAACCATATGCTCAATTTCACTCTTCTGTCCATAGGGGTATCTATAAGTTCTGATGTTAGGAGGAACATTTCCCGGAATTAAGTGAATAGCATGATCAAAGCCTCAAATAGGTGGAAGACCTTTTGGAATATATTCAAATACCTTGGAATAATTATCAATCACCTTTTGGATATCTGGGGAAATAGGAGACATAGATGTTTGACTATCTAATGAGCATAATTGTGAAATTACACCTTGATGTCCCTTTTTTATCAATTTGTTCATACCATTAGAGCTTATCACCTTATTTGGTTTCCCTGTGATACCCTTTAACTCATATTCTTTTTCCTTCCCATAAAAATTTCATGAAAAGATTTTGAAAATTAAAAGCCATTGTTCCCAATGATTGTAACCATTGAACTCTTAAGACAACATCAACAACCCCCATCGGAATAGCAATTATTGGACTATTCAATACATATTCCCCCATAGTGAGATTGATATTATGGCATTATCTTGAGAAATAGATAGTTCCTCCATCTGCAATCATTACTTGAAACTTTAGTGATGGATATACATAGTAATTCAGAACCTTGCCTAATTTACAGTGAATGAAATTATGAGTACTACCATAATCAATCAACATTGTTACCTTTTTACTTTTTATATATCCTTCGATCTTGAGAGTTTGAGGGGTGCTAATTCTAGCCAATGCATGACAGGATATGGTGGCAGTAATCGCTTTGGAAGTAGTATCTTCTATTTCTTCATCTTGAGATGGTTCCTGTTCTTTTGGTGCTTCTTGTTCATTTTCTTCCTCTGCTTCACAATATATGTAAAATAGTTTCTTCTCAGTGCACTTGTGGCCCTTACTTTATTTTCTATCACAGCTGTAACAAATATCTTTTGCTATTTTTTCCTGTAGTTTTTGTGGTGTCAACCTTTTAGGTTGTGGATGACTTGAGACCACACTTCCTTCTTTATAGTTGTAAGTGGTATACTTCCTTGTTGCCATAATTTTGTTTTCAAATTTTCTTGCCACTCTGAATGCATGCTCCAAGGACTTAGGTTCCCAAAGGAGAACCTCATGTTGGATGTTATCCTTCAAAGTTCCAATAAAAAGATCCAACAAATTATCTTCTGAAATATTCTTCACTCTGAGACTTAGTTTCTAAAGCCGCTTGATGTGCTTTGTAACTGGTCCTTTTTGCTTTAGATTTACCAACTATACAAAGAAGGTGTTTCTATTTATATCCCCATAATGTGCAATCAATTCTTCTATGAATATAGACCATGATATAATAGATTTCTTTTTATGGTCACAAATCCATTGGTACCTTACAAATTGATCAGGATCTAAATAGAAGGATGCAATAGTTACCTTTTGCAAAGTTGGTTCCTGGTGTAGATCAAAGAATTGCTCCATCTAGAATATCCAAGTTATTGGATCATTTCCATCAAACTTTCTCATGTCAATTTTAGGAAGTTGGGTACCCTTTGGTGACCATCCCTAGAGACTTCCATTACTAGAATAATTTCCTCTTGGAATATTATTATTCATGGAATGTTTCTCAACATGGAAATTATCTTTATCCTCCTGAGTATCTTGGAATAGATCATCACATGTAGGGGGAGTATCCCTTGAATTTTGAATGAGATTAGCAATATTGTTCAACTTCTCCTCTAAATTGAGTAAATCAACTGTTCTCACCAAACCTTTCATATTTTCCTCCATTTTATTCAACTTCTCCTCTAAATTAACTAAATCAAATTTTTCCACAGACCCTTTAATCATATCTTCCAACTGGTACACTCGAAGAGATAGGTCTTCCCTTTCATCGTACGTCAGGGATGGATTGTATGGTGGTTTGAGGGGAGTGTGAGTTTTTACACTTCCTTTTAGTGGAATTTTGAAAAATATAAATAGATATCACACCCTAGGTTTCACCAAAATTAGATCTTGCTACTCAAATCTATTCAAATGTAAAATGGCGTGCCTTTTTCAAACCCTTATTGGAAGACTGTTTTATGAATGAATTGTAACTGAGGTAAATTAGAAATTTGTGCTCCTATGGGTCTGAAAATTCGGCCTAATGTATTCTGATGTGTCATTTTTCCAATGTCATAGTTCTGAGTTAATTCTGATGTACCAATAAGAAATTATTGTGAATCTCCCAACACTTCTTATTTTTATTCTTTCCATAAGATCAAAATTGTGCAGTCTTCCACGTTTCCAATATTTAGGATATGAGTCTGAAAGCCCTACCACTAATACTATGCTATTTATTCTTTCTGATGCAATAGGTATCACTCGATTTGGATCTATCATGCCCCATATATGACCTTTTTCCCCATAACCATTGTTTAAGACTATTTTTTTGGACTAGTAAAAAACCCTAGCTTCCGAGGCGAATATCTCCGAACCTATACAATATCGAGATTTGAAAATTGGACCACAGATAGATCGACTTGTTTTGGATAATTATTTTTAATCTCACTTTCTGAATCCTTGTAGAAAAAAAATTATAGCGAAAACTCCAAGATGACTCGTTTGAAGAAACCAATCCCGAGGAAAGAGCTCTAATCCAAATGTTAAGCAACCAAGTCCCAGATATAGCATAAAAATAGTAGAAATAGACCAGAATAAATTAATCCACGCCTTAATAATTAAGAACTGAGATGAATAACAATCCTCTTCAAGTGAGGAACCTCCTTACACAATTTACTAAGTACAAAAGACAATACAAGATACAATAATGACTAAAATGAAAAGGTCTCCTTCCTATATATAGGAGACAAAGGGGTACAATAAAAAATAATAGACCTGCTAATAGACCCAAGCCGACATCAATAATATTCAATGTGCCATAATAAAGGGGTTAATGTGCCACTACATAAGGGGTGATGTACCAATATTTAGGGATTAATAGGAAATGATAAAATGAGGTAACAATGTGATGTGATCCTTGACCTAGACATGATATCGCTAACGAAATGACTAGGAAGTTAAATTTAATGTGTTCGAATTTACAAGTCCCAACACCTTGGGAATCACATCAAGTTGAGAATCAACCTTATTAAAATTTATGGGTTTGGAATTAGTTTTATCGGAATGTGTAGTGACTTATGCATTGATTTTTTACTATGATAGTCTCCCTTAATTTGGTCATTCATGATTGTAACTTACCAATCTATATTTTACTGAAGATTATAGGATGTTTATCCTTTTTTCTTAGAGGAGAGGATAACGAATAGGTTAGAATTCTTAATTGGATTTTTCCATCCTTAAAGTTGATTGGATATCTCTTGTGTGACAATTTGATGCAATCTATCTTGTTGTCTAATTGGATATCACGAATCCTTGTAGATGGATAGGATGGGTTGGAAATCTAAGTTAGTATTGATGATTATTGAAAAGTATTACTAGATTTAAATTACATGAAATTACCACTATATTATTGAGAATCTATTGGAACTTTGTTGTGTAAAACATAAAATTAGTGATGATAGAAAATATAGTGTTTATGACCACAGTTATCTGGTGAAAATAGAAGAGAATGGCATGAAAATTGATTATGAAAAGAAAGTGAAAGCGTCTGTAAAAGTACGATAAAAATTAACTTTGACATGACGAAATTTTTAATAAGATGGGGTGTATGTAATGCCCTCCTTTGATTGAGTTGACTGACTAGATTTTGAGGGCACTTGTATTGAAGTGACCTGGTTAAATAAATTTGAAAAATGTGCTATGTTTTTTATTTGAATAAAAATTGTTGATTGATAAGCAATTGATGATTATGATCGATAGATTGAGAAATATGAATTAAATTTTATGTCATGGATAAATGAAAAATGATGCTTTTTTTATTCCGTAGATGTGAATAAAATGACACTTGTTAGTTAGCAATGAATAAAGATGAACCATGCACGATGATATACTTTAGATTGTACAGTGCTGCGTGTGCTTTGAATGTGTGTAGTGGCAAGTAAAACGACTTATCGACTGACTCTCAAATGGAATAAAGAGGGTTCGCAATGAACAAGAAAACATACATAAGAGTATGAGACAGACTGTCGACTATTAAATAGAATTCCACGCATGATTTGAAATCCCTATCCACTTTACTTGGGTAGCATGTGTCGTACGGGCAAGCCATAACGATTTGGTCACATACGACTAAGTTGATGGGCACGCAATAAGGAATATCGTATTCCTCAGTCGCCATTAGTATCACATATAAATGTAGCAAGATGATTATGGTAACGACTCATAATCAGTACATCACACTCCCCACACAAGGACACAGACAAATAGGTTTTTGGAAGGAACCATAGACGTGGTACCTAGACAATGGTAGGAAATAGAACCATATGCATACTTGCACTAAGCACTTAAATACATGTTTGAATTATTCATATGTTGAAGTTAAATTTGAGAATAATTAAACGAAATAATATTTAAATATGAGAAAATATTGAGGGAGGATGTTTTGAGGTATAATCCATGTTCACCCACTGATTGAGGGAGACCATTGAATAAAATATCAACAGTAAATAAATAAAAGATATCTAGATTTGGAGCAAATTTAGATTGAAAGATATTTTTTAGTTAAACTCCACATGCACCCACTAAATTAGGGATTGGGATTCTGGGATAAAGGGACAACTAAGAGAAAATTGTGGAGCTTATGTGCACCCTCATGTGAAGGTGACACATGGTTGAAAGAGAATAAATAATAGAAAATTAATAAAATAATTAATTTTGCATGAGATGACAGATGTCGTCAAAGATCTTTATATTTAAGAAAGAAGGAATGAAGAGGAAAGGGACTTTTTTTGCTCCCTAATGTTGGATGTATTCCGTAATGGAAGTTTGAGAATTAGTGTGTTCTATGTGATTTTGGCTTGAGAATTACTTTGGATATTGGGAGGTCTCAACTGAGTATTTGGGATTGTATGTTATTCTTTGCGATGCCCTATTAGCTCGGGGGACTGGGAGGAAGAAGACTACTCCCAGTGTGGTAGGGAGGTTAACAGAGGATTCAGTCAAAACATGGGAAAGATTTGGTTCGGTACAGGACTACGTGGAACTTCGGCAACATCTACAACAACTGGATCGACGTCTGGATATCAAGTTCATTTCAATTATTTTGTTTAATTTTTGTTGAAATTTTCTTGAAGGAATTATTGTTGAATTTTCTTTATATGTTGCAATTTATATTGAGATATGGTAAATGGTTAAATGTTAAGTAGATTTTTAGATAAGGATTTAGGTCGGTCCCTACAGAAGTATTAATTATAGAAAAAGTATAAGTGGATGAGCATTCTTTTTAGATAATTATTTAGCATCTTGGTTGAGAAAAAAGTAGTCTTCAATTTATTTGTCTACAGCAAAAGTTGAGTACATCGCAGTAGCATCTTATTGCACTCAATATATCTGGATGAAGCAAAGATTGCAAGACTGAAATGGAAACACTATATACTTTTCTATAAATAAATATATAATTGATAATATGAAAGGTGATGTTTTAGAGTACATAGCGCAAGTTTTAAATAATCCTACCGTGACTAAATGTGAAGGGATGCAACCCTTCATTTAATGATACGATTAATTTATCAATTATTAAGTATTATGATTGTTTATTAATATATTTATATATTATTTTATGTACGTAAGATTACAATAGATACATTTCACGCCATTTGCGCTTCGAGGTGTCTCCACCATAACAAATCACTTTCTTTATCTGGAAGATGGTCATTTTGAACTTTTGGTTAATGGAATAATTTTGTAATGAAAATCACATATTCATGTTTTCTAACCAGGCTCCGGCTACCTCTCCTTTGGTTGTTCCTTTGAATATAGGTAGATTCACTTCTCTAATTCCCTATGTAAAGCATCCTCAGAATATTTATCATGGCCCTCCCCCCATATGGAGGTACCAACCATCGAAGCATTACCTCCAGGCCTATCAAGCAATGCTTATGTCGTCCTTTGAAAGGACCGCATCATGTCCCTCAATTCTATGATAGTTATATGATCTGATTCACCACCCGAAGGAGGAGTGGTGGACATAAGGAGGTCGATTAGGTTTCCTTCCCCTCCTAGGCCTTAACATTGTCTATATGAAACAATCAACACACACACACACACACACACATCCCACCAAAAATTCACATTTATTCAATGATCTTATAATTAAGCATACAGGCTTAAGGAGGAGTGTTGAACCTACTCTGATACCACATGTAATACGCTTACTGCAACTACACAAGGTTTCTTTATCAACTGATAATAATACTTATTGAAGGAAAACATACACACATTTTTTTAAAGTAAAGTGAAATTAGTTTACAATTTTTTTTCATGCAATGAAATGGAAAAGCTTGAATTTTGTCATATAGAGCTAGCATTTCCTCCATAAGTACTTGCATGGTATTACATTTAATTTATTCCACAAAAAATATGGAAATTTTTTTCCAAACTAAACAAGATGCCTAATAGGCTACCCAACAAGTCATGCAAATATTCACACCTTATCTTCTTGTTAAATGTATGTGTGTGTTTTTAGAGATTATCCATTTATACTTTTGAGATACAAAAAGTAAATATTCACACCTTATCTTCTTGTTAAATGTGTGTATGTTTTTAGAGATTATCCATTTATACTTTTGAGATACAAAAAGTAGGGGATAAGTCACGGATCAGAGAGAAAAGAGAATTTACTCATGAAATGTAAAATCTTACTTATCTCATTGAGAAGGATGCTTACCCTCCGAGTGCAACATTAATCATTATGGTAGTGAGGTAGTTTATATTTTAAAAGTTCAAACAATATATAAAAAGAAAATAATATTATTTACATAAAATATACACAAATAAATATATGATTTTATTCTAGCACCTAATTTTTTTTATTGAAATGTAATTATATTATAAACATTAATAGTAATAAGATGGCTTGGTTCACTATCTTAGAATATATCTAAAAAACCTCTTGCCACGAGTTCGCTGGATGGATGTAACACATCAATAATACAAGCTTAAAAATAATACAATTTTAATAGTTTTTGTCTCGATTGTTTTCTTCCCAAATATTTAACCATTTTCCTCATGAGCGACAGAAAAAAAAGCAATCAAGCGGATAAATCGCAGCATGTCTCGAGTTGGTTTAAATGAAACGCAATTATATTTTGGAACCAAAATACAGAGAATGATGAGCATAATATAAGAGTATAGAGAAATCTATAAAGGGTATACCTTTAGATTTTACTTCACATGCAATCATTATATCATGGAACATTAATTCATATGCTATGCCATATTAATTAACGTTCCAACTTACAAAATTAAGTGAAATATTTAACCAAAATAATGATTTATTAATATAACCACTAATTTCTGTTTTTTTACACATATCAATATTTTTACATTATTGGCGATGTATAAATATATTTATGATAAGACAAAATTTAACAAAGTCAAAAAATGACTTAGCTATCTTCTGCAAAATTATTAAAATAAACTTAACATATATGCGCACAACTTCCTATTAAATAACTAAAACCTCTATTAATTTGTACAAAAAGACATGTTTGAAAGTAATTCATTTTACATTCGTATGCATAGTAATTGTGTGTTCCTCTAGCACCAAACAATTTAAATATTTTTAGGAAGCTTGCTTCTATTAAATGAATTATTAATAATGCAAAATAAATTCTGCTTAAAGAAACAAATTAATATATACAAAATAAATTCGTGATATAAAGAAATTATTTGCACCACCCATTCCAATAATATGTATCATGTTTTTTTCAACAGACTGATGTTGAGGATTTTTTTCCAAAATTCTTTAGTTCTACGCAATAATTCTACTCAACGGCATTATATAAATTATAATCCAGCAATAATTTTAACTCATGAATAATGAAACATCAAATCAGAATTCATAATTTATATGCAATACTTCTACTCCACAATGTTACACAAATTAAAATTTAGTAATAATTTTAACAATTCGTGAATAATGGAACATTCAACCAAAATTCATAATTTCTGCACAATACTTCTACTCCATGACATTATACAAATTAAAATTTAACAATAATTTTAACAACTCATGAATAATAGAACATCAAACTAGAATTCATAATTTCTACGTGATACTTTTACTCCATGACATTATACAAATTAAAATTTAGCAATAATTTTCACAACTTATGAATAATGCAACATCAAGCATAAAAACCTGTAGAAGAATGTCGGTATGCGTTGATTCTTCAAATATGTAGAAGAATACTAGTATGTGTTGAGCCTTCAAATATTTCTTAGTCCAAATATCTCCCATACCAATCCAAGGCTTTTCCAAGTCTAAATATGCCAACTGGATCCTCCCAACTGTACTCAGTGAAATATTCTTTCCCTGAGACCCCCAAGTTGTGTGAGCTTACCACCTTTGTTCCTCCCAACTTGCCTAAAAAATTCCTCCTTTCCTTTTTGTTATCCCCTTGTTATTCCTTTGTTTTCAACCTTTTCTCCCCTTTCGACTCCTCATCCTCCCTGTGTATATCTCTATCTTATATTTACTTATATTGCATGCGATATGTGTCCATGCACATTTAACATCCAATTTCAAAATAAGTTTTATTTATTTTATTATGTGTGTAAGCGCGGGCACGCGTGCGTGCACGCGCGCGCGCGCGCACACACACACACACACACACACACACACACATGCGCACACGGGGGGGCACGCACTCACATACGTACGTACACACACGCACACACACACACACACAAATACATATATATATAGAGAGAGAGAGATATCTATTTTAATTTTTAATTAATAACTTTGTATAAATATAAATATATATGTATTATTATTATTATTATTATGCAGTAATGCACCTCCACGGATTTTACCCATAGACTATGAAGGGTACTAATACAATCTTTGAAACTGAATTATATAATCGGGGAGTAAGGATTCCGCAACCTTACTGTGTGTCCCCTTGCCTGTACCATATAGTATGGACTCCGCGTCCTTGTCTCCACGACACCGTTATGTTATTGAAATATTCTGCAAGAAAAGGTTCCACACCTCTACTAGGATAGGGTTGTGGCCCACACCCTTATGTTGGCAAGTTGGAAATATCTCAATTTAATGACTTGTTCCTACACAAATACTAGCAATTTGAATATGTCAATAATAAAAATGACAAATCTAATCACCTTAATTAAATTGGTCATATGGTCCCCTCCATGGACCTATTATTTATCATATGTATACCTTAAGAAATGAATTCATTTCTTCAATATTGGTAAGTGGACTTCTCCAACCCTCTTGGTTCCATACGTCCCAACCAATGAATCTAAAATATCATGTAACAACTCATACTCATTTTTCTTGTTAGAAATTTTCAACTATTTTGATTTATCCAAAATCAAATGTAAAAAATCACAATTTGCAAATGCCATGTTAATCCATGTATCATTCAATCACACAACATCATCCCGTCACCATATAATTCATCATGGCATTTCAAAAACATAGATAACAATGTTCACACACACACACACACACATTGAATATAAGCATAATATGTCCAAGAATCATATTAGATAATACGTTCCACACCATACAAAATAATTTATATCCAAAACAAATCAAAATGACCATGTAGCAGGGTATTTTTTAAGGATTCTAATATTATACTTAAGTATAGTATCCTAGGTGATTATTTTGGAGTGAAAAAAACATGTATATAGATAGTTAGACGAATATTAAATATTAAACATACAATTTATTACTGAAATGTGTAAATTTTGGCGAATATTATGATAAAAAAACATATTTTATGTAAATATAGGCAATATTAGAGACTAAAAATGACCAAATAGCGAATTTATTTTTTGAAAAAATGCCCGAAAAATAGCCAATTGGAGAAATTTCGCCCTTAAAAATTACCCTGCCATGGAGTCCTTCCTAACTATGTGTAACAAGATTATGCAAGAGAGGCATGACAGTTAGGAAGAGGTACCAAATCCCAAGTTTTGTTGTTCATAAGGGATTGATATTCTTTGTCCATTGTTGCTTCCCAATGAGGATTTTTGGAGGATTCCGCATGGATTTGAGGGTCATATGTGTACATCACACAGCAGTGAGTGGGTATAAATGGCTCTATAGCTGCAAGAGTGTGTGTGGAAACATGAAACTCTGAGTGGGTTCTTCGAGTATTGCTAGTATCACTAACAAGTTCCATGACTGCTTCAAATGTTTACTTTTCCCAACAAGGATGAATTGTTGGGTATGCAACACTCTCATTTTTAGTATCCTCACCATCATCTAAATGTGAATATGAAGATGTATTTGAATTTAAATTTTATGGTAAAATTTATCAGAAAAATCATTTTGAATAACTAGTTGTGCATCAGTAGGAGAACCAATTTTGTAGTGATGATCCCCAATTTTGCATATTTTTGACACTATATGAGGATGCCCAATTACTTATTTTTGCATGTCATATCCTATTTTGTAATGAATAAATCTCTTTTGCCTCACAATTTCGATCACTCAAGCTTGATCATATATTTGTGTATAATTTGAGGTAAAAGTCATTCATTTTGTATTATTCCTTATGTTTTAATCTTTTGAAATTATTTTTGGAAAACTTACACTTATAATGCATCCTTATTTTGCTCTTGTTTCAACCTTGTTTATTTGTACCAAATCCAGTACTAGTTCTAGTTCCTAGTCCTATAGTCAATAAGGATGCTAGAAAATATATGAAGAATAGAGTTGACAAGTGGATGATGATTCCAGAAGTTCTAGCTTAGATATTTTCTCTTGAGGTCATATTTACCTTGATGAATATTTTCTCCTGAGATCGCATCACACTTGTAGATGATTTGCTCACATTTGTACTAAGTTTGGATTATTCATATTTGCTTTTGATCCTACATACACACATTACACTCATTGTAAATACAGTCATTTCATGCATTTCACTGTATATTTATTTTGCATATTTAAAAGGTTTTATGTTCATAAATAATCATTTGACAGTATTAGAATTGCATCTTGAGAGTAGTATTTGACTAGTTGTTATGTACAAGGTTTTTTTACTCTGCATCCATATACATTTGCATACTCATAGGTATTATAGATATCAACATCTTATATATTTGTAGCTTTCCTTTTAAAAAATTAAATGATTTCCTATAGCTACATATTTTATTTAATTTTGCATTGCTTCTATCATCAACAGAATGGTCACTTTGCACTCATAAGTACATTGGATTGGTACCTTGATTGGGT
The DNA here is from genome assembly GCA_027924585.1 of Larix kaempferi. Classification (NCBI taxonomy): domain Eukaryota; kingdom Viridiplantae; phylum Streptophyta; class Pinopsida; order Pinales; family Pinaceae; genus Larix; species Larix kaempferi. The sequence goes on from BSBM01000626.1 coordinate 2,761,532, forward strand.
TTGAGTAACTAAATTTGGATTTGCAATAGGACCTAGGTTTTCAATATCATTTTATATATAGTAGAACATCGATTTTCACAATTATTTGCATAATAGGTATTTGTGTGAATTTCCATATTTCAAATATTAGTTTTTAATACTCTATTTTTAGAACTGATTAAAATTGGACTTAAGTATATTTAGAGTTTTCATATTTATATTCGATATTTATGGTTCATATTGAATAGTCTACAGCTATTATAATTCCTAGACTTAAATAGCTGGAAAAGAATACTTTGTTTCTATTTGTTATCAAGATTATTAACAATAGAATTTTGACTTGTTAGACTTAGAATAATCTCCTTTTCATCAGTGTGATATTAAGTGTGATATTATATCATAGATTCAATGGTTTTATCAAGTGTAAATGTTGCTTAGATTTAACATATTTCCTTGATCAAGTTGAATATTTCTTAATTTAGATTAATTGTGCCTTTTGTTACATATTAAAATCTTTTACACACAGTAGCTTACTGTTAGTATTTTCCTGTACCATTTTTAGAATGGATCTATGTGTGCTTGTTTTCCTTTTCATTTATTTTCTCAAGTTCATTAGATTTAGGTTATTATTTTGCATATTATTCTTCTCTGATAATTAGATTAATCATTAGGGGATTTTAGTAGGATAGTTTACCTACACATACTTGTTGACACAAACCCAATCGACAGGGGTTCCTCACACTGTTGACACCCAAGCCACCGTGATATCCTTGAGCACCGGCCCAGACAGGTTTTACCCTATCCAACAACACCTACGGAGCAGATGATGTCTCACCCGAGATGTTCAAGGGAGTTGACGGAACCATGTTTCCCTCGAATGAAGGAGGATGTTTTGTATCAATTGATTAACTTATCGCAACATTCAGAAATAGATCTAAGCATTTAACTCAGGAATTAAACATGATTATGACATCATTCAACCGATCTCATTCTTGACAGAATCATAAGTATGCGACAGATATAACAGTAAAGCATTAATTGCAGCAAGGAAACATTGCATCATTCACAATTCATATCACAAAATGCATTTACTGCAGACAGATGGAAACAACACATGGATTCTGCTCAAAAACTCTATCACATCATATTTATCTCCACAAAACCCAAATACAACAAAATATTCAGTCTTCATCTTCTTCGGATCAAGGTCTCACTATCATCAAGATTCAACAACTCACCAAAAGATACTCAACACTTACAAACCTACATCTATTCATAGGCTTACACCTTTACATTTGTGGACCACTGAGGCAACTGCCTAACTACTTTCTCACAAACTTTACAGAAACTATCCCAAAATCCTACCTAAATGCTGTCAAAATGACCCAAACTACATATGACATGCTCAAAATGCCCCAAAATGCATGTGATGCAGTCCAAATGACCCAAAAACTACAAAAAGTACTATCGCCATACGCGTTGCTTTCCTCCTTTCGCGGTACCTTCAGCCTTGCGCAGCATCCACGATGTTGTGATGCTAACTCATCAAACCACCTGCCAACAGGCCCCCAACACAATCTTGTGGCTTGTCCTCGAGCCATGTCAGATGGACAGGGTGTACTCAGGCCTGTCTATTGTTGGACTGCATCTCTGCAGCTGTTCTTGCTATTTGGATCTCGCTGTCATGTACTGCTCCTTCGGCTATGATGATTGTCGACTCACTGTCATGTACTTCTTAACCGTGAGTAGTGATCCTTCGGCTTGCTTTCATGTGCTTCTCAAACTCATCCTCCAATCTCTGAGAATTTGGTGCAGACTGAGGAGAAGGTTACGAACAACGTCAAGGTGCAAAACAGGCCAACTGCTCTGGCACATCTGTTTCGCACTTATGAGCACATACTACTGGGACCACGGGGTTGCTACCCCTATCATCTTTACGAAGCTTCGAGCTACCACCATATTCCTAGACATCTCAGATGAGACTTCATCTCTGTGACACCCGAGTGTCTGCGACGTTTCCTCCTCCAAGCGCTCATGCACACTCATCGTTCGAACTCTCAGCACACCTCGTGTGCTCCCATGGGAAATAAAATGGATCATTTCCATAGCCTCCTTGGAATTCCTAACTCAACTAGAATCCTGACCCTCTCGTAGCATAAATTCCTCACATTTAGTAAATACCACTTGGTTCAATTAGCCTGTGGTGCCTGTATTTATGCATCACCCCCATCCGGTCGCCTGCCTCATAAACCGTTCGGAACCCTGTTGACGTAAGGTGCTACTCATGCCATCTTGTTGTTTCCTGCGTGTATAGACCAGACTGCTGAAAGCCGGAAGGGTGACCATACTTTCTGCAGCTATCCCGCATGCCAAAACGTGCGAACCATCACCCCGGATACCATCAGCCATGCTTCCACAGTGTGTTCCATGTGTCAAATGTGCATTGCTTCGGTGCCAATTTGAGCTTGCTAACAATCATACCTACCCAAAGGAAAAGGTTCCTTCTGCTATTGATTCATAATGATTACTTATTTGACCCGGTCGCGAACCTGCCCTTATCGCAACCCAACACCTAAGCTGCGATACAACTACTCTAACTTGCACATTCTGTTCTTGCTGGTGCGCCATCCTGCCACCGATCATGCTGCCACTTTTTTTTTTCGGCGATGCGACTCAGGAATCGCGCTAGTCCAATCCCATCTTGTAAGGCTTCAACCTGCTACCATTGACCATCTTTGGGAGCATCACTCCATCTAATTGTCGCAACTACATTGCACCTCCTGAAGTTATGCGAATGATGCAATGTGGACCCAGCCAATGCATCTGCAATTTCCCTAGGTGCTTCATAAACTTGTTGTCGTACAATAGCACCAAGTCATCCTGCTGAAACTGTTTGTTCTTGATATGGTGATCATGCCAATCCTTTTGTCGATCCTTCTCCACACTCTTGTGGAAACTACGATAAAACGGTCTTCCTCAAGCCGCACAAGTTGTGCCAGACATTCTCCCAGTGCCGCTTCATCATCCATACCTATTGCTGTCGTTATGCATAGACTCGAAACGATGTATTCCATAGGAATAATCGTTTCTTTCCCATACACTAGTTTGAAAGGGGTAGGTCCCTGCAAAACCTTTTACAAGTGTTGTGATATGCCCACAAAACTGCTGGAATATTCAAATCCCAGTTGTTGCGGTTCGCATTACAAACCTTTGTCAATGCATGCTCCAAGACCTTGTTCAAAGCTTCGACTGTCCCATTTTCCTACGGATGATATGGTGTGCTTTTCTTATACTCTATTTGCAATTCTGTTGTTAATGTGCTAACGGTGCGATTGATGAAATGACTGCCCTGATCACTCATCAATACCTTCAGATAGCCAAACCGAGTAACAATGTTGTCAAACAAAAAATGTGCTGCTATGCAACGGTGCAATCGACAACTGGTGCAGCTTTCGCCCATCTTGTTAAATAATTAGTCATCGTAATAATGTATCGTGCACCAGTGCGCTTCCCAGGTGGGTTGATCGGGCCCACAAAATCCACTTCCCATTTATCAAATGGCTGCAGTGTCACTTGGGGTATTAGTGGCATCTCATCCCTCCTCGAGGATTTCCCATTGCTCTGACAGACATCTCAGGTCCGCGCATAATTTGTCGCATCATTGTGAAGCGTGGGCCACCAAATCCCTGTGCGAAGCACTTTTCTGGCAGTCGTGCGACCGCTATAGTGCCCACCAGCTGCACCTACGTGTGCTTCCGACAAGATCTTTCCTTGATCGTGAGGCATGACACAATGCCTCAAGATCTCGTCTGATCCTAGTTTGTACAACTCTCCTGCAATCCGCTGGAAATCTGCAACCTTAATCATCAGTTGCTTCTTTTGATTAGTGGTGAACCCCTTCGGTGTAGTACCTGTCACCAGAAACTAAATGATCGCTTCATATTAGTCATCCGCTACTTCAACATTGAACAGTTGCACATCAGGAAACTCATCTTCAATATTGGTTGGTTCCTCCCCTGTCTCAATCCACGACATATGATCTGGCCCTGTGTTCAAGCATCCTGGCTTCACAATCACCTCAAAATCGAACTCCTGAAAAAGAAGCAACCAGCGACATATATTCCCCAACAGTGCATTCTTCAACCCAAACAGCATCATTGTGTACTAAAAATAGCCCCATTCTGTCACAAAAGTTGTCTTGTGGCAGCCTTCTTTTGTGATTCTGATCTGATGACAGCCCGAGAACCCATCCGTGAAAGAATACATCTCTTGGCCACCCACACGTTCCAGCACCTCATCAGTGAACGAGGTCGGAAATGGATCATGTAGACATGCGTCATTCAGCTTCCGCAAGTCGACACAAATGTACACTTCATCGGTCTTCTTTTCCCGCACCACCATAGGACTAATCCAGTAGGATTCCTCAATCGGTTCAATAATTCCAGCATCCAACATGCAGTTAAGTTCTACCTTGACCTATTCCTTATGGCACGGATTCAGCGGATATGGTCGCTGCCTGATCGGTTTTGCATCTGGTTTCAATGGGATCTTCATCTCCCCCCCAGATCCCCCAAGATTCCCTTCATCTTAGAGAACTTTGTAGGGAACAAGTCTTGAAATTCATGCAATAAGTCGATAACTTTCCCCATCATCTCGTCATCCCAATAGTCCCCAATGTTTGCAAACTTTGGACTTTCCTTTGAATGTTGATTTTTCAGAGCTTCAGTGGTTGACTAATCGGATCAGTTGGTGCATCGGGTGCTACCACATAGTGACTACCCTTAGATTCCAGAATATTGACATTTTGTGGATCATCACCATCTTCCACCACACCAGTAATATTATAACATTCCATCATTGATTGCATCTTGCAGTCCACATGCAGATCCACAGGATATGCCACTGGAACAACCTTCAGAACCATGTCGGGGATGAGATGCAAAGCATTGTGGACATCCGGGTTGGCATCCGCGAAGTTGAAAGTATGAGTAAAACAAACTGTCAACTCCAACCAAGTGGAAATTTCCCCTCACAGTTCGACGGCAGTATACCATGATCGCGGCATCTCGTCCAAAGTATGGACAAAGGCATGGACCCACTCGTCCCTTGGCCGCGATGCCCACAACATCTGACATTCCATCAAATGACTGCTAGGGTCGTTCCGTCCATCGTACCTCCTAGTGTGGTAAACTTCGGTGTCGCCAAAGCGAACCATCATCAGTCTCCAGCACTGCGACCACCCATCAATCGAATTCTTATGTGTTTCCCACCAACGTGATGGAGCAGCCTTCATTGCTTCCTCCAATGCCAGCAATCGCTGTGGTTCTGAGAACTTTTCTTCGAATGCCATGAGAAAATCAAACAAACCAGGTGGCCCTTCATATATGGGTAGTGCAACAGTTTCAGTCACAACCCGGCATAATGACTGTGTGACTAACCCACACTTGCGGACTGACACCTCATGTAAGCGATTCTGCCAATTCTATAAAGCGTCATCCGAGTCGAAAGATGCAAAGCTGTAGCTTCGCGACTCAAGCTCACCATCAGTAGTTGGATGAATATAATCTTTTGAGATATTGTATGCATGGTCCCATTGACTGGGAACTTCATCCTTCACCAGTTCAAGATACTTGCGTCCTTCAGCTGGATCCAATGGAGCGATGACTCTGAGGTCGTGCTTTTCAAAAGTCATCATCTGCTTTTTAAATTTGATTACTATTGCGTTGTCATTAGCCCATCCGATCCCCAACAATGCGGGATAGGAGCTTCCTCCTTCAACTACTTCGATAACATCAAAATCAGTGTATGTCTTCATTCCCTCAATGTCCACCACCAGGTGTGGAACTCTCCCAATCAGAATCACCTTTGCATGATGAGCCAGACGGGGTTGTGCAGGAGACCAGCTCAACGTTGGACTCCCCATTTTCTTCCAAGACTACTTGGTTAGGATGTTGACATCCGAACCAAGATCCAGAATAACTGAATCCACTTCGTAGTCTCCAATCTGAATGTTCATGCGCATTTCCTTACCTGTCTTCCGCCTCTGCAAGGATTTTACCGCAAACTCTCGCCAACCCCTGGTGGGTCGCTGCCACAACCCTTCGATCTCGGCAAGAGAATCAGGATCCCTTTCCAGCCATAAACAACTTTCAAAAAAATTATGTAACGTACTAGACTTCCACGATGGGCCTGCCTCTGAAGTGGAATAAAAAATGGGAGGCATGTCGCAAACAATAGCCTTACCACTATCTTTTTCTATCATACGACACGCTTGGAAGGATGCATCACGCTCAAAACCAATGTCGAACTGCACCTTCTTCTACCATGCTAACCAGATGAGAGGATGTGGACTATTGTCTCCTGTTGTCACACCTCCACGAGTGATAACTGCAACAGCAACATCTTGTGTCCGCGGCTCCGCAGATATTGTCGCGATAGTTGCACCCTGTGTCTGATTCAGTGGCGGATTCCCAGGTTGGTTCACATTCTGGTTGGCATTCTGATTCGGACACTAGTTCTGGTTCTACAGCGGCTGTTGTACTTGATTCTACACTGGTTGATGCACCTGATTCCAATTTTGCAACTACTGAACATTCCCCACTTTCCATCGCGCAATCAACTACAGGCAGTTTTCAATAGTGTGATCATTAACAAAACAAAACGTGTACTGTTTCTGCAATTGTGGGAAATCTCACTGATAGTGCCCCCACACTCCATAATTATAACATTGGACAAGTCCTCGACCTACTTGTCCTCCTCCGCGTCCTCCCCAGAATCCTCCTTGCTGCTAGTATTGCGGTTGATTGAACTGTTGCTGCATGGGATTTGGTTGTAGATGCGCACATTGTTCGGGTTGCACATACTGTGGTTGTTGAACGTACTGTGGCTACTACGCAGCCATTTGCATCAGATCATAATGCGGAATAAACTGGTGTGGTTGCTGCTGCAGTACAAACTGCACCTGCGGTTGAGGTAGCAGTTGGGCTACCTGTGGCTGTGGTTGCAGTTTTTGTATGGCATGCTGGTCGTCTTTCACATAGAATGCATTATACGTTCATTCCTGAAGTAACCCATATGCTCGGCAGTCCTTGTCCTCATGTCCCACGGACATATAGAATGTACAATATAGATTCATCGGTTTGGTGACCATCTTCTGCATGTATTAACACTCCTCATGGCGGTGCTCCTGAAACCAGATAATTGCGAAAGTCTGGGAAATTATCTTTGGTATGCCCCTCTCTGCAACATCATGTGCACCATACTTCTTCACACTATTCCTTATGCTTCTTAAGATCTTGCAGCTGTATTTTCAAGTTGGCCAGCTGCGTCTAAATCTACGACATACCAACTGTGTTATCACCAATCGGCGAAGCTTCTAACCGCATCGCAATTTCTAGGGATTCACTTGGCGTTATAATATTCTGTTGCATCAGCGGTAATCGAATGTGCGGGAGCAATGCCGCAATGAACCATTCTTTGTGCTGGACAGTGCTCATGTCGAAGCTGACCCTTGCCATCAGTGTTTTGAATCACAAGTCAAAATCCCACACAGTTTCATTGGGGTACTACTTAATTTCTTTGAGTTTAGTGATATACCGTGCTTCAGATTTGGGTTTTCTAAACTCTACAATTAATCCAGCTTGCACTTCATCCAGCATCTTTTCTGGAGTGCCTATAGGAACCTGCACAAACTTCATGAACCAGTCTAATGCGTGACCCCAAAGGGTTATCTCCAATTGTCCTTTCTTGGCATTATCATCAGTAATTTTCTTTACAGTCCATACTGCTTCACATAAAAATCAGTATTTCTCAGGGTTATCCATTCCATTTTCGTGGAACAGCTGTAACTTTGCATCTTCGCCCACCATCTTGGGCTTCCTTCCTACAGTCGTTGAGCTACTAGCAATTAAATTTTGTTGACTTGATGAACACGGTGGTGTCAAAGTTGTTTTTCTTACTGGTTGAGAATAGTGAGCAGAGGTGTGGGTACATTGTTGTTGGGGTTTGGTCCTACCTCTATCCTAGGCATAGACTGGTTGTCCTTGTCGGTACTGTGAGGTCGCTTCGTCCCGTGTGGTATTCCTTTGCGGCCTTGCGTTTCGATCGCAATAGGACCTTCTCCTGTCCTCTGCCTCTTTTCCTGTCAAAACATTGCTCCTCCTCTTGTAAGACCACTCTCTTCCTTGGCTTCCTTCACAGTCTCATCATGAAGTGCACCCATCTACCCCTTATCATTCCATGTACCGTCCCCCTACCGTTGTGATCTCCACAGCCTCCACCCACCAAGGTTCTTACTTATCTAGGTGCATCTTCAATATGTCGTTTTTGCAAATGAGCATTTTAATGGACAACTGTAGCGACAACAGAAACCTCCCCCTGGGACCGTTGAAGAATTCCCTTTCTGCCTCACTATAAGACTTTATCGTATCAACCACAAACTCAGTGATATATCCTCCCAGTATATTGTCGACCCAAACCTCAACATCCCACAACGCTTTATTGTCGACTTCTTGCAGATCCTGGATCAATTATGGAGTCCATGCTGTCGGCTCACCACCTTGGAAGTTTCTCTTTTGGAAGGTCAATTTTGCTAGCCACCTTGGAATAAGTAGTGGCTATAATTCAAGAAATGGGGAGTCATAGAGGGGAAATGGGAACCAAATTCCAACCTAATATCTATCAAAAAAAATCAAGCATTACCTCGACGCACCCCAAATTGCAAACTTGGGGAACTTGAAGGAGCTCACGGTTAAGTACATAGTAAGAAGGGACCACAATGGGAAAATATGGTTAGATGAACCCATGAAATTATTGCCTCCTTAAATATCCATATCAAAATATTACCTAAAAGGGAGAATCGGTTCCTGTGGTGTCAAATTCCCAGGAGCTAGTCGAGGATTTCATACAAACCTAGAGTGGAAAGAATTCAAAATGATTGATTATCAATAAAGTACCATACCCAGTAATCAAATGGACATATGTAATAGTTTCCATGTGTCTCACCAAATTCGGTCAACCATCCGATGTCAAGCTGGAAATACTTGAGGCAGTTAAACAAGTTTCCTACCAAGGAAAAATCTTCAACTAGGCTAACAAAGTCGTCAATATTGTGAAACGCAACTGTGAAAAGTGTCAGGAAACCGGACTTGCAATCTAGTTTCCATATTTTCTTATCTCAATTGTGATGGTTAATATCCCTCCAGTCAGAGAGTTGGAATTCACCAACACACAACCACCAATAATGAACAACTATTAGATATTTTCCCCAAAAGGAATTCTGACAGGATCAATGAAGCCCAATATTTTATTTGAAAACTACTTCCAAGTATTAAATAATACTTTTGACAGATTGTGAGTCCCAAAATTTGTTTGGTGTAGCTTACCACCAAATACCCAAATTCAATTGGAACTAGACCGCACTAAAGAATGGCATATTTAAGGTCAAGTGGAAAACCTGAGGAATTGGATTACTATCCATCTATCGATGCAATATTTCTTGACCTTGCTCAACAATATAATATAGTTATTCTATTACTAATTTCAGTAAAGTGTAATTAGTCTTAATTACTTCTTCCTCATATAGATGGAGAAATTGAAGATCGGTATGAAGCTTCATTGTACATCACTATGTTTTCTCCAGAAGATACGGCATTGGAACAACAACTAGCTATGGTTCCAACCACAAATAAGGAACAAGAACAAGTAAATGAGTCCTCCATTTAATCGACCGAGGATGGCTTGGACACTATAATAAAGTAAGGTGTAGAACCAAACTTTGAGGAACCCTGGTTGAAATAAAAAAATAAACCAGGTTGTCAAACAATTGCTAACCTACCAACAAAATCCCAAGAGAAATTCAACAAGATAGGAAGCAAGAAAGAGGAAATTGCTTCTAACCTCATTGGTAGGAGAAGACATAGGAACATGTCAAGGCCATTATAATAAAATCAATGCAGAATAAAGTGACCATTAAACAAAAAATTTAGAAGACATTGTCACGGAAACAAGGAACACCACTAGCAAAGAAGGTAAATTTGACTCAAATTCCTTCCACTTCTTTTCCCACAAATCCTAGAATAACAAACTGACCAGTCACAGAACAAGAGATATACTTAACAAAAGAAACCCCTCCACCCTCTCCAACCCCACTTATAGAAGACGACTCACCTCCATTAACATTAGCACACCTATATTCTTTATCATCTTCAACAATTTCTTCCCTTATCCCAAAACTCATCTAGATGTTTTCAAGCCTTCTAACGTTCCATACATTATCTATGGTATTCCCTCAACTGCAGCAATTAATTCCAACACCCCCTTTTATTTTTTCAACAACAACAACACCCATCAAATTACCAATTTTTCCACCTTCACAACTACCCATCACATTGTAACATCAATTTCAACCATTATGTTTGTGTCTTGTCGACCATTCCATCATAAGTAGCCCCCTCAACCATATTCTATTGACTATTAACTCGGCCATTATGTTGACAATTTCATTGACCATTATGTCAACTATTCCCTTAACCATTCCATTGATGATTCCTTTTCCATCGATTATTCCTTTGACTATCTCATCGACCCTTCCACCGGTAATTCCATTGACCACCTCATTGACCATTTTGGTGACCCCCCCCCATTGAAGAGCTCTTCACCCACTACATCAACCATTCCCCTAGTTCCAAATACCTCATTAGCACAACAAGTACCCTCGACTAGTAGGGCAGACCAACCCCAAAAAGTGAAGAAGACAGACAAAGGGAAGAAGAAGAAGAAGCCATCTCTTTCATTCACATTACTAATCCAGCAAATAGCTGGAATTGAAGTTACTATTGTCATGATTTCCCCAGCGAAGCCTTTGGATAAATATCTAGCAAATATCCTAAAAAAACGTTATAAAGAATGAAACAAATGGTAGAACGATGTGGCCAATAAATTGATAATATTGAAGAACGTTGATGAGGATGCTTGGAAACATTGCAAGACTGAAACAGAATAGTTGATTGGTCCTCTAGTAGATCCATGACTAGACCAACACATCGACCGCCTGCAAAGTCTCATCAACATAGTACTCAACCATTTTCAATCACTTGTCGCCTAGAAACAACAACAGCAAGACTACAAGACCGACCTCCTAATGTCAAATAAGTACCATGTGTTTTTAGAATGAGATAAGAAAATATAGGAGTATGAAGTAGTCATCACAAAATTGACCTTGGTCCCGAATAGTTGATATTGCTATTATGGACATGTCTGTCAAAGTATACATAAAGCTCAAGCCATCATTAGTGATCTAAACATGAGAAAAACAAAAACTGATCCTAAAACTGCCAGAACATTGGATGATCAAATCAACATGGAAGAGAAGTGATTCAATGAGTTACAAAGATAGGAAACTCAATGGCTACATGAGGTCAAACCTGCACAAGGAGAGGCTAGTCAACTGGCTAAGTGCATGTATAATCTTTCACGCACTACGACAATCTTGCATCAAAATGTTGGTCCCAACTTACAACGACTGAGGAATGCACATGACCAAGAAGATTACTCAGTTAGAAGAGTTAACCACAGTCGGCACAGATATTCAAACATTATTACTTGCTTGGGAATAATTTCAGCATCGATTGGTCACCTATTCCACCGCCATCATCGAATCTTACACCATTGCCACTCCTCCTACCAAAATATCTACATCATTGTACATTTTGAAAATTTGTGTAAATTTTGTGATTTTGTAATCTTACATCTCCCTATTCTCTTTGGGATGAAGAAGAGTTTTCGAGTGGGGGAAATGTTGGAGGAGCCTAGTCGACAAGTTGACTAGGTCCTCCTAATCAACTACCCACATGGTTGGCCAGTCCAATCGAGTCATTTAAGTCGACTATTGGATATTAAATGCAGTTATAACTATTCAACTGATTATATCTCATATATATATATATATAAGTAAATTAGAATTATATTAACATAAACATAAGAAAGTTACATCATCCAAGAGTAGCTTCCTTGATAGGCCAAAGGTACCAAACACCCAAAACCATATCATCCCATCTAACCAAATAAACAGAACTATAGACTGAATCTATCACCTTTCATTATTAATCCCTTTGGTGGTCAACCCAAACAACCGACCCACCCCAAAATCACTTCCCATAGACTAAGCTTGTCTTGCATTGACCCGAACACCCATTACAATTTAGAACTCGAGGCATTTTACCCACATCCTGACATAAGAACAGACCCATAACTAACAAAAAGTAACCAGTAAAAATTAAAACCTGACTTAATAAGGACCTACCATCATATTGTCGCCACAAGCAAAATCAACAAAAAATATGGCCAGCAGAATGTCAACCATGCACTTGAGAACCAGATGTCAAACCAAGAGCTTTCACTAATCCCTGATCTTGCGCACTAGTAGATGAGCCTGCTATCTCCATCGATTACTACATCTGTGACTCACCACCCGTAACCGAGGGAACAAGAGGGGCAAGACAGATCCCCAATTTACTTGCAATAATATCAATTTTTATGTGCATGATCCTACAATCAGTATTATGTTCTTTCCATGCCCTCACCAGTTCTTCATCACCTTGCTCCTTAGTTTTCTTGCTTATGATTATCCTAACTAACAATCCCATAATCACTTAGAACTGCGCAATTGTCTTCTCATGCATGGCTAGGTGACCCCTCGTCAAGCCCGAGTCTTGCACCCACTCTGCCAAGCCATCGAATTAATCCTCATGTTTCTTATTTTGTAGCTCCTCCCAAATACCACGCTCTGCCTCAATTTACGCTTGAATATCCATAGGAATAGATTGCTGGAATAAATTCACTACCTCTGTAGCTTTATACTACTCACACGTGATCTGTGGGGTCACTTCCTTGGCATTTCCTCTCCCCCAACCTCCCTCCTGTCGACCCTTGAGAGCCATAGTTTCAGACACCCAACCTCTCTTGCTTTTCCACCCTGAAATTCGCCAACCTCTCCATGACACCAATAGACATGGCCTAATATCTCCCCAATCCACCATGCTATCTCTAATCACAAGTTGTTTAACTATCAAATACACCATCAGTACCAGCAAAGGTCTAATCTTACTCATACCAATGCCCGTACTTCCAGGAGGTTCATCACTCTCCAGAATCATTAATCTACATACCATGAATTGACTGCAAACACATAGCTTGTACCGCCTCCTTTAGCTTAGCCATAAATCACCACTATCGACTTGCCTTATAATCATCACCCACTTGAATGTAGAAAACTTAGGATCCACCACGTGCACGGGCCACACATCCTGCCCCATGCTCAACGTGCTCCACCTGACCATGGTTATCACTTGTATCCAGGTGTGTGTGTATATATATATATATATATATATCCAGGTTATCACTTGTATCCAGTTTGGTTCTAAGATGCAATATATAAAGACTTGTTGGATCTACCATTACTTTATTTCTTACTGTCGTTATGTGTGTATGCTTTTGTGTATGATTATATGTTTGTGATGCACTACTAGTAACCTCACGTAATCCCTCAAATTGAAACATGGGTGTTCTATCATTTAACTTTTACCAATGAATCAAATATTATAAAAGTTTGAGAAATAACTCGAGGTTAAATTTAAAATAATATAATATTAACCAAGTTTAATACAAAACTACTTATGAAACCTACTTACTATAACCTCATTTTTTTAGATTTGACATCTTCATTTTATTCTTTGATAGAAAACAAAATACGAAAACAAGCCATGTATGAGATTTTCTAGAATAATCTTCGTCATATCCAATCAACATTAACATCGCTAATAACAATTCTTACTAATTTATGGCTAGCGTGACCTAGGTTAGTCATCATAAAACTAGATGGGGTCATATGGATTCTTCTTTACCTAATTTCTCTCTAAAAGTTATCTTGACCTAAGTTCTTAATAGAGACAACCATGTTATTGCCAAGGTTCCAAGAAAATATGTCTAGAATGTGTTCCATGAGGTAATGAGATAGCTTTTGATGAAACTTGTATTGAAAATTTTATAAGTCAATATGTTATTATTTTTTAGGGGTTAAGATGCCACACACTGTTAGGTTTTTTTATGGGTGGATTTCCCTAGAAAACTATGATTATGGATTGGTTTAAGGAAGCTTGGAAGCCTTATGGGTGGGTTTTTACCGCTACCTAAAACTTCTCAAAATGTTTTTTTTGTTAGTTCACTTGCATGTAGGTGAATCATGTCACTAAAATGGTTATGTCAGATTTATGGATGTATCATAATACAATTTCCATTCTATTTGAATGATATGAGGATTTCTTATCATGGGCAAGGGGAGATGGGCCACCCTTATCTCACGTAAGTTATTTTTCTTGTATCATTGACTAGGTATGTTACTCATCCAACATAATTGTGCGTGTAGAAGGTTTTGTTCCTTATTAAGTTGTATGCACCCAATGATTTTAAAGCTAGGGAAACATTATGGGACTGGATAGCTAAATTCCTCCCAAAGGTAGGTTGGCTTCTTTGTAGAGAATTTAATAATGTAGATTCCTAAGATGATAAATCGGGATGTAATTAGTTGTGCATGCCACAAGTGAAGTGCATGACTTGGAATGGCCTCAAATACATATTTGGCCTCTATAACCCCAACAAATATCACAGAGCTAACTCCTCAAATTGTGGCTCACATTGTCAAAATTTAGGGATGACAATAAGTGAGGCATGAAACATCTCAATAAGGCCATGTTATTCTTTTTCATCCTAGGTGTGGGACCTATCTTAGATGTATAAGCACTTAGGTGAGTTCCTTAGGTCCATTTCCCCACTTTTCTTCAAATGTGAAGGTGGGATACTAGTGAAAATGCTAGGGAAGGCCATTCTCTCTAACCACCAACCCATTATGTTCTCTATTTATTCAAATTTGTCTAAAACCATATTTCCAAATCTAGATACCTCTTGAATCTCTTACATTTTAATCTCTCATATTTCATTTAAGAATTTTTACAAATCTAGAACTTGTTACCTCAACCTCGATGAACCTACAAGATTTTGGTTAATATAGTATGATTGCTTCATGAGAAAATCATAAAGCATCCAAGGTATAGTTTAAAGAAAAATATTAATGCATTTTCAATGTGCCTTTTTTTTGTTCTTCTTCCTTTCTAAATCATGTAAGAATCCTAAAAAGTCTGTTAGGAACCTATGTCAACCCTTCTCTTTACTATGTTAGTATATTGTTGTTGGATGCATATGCTTTGTAAGTCGTCCCGTAGTATTTGTTGATCCATATTTATATTAGCCAATCGTATTGACCTATAGTATTGGACGCATAAGCTTTGTAAGTCGTCCCATAGTATTATATGTCCCATGGTTTTGACTCATAGTATTGGGCATAGACTTAGTATATAAGTGTGTGTTGAGGTCATTGAAGGCACCGTGAAGTTAATTTTATTGAGCTTGATCAAAGGAGGTTGCCCCCTCGAAGTGGCCCGTGATCAATATAAAAGTGATTATGCTCTATTATTTCTGATATCTCGTGTATTTGCATTAATTAATTATTGCAGGTTCATCACATTTGGTATCAGAGAACTTTCTTGGTCTCGCTGGGTGAAATTTCTACCTATTTTTTTTTCGCATCTGTTGCAGGTTCGGATTTGGGAATAATCTCTATCCGCTTGACTATGGGAAGTACTTGGGCATAATCCCTAAAACTCATTGTGAGGAGTACCACATGAACCCCGAAGTAGCTGGCCCATTGAGAGGACTTGCCAGCGAAAAGGGAAACGACCCCTACCTGATTGACTAGTTCCCACCCATAAGGTAAACCAAAAGCTGTCGTTTGTGGCAAAGCGGTTATTAGTTTTACCTGAGCCGTGGAGTCAGGGGTACTGCCCTAATACGCAAGCCGTCAGACAGCATTGGTGGCCGAGTGAAACCCCTGAACTTTTCCCTTGAAATTTTTGGGGAACCCCTATCATTCTATTCTGCATCTTTCATTCCTGAGGACCCTATCCCCAATTCCCCTTCCCAAAGCTCAAAATCCCACATTTGTCTATTTTTAGGCTTTACCATAACTTCCTTAGATTTCACCCAATCACCTTCAAATTTTACCACAGAATTCCTTTCTGAATTCTGCTTCTTTGTCCTTCTCTGCCAAATTTTCTCATTCTATCACCCCGCTTCTGAAATCCCCCTTTTTGCTTTCTTGTCCTTTCGATAGTGTCCAAAATCTAGTCAAACCCCAATTACCCATCAGATTGTTTCCCCAATCCAAATTTCCCTTTACTAAATTAGCTTATGTTTGTGTTTTTCTACCCATTCCACCCCAAAAAAAAGAAGAAGAAAAAAACCTGGTTATGGTTGTCACCCGTGCAGGAGCAAACACCATGGAGGAATCACTTGCATCCATCCAAACCTAAATCCAAGATCTGGATGAAAAATTTCTCAGCCTCCATCTTCAGCATTCAGCCATGAACAATACCCGAAAGCTAGAATCTTTTGCAGCCACTGGGTTCTCTTCTTCCAACAATTTTCGTGGGCTGAAGCTTGATTTTCCTTGCTTCAATGGTACTGATCCGACTGGATGGATATACCGAGAAAAAAAATATTTCAGTTTGCATAATACTTTTGATGTCCAGAAATTTGCACTTGCATCCTTTCATTTGGAACAGGAAGCCCTTCAATGGTACCGTTGGTACATCAAAGCTCATCCCGAGCCAAACTGGATAGATTTTTGCCAACTCATTTTGCCATGATTTGGTCCTAGTGCTTTTGATGATTTCACAAGAGCACTCACTAAACTTCACCAAATTGGCACAGTGAGAGAGTATCAGACAGAATTTGAGAAATTGGCCAATCACACAGAAGGATTGACTGATGAATTCTACAGGAGTTGTTTTATCAGTGGTCTCAAGGATGAAATCCGCTCAGAGGTCAAAATGTTTTTTCCCAACACAATGATGGAAGTCCTAGGGTTGGCTAAGCTGGATGAGGACAAGATCGCAGCCCAACAATGCTCCAAACCCACCTTTGTTCCCTTCAGCAATATGGGTTCCCAACGACCTCCCATCACGCCTTCTCCTCAACCAACTCCTATCAAGCGTTTGTCTAAAATAGAAATGCAGGCACATCGAGAAAAAGGGATTTTCTATAATTGTGATGAGAAATTCACTCGAGGACATAGATGTGTTCAACAAAAGCTCTATCTCTTGGATGTGGATTCTCCACCTGCCTTAGCTGGAATCACCACCCCCCAAACAATGCGGGTCAGGGGTTACTTCAAGAATCTTCCTCTTACAATACTCATTGATTCTGGTAGCACTCATAATTTCATTGACCCTCGGATTGCCAAACAGGCTGATTGTTTTGTCCATCCTTGCTCCAACTTTGAATTCATGGTTGCCAATGGGGGCACCTTAACTTGCAAGGGGAAGTGTCACAATGTGCGTATCTCTATGGAATATTATAACCTACGCTCTGACATGTTTTCCTTGTCCTTAGGCGGATGTGATGTGGTTTTGTGCATTCAATGGTTACACACATTTGGCCCCATCTTATGGGATTTTGCTGAACTTTGGATGCAGTTTAAAGTCCATGGGGCACAACACAAATTTATGGGCTTACAATCAGGTTCTCTCTGCATCATCAGTTCACATCTCCTGGAAAAAATCCTTAAGAATAATTCACATGGTGTCATCGCTCAACTCAATTCCATTCAGATGCACCCATCAATAGTCTCCACTACTTCCTTGGATAGATATGCAGGTATCTTTGTTGAACCAATGTGCTTGCTGCCTTCAAGAGACCTTTCCGGTAAGAATTTAGCCACATCTACCTCTCAGCAGGAAATGATGGCTATTTTGCATGCAGTACAGAAGTGGCAGCCATACCTATTAGGGAATTATTTATGCATCAAGACTGATCTCCCGAGTCTGGAAAATTTTCTGGAACAATGGGTCTCCTCCCCAACACACCTGAAATGGGTTATCCAACTCATGGGTTATCCCTATGTGATCACTTACAAGAAGGGTAAGGAAAATATGGTGGAAGATGCTCCTTCTTGCACAATTGATGACCCAGTTTCTCTTACAGCTCTTTCTCTGCTTGTTCCAAATTGGTTGCAATATGTTCAACAGGGCTCTCTCTTCTATGAACTCCATGCTTCTTCATCAACAGGGCACTCTGGGTTCTGCAAAATGTATTACTGGGAACAATGTAACTTCTTTTGTTAGGGAATAAAAATGACAATTCAACAGATGGTGGCTGACGATGATACTTTCCAAGTCAACAAGGGTGAAACGACACTCCTTTCGGGATTGCTCAAACCCTTGCCCATCCTACACAGCTTTGGCCAACTATTTCTATGGATTTCCTAGCAGCACTCTGGTGGTACAATACCACATCTCAAAGGACACCATATGAAGCAGTCTATGGAAAAACACTGCCAGTTCTTCTTCCATACACCCTTAGCAGCTCCCCAGTTCAGGAAATTGACTCGGTTCTTCGAAACCGCAATCAAATTCTTCTCATTCTGCAGGACAATCTTCACATGGAAAGAATTCGCCTAAAACAACAAGCCGATCAGCACCGTTCTAAGCGCATTTTCCACGTAGCTGATAGGGTTCTTCTTCATCTACAGCCTTCCAAGCAATCCTCCTTGACACTCCATAGGCGTCAGTGGCCTAAAATGCAACCCGAGGCTGCTACCGGGGAAGCACTCCTTCAGATTCTGCAGCAATTTCTCCAACCAAAGCATTGAGGACAAAGCTTTTTCTAAGGGAGAGGGGATGTTAGGAACCTATGTCAACCCTTCTCTTTACTATGTTAGTATATTGTTGTTGGACGCATATGCTTTGTAAGTCGTCCCGTAGTATTTGTTGATCCATAGTTATATTAGCCCATAGTATTGACCCATAGTATTGGACGCATATGCTTTGTAAGTCATCCCGTAGTATTATATGTCCCATGGTTTTGACTCATAGTATTGGGCATAGACTTAGTATATAAGTGTGTGTTGAGGTCATTGAAGGCACCGTGAAGTTAATTGTATTGAGCTTGCTCAAAGGAGGTTGCCCCCTCGAAGTGGCCCGTGATCAATATAAAAGTGATTATGTTCTATTATTTATGATATCTCGTGTATTTGCATTAATTAATTATTACAGGTTCATCACAAAATCCTTGTAAATATCCCTTCATAAACCTCTACAAAAATCCTTTCAAAACTATGTTCCACATCTTGCATCAAGTTTTTATGAGAATGCAGAAGTATGTAACATTTTCTAGACATTTTGCATCCCACGTGAAATTTTAATGCATATAGTGAGGTCATCTTAGTATTTCCAAATCTATCACATCAGTAGTTTCTGCATCATGCATGCCTTTTGGTTGCAAATACGAAGAACATCATCTCAGCCTCATCACACACGATCCTTGCATACCACATGTTTTCACATGTATATTGGAAAGTTTGCATCTTTCCTCCCAAAAATTTGCCTATGTGTTCATATTTCCATTTTTGCTTAATTTTTTGGGTGTGGACATGTTGGCCCATCCTTCATGGATTCCCACATGTCTATCGTTTAATGAACATAGGTGGCATTCTAAGAGATAGATAGGTGTTGTTTACATTTAAATCACAATTGAAAAAATGCATGAATGTGTTCAAGATTTTTATCGACATTAAAATTGAATTGTATATGATTAAGTATCATTTGCACGATTACCAAAGGGAGAAGAGTTGGTGCATTAATTTGTTCATCTCTTATGCATCTAAGGAACCTAGATAGGAAGAAAAGATGTTGATTTGAAGTAAGATTGAACCCTTTTGTGGGGACTACAATTAACTCATTGGCTTGAGAGAACAAATAATCCCATTAGATGACAACAAACAAGTGGTATTCGAGGCTACCATGACAAGAGAAAAATAAGACAAAGCTTGGATTACAGGGTTGTACCAAGCTGACTACATGCCAAAGGAATTTGATTTCAAAGAAATAGTATTTTGGTGGCTAAGAGATTCAAATCCAAATACATAACTATATAGATGAAGGAACAAAGAATAGTTATGGTGCCTCTCACCCCTACCATGTTCAAGATCATGCTTTGTCCCCTAGAACCAAATAGAATCATTAAACTTCTTGAAGTTGGTTCCTTTTTAGGCTCTTGAGGTCATGGCATAAACCTTTTGAAGGAACATATTGTAAAATTGTCAATAGGTTTCTTTGTCCCTTACTAATTGAGATTAGTAATATGTTGGATCCATATCATGAATTATCTTGTCTTTTCACCTAGGTTGTTGGTTAGGAGGTGACAACCTGTTTTCCTAGATACATGTTATATGCATTATATTTTTCTATGTGCAAGAATGCAATATTTAACTAGGAATGGATCATTTCAAATGAGATATCCCATCAACTTTCAAATTTTATCAATACCAAGAGATTATTCATGACAACTTATTTAGTATTCACGTAGGCTTTCTATAATACTTTTGAAACACTAATTCCAACGGAGCACATTTAGTATGAGATTTACCTGGTTCAATATTGGTTCCCAACTTTGTTGAAGCACAAGGTGCCTTTTCATTTCTATTGGTTTAAGGATTGTTTTGTCAAGATATGCAGGCGTATGTTGATGGTGAAGGAACCATATATATTGACCATTGAAGTGAGGACCTTTATTGTTGGGAAAGGAGAGTATAATTTTGAAGAAAAATATGCATACATTAGACTATATTAGTTCGAGGGTAAACCCTATCTCATCCTTGAAGTCATATATGATATATTTCTCTTTATTGAAACTTGTAGGCTATAAGAAAAAAGGTTAGAATTATTTAATAATAAGAAGAATTAATTTATTTCTATGCCCTTCGAGTTTCCTAGATTATTGTGTTGGTTTATCTAGCAACACTGAGAGCGGGGGTGAATCAGTATTGCCTATTTTTTTTCTTTTATTTAAACAATTAGCATTAAAAACAAACAAATGGATCAAACAAGTAGGACACAGATTTTTATCGTGGAAACCTCAAAAGAGCAAACCACAAAATCAAGCTCATTAAATAAATGATTTCTACAAAATTTGTTTTCTGCTACAACAGATGGAATGCACCAACATCCTAATTTTCTATTTGCTTCAACAAATAAGGATGCTACAATAGTTTTCCAGCTACAACTGGAAGAAGGCTACGACCCCCTTGGCAGACTTCAATCTACCCCTAGCACCTCCCTTCCACCCTTTTTGTTTTTGATTTCTGGAACTTCTTTTCTTCAATTTTGTTTCTTCATTTCCTTAGTCTCTGACTGATCTTTCTTCTTCTTTGATCTAGGCCATTGAGACATCTTACTTCCATCTCGAATGATTTTTTTATATATTATCTATCTAATTTTTAATCATTGCATATCTTCAAAATGGGCTCGTGTCTTTTCATACTCATGCCTCTTCAAAATAATTAATTTTATGTTTATTAAATAATAAATCCTGCATGTTTTTCCTTACCACTATTTGATCCTTATTCTAATAACTGGTTGAGAAATATTTCTTATTTAAATCCATGTCCTGTGAGAGCATTTAAAAACTTTAACATATGCTTAGTTCAAGCATATTCAGATTATGTGTAACACATAGTTTTTCTTCAACTTGGGAGATTGATTTTTCACATGTGTGACTACCAAAGAAGAGCCTGAAATCATGGCTAGATGGTCAGTTCATCATGGAACATACCAATGCTATATGGAAGAATTATCATCACAATGATCACTTCTAACGGGCATTTCCAAATGGCCCTTCAACCTTCGTTTAGACAGAAAGACAACCTTTTTCTCAATTTGGCAGGCTTGTATTTCTCACATGTGACCATCATAAAGAAAACTGAAAACATGAATGGATAACCACTTCAACAAGGAACGGATCCATGTCACCGTTTTATTTTGTTGATACACACGCATCATCTGGAGGGCATTTGAAAATGGCCTTTTAAACTACTGATTTGACACTTAGGCAAAATTATCAAACCCTAAGTCAACATGAAGGGATTTTTATTTTCATCAAATTGGAAGTATGATACATACACTAGATAGAGGCCAACAAGGTGATTCCATCCATACCAATTTGATCCTTTGAGAACTCTTTCTCTCTCCTTGACGGGCATTTTTCTGGAGCAATGCAAACCAAGCTAGGAGGCACTTTTGGCAGATCAATATCTTCACCTATAGAGACTTTTTGGAAAAACCAATGATATGGTTGGATACACCAATCAACATTATAGAGACTCATACCATCAAAATACTTTAAGACATCAACCGCAGAAAATGGCGGACATTTTACTGAGGTCACTTAGGCATTTTTACTAGCAATTTTATACTTAGACAATTTGTGCAATCTCCAAGGTGAATTTTTTATTTCATCAAAATCCTAAACTAATGGTACTAGATGATGTAGTACATCTCACTGAGCACAAAACACATATTTCATTAAAAATAGAATAATATAGTGGATCTAGAATTTAGAACTTACACTAGATTGAGTTTTTTCAAAATGAGGGCACACATATTTGATTAAAAATAGAATAATAGAATAACATAGTGGATCTAGAATTTAGAACTTTAACTAGAATGAGTATTTTCAAAATGAGTAAATCCTTATACTTGGTTTCATTACATTATTGCACTAAGAGGAGTGAGGTGCTCTACAACCCTGTATGGGGGAGATGTTTTCATGTAAGGTAATGTATGTAACATAACGCAAAATAAAAAATAAAAATAAAAATCATGTTGGATGATAAAATAATTTTTTTATTAAAAGTAATTAAAAAAGTCGACGTCCGTCAATAAAAATAAAAAATAAAAACTTAAACCGAGATCTATCAACTAAGAGAAATCAAATTTCTCGAGTTTATTTTTATTTTTAAAAATTACACCTCAAGAAATTGGATCCCTTCCAGTACTTGATAGATATAGGTTTAAAATGGGTCTATGCTAGTTTATTTTAATATTAATTATAGTTTGTATTAAATGCTAAGTTGGTTAAATTTATTTAATGACATCAATATTGTGCATGTTACTATGATTAACCATTTATTTATGATTTGATATAGTAACTGCTATGCCTATCAATTGATTTACTAAGCAGGTAGAAGGTTTGCACAATTTTAGAATGACCCGCATAAAAGCTATTTAATAACATAATACCAATGTGTTTGTTACTATAACAATTTTAATTATAGACATGGATAGTAAATATTTCCTGTGTTGAGTACCATGTTTTATCGATGATGACGATGATAATGATGATGATGATGATGATGATGATGGTTGTTAACGTCCACTGAGACCTACTTTGGTCTATTGGACCTTATGAGAAATTAGTTGGTTTGCTTTAAAGTTGTATTCATATGCTCAAAAATCTTGAGGAGAAGCATTCGGAGTTCACCATAATTATGGCTTATAAGAAGGCTAGGAAGGTTTGTATTGCAACAAAGATTATGAAACTAAAATATAATATGGTTGTACACGGTACACTCTAAGAGAAAGTGATTTTCATTTTCAATGCTCATAGTCTCATAGAGATGGAAAATTCTTTTAGCCCACATCATTTTAGGAACTGTTCAACACCTTGTTTCACTATGGAGCTCATGAGAGTTTGTTCTTATCTTGGCTATATTAATTTTTTACCTTAAACTGGTGAATACATAGAGGTACTTTTAATATTCTAGATTAGGTTTAACGACCTTGTTATAATATCTCAATTTTTTTAACCTTTATACCCTTATCGCATCACATTTTCTCTTTAAACTTAGAAGTAGGAATATTTTGTATGTAATGAATATTTTGTAGAATGAAATTTTCATCGATCTCCCAATGGCTTAACCAATCCATAGTGTCTTTATACCAACAT
Source organism: Larix kaempferi (assembly GCA_027924585.1). Classification (NCBI taxonomy): domain Eukaryota; kingdom Viridiplantae; phylum Streptophyta; class Pinopsida; order Pinales; family Pinaceae; genus Larix; species Larix kaempferi. The sequence goes on from BSBM01000626.1 coordinate 2,785,403, forward strand.
CCCTTACTCCAAAATTGGTTTTGACTAGATTTTTAAGGGCATTTTAGAGAGTCTATGATATCTGATGTTATTTATCTTGTACTTGTACATCATAAACATAGTCTCATCCATTCTCTCGATGGGGGAAACCCACACTTCAGTTAGGAGAATAGGGTAGGGCGTGTTTCTTTTAATTTTGAGGTTATAAGTTATAAAATGCTGCTAGATTTGCTCAAACATTCTCCAAGATTCTTTAGAGATGCTACAACCCCAAACTTCACAACCATACAAGATAACCATACAAGATTTTTATTTTTATTTTTATATTAAAAGTTAAGTCGACCAAGGATTACGTCAAGAATATAGATTGTGAAAAACAAATTCTTACATATTATTATTATTATTATTAAGTAACGAACCTTATATATTGAGTTTTTCCTAATATATATTCCTTATTATATTTGATAATAAATAGAGTTCGTTATTATTCTTGTATATACGATTTAATATATAAGGTTCGTTACTATTATTAACTTGGATTTTCGTTATAATTTGATATTATATTAAGTATTGTGTCTAGTTTGAGTTTCCATAGTAAGTCTAGGAGATTGACATCATTAAATTAGTGATCTATAATGTTGTGAAATTATGACATAATCTAGGCATTGTATTTGTTACTACAACAACTTTAATTATTGTCATAGTAACTAATTTTGTCTTTGTTTAGTATGATGTTTTATTTTAGGAAGTTAACACCACTTTATAGTCAACAAAAGAAAACATTTTATGAATTTAAAGTCTAGGTTTAACCCTTCTGACGATAAAAATAAATTATAAATTAGAATAGCAACATAATTTATTTGCATTATTATTGTTAAAAATTAGGTTGATAAATGTTTACTTCATGAACAAAGATTGTGCGAGAAATTTCATATTGCAGATCAAATATCAAAGATTACTCCTGTAGTGTTTGGACATGTTAAATTGTAAATAACATATTATTATTCATCTATATTATATTCCTGACAATATTTATATTATCATTAATATTTCTATTTCTATATTAAAACAAAGTTAATCAAGACTTTACTCATGAATAATAAATTGTGTAGGAAATTTATTACATATAAAGTTATTTAACAACATCTTAATATTGTGTTTGTAACTATTATTAACCATTTTAATAATGACACAGTTGTTACTTCTTTGCCCGTGTTGAGTGTAAGTTTTTAAACTAGTACAATGATGACATCACTTTAAAGTCTACAAGAGGAAAAAAAATTAAAAGACTAGTTGTGTAGTTTAATGCTCAAAATCAAATTGGCATGAATTAGAATGCAATAGTACGATTCGATTTATATCAACAATAATAAGGAATATATATTAGGAAAAAATCACTTCAAAATTTATCTCAAGTGCCTAGTATTTATTCATAAACCAAGTCTAAAAGATGTTCTTAAATTCATTATTGAATTTGATTATGAACATTTTATATAGTGAGAAGATATGTTGATCTGAACAAAACATTGAAAAGTTTAATATTGTTTGGTTTTATGTATTTCGCATAAAGAAACATGACATTAAATAATATTGAAGTTAAACCCAAAATTTGAATGGATTTACTAAATAATATAATATTTCTCAAAAAATAATATGAAGAGAATATTTGATATAATACAAACATTGAAAAGTGTTTCTTCTCATATATTAATAGGTCCTTCAAAGAACAAAATTACATTCATGAATCATCTCCACCTAATCTCACTATATCCTCTCGAATACACGTAATCTCACTATATCCGCTCGAATAGATCAAGTACAGATTCTACACCAAATTTATTTATCTTGGTCTTCTTGCATTGTTCTTTCTTTGGCATCCATGCCCAAACTATGGTATTAATTGGAATAGATCCAAGTTCTGTATCATTGGGATTTGGTACCCAATATTGTTCTAAAAAATTTCCCTTGTATTTCCCTGAAGCAGGCATCCACCAATCAACCTTTACATGAAGAGTCTCAGTTTCATCATCCTCAAAGATATATGGGGTGGCTTTTGCCACCCAAATCAACTCTCCTTTATCCTCATTTCCTGATCTAAGTAGCAACATCTTTCCTTTCTCAACATCAGTCAAAGGATTGAATATTGGATTTGGCTTGTTGCACTTGGGTCCAACATATATCGGTTCATCTATCACATTATCAAAATCCTCATCCATAATACTTGAGATTACACTGAGTGCATTACAATCAAAATTGACAATTTGTCATGTCTTGGGCCAGAAATCCACAGAAGATTTATCACTTCCATCCACTATTATATGATTATTGGAGATTTCATCTAATGCATCAACAACTCTTTCCCAGTACTCTATTTTATTTTTCCATTCCTCTATAACAATTGGTGAATTCTCATTGCCAATAGTCTCTTTCCACATTTTTATGTATGACGTTATTCCTTCCTTTAATTCTTTTAAATGGACATCGTTCTCTTTGGTGTTGGGTCATGGATTTGTCCCTATTTTCATTACTTATCGACACCTATTTCATCCATCTTCTTCATATTATAGCCCATTTATCATTCCATTTTCCATCCATTTGTTGTAACTCCTCGAGAAATGCCATATTAGTCTCATTGATGCTTTAGTGGTTAATCATGACTATTTTCCTTTATTTTTAATGAATTGAAGAATATTATGCAGAATTTTACTAATGATGGTTTGTGGAGTGATTTCTCATATTGACAACAATAGCAGTCATGGTGCAAGCCTCCAAAGTGGCATGCTAGCACACATCCACGTGGATATTCACAACATGGTTTCATTCCTAGGATTGATTATGTGGATTTGTGATTTCAATTCGTTCCCAAGTCCAACATGGCGGCCTCCAGCTCATGATCGAACGGTTCCAACCAAAAATGTGTGCCAGATAATAACACATTCACTAGTACAAAATGAGAAATTAAGACTAAAATTCGACTATAAATGACTATTTTTGAGTTGGTGACTAATAGTATATGATTTCCACTATCTTATCTCTAGCCGTATTTCACTAGTCATTAATTGGTTGACTTATTAGTCATTGATTTAGTCATTGATAGTCATTGATACTCACTAATTTAGTCACTGATTTAGTCATTGATTTAGTCATTGATACTCACTGATTTAGTCACTGATTTAGTCATTGATTTAGTTATTGATACTCACTGATTTAGTCACTGATTTAGTCATTGATTTAGTCATTGATTGTCACAATTAATGACCAAATATACAACTAAATAAACTACTAGATGATAACATATTAATGACTAAGCTAAATACGACTAAACCTCAGTCGCGCTATAAGATACTGGAAATTAACTACTAATAGTCATATATATGTGAATTTAGTCATTTTCTTAGTCACTAATTTATGATAGGGTATAGAGGAATCGAACCACCAATCTCCTGCCTATAATTAGGCAGGTGCTCTACCATTGAGCTAGCACCCTTTAAGAAGTTGTTATTGCTTTAGAATGATGATATTCAAACAAATTTTACATCATCCAAGCATACAAAATAATGATATTTCTAATTCTGAGTTGATCAACCTATTCTAAATTCATTTTATACACGGTTTACTTGTTTTTCAAAAAGATATCTGAGTTTTGCAACGATGGTATCGACTGTTAGTAAAATTGCAAGAGCCATGAATCTTCTCACCACCGCCTTATTACACACACAGAATTCAAACACCAAATATTGTATGCAAATTTAGACTCAGGCTGGCATCGGATGTATTCTACAGCCTCTTAAAGCAAAATATTCAACTTTATTACTCCAACACAACAGAAGCAGTAGCAGCACAGATTCTTCAAGGAATACTGAGATTGTTAATGCCTCTACTCCCTCCCCAAATAGTAAGTACCATTTATCTGCTAAGATTGTGATCTGATGCGGACTTTCATTTTGATTTGGATTTTAATTTCCTGTGGCAACAGGTACTCAGTTTTGTGTCCATGAAAATGACGTGCAAGCTTATCCGAGGGACTCATTAATGCTTCGTATCATTCAAGTATCCGAAGAGGCTAATAAGTTGGGGGAATTTCAATGGCAGATGGCGCCTACAAAAAAATAGAAAATAGGATTCATGCACTCTCATCATTGGTGCTTCCAGCTACCCAATTACATTCTCTGCAAAATGAAACAGGCAGTTGCTACGATTCCTGCTCTTCATTACCATTAGTCAAAGTTGCTACAGTCAAAGCATCGCAGCTGCTCACCACACACAATTTAGAATCTGGTACTTGCTTTTTATTATTATTATGTGAACTGAGTACAACATTCATGGCTTAATCCGTACAATCAAAGGGACGGCTCCTCATTCGCCATCGACAGACAACGAAGGGGCGAGAGGAACCACTCCCTTAAAATACGCCTTCAGCGTAATTAATGGTTGTTGAACTAGAATCCATATGGATGCCCTATCCCAAACAATGCTTAGTCTACTTGAGGCATTTCATCGAGGTTAACCCCTACAGTTGACCAAGGTCATTTCTACCCATAAAGGTCATTTCTACCCATAAACACCCTTTTTTGCCGCTAAGGTTGGACAAAACTCTACTTTTTGTATATATTTTCTGTGATAATATTTTTTTTTTATGAGCACCAAAAATAAACATGCATACACAATTTTGGTGTCCCTGTTCTGCCCTTAAGGTGGAGACAAAACTCTATATGTTTTCTCTGATAATAAAATATTTTTTACTGAAATTACACATTTGCACACCCATACATATGTATGTGCAGATATATACACTGCAATCTCTCAAATGATTATGTTATTGAAATCGAGTTGTTTTTTGACAAAATTGAATTGGATTTTGTACAACATTTAAGATATAGCCATAGACTTGATTTAAGAAAAGTTCTAGAATCCATTGCATATTTTTGACAGAAGCCAAACTATTTCCCAAAGAATATCAACTATTACTATTTTAGATTTAAAAATAGAAGAATAAAATGAAATTGCCGCTCACCAAGATAGAAAGGAACTAATACAGAAAGTTGTATTTCATATGTCAGTCATGAACCGTCCTATTTCATCTATTTTTGTATTTGGACTTGAATTAGCCAAGGAAATTAAATTGAGTAGATAAAAAGAACATTCCAAAGGTCCTAACTTATAGCAAATGATCATGTCCTAATAAAAGCACAGAGGACCTCAACAAGAAATATATTTATATCAAGTCAACTATCAAAAACTTTACAACCATTCTTATAAATCATACAAGGAATTCCTTACATATCAATAAAAAATTATGTGTAAAGCCTTCATTAGTTCTTACTGTTGCTGCTCATAAATTTGCATATATGCCTCAGAAAGTGCAACCGTCTGATTTAGAGTTTCAGATACATGGAGATCTTGCATTTCATACCTGCAAAAAAATAGAATTAATGATTGGAAAACATTAACATATTCAATCTGCCCAAACAAACTCCAGCCATATTAAATTGTTATGGAAAGGTTTGCATGTAGAACTTGAAAATATTAATGGTTAACATTTGATACAGAAGTTGACAGAAATGAGAGCTTACAAGCCTTCCTCTGACTTTCTCTGTACAATACCCTGTAAGAACCTTCACCAAGTTTTCCATCATGGACAATATTTGCAATGAGATCATACTTTGAGTGTAATTTTTCATTGCCTTTTGGCACAAGTAAAGGGATATAGTCCTTCAATTCCAAATTCTTGACAAGAAAGTTCACTGGTGCAAAAAAAGTGTCACAAAAAATCAATTTCATTATCTGGAAGGAAAATACAGGAAAGAAAACCATACAATATAGGTTTGAGGACATTCACCAAGAGTAGGATTCTTCTCCACAAAGAAATTGTTTTTTGTAAAACGTCGCCTATGTAAAATCAAATATTGTGGCAGCTTTGTCACATGATATCTCATCCTTGCAATATGGGGATGGACAACTTCAGTAATTGACTCACCATCAAACTTCTTTAGTATGTTGAAAAGTGGCACCTGACACAACAAATGCCCCCAAACAAGTCTTAAAATCACAATGCACTCTGAAATAGTAACCACAGTTAGCATCCAAAAATAACATACACCCCAGATATAAGTCAAGGTTACATTTTTCAAATCATAGCCACTGCATACTTCTAAAAAACATCTAGAGTTTGAAAGAATGAGGAAAATATCTATAATCTAGACAGGGTATCCACTTTTATGTCCATAAATGCATAAACTGTGCCATTAGATAAGAAGTAACTTTTCATATATGTGATATTGTAAAGGAATGAGACAATACAGTTCGAAAAACCTTCATAATGTGTGTTTTCTTTTATATATTATTGCTTTGAATTAAAAATTTAAAACAACATTTCCACATGATATGAACTTATAATAAGAAAACTAAGTATTACCTGTGGAATAATGTTTTTCTCCATTACATATTTAAAAAGAGGAGGAGGCGGAAGATCAAGTCCAAGCATAAGAAAAGGCATCCTGCAAATTTCTCTAACCACGTCATCAGGTTCTGCTTTATCCTCCATCCCAATCACCTTTTGTTGTTTCTCTGTTTCCTCTTTCTTCTCATTAAATTTTCTTTTTTGGATCTCTTTCACCAACTCCAATTGACCCTGAACAGACAAGCACAACATGCAAATGATGAAAAAATGGGAAGCAATGAACTAAGTCTCTAACATGCTCTTGCACATATTATATACTTAGAGCCTCAGCTTAATTAATAACAGAACCTGAAATCATTTGTAGATAATGTTGCTATTAGATTTCTTTGTTCCTCCAAGGACTCCATGAAGAGTATTTAGAAGCCAAGATATGAAATCCACATGATCTGATTGTGCACCTATCCAAAACTGTTTCTTACTGGCTACCATAAATGTCTATAGGAACTCATGGGGACTCACCTACAAACAAATCCCCAAGAGTTACTATATGATGTCTTAGCTAACTGGCTATTAATTTATACGATTGGACTCTTCCAAGGAAAATACCTTCCCCTTGCAATTTCAAGAATGCCATATTTTCCTTGTCATTTCTCCAAATCGATGAACAAGAGGAGATTTACAGTTCTGATAATTTCCAGGGATAAGGAAAAATTTTCTTAGAGGAGTGACCCTCATTAATGATGAATGGTAACATTGAGAAAGTTAGTATCCTTGATGTTGTTGAGACCAAACTGAAAGACGTCCACCAAATAAATCGATTAAGATCTAATAGATGTTACCGATAATATTCACAGAATGGAATAAACAACAATGTAAACATAAAAAAAGCTCACATGGACGACTAAATTCCATTGGATACAGTCAGGCAGATTAGATGGACCCTAATCCATTCCACAAGACTTTGTGTCTTAATTCAATTACCATTCCAGGTAAATAGTCTGAACCATCAAGCACCCCAGACCATTGCTTAATGGTATCAAGTTTCTCAACCTGCTCCCTTGAAAACCTGCACCATCCATCTAACATAAGTTGGCTGTGTCAATCCAAGAATCAAGACTTACCTCCTTGGAACTACAACTTGCCACAATAAATAAGCAAAATGAAATCTTTTCGTGTCTTCCTTATGCATGTTATGATTTTATTTGACAGAATGGAGAGGGGAGATTTTAAGTACTACCAGATATATTGGGTATACAAAAATCACAGTTATTTGGAGGATAAAATTTAGCTTGATTTGAATTTAATGTAAATTGTATATCCTATAAATTATAGTATTAAAAGTAGCCCAATGGAATAGCTTGAGTGGTTGAGTGCTTTGAGCTCAAGAGGTTTTGGGGTCAATTCCCCAGGCTGGATGCCTCCATTGTGCCTCTATAGATGTCCCTACCGAATCAAGTGCCATAATAAATGTTGATGGGTTTACACTAGGTACTATCTGCAAAATGCGAAGAAGTGCCGAAGGGTTTCCCAGCGAGGTTTTCCTTCGAAAAAAATTACAATGTAAAGGAAACATTTTTTAAAGGACATCAATGACCAAAAACTATTAATGGTGTTGCTAAATACATGGAGATCCAAGCTAGCCATAAAAGAAAAGATAGGTTACCTTCTAGGATTGACCAAAAGAAATCCACTAATTGCTATAAACATGTGTGTAACTTACAAAGTCAAAATTAACTCATACATAATGCCACTAGTGGTAGAACTATCAGGCCAAAGAAAAATGTTGGTTTTTATGCATTTAGAGATGCAGGAGAAAATAAAACAATAACCTAAAAATATTGTAGCTACTGAGGTATATCATTTGTCTTATATTACAGGGCTGAAATATTTGGCCTGAATGATAAATTAGACTATATAGGTATTCTTGAAACTGAAACGAGCAACAAATAAGACAAATAATCTCAGCATTCCAACCTTGGGTTCAAGACGTGCCGAATATCATCAAGTGAAGGATCATTCACTTCATATCCATCTGGAAGACAATATGCCTTTTCTGTGCGTAAATTGGTATATACATGGTGCCCTGCTTCAAGACTATGAGTGTACGCATGGGAATTCTGACCTCTTCTTTGATAGTACTTTCCGCAAACCAGGAAAGCATAGACATTCAAGTTTGAAAGAGATACTGAGCAGAACTTCTCAAATTCAAAATCTAAAACTTGTAAATCTAGAAAAATCACAACAATAATGAGGAACTAGATCATTTAAAACAGATCCCAGTAGTACTATTGTAATTTGCTAAGAAAAAAGGCACATATTAGTTCATCCACAATTGAAAATGCTACAAATAAATAGAAACCAAATTTTTGATAGCTTAAAGGAAATCAGCCAACATTTCAAGTACAAACTTTCTACAAAAGCATGCATTCAACTCAAATGTTAAACTAGTATTGGCAAATATAACTAAAACTTTAAATCCAGGTCCATTCCAGAATCAAAACTTATGGCTTCCCTAATATCAAGGAGATCCCAAAAAATCAAGATAAAGAATTGAACTAGGCATTGTTATCTTCACACATTCCATAAGCTTCCACCACCTACCCTCTCAGAACTGCAGTGTTAAGTCTTTAAACATTGCCTCTAAATGCAAACATGTTTAATGCACCAATGTCTTTGCAGAATTGTTTGTTGTCATTGCATGAATTTTTTTATGAAATAAAGAGACTAGATGTGAATCTGTGATGGGCATGGATGCTCTTGAGGCACCTCAAAAACAGTTCTCACTGCATTACCAACTTGGCAAAACCACAAATAGAAACATATCTCAATCACTTCATTGGAAACATTGAAAATCAATTTTAGTGCTCAATAGTCCACATGCCTGTGCATTTGACAGTGGGGAGATGAGATTAGATAATTTTACTGATGTCAGCCAAATGACCACAAAAAGTAGGTCAATGGACCTAGATAGTACATATAGTGCAAATACCAAGTGGGAGTGCAAAAGCATCTACTAGTTCTAAGAGGTTTGCAAATTTTTTTGCAAAGTAATTTATACTCTTGAGAGGAAACCTTTATCCTATTTTATGTTTTGTTATTTTCTTGAATGCCATTTTGTCCTCAAAGAATGAACTATTGTTGACAGATGTTACACAGGTATCCACCAGTTGCTTGTTAAGCTTTGTTCTAAGAGAGTTCTAAGAGGTTTGCAAATGTTTTTGCAAAGTAATTAATACTAGTGGGAGGAAATCTTTATCCCATTTTATATTTTGTTGTTTCCTTAATGACATTCTGTCCTCAAAGAATAAACTATTATTGATAGACGCTGCTAGTTATATCCATTTAATTAACACGTTTATCCTTCTTTCTTTTGTATGAAAAGATAATTCAATATGTTGATCATCACATACTTGGTGCTAGACTACAACATAACAACTTTAATTACATGCCTGAGTTATCTTTTTCTGGAATCCATAAAGGTGTTGACCCTGGGCTTAAGAGTTTTGGCAAAAGTTGAATTCTGCATCTGAGAAATACTCCTGATCAACCATACCCAGTGCAACAAATTTATGAAGATCTAGGAATAGAGTGTTGACTTCGTGTGTTTGTGGATCCGCTAGCATAAATCTTGGAGCTAATCAGTTTATATTCAGATTTGGACAGATTGATGATCATATCAACAATGAAACAGAGTTGATATTAGCAACGAAACATAGTTGATTTTTAAAGCATGGGCATGATCAAAGCTAATCTATATGAATTCTTAACAATTCCAAATCTATAACATCCTAAAAGAATCCTCAACATTTGATAAAAGCTTCGTGGCAAATGATCATGTAAAGATTGTGGAAGTATGCTTGTCATCCATAAGCATAGTTTGGGGTATAATGGAGATCCGTTCCAGGAAAGGGGTCAGCATCTCTTTCATCTAAAGATCACAATGCCTAAAAAGATCACTTAGGTTTGTTGTAGAAGTCATTTAAAATCAAGATTCTATCTATGTATCCCACAAGCCTTTTCCATTGGTTGTTATGTTAGCTTCAACAGTGTGTTCCTTCAATAAATTATCCATGGTTTTTTGTTGATCAATTGCATCCATAACACATATTTTAATATTCTAGAGAAAATCCCTAGTTGTTGCAAGGTTTCCACATTCTTCCATTGGATTCCCACAATACTTTTCATGTTACCCTTGAAGCTTCAAAATTGTTCAAAATTTACCCTATTTTTCAATCACAATTGAGTCAAATTGTTCCTCCTATTAATTCAGCTACTTCATCAATGACTGGCCCATTAAACGAAACTCCAAGTGGATGTAAGGATCATAACATATTTCTAGTGGTATCAAAGATACAAACTTCATCTGCAACTTACTATTCTACTAGTATGGAACCTGGGTGCATGCTACATGACTTATTTTTTGGCTTCACTGCTGATGTTGTTTCTTGCTTGCAATTCCTTAGGACATAGTCATAGATAACACAAAATTCACTGGAGATGACAATATGATGACAAGAACAAAGCAATGAGAGTTTGAAAATTGTCTTGGGAATAGGACGATCTGTTACAAGCATCGTTTGACTAGAACCCATGATCCATTCAATTCCATCACCACTTGAATGACTTTGAGCCATGAATCTAAAAACAAATTTCCATGTATCATCTACACTATCAATGAACTACTTTAGATGAAAGAATAGCCATATATGACGATTATGAGACATGTCAAAGAATATAACCAGATGCCAGAAAAAAATATCTTTGATGTGAATAAATTTTGTACAAACATTGTAACTTTTGTTTAGATAAATGGAAGATATCCCACAATCTGAGATTGCAATGAAACACAATATCACTAACCACAAACTCAAGTCTGACATTTTCAATTAATTGGGAGGCTTCACATTACAACTTTTTCTGGATATGGCTACTTAACCACATTAAGAAGGTGTTGTTTTTCATTCAAATTATGTTTCCCAAGGTAGTTCTCAGCATTAAAAATACATACAACTGTACCACCCTAGATCCCAAGTGGGGCACATAATCCCCATCAATGATTTGGTTTTCTACAATCAACTCAAGCATTATGTGCAAAAACATCCACATCATGTTGCTCTGCAATGCTCATTAAAAAAGGGTGGCAAGAAAATTTTCAAGAATTACAACAGTGGCAGAACAACCCCAAAAGTGATTGTTTTCACATACAACAATGCAAACTCCTTCTTTCCATAAGTGTGGGAGTTGACTGAAATTCCCCTATATTGGCTCAACTGTCACAATGTCTCCATAATTTGTGTGGATTTAAGGGACCTTTTCAAGGTGATTTACAGTTTTGACTTCCTTGGAGAGAAATCTAACATTTCCGCACTCTGCCTGTAACTTGCTTAGAATATTGAATCTGCATTTGAAAGGAAATACCTAACTTTCATGATTCAACTGAAGAGACACAAAAAATATCTTCAAAATAAATAATGTAAAAAAGAGTTCAAAATTTTCTCTTTTCCTTGACATTTCAAATAAGATGCATTAGCTGCTTTCACAATGACCTAAGAGGTGGTAGAGATTTGGGAAGACATGCTTCACGCAGCAAATAAGGAAATGATAATAGAAAAGTTGTAACCTTTCATTATTCAGATACATGTGAATTAATTTTCTCTAACTACAATGGCCAATCTTCCCCAAGCTGCTGAGATTTCAATTCCATTGCCACCTTAAATTATAACAGGGAGAGTGGGGGACGACTCCTTGATTTCAGTGGAGCTTCCATCAAAGGGCTTGTGCTTTGCAATTTCATAGAATGCGGAGACAAAAAACCATTCACAACTGGTCCTAACTTGCATAGATTCTGCTTTGGTGGTCCTAGATTTCCCTATTCATGACATAGTATTGCACCCCTTAAGTATATTCTAGACTTGATTAAACATGTATGCCAACATGCCCAGAAATATTTGCAACCCTAGCAACAATATCACTAATCTACAAAAATCATAAAAGCTACAGAGGTAAACAATACTAATCAAAATAATACAAAAATAAAACCCATGTCAAACATAAAATGTGGATGTAAAGGTGCATTAGAGCTAGAAGCCTCCACAGTATATTCATTTTCCTTGATAAGTGACCAATAAATTCTTCGATAATTTCATTCAAGGAAAACCTAGACAAAATGTCTTGTCCACAGGGGGGGGTATGGATGGCACAATTTATCCTGGCTTAAACTACAATAAAAACTTTTCTATTAATCTAAGTCTACTATTTTAAAAAAGAGACTAACAACAATTCACATTGACAGAAATCCCAGTCTCCTTTCCCATGAAAAGGACCTTCTTAGAAAAGATGGTCTGGTTGTCCAGGATATTCAGAAGCTCTTCCCTAAGGAAGAAATTTGTGGTGTTATAATAGCCTCTCTGGATGTTTAAGACTAGGCAGTGTTGCATGTCAAGCAACCTTTTGAGGCAGTTCTTAACAAGAGATAGATTCTTGAAGATAAAAAGAACTGGATCATTTGACTCAACAGAGTGTAGACTCACCGAATGTCCTTACACCTAAGAATGTTTGGGTGACTTGCAATTTAACAAGGTTTGTCATCCAAACTTCATAGCATGCCATTCCCTTATATACAATGATTTTCCACTCAATCTTGTATTTTGTAATGAACATTTCCATGTATATTGCTTCTAGGTATTAAAATGAGATTATGGTTGAGGAGCTTGTTTTTTCTCTGCTCGGTCGCCAATGTAGATGTGTGCAGCATCATTCATGCTCAGGATCTGTTATGGTAAATATCGTCCCTACTCATGAGATTTCTGAGGATATAAATTTTGTGGTTTCTTTAATTTATTAGGACTCAATACCAAATATTCATTTGATTCTGTAGGTAAGAAGCAGTGTCAGGGGTTAATTCCCTGGACTTGGCATGAACCAAGGCAATGAGAGAGAGATGAATCTCAAGGTGACACTTGGAGTTGTTTCTATGATTGCACGCGCTTATCCTGATGGATATTCTGGATTTTGTATTGCAAAATGTAGATTTGAGTGATAACAGTTTTACAGTAAGAGTTGGGCTTATCCATAGTTTTGGACCTTCTATGCCATCACAAGCTACAAGCTAAGTTGAAGAAATATTTTTTTGAACAAATCCTTGTCCAATATATTGGTTTTGTTGTTGACGAAGAAAGAGTTCATACAAAGTCCTGAATGTTAGGGTTTTGAAGGAGTGTCCTACTTCCAACAACACTTAGATCTCAATATTTTTCTCATAAGCATGAATTTCTAGAAAACAATAATTTTCCATTAGTCCCATATTGCTCTCCTACATAAACAGATAAACAATCGGAAAGCTCTCAATTGGACACTTGAAGTAGATTGATCATTTTCAAAAGCTGAAGGATCATATTTGTTCTACCTCAATAATTAGTTTGTTGGTTCTAAAATAGTTCCCAACTTGTAAACACATTGAAACAAAACAAATACCAGTTCTCTGATCAAGTGAGTTGGAAAATAGATGCAAATTTTATATCGCTAACATGTATTCAAGCTATCTGACTATACACATAAAGCTTTAATTGGTGAATATATGGAGCTAACTAGGCCAAAATAGTGATAAATATTGACACAGATGCCTCTAACTGAAGGTAAACAGAATGCAATATATAAGTAAAATAGAAACTGGTTCAATTAAATGTAAAATTAAAGCCAGATCTATCTCTTAAATACTCATTGAATTGATGAATCACATAATATCATCTACATTTAATTACATGTTAATATAATCAAATAAACTATGAAAACCAGGAATCAATCACACAAGATCACAGTGAACATAGTATTTAAGTGGGGAAACTGGTGTTTCAGAATGAAACCCATTGCAAAAAGAGGTAGAAGTAATTAGATCAAAGATAGTAGTACAAAGCACAACCATGGAACAATGATCACTATAGTCGATATTCACTGTTCATAGAAGAAAATCACAATAAGCAAGAAAAATACTATATGTTTGAGAAACTGCAAGTTATCTACGTAAAAGTAATCTCATTTTTCATTTATTTTCAGATAAGGGATTTGAAAGCTTATTCCCAAATTTCAAATTAAATTTCAACTGCATGCAACCCTCAGATCATATAGCATTGGAAAATTTTGGACAATGGAGAAGATGCCTCTGAAAATGCAAACCTTTGTTGAAGTTTAGAAACTGAAAACCAACATAGGAAGTTGCTTATGATACTGTAGATTGTTGTGTATACATTTTTTTTATAGATCATCCACCTATGGGTACTTTCAAGTTGATGTTTCCAAGGAGCTAATCTAGAAAAAGAAAACCTCTTTCACTCTTTACTATGCTTCATATTTTCTTGATCTCTGGAATGTCCCATATACTCTGCCTTTTGCGAAGGAGCTAAACTCTAGACAAATAAAACCTCTTTGATTATTTTCCATGCTTGCATTTTTTCTTGATCTCCTGCCTTTCCCATATTCTCCACCCCTTTCCCTTCCATTAACAATTGTCTTTCTAAGTCTCTGCTAACAGGAAAGGTGAAGTGCAGAAGGGAACTAAAGTCATGTAATTTTGCTCTGGCAAGGAATCTATTCAATTGAACATTTTAGAGTATTTTCAACATAGTAACAGATTTCACTGCCATATTTCCATGAAGAAACTTATAAGCCAATGGAATCAAACACTCCCAAGGTGGAGTTGGGGAGGGTACCAAAAATATATGATATGACTCTTTCAAGGAATTGGTAAATTTCTAGTAAAAGTATAGTAATTCGTAATCATGTGTATTAAAGACAACACATTTTTGTGCATCTTATGTTTGAGCAACATTGCATTGAGGTGGTAAGCGTAGCATCCCAAGTTTGAAAGCAAACCCGGGAACGTTGGCTGAGCTGGAGTGTTGCATGTTGTTTCCTATGGTTTGCTCAATACCAATGTCATTGACATTGTATAGAAGCTTTGGTTTGTAGAATGTGCAGCATTTGGGTTTTTTATGAAGAAAATCAATGACCCTCATCTAGAATAGCAACCAAGTTAGCTCATGACCCTCATTAATGACTCCTCATTTCTTTCAACATATTGATTCTATTGAGTATTGCTTTAGTCATTTTGATATTCCATTAGTAATTTAGTACCAAATGAGTCTACTTCGAAAAGAACAGATCTATTTTTATCAGAAATAATGAAGGGCTTTGGTTTGAAGATGCAGGGGTCAAATTTACCACTACAGACATTGTATTTTGAGTTACATGCATCTAATTTTGTGTGGCATAGGTCTAGTTCTAGGTTAAAGGGGGTTAGTTTTTAGCTACAGGGGACTGATCCTAAATTATAAGTATTTGATTTTGTAAACCACGAGTACGATTTTCCACCCAGTATGTTGTAGTGAGAAGATTAGTGTTGGAAAGCTTGATTTGCAAAATTGGCAATTTGTTAAATGGATTATATCAAGTACAATACCATTATGGGGGGTTGTTTAACATCCCTCTCATAAAGAGAAGAAGAAAAATTATTTTACTAATGTTTTGTATATTTTCGGCCCCATCTCTTATAAGGGAGTCATGAGGTTCCCCTATGGGGTTCGAGGGACATCCTGGCAATCCTTATTGCAAGGCACCTCCCCAACACATCCTCAATGGATAGGTTAATTCCTTCCTTGAGACTGACAATTTGTTTTCCTAGTGGGTTGATAATGGAATGAGAGTTCAAAATAGGGAAAATCCTTGGATGGGTAGTGGGAATGACTAAAGCCTAAAGGTTGTCTAAGAATCTTATTTCATTACTCCATAGAAATTGTATGCTTAATTTGGCTCATGTAGCCAATCTAGAAGCCTCTTCAATCTGGAGACATGAATGGAAGCAATTAGGCCTTCTATCATTCTATGTCTAAAAGGGAATGCTAAACACCAATGGGAAACCTACGCAAATAAGCTTAAAATGATACATGATTGTAATAAAGATGTAGAAGATGAACCTGTTTGTACCATGAACCCTATCTTGGAGCACTACACCCCAAAACTAGGATATAAGGCCAAGTACACTCTATGACGGGGTTGAGGATGCACGTTTGTACTGGATGTCCATATGGAAGACCATATCACCTATTAAATCTAGAATATTTTATCATTTATTTATTTTCTTGTTTTAATTAATGGATATGCCTTTGAGCTCTCCATGTCCTCTAGAGTACTCAAGCAAGGGTGTCTTGTATTTCCTTTACTATTTTTAATTATAGATGAAGGGCTAAGTAGGCTAATTGTAGAGGTAAAAAGAACAAGTTCTCTAGGAAGCATAAAGATAGGAAAATATTGACTCACCTACTGTTTGTAGATGTTTTTATTTTATGTGATGGCTCAATGGGAATGACTAAAGCCTAAAGGTTGTATAAGAATCTGATTTCATTACTTCGAAGAAATTGTATGCTTAATTTGGCTCATGTAGCCAATCCAGAAGCCTCTTCAATCTAGAGACATGAATGGAAGCCATTAGGCCTTCTATCATTCTATGTCTAAAAGGGAATGCTAAACACCAATGGGAAGCCTACGCAAATAAGCTTAAAATGATACATGATTGTAATAAAGATGTAGAAGATGAACTTGTTTGTACCATGAACCCTATCTTGGAGCACTACACCCCAAAACTAGGATACAAGGAAATGTACACTCTCTGACAGGGGTGAGGATCCATGTTTGTACTGGATGTCCATATGGAAGACCATATCACCTCTTAAATCTAGAATATTTTATCATTTATTTATTTTCTTTTTTTAATTAATGGATATGCCTTTAAGCTCTCCATGTTCTCTAGATGAGTCAAGCAAGGGTGTCTTGTATTTCCTTTACTATTTTTAATTATAGCTGAAGGGCTAAGTAGGCTAATTGTAGAGGTAAAAAGAACAAGTTCTCTAGGAAGCATAAAGATAGGAAAATATTGACTCACCTACTGTTTGTAGATGTTTTTATTTTATGTGATGGCTCAATGGGAATGACAAAGCCTAAAGGTTGTCTAAGAATCTGATTTCATTACTTCATAGAAATTGTATGCTTAATTTGGGTCATGTAGCCAATCCAGAATCCTCCTCAATCTAGAGACATGAATGGAAGCAATTAGGCCTTCTATCATTCTATGTCTAAAATGGAATGCTAAACACCAATGGGAAGCCTACGCAAATAAGCTTAAAATGATACATGATTGTAATAAAGATGTAGAAGATGAACTTGTTTGTACCATGAACCCTATCTTGGAGCACTACACCCCAAAACTAGGATACAAGGCCATGTACACTCTCCGACAAAGTTGAGGATCCACGTTTGTATTGGATGTCCATATGGAAGACCATATCACCTCTTAAATCTAGAATATTTTATCATTTATTTATTTTCTTGTTTTAATTAATGGATATTCCTTTAAGCTCTCCATGTCCTCTAGAGGACTCAAGCAAGGGTGTCTTGTATTTCCTTTACTATTTTTAATTATAGATGAAGGGCTAAGTAGGCTAATTGTAGAGGTAAAAAGAACAAGTTCTCTAGGAAGCATAAAGATAGGAAAATATTGACTCACCTACTGTTTGTATATGTTTTTATTGTATGTGATGGCTCGAGAAAGGTGTTTACAAAACTCAAATATTTGGATCATTATAGCCTAGATTCAAATATGGAGAATAATATTCACAAATCATCAATTGCCTTTAATGGGGTGGAAGAATATTATATAATAAGCACACTACAAACCTTACCTTCTTAGACCATAGATTTTCAAACAGGGTTTAAGTACCTTGGCTTCTTGAAGACAAATGAATACAAAAATAATAATTGGTAGTGGTTAATAGGGAAAATTGAGAAAAGAACAAAATTCCTATGTAACCGTTGGTTATCATTAGGGGGAAGGTTAACCTTTGTTGACGTTGTCTTGGAGGGAATCCCAGTGTATTGGTTTTCCATCACTCATATCCCTAAAGGAATTTTGGAATCAATCAATCACAAAGAGAAGTTTCAAATTCTTGTGGATAGGTAAGAGATAAGGATGGAATATCTTTGGTTAAATGGCAAACTTTAGTGAAACCTAAGGATTGTGGTGGAGGGGACTAAAGAATATCGATTCCTTTGGCAAGGATCTAGAAACCAAAATTATTTGGAGGTTAATATCCAATGAGGGACCATGGGAATAAGTCATCACTCAAAAACATATAGAACCTCTATTAGTAGTGGAATGGGAAATAAAACATCCAAATTTGTGCATAATTTAGAATCTATCTTTTGGAAAGAAATGGTCCTATCTTTTCCTCTTGTGGGGAACTGGTAGGTGTGGGATAGAGTAAGGGTTGGCACCACATCCTTGGGTGGGTTGTGGGATTGTCATATTTTACCCATAAATCTGATAGAAAATCTCTAGAGTAAAGAAATATGCAAACTTGTCCATGAAGCAGAGGCTAGCACCACAACTCTTTAGCATCAAGAATGGAAGGATGGAGACGGCTTTGTGCTAACATAGGTAGAATCAGAGAGGTGGAAATCTTATATTAATCACCTTAAAAAAATCACATTCATTCAACAAAGGATGAATATTGCTTAGTCTGGTTGAAGAACCCAACACTCTCAATGTATACTCCAAGGTTAGAATACAAGGTGATGTTTGTTATTCCATAGCAAGGGTGAGGGTGCGTGGTGGTGGAAGGCTTTGTGTAAGCTCAAATCCCCAATCAAAATGAGAGTTTATATGTGACTTGTGCTCAGGAACAAAGTGTTAACATGAGATTTCCTTCAAAGAAGTGGACAAGGCCCTGGATAGCATATCATGTGTACATTGGAGGAAGAATATATTGACCATATGCTCAATAATTGTCCATATGCAAAGAAATTATGGAAAGAGGTGGATGTTTTCACTAGATAATGGATTTTGGCAAGATGAAGTTAAGAAATGTATGGGGAATTGGTTCCAACAAAAAAAATGTTAAGGCATTTAGAGCACTACCATCAGTGGTTGCACAGGGCATTTGGCTTGCTAGAAATTCCAAGATATTCCAAGGCAAGTCCTAGCCAACACTTCCATGTGCATCTCATATAAATTCCTTTTATGTAAGCTTAAAAGGAAATTCCCAAACCTGTGAATGTAAGGATTCTGGTACAGCCTGTAATTGACAAAACTAAAGCCTCGGGTTTTTTGATGGTACATGCTAAGGCCAAAATACATTTGGATGAAAATCATTATATTACATTCAAAGTAGGATTGTTGTTTGGCTCCAATAATTATGGATATTAATTAAGTTGGCAGCATAAAAGGTTTACTAGTAAAGGTACATGTATGTGAATATTCGTCAATGGAAATCAATCGGAGGAAAGGGCTATTTAGAATGGAAAACCTAAGTCTTCTTCCTATCCTGAACTAGGACAAAAGAGTTGAGGCTGATTTTGCATGTATATCCTTCCATCATGTCTTTAGATATATAAATGGTATAATATATGCTCTATTAAAAGTAGGTCAGTTAATGGAGGCTAACATAGGGAAATAAAAGAGCACAAAAAATGGAGCCTGAGAGGCATCCCAATGACAACATATTGATCTGAATCTAGATAGAGTCGGTAACAATGTAAATTATGGGGGGGTGGCTAGATTTCTATTTCGAACAAGGCCCTCACCTCTTAAATATAGGATATTATGTGGCTTATTATTTCAAACAAGACACTCACTTGGGATGTCCTGCAAAAACAAGCATGTTCGAGGTAGGTTCCCCCCATGCAAGAATGAGGAAACAATTAATCCTTTACTTATCCACTATCATTATTCAAAGGAGGTTCAGGATGAAATGGACACATTGATAGGGGCAATGGATGGTTGGGTCTAGCTCGGGTGTTTGATAAGACAAGATGCAAAAAGTAAAGTAAATCCTAAGAATCAAAATCTGAAAGTAGAGAGCATATATAGAAGAAGCATGTACAACAGGAATGGATCCAAATTCTAGAATGAAACTAGTAATAAGGCAAGATTATCAATGTTTTAAGGTCTTTATTTTTTTCGAAATACACTTCTCATATCACTATGTAGCAATGGTCCTATAATCTTGGGTTAATTACTTAGTATACAATAATATATATTTATGATTTTTAAATCTCCTTATTTTGTTGACGAATGCTTGATTAGCAATGATAGTGCTCAAAAAGTCATAGGTAAAGGAACGATTCCATAAAGACATAGAATGCTGATGTAAAAATGTAGGTAATGTGTTCTATGCTCTATTATTAAAGAAAAATATCGATATCTGCAAGACAAATTGCAAAGCAATATTACATAATTGAATTTATGGAAGGTAGATGTCTTATAAAAGACAAATTGGACCATTAGAGGGTAGTTTCCAAAAGGGATTGCGGAAGGTGGCTTTACAAATTTGTAGCAACAACAATTTGTAGACAATTGTTAGAGGTTGATCAGTGTAATAAGAGAATTATGGAATCAAATATTAGGTCATTGAAACTATTGTCATCTCCTTTTGTTCCAAATACTTAATATGGCACATGTAACATAGTTTTCCTAACATTCTACCTTCTACCTTCCTTTTTCTATATCTTAGATTTGAAAAACTCCTGCAACAACTGAGAGGCCAATCTGAGCTAGAAGGATTTTTTAGGTTAACCAGATTTCCTCGAACTAAAATGTTTTCTGGTGAAATTTTCATTATATGAGCAAATTATTTATTCATCATCCCCACCTTCTGATATCTTCCTATCAAACGTAATGATAGCCTATAGAGTGCATTTGCAATGTGATACTCCTTATCTGCACACAAATGGATTAACCATCCAAGTCTTGAGAGGTGCTTACTACCTTCATTCATCTCAAGCTTGACACGACTACTACAATAACTCAGAGTATGACCATCGCAGTTCGCAGGATTTGGAGATCAACTAGAGTTATTAGAATAGAAAAGTTTTCTAATGAAATTTTCATTGTATGAAAAAATAGTTGCCTTGGCATCTCCATTTTTTAATTTTCATGTAGATCCTAATGAAAAAACTATAGATTGCTTGTGCAATGTGAGACTACTTATGTAAAATCTTCTAGCCATACAAAAAACTCGTACTCGAAGATCACACATAGCATAAATATGTGCAACATAGGTATAAACAACAAAGAATTGAATGGATTTGTTTGGACTGTATACTCCTGATTCAAAACAAAAAAGAAAAATCTTACTAACTACTCAAAAGGAAAGCACATGAAATGCACGCCCCAAAAATAGGAAGCAAAACAATCTTCATTCTAGAGCTCTCTGAGAGCATTTTGTCTTCATTCTAGATCTCTCTGAGAGCATTCTATCGTCATACTATTTTCTTACAAGTCAAATGCATTTGATGTAACCACTCTTACTTTTATCATCATAGATAAAATAATAAAAAATAAATAAAAAAGAATGGCATTTACTAACCTAAGAATCTGTAATAGATGGATGGGAAATATCAAATTCGAACTCTGACACTGCAGTAGCCTTCACCCACCTCTTCAAGACCCTTCAAGTTCTATCCAATGTGCCTTTATCCATGGAAACAAGTACAATTATATACCAAATTTGTAAACCCCAAAACAAAACATCACTACAATTTCCATCCAGAACCTATTTAGTGGGTTAATAAATGGCCCAAACCAGCATTTCATGCCCCATTAAGAAGTAATGGCCTCTCAAACCCAAAGAAACCCCTTCCTTCCAAATCCAAGCCTCTCGTACCCAAAGAATTTCCCTTTCTCCAAATCCAAAATCCATTCAGAAGTAATGGCATCTCAGACCCAAAGAAACCGCTTCCATCCAAATCCAAGACTTTCAGACCCAAAGAACTCCCCTTCCCGCCAAAGACAAAAAATTTGGCGTCAATTCAGGGTTTCACAACACTGGTATGAAGGAAAAATCCATGAAATTGGCTCACGGATGTCGGGCAGTCATTAATATTCCCCATTTTGGAGGTCAGTTGCATATCACTATGGATAGTGGGTTCTAGGTCGCATATCGCGATGGAGGAGTACCATTAACGAAGGCATGTTGTTACACAATGGAGCATGGGCTTTAGTTTTAAAATTCTTTAATATTGTTTTGTTTTGTTTGATATTTGTTTTTATATTTGAGCATGGGTTTTGGTTTTGTAATTGTTTGATATTGCTTTATAATCAATATATGTGCAAATATATTGCTATATTATATATTGGGTTAGTATAATATTATATGCTATGTTTTATAAGATTATATGGATGTATAATGTTGTGTTATTATTATATTGTATATTTTTAATTTGGTATTATGTAATATTTATTTTTTTTCAGTAGAAAAAAGTCATACTATTGATATTCAAAAGGAATCAAATAGTACATGGAGTTTGGTCTCATAAGAGACTATACAAAGGAAGAAAAATGTCGATAGTAATCAAAATGGCCAAAAGAAACATCCCAATGAAGTACATGGCAGAACCAAAAAATCTACAAAACAAAGTATATGAACATTAGAGTTCATAAATATCTACAGAGCCTTCTGCCACTCTGTAACCATCTTGGAACTCCTCCCACAAAATGTAACCCTCATCGCCCTCCAATGCAAGTTTGGATAAGATGTCAGCTTTCATATTATCTTGTCGATAAATATGTTTAAAAGATATATCCTTGCACAAACATATTAATGATTGTATCCAGTCACACCAATAAGAAAGGGAAGCAAAATTTAGAGAATATTGACCACATGCCCATTTGATGGTAACCCGAGAATCCCTATAGACTTGAAGATCCACGATTCCAAAAATGTTAACAACTCTAAGAATGCACCATAACGCCAAGAGTTCAGCTTTCATGTTTGTGCCGCGACCACAATTGAATATGAGTGAGAAGTATTGTGAATTGCTGATATAAATAATTTCCCCAGCTATACAAAGCCCATATTTTAAGCACCATCAAAAAAATCCACAGTCTTTTTCATCAGAAAATTGAAGAAACTCCCACTTTTAGACCTGGGAGAAGCAATCACCACGCAGTTCTCTTTTACTAATCTCTAAACTAGAGTGCATATCTTATACACATTTGGATCCACATCCTCAAAAAGAGCTTGGTTACACGCCCTCCAAATAGCCCATGATATAATAGCAGGTAGCTCGATAAAAAAATTTCAATTTCAAGACCAATCCAAATAGGACTTATCAAAATAGTCCACAGGCCAAACAAAATTAATCTTCAGTTCAATCAGAATTTTGCTCCATATGTTTCTAGTAAATGCACAGTGAACAAAGATGCGGTGAATTGTCTCTAAGTCTGAGCGACATAGCATACACAAGCCCGGGCCTATCCAACCTCAAACTGTGAGTTTGTCCCAAGTTTTGAGACAGTCACCTCGATAATATGTAATATTATTATAATATATGTTTTGTAAATCTGGTATATTTTTTCTTTTCAAAATGGAGGATATTGGCGATTTTTCGCAGAGGAGGGACCTGGGGTACTTTAGAAATTTCTAAAATCAAGTGTGAGGAGAACTATGATGAATGGATGCATATGGAGAATTAATGGAGGTTGTGAAATTGACATTTTTTAGCTAACATGACATAAAATACATGAACTTGCCGAAACTTTAATAGACTGTCAAGAGGGTCAAAGGATGATGGTTTTGTTCAAACAAAATATGAATGCAATCAGGACGATGAGCTGAAAACAATGAAACCACATTCATGACATGATGATGCTCAGAGGGAAAGACGGCAAATATCCAAGACTCAACTCAACCACACTATGATGACGCACATGATGCAACTTGGAGGATCTATCATCAAAGGGATAATATTACGAAAGTAAAAATGGTGAAGTAAGATATGGACATGATAATCGCATTGAAATGGATGTGACGGTATATAAATTTATGCTTTGCGTGGTTCTAAGAACCCCCATGGAATATATAAATATCAAATAAAAGAAATCATACATCATGTTTGGTCAATGATGAAAGGCAAGGGTAATTCACATGGATCAAGGAACAAGGGAGAATTACTTAAGGATCGTGTGGTAATCTCACATTTTTCCACACCATCATGATAATGTTAGCTCCAAGTTGTAAAACATGACTACTCCAAGTTCTAAAATGTGGACTTTTCACATTAGGGCATAATGCCTTCAAGGAGGTCCTTATATCACAAAATATAAGAACCATTTTTCTTGGGAGCCTAAGTCTAAAAGTACGTCGAAACATTATTAACTATGGGTGATGGATTTGTATGAGGATTTATGAAATGCCATGACCAGTCCTATAAATTCACATCCCATCCACCCATCAAATGGAAATATCAAAAATTGTGTATAATTATCAGTGCTCAATATGTTGAAATATTGTAACTTCTAAGAATATTATATTGTGTACTTTATTATTTCGGAGATGTTTCATTCCTCCGATGGGACTTTGTTGTATACCCGAAGATGTTAATTCCTCCGTGGAGATTGTGGTAACTTGGGTTATTAGACTTCCCTAGTGGGGTCGTCCATGTATGTGTTATGTGGGTAAAAGGGTTATTAGACCACCCTAGAGGGGTCGACCCAGTCAACATTATGTAAAGTGATTAATTTGGGGCCGATCTAGTTAATGTAAAACACAAGTCGGAGTTGTGTATAAATAGAGGAGGTGTGTTCCTCATTTAACAAACATTCAGTCACTTGTGATTGGCACATAGGTGAGAGAGAGATATGCAATGGAGGAGAAGGAACTCATGTTTGTGGATTACAACTTTGTATTTGTTGGTCATCTATATTGAGGAATCTTTGCTGGGTTTTCTACCCCATGAGGGTTTCCCAGGATAAATCTGTGTCTCTTGTGTTTATGTTGTGCTTGTTGTTCTTTCAGTGATCATGTCTATGCTATTATTGTGAAATGGAATGTAATACTAATATTTTTTGTCTTAGCATATTGAATCTTAACATGGTATCAGAGCTAGCCTGAAGGAAGGCAAGGCATGGCACTTACGAGACTTGTCTCACTTGTGACAATTTGCAAGTTAGGGTTTTATATAGAAAAAACCAATCATCATGGCACTTTCACTATAAATACATTTTGGTGAAGATTTAGGATCTGAAACTTCTACAGGTCGTAGATAACATCCCTATTTACCTTGTTTCCAAAGCACGACATCTAATTCTCTGTACTTTATGATTTATGGTCCGTACAAGTTAGGGTTTCTGCCTCTTCCCACTAGTACAAAATGAGAGATAAGTGACTAGGTGACTATAAAAGTTATTTACCATGATTTTTTCAAGGGATAAACGACTAAAATTGAGCAATTTTAAGTGATCCAACTAGAAATGACTAAGATAAATGACTAATTTAGTCACGGGATAAAATATATGACTAGAGAACAAGTAACTAAAATAAAAATGACTAAGGTAAACAACTAATTTAGTCATTGTAACAGTATGAAATGAACAATGCTCCTCCATGTCATTGTGGCTACCCTGTTGAAAATTAAACAATCCAAGCCTCTCAAACAATTTCCATATTGAAATGATAATTTTACCACTCTAATCCCAAGTTCTTGAGTGTGCGTGTTAATATTGTTTTTTCCATTTACATACATTCTATCCCTAGTAGAAGCTTGTTTTTGTTGTTTCGAATGTGTTTTTCATTAGAGTGAATTTAATTTGGTTTGAAAAGATGAATTCAAATTTGGAGGCTAAGGAACTAAAACATAGTGGAAGGGGATCAAGAGACTACAAGAATTGTAGGGCAGAATTAGGTGAAATGATTTGAGGGGTAGGTATACAAAATACAATTACAACTTGGGTATTTGTATCCTTTGATGTTTTGCATAAATTTGATTATATATGTAATGGGATATATACATAAATGAGAGTGACATAGGGGTGAGGACATAAATTTGGAAAGATTTGAAAAATTAGAGAAGAAAAGAGAAAAACTTGTCTTGCATATGAAATATCTAGATACAAATTTGAACATAAGTCTAGATTTAAATTCCTATTTATGTATATACCATGTCTCTCTTGTCGTTTAAGTTTACACATCTTGAATTTGTTTTGAATATGCAAACCTTTTTTCAAAATTTTACATCTTAAAAAAATTCTAGCTAAAACATTTAAATTCCTATTAAATTTTAATATCTTCCAAATTAAAATAAACTTACTATATATCCAAAATTAAAATAAAACTAAAATACTAGTCATGACATGGATAATAATTCAATCTAAAATCCACCAAGGGCGAGGACATATTAAAAGAAGGATAGCTTAGCATTAAAATTCACTTTGTATGAGGTTCTCAACCATCGAATTATCTCCCTTTTATTAAAAAAAAATTGAAAAAAAAAACTAGTGGACTATATTCATTCATAATCTAGTTTCCACGTCAACATTAAACCCCTTCCTAAAGGAGAACTCAAAAAAATTCCCATAATATTACTCAAGAATGCCAGATAGAAGATAGAATATCATAAATGGCTAATGAATTTCATGAAGCTTTTATATGCAGGCACTGGATCTCTTGGGCGTCATTTCTGGATCATCTGCAATAACAATTGGGCATCTTATTATTAGAGGTAGATTTATCAATCTCTTCCAATTTTTCAATTAAATTTAATGCCCAATTAGATCCCATTTGCACAGACGGAGGTCTTATGTAACCTGTATTTTTTGTTGCCTTGATTGCTCATTTTTGTGTGAATTTTGGTGTGTATTTATCTCTTATTTAAAAGAATCCCATGGGTTTTACTACAATTTTGAAGCAATTAAGGTTTCATTATGGAAATTCCTTCGAAAAAACGTTAAAGTTGATGCTTTCAGGAGGTGATTGTGGGTGGACTCTTTTATGAGGCATATTTAGAGACATTTTCCGATTTTGGTCACTCGAATCCATTGAAAATGAGGGGTCATGGCCATTTTCACTTGCTTCAGGGTTTCTGATCCATTTTTTTCTTTCTAGGGTTGCGAGTATTGCCACCATTATCCTTTTCTAATTTCAGAACTCATTTGTTTACATTTTTTAAACATATGTTACCATAAATGAGAAACTAGAATGGAAAAAGAAACAGGGCTAGAGGGATTTATGGAATATGAGATGTGAACCACTACCCCCACAAATACATCACCGATATAAAATTGATGTACTACCAGGATGGGATTGGGAACCAGAGCATAATAAAAAAAGGAACAAGATGCAGGTCTCCTGGTCAGGTTTCTAATAACATAGATCCAGACAGTAAGGAAATGGCAGTTGTGCACTCATTGTATATTTTCATAGGCATCCCCTGCCTTATCTATGGCCTACACTCTATGAACAAAAAACTATTTTTCACTAGAAAACCGATTCTTAATGAGGCAACACATTGTTTTTTGGGGGTAAAAAGAATACTAACAATACAATAGAGTTACAATTCTTGGGTATGGTAAGATTAGAAACAACTTGATCATAACTCCCTGGATATAAGATTTTCAACAATTGTTCAAGATTATTTATTCTTTTAAAAAAGAGACAACTTCTGTAGATTGGCATTTGAAAGTAAGAGACATGGGCATTCAAAACCAGTTCCAAAGTCTTGAAATCCACATAAGGCAGGAGGATAATATCACAGATATGTCAGGTAGAAAAATTGGACGTATAACATCTCTTTATAATCCAGGAAAATAGGTCCATAATAGTATAAACCATAAACAATCATAGATTTTAAGAAATGAGTGTAGCAAGTAAACTTAAGATACACCACCAAGAAGCAAGGCCTAATCATATAGTGACGGATATCCCATAACAACAATACCCCATAAAGGATGAACTGGATCATATGAATGCCTCACTTGATATCCATCATGTCACTTGTTCCATATATCCCTTGCTAGCACAGTCCCTGTGAGCATCCTCCATGACTATAGACCCAAAGTCCTTGATTTTCCATAA
The DNA here is from genome assembly GCA_027924585.1 of Larix kaempferi. NCBI lineage: Eukaryota > Viridiplantae > Streptophyta > Pinopsida > Pinales > Pinaceae > Larix > Larix kaempferi. The sequence goes on from BSBM01000626.1 coordinate 2,813,678, forward strand.
TAAGGTAGAAGTGTTGGAGAAGAGGATTTTCCTTCCCCTTGTGCTCCCTAGGTCTTGTAAGGGGGCATTGAGGATGTAATACTCCTCTTCCTTAGCCTAAACCAATAACCACCCTTTGGATTTTATCTTCTTCTTAATGCACAAATATGCATTAAGAAGAACAACTAGATCTGCGAGATAACTCTAGGAAACTATCTCTGTCACTGGTAGTTGCCTCTCCATTCGGAATGGTTCTTTTCTAGTCTCATGGGGGTGTTCATAGGGGTTTGTATGCTCTCATGAAATGTGTAAATAATTTTGTATAGACCAGTCATCACAGATTTTTTTTCCATCAAATACCATACCCGAGACCTAAGATGATTCATACCACTGGGGACCCAAGTAGTGGAACAAGACTTTAGTTTATTTTACTGATCCTTAGGTTTGGCAAGAAACATTTGATTACAGACTTGGTTAGACTCCAATAGATCCAATCAATGTGGTATAATTTCCTCCAGCTAGGTTGGCAGATCTTTTTTCTCTACGTGGGAATGTTGCTTGTGACATACTGGATGCAATTGAATGCTCACTTGAGCTTAGGAGATTTTTTTTACTGATTTTCTTAAAAATGCACCTCTAAGAAATGGTGAAGTATCAAATTCAGTTTTATCACTCTATTTTCACGAAAGGTATTTTCTTCAGGTTGGGCATCACAGGGAAATAACCATAGTACAAGAGTAGAGCCAAATGGAAATTTTTAGTGAGCATGAACCTCAAATTGATAACAGTTTGTTGACTCTTGTGAGATCTGACAAACCAGGTCTATAAATTTGAGACATACAAGTTTGTTGGAATCTTGTAGATGGGGATCTTGGTCCACATGATATTCTTCTTTACCTAGGGATTTTTATTTATCAAGCCACATCAGGTTATATAATCTCAGCACTTCATAGAATAGACATTGGAAGCTTGCAAATGAATATATTTGGGAGGTGCTCATTAACCTTTAAGATTATGCTTCAGGCCTCCACTATTCTAGATTGTTCAACAATGATAGTTGTGGGTCATGGTCTTGGAGGTCCATTTCAGAACCTATTGTTGTGCATAATTTCATGCAGAGAATACATCCATTGGATCAACTCATACATCGGCATGGGTTTATGAATTTCATTTTCCAATTCCTTGATGATAAACATTTGTATTTAATGTTATGTAGTTTATTACCATTGTATCTTTATCTTCATCTTTTGTAGGGTCAATGAAAACTGCTCTAAAGAGAAGAAAAAAATTCCCAAGAGTAATCCTACAAGGATCTGAATGTGTTTTACTTTATTAAGTATAAAAGGATCTGAATGTGTTTTACTTGAAGAATCGCAACTATCAATTCTACCTATTATTTCATCATCGTGTACCTCCATAATATTAAGAGTTTTGGATGTTGAGCAATGAGGACCTTCTAACTTTGATACTTTCTTTTGTTGGCTCAATATTGAAGCTTCATCCTCTCAAGTCAAATGAAAATTCCAATGCAACTGGTTTGTGGAAGATGTAAACATAGGAGCGCAGAGTTATTTATATTGTTTTCGAGAGGTTTCTATATGGGGCATTTATGTTATTGCTGAAGAAGATATCTCAGTCACTTCAGGATTCTGAAAATTTAGTATTGGTACATGAGAATTCAAATATGGGACATTTCATGATTTGATTGCATCCCTATCTTTGAACTAGAAGTTACTAAAACAGTGCTTAAAGGCATACAACAGGTTGAGTGTTGATATACTTCAGGTAATAGAAATTTAGCCAACTCATAAGGCTTCATGATTGCACTAGAATATGTCATTATTGGCATTGAAGATAGATGACCATAAGGAGGATTGAATTTAGGTTCCAGCCATGAAAATGTAGACATTGAAGCCCCACGGAAATGCTGGTTTTCAGAGCTAGCCATACCCATGTTTGAAAGTATGTTGTTAACTAGTCGTTCACTAGTGCCATTCTTTGAAGGCTTATGTTTCTAATGCTTTCTCTTTCTCTTTAATATTATAAAGGGATCTTTTGGTGGAAAGGGTGGTGGTCTTAGAAATGTTTAGAGAGAGAGAGAATATGCTTGATATCTCTATAAAGCAAATTTACTGCATGAGTAACAATAGTAACTATTGGAGGCACAACAAGTTCTGCTAGTTGCGTAGGTATTTTAAAATCTTCTCTTATCCAATGAGGTAAGTTGGTCACACCAGCAGATCCTCTAGGAATTTATTCATCATGCTGTGATATGTGAATTATGTCTCTTGAATTTTTCTTGTCCATACCCTAGTTCTCACATCTACAGTCAAGGCTTGAAAGAATCCCACTCTATTCCAGAGATCCAGATGGTCTCAAATCAGATGCATAATTTGCACCTTCTGTAGTAATAGAGCCAATGGTACTATTGTGGAAGTCAAACAACCTATTTAGTGACTTGTTGAGATAACTTGGTAATATTAATTATTTTATTGGGTCGGTCAAATTTTCCTGTGATATATAAGTTGTTTCCATCTCACAGTTTGCTTGGTTACTTTCAACACTCCAAAATATCCTATTTTCACCTTGCTTGATATTAGATCTTTCGTCTGTTTGACTTGCTTGAAAATCATAATCTTTCAAGAACTTTCCAATTTGCAATGTTGATGGAGAATCAATAAATATAGGTCTGACTGTTGCAGGGTAGATAGGAAAGGAAGAATCTACTTGTAGATTTTCAGGTATTGGAAACCTATTTACACTATCCACGAGTTGCTTTCCTTGGTCCTTGGATGAGATCCTCCCCATAGCTCCTCCATATCCAATAGAAATGTCACCAAATAAAATTGCACTATGAGGGAGTTGAGTAGTCTGCAATAGGAACAATTACCATCCATCTAACAACCCTTTTTGGTTGCTCTGTACACTAGAGTAGAGCCATAAATTATATTAGAATTTAATAATCCTAAGCTATGAGGGAACTGGGTACTTTTTTCTATCTAGGTGGTCCATCTACCTAGAAACCCTTGAGGTACACCATGTGCCAGAGCGACGATGAACAATAGAGAATACAATTAGTCTGTAAAAATAATTTTTATTTCTCTCTCACACTCCTTTCTTCAATTGAAGAAAAAGGTGTAGGTGTGTCTACATGTACCATTGATAATTCTCTAACTGAATTGGATTAGTGCCTTAAAATTAACATTAAAATAGTCATGGTTATTCCAATTGTTTACAACAAATTAAAATAAAAGAAGTAATATTCATGAATACAAAATACTATAGAAATCCTATTATATTTATTATCTGCTTTCACATCTACTATGTTCCCTGTTGATTTCTTAGTGGGGCATAGTTACAGGGGTTAGAGAAGATCTTGAGATCATACTTGTGGTCTAAGTATGGTGGAGAATAGGTTCTTCCTTTGGTTCATTGGGATGTGTATACTATGCGCAAGGATGGTGTTGGTGGACTTGGTTTGATTAATGGTGAAAAAAGCTTCCATTATTGCTACTAAATAGGTGGTGAGGCAGTTAGAGGGTGACGCTCCACGACATGTTTTTTTTTCATAGGATGATGTCCGTGCAGCATGTGAAGAAGGTGTGGGGAATTTTTCTTTGTGTGGTGTCATCTCTTCTCTCTGTCTCTTCTAGGCTTTGGGTTATCTTATTTTTAGAAGTATTTGGTCAGCATGGAGAGCAGTGGCAAGATTGGTTAAGTAGAACATGGAGGGAAATAGGGCTGGTTTGGATTTTCCATGTTGCCCTCTTTTTAGTTGGAGACCTTTGGGAACTTGTCTTGCATAGTTTCCTCATTTTCTGGATTGTTGGTTGAGCAGGAAATATATATTCTTTTTGGGAGTCTTGTGGGATGAAACTACTCATCCTTGGAAGGACTAGGGGTCCTTGTCTCAAAATATTGGTCTTCTCACCTTTGATCAACATTCCGTTATGGAATTGGTAAGGCTCATTCCCCAATAGGCTCCATTTAAAATGAACATTTGGATGATGAAACCTTTTTAGAGGAATTGGAGTTGAATTTTTGGTAAGCCATTGCAGCAGTATGAATCTCATCGACTTTAATCAGTGTTGTATCCATGGCATTCATTAGCACCGGTTCTCAATGTTAGATGTGTGTCTATTGATTTGGAGGATAGGTGGGTGCCAAAATTCATAGTTTTGTTCCATTGGACTGAAGCTACAATTTTTTTTCTTGGATGGTTATCTATGAGGGGATTCCCTCGAAATCCCAATTGGATAAGAGTGGGATTTTTTATGGTATTTTCTCTATTTGTCACCGTTTTGATACATTGAGGCATAGTTTTTTAGAGTGCCATTTTGCTAGGAGCTGTTGGGCATTCATTTAGGACTATTTCTTAGATATATTCATGGTTGGGTCTATTAGTGAGCAATTTGGTTTGGTGATTACAACTATCTAGTTCACTACTTTACTAGGATTCGATAGTGCTTGAGAGTTACTGATTTTTTCACCCTCTGAAAGCTTAGATATAAGTTTTTTTTTAGTCTGAGGTTAGCTTTCAGTCCACATTTTAGACTATGTGGTGTGATGAGGTATGTCACCAGCTATTGTCCATGGGTGCTTTTTTTATGGAGGATGTGAAATTCCTAGATTATGTAGCCTATTTGAACTTTATCTTAGTGGCATTCGTTCTTCAGAAGAGGATATATGAAGTCCATTGGATATTCCTTTCCACTTTTGTTTTGATTTATGTAAGTATAATATGTATTTTGTAAAAGATTTTTTTTTTGTATTTGCATCACAAGTGTAGGCAACTTGGATCAGGGAATTTGTTGTTGATGCAATTGTTCTCTACTTACCATTGCACTTGCAAGTAAATATTCTTGGGTATTACTTACAAGCATGTGAACCTACTTACATTGAATCTACAAGAATATATTTTTCATCAAAAGCTTCAACAAAGTGTCTATTTTCTTCCTTGCTAAAATAATTTTAGAAGTCCATACTTTGTGCAATATTTTACCTTAAACAAATTCAAGAGAAATAGGGAAATGTATCCAAACTATGGATCAGAAACATTAGTCTTCTCATTCGCCATTCCAGCTTTGGGTTTTGTATTACATTACTTAATTGGGCATAGAAAATTTGATATTTTCTTATTTCATAAAATAATACATCAGATGGATGGTCCCCAAAGGCAAAGAGTTTCCTCACACTGAGCCATGTCAATGGAACATTTCCAAAACCTAACAAGTTGGCATCAACATGTTTGATTAATTTCATTGATTCCTCTTGAGTTGTTTGAAGTGAAACATACCCTTAATATATTTTTTTTCTCATACCTTTATTTAGTAGTTTTGGATAAGCCTAATGTTTTAAATTACTAGACCTTGTGGCTCCTAAGTTCTAACATGTTTCAAATTATTTTTTATAGATATGCATGTTTGTTTAGTGTTTCTTGTACACATCAACAAAGGAAATCACCAAACCTAGACTTGTTTTACTCTAGGGCACTTGATTTGGATAGTTAACAATTCATGGCATGCTTCTTATTAATACTTGGAGAAAAAAATAAATTAAGTTGTTGTCTACAATGTAAGGATTTTTATTATTCTAATGAAAATATATTTCTTCATGTCCATGAGAACCCTGAAGGTTGTACCTATGTTACCAGGAGTGAGAAATGGGAATGACAACATAATAAGAAATGGGAGTTACAAATTTTTGGGGTGTAAGGAATGGACTCCACCTTAAATATGCAATTATACACATAAGAAATATTTTAGTGAATCCATTCAAGACTCAAAACTAAGCTTCTGTAATGTTATGTTGGTGGAAAATTTGATGCCCTGTATCATTATTTGATGGATCTAATGACATGGATAATTCTTTTTTGGCTTATGTATCATGATGATCTTTCTCCTAACAAAAATATGAAGCTTTCTAACAAGGAGTAAAGGAAATCTGGGTCATAATAGCAACCAACAGTTGATAAGGTTTGAATTTTCCTCCCAACAACAATGAAATCACATCATTTTTTAATTTATGGGCACTCCTGGGCATGTTTTAGCTTCATAACGGCAACAAACATCAAGTCTGGGAAAACCTAGGCATGTTCTAACCTCAAATCAACAGTAAACAAACATAAATCTGACTTCTGGGCATATATTTAATAGCTGAATATTGTATATTTGCAGCCATCAAAGGCTACAGGAAGACTGCCTAATCCAAAGGTTGTTGTTCATGGTTGAAGGTTTCCATGTCTGAAATAAATGAGAATTGTTTGAAGGGACAGAATTGTAGGGTGAACTTATCAACTTAAAATACCTTAAACCTATGAATAATATGGTATATGATAAAGTGTGCTCTGCACCTGTGTGTTATGTGAAGATATTTGTTGTTATAGATGGGTGTTATCAGCATGATCAATAAGGGATTTGAAGTAGCCAATGGGTTTTCCAAGACTCTAAATTCCAGCTTCTTTCCTATCCAATGGCTCAGATTGTAATTAGAGTTGCTTGTTTGGTTTCTACTGCACACTGCCCCTTTGAGGCTGCAATGTAGCAAAATGTTCTTGCATCTTCTAGAGGATTTACTATAAATCACCATTGACTTGATGATAATGGGACATTAGCTTTCATGTTTCATCTCGACAAGTTTATTCTAACCAAGTGGTGAGTTGTCTTTGGCAAATGCATAGTCAAATTGAGGTTATCCAATATTACATGTGTAAGTCACAAAATTACATAATGTGCCCTAGAGTTGCTCTTAAACTAGTTGACGGTATTTCTCTAAAATTTTGCTAACTCCCCCCTAGTGTAATTTTACTAAGATTGGTTTGTTGGGTGAAGTGAATCGTAGCTTTAACTTCCACAAGGAGATTCTTTTTTCCATCTCAGCAGAGGGTCCTTATAGTTCCTTTATGTGTGTTATAAGGATAGGTCTTGTTGGTCCTCATACAAGTAGTACAAATACAACAAATAACCCCAAAGAAGGCCCCTCAAGGAGGGCGCCCTATCCAAGTCAACTATCATGTCAAATAGGGTGTGTTGGTGATTTCATATCTGGCCTCCAAAGGCCCTCTAAGTTGGGTTCTTTATCCACAAGCCATCCAAAACCATGTGCACAACCCCCAAGTAACCCTACCTTTGGTAAACTTCTACATCACTCTGCCAATAAGACAATGCTACATGTCTATTCATCCAATGGCCCTCCAATAAGGTGACTCCAGATGTGTGGGAGAGTCTCATTATCAAAACAATGCCCCAAGGGATAAGAAGGGACTCCCAAAGAAATGTCTCTAGGAAGTGCAAAGTGTCCAACATATGGGGGGGCGGGGGGGGGGGGGAATGCTTTCATATTACCCAACATGTGGCCTAAAAGTTCCTTATACATATCTCTTTAAAGAATATTCCAAAACCATTACCAAAAGAATAGGGCATTTCCTAAGCTATCCCTATTGTGGTCAGCCTAAGGTAATCCTAGCAGGTCTCTTCCACAGGTGTGCCAAGGCTTCCTTCTTCTCATATCCAAGAACCAAATCACATCATCCCCCAGTCTTCTCATATCAGAATGCTACATGAAGTCAAGGACGCCACAAACCTGTTGTCCAATGCAGGTAACAGGAAAAAATATGTTGTTGTGTGCTACCACTAAGGTAACCCTAGAATGTAGTCACAACATAGTACTGCTACATGTGATGAGAAAAAGGAATTTTACAGGTTCTATGTGCTGCTGGAAAATACCTCAAAGGTCACCATTTCAACCATTAACCAAGGATACTATAGGAGGATTTCATGTGAAGGTTTGAATGTCCATAGTGCGAGGAAAGAATTCAGTTTGTCTTCAAACTACCATGAAATATCAAAGTGTTGTTATATTTGCTTCTCAGGACGAAATGCATTATTGTAGGTTTGAGCCACTGAAAACTATCTCAAATTTACCTTATTTGCCATGCTTCCAATGTCAAATAAAATTACCCTTGTCTGTTGTTTCTTACTGACCGAGGAGTGATACTATATTTTGGAGATGACAAGCACTACTATCCCTAACAAAATACTCATTAGGGCTATTGTGTAAGAGAGTAATACTCATTAGGGCTTAAATCCTAAAATGACGCATTCTGATGTAATAAGAGAGGTTGCAGGTTGCTTTTGATGGGGGGGAATACTTCTCATACTAAATATCCTTCTAATAGAAAATTGTCGTTCTTCAAACAACAGATCAAATGTTGAAGGAAACACAATTTTAATCCTTCTATTCTAAGCTATCAGACTTCTAATAGAAACCTTATTTCATAAAAGAGAAATCAGTCACATCCTTCTATATTTTGACTTCCGTTGAAATTTCCTTTTGATTTCCATCGATAGGAACATGGAAGATATTACAAGACTTCGAAAAATAGAGAGTATCAATGGCTTCTAACAAAGGATAAAAAATGGATAGATTTGTGCTTTGTAGATGAGAACATCTTCCGGAATTACTAAACATCGTTGCTAGCTAGTAAGAACTATACAAAGCAAAGTCTTACAGATTTTTGCTTTGACAAAATAATAATTTTTTATTCCTGTGGCTTTAACTTTTTATATGCAGAGTGTAAAGAACTGGACAAGACACCTACTGAAGGAGGATACAACAAATCTTTTGACTTTTCGGCAACATTGTAGAAATGACATTGGCTCAGAGAGAGGTTAGAGCACTAGCACATACTTCTAGATAAGATCAGATCAGATAATTTTATTAATGTCTGAGATGATAACTTCGAGTATAACTTGAGATGATAACTTATAAATAATGAGTCTTCCTTTTGTCTCAAAACTTCGAGTATATCTGACACTGGTTCATGGAAATTAGGTCCACAATAATCAACTACATGATCTGGATCCTGCTCGTAGTTTATAGTTGGAAACACTGAATCTCTTCCAAGCATAGATTTCTTAAGTTATGGTTGCATGCACATTGTTAATGGATAGTGATGAATGTGTGTATCCATGCCCATCATTATGTTTTATTCTCTCTGTTTGACATAGAAACATATTAAGAAGTTATAGGTCCTCGTCCTTGCTAGTCTCTTCAAAATGCATCTACACAACTTCTTTAGAAGTATCCTTTTTACAAGGTTTCACCCACTCTTTATGATATGTCAGTGACCTATCTCTGCTTTCCTTTCTTCCTCAGCTTTCAGCCTCAATAATCTCTATTGGAGGATGGACATTGCAAAATTAAAAAAAATTGGCTTTATATTCCATTCCTGCCTATACTCCAAAAGTAATCTGAGTTCTTTTCCTAGTTCACGTATCACTTATGTATCTCATCTTTGGCATGTCTTTTGCTATACAGTCCAGTGAATATATGAAGGAGGAAAGAGGGGAACATTTTGGCTTTGCATTCCATTCTTGCCCATATTCCAAATGTAATTTGAATTCTTCTTTTCCTGGTTCACATATCACTTATGTATCTAATCTTTGGTACATCTTTTGATGTATAGTCCAGTGAACATAATAAGGAGGTTAGAAGGTTTTATTAATCCAAATGCAAGTTGAATTGCTTTCACATGGTCAGTATCTGCAAGAATTTTTACTAGTTCCTAGTCTTTCAATGTCGCTTCATCCTCTTCTGTAGTAGTGCAATCATGCTACACATTGACAAGATAATCACTGCCACCAGTTGTCAGCAATTTTTGCAAACAAACATTGCCCATATCTTATCCTCGTACTAATCACATGTTGCGATACATTCATTTGACTTGATTGTCTACAATTTCACAAGCCATTTTTGCCAAAGAAACAAACTATGTTCCACGAATGAGGAAATAAACTCATAGTACTAGTATTACCTTCAAATGTCTTTATTCAAGTAAGATCCATATGATAATGCCCATATTTTGATTGTCTTGTCATCACACATCGATCTGTAGGTGAAATTTCTACACACCAAAATTCTCTTTTGTGGCCTTCTAGCACTAGTACTTGTACCAAATATGGTAATCTCCATATATGAGTTGTTTGATCCTGAGAACCGGCATAGATAAAACTGTCATTTGGATCAACAACCACAAAATTGATGCCTTTACCATGAGCTGCAACTGCATCATGTGATGATATCTTCATTGAATTACTAATATGAGCAGAACCTAGTACACCAACAAAACTCCATACTTTTATTATGCAATCACTCAAAGCCGACCCTAGTAGAAAATTGAGAAGGAGAGACCTAATGATTTTCAAACCAAAGCATTGATTTTTGTTGTGAAAAGGTCAATGGCATCCACTCTTTCTCCCCAAAGATGCAACAAAACCTTTCTTTCTCATGGGCCTCTTTTCAGGATGCCTTGAATGCTTGAGCTAGTATTAATAAAGCCACTTGTTAGGGTTTCCTTCCACAGAGGTACTTGCTGGGCTACACTGCTTGGGATTCATATCAGGAGTGCCTTACTGCCAGGTTTGAATTGCAAACTCATAATTTTGTGAGAAAGATTCTTGGAATGACACCATACTGCCCAGAATTCTTGAGAATCCCTTCTTGCTGATTTGAAGTGATTGTCATGACTGTTTGCCACTATTTTGGAGGTCTGAGTGCCCCCTGAACTGCCGTTCTTGTCGAAATTCATGCCCAAAATTACTAATTTGTCCTAGATATGCCTATTTTCATGCCAGAATTGTTGATTAGGGTTGTCTGAGGGCTAAGCAGTGCCTAGAATGTTGTACAATGTAGTTTGGAAGTGGGAGAAAGGCCCAGAGTTCACTTTGATTGTTGCTCAAAACTGCTACATACCCTGAAATGCTTGAAACCAGACCAGGAATGACATCTCTTACTGCTGCTAATATGATCAGACCTATAGGAACTTGTCTTTTTTTTACTACTGTTTTAACAGAGGTATGCCCAGAAGTTAAGTTCGACTTATTGGAGCTCATACCAAGTCTTTTTCAGACTACCCAAGATCACTGCAGCACTGTTTTGAGGGTGGGAGGTTCCCAAAACCACTGTAACACACTCAGAATCACTGTTTTATCCCTTCTAAATTGTCAAACAGGGCTAGAAGTGACCAAAACCACCTCAGATGGAAACTGAATAGGATTTACTGCTGAAAAATGAACCCATCATTCCTCAAATAGTACATATGATCATTCATCATCTTCACCAGGATACCAACAAATCATCATAATGAATGATGTCACCCCTCTCGAGAGTGTGATTAAAATCACGCGTGGACACCATGCAAAATGGGTGGTAACACTAAGAATTGTGCAATTTGGAGCATATCTAGTGGTATTAGAGCCACATCAAGTTTCCAATTTGATCCTTTTTTTTTAAATTCTCAAGCCCCTGTGGGAAAACCAATATTCGATGGGTATTTTATCCTTGCACAAGAGATTATTACAAAGAGTGAGCTATGCACACTCTCAAATGTCAGACTCTGATGCATTCTTACTCCCTAAAAGTCTTTGAAATGCATGGCTCATGGGAAACAATTGGATAAGATATGATAACATTTGACATATCTTATGAAGGTAAACTTTTGTTAATGAAAGTTACTTTTCTTTTTGTTAGAGCACTATATATGTAAGGTTTTGAGAGTAATGACTCATCAAAATGTGGGCTTTACTAAATAATTCTTGGATGTAGTTTAGTGGAAGATCGTAATGCCTTTATTCAAAGTGTTTCAAGTAATAGTCAGTTTATCAAGTATGTATTTATCAACAGTGCAATCAAATTGAAGTAAAAGTTTGTGATATTTATTGTAGGTTCATCTTCATTCCTTTAATGCTAGTTTTAATGCCTGTGCAGAAATATGATAAACAGTGAATCTTTTTAAAGTATTTGATAATGATCTTTGAAAACTCTTATATGATTAGGTTTAAATCTCTTCTCCCAAAGAAAATTTTAGCCCTATTGCTACCAAAGCTTCCGCATGGAAATTATTAATTTATTAAGTACATCTATCTTAGCAATGGTGATTAACAATATAGTGCTTTATTGAACCCAAACTTGAGGCTTGCTTTGCTTTCTGGGATTTACTTTTCCATTGGATTATAGATAGAGCTTGTGTTAGTTCTGGGACGTTCCTATTTTCCTCTTTCCAATTTAGGGACACTTTTTTTTGTGATTTTCTTTTGGAATCTCATCTAGATTTAGGTGTTTGATCTACCATTTCCTTTAAATATCCTTATATTTCTTCGTATTCATATATTCCAATAGATGAAACCTGATGCATATGAAGTGGAAATAAGTTCAGGTACAATCTTTCGGTTGTATATTGATGAATTGGAGGACCTTATTTCTAAATTTGTGAGTGATACAGGTAGTTTCCTTCTCTTTCAAATCTTTATTGCTAATTTCTTGTTTGTAGATGATATTATTATTCTATCTCACACAATAGCATTCCTCCACAAATAGTTGGATACATTGCACTCATTCTTTGATGACTATGGATTATTGCTAAACCTTAGTAACACTGAGTTCATGGTCTTTAATATTTCAAAAAAAAGGCACCATATATTTCTCTCACTTAATAGTGGTGGAGGTGGTGACATCATACTCTTATCTAGTTTTGGTAATATCTAGACCATCCTTTAGCTTGATTGTAGTTGTAGAAGCAAGGACAAGTGAGAGGTATGCAACACTTACATCCTTGTAAAGGCAATGCTTCCAACTTTAATTTTAGGACATCTGGACCAAGATTTACCTCTTCCAGACTCTGGTCACACCTTCTCTTCTATATGGCTATGGGGTTTGGAGCTCATATTTGAGGAAAATAGGTCAAAACCATATTGAGAGTGTTCTAAGTACTTTGTTTGGGCCAATGTTTTTGGAGATGGGTTGAATAGAACTGTTAATAGAACTATTATTTCTGTATTTATGTCTTTAACTATGTGATTGGAGACATGAAAAACCCCTAGTTAGAGCCATTCTCCAACATTCATGTGATTTTATCTCCTACCTAGGTGGGAAAACATCAGATACAGTTTTATTTATGTCCATATAACTAAATTTGTTCATTACTACACTATTTAGGTGCATTTACAGCCACTATATTTCATTAAATAAACTATTTCTAGCATATGATCCTTGCATGCACTTTATTTAATTAGATTTCTAAGTTGGAATCTTCTTGTTTGATTATAAAATGGTAAATCATTATGTTTTTTAGAAATTTCTTATTCTAACATTCGCTTGATATTTTTTTTCAAGGGCAATGGACCTTTTTAGGGAAAATGAAAACTGTGTTCTTGTGGAAACCAATATTGTAGCAAGGAGTCTTGACATTTCTGGTGTTATAGCTATCATTCACTATCAACTACCACATTCTCCAGAGAGTAGTTTTGAAAGGAATACTTTTGATTTTGTAGTCACCCATTTTGCAACTAAATTAGTTACTGGAAGCTTTTATAAATTTCAAATTGTTCGTCTCCAATGTGACTAAGATTACTACATATATTTCATATTTATGTTCATCAAAGTAGGAGAGAAGCTCAAGGTGATACTGATGGATGCAATATTGCACTTATTGCACCTAGTGATAAGTCAAAATATGTTTCCCTCTGCCATTCTTTCTCAAAGGTAATACTTCCTACAATTTCAATATCAGTAGAGCCATTTTTTCTCTTTTACTGTGAAAAGGGTGTTGGATAAGTATTAGTATCATTATATCTAATGTTTATGTTGTTTGACTCAATATATCTTTTGTGCTTTCATAATTACTGTGATTATCTCGCTAATAACAAACTAGTATGTTGGGAGGGTGGTTGATAACTATCATATATATTTCTTCTATGTTGCAAACAAAAACGTTATACCAACAACTAAGCAGATGTGAATTACTCTGACAATACCTTCATGGAAGAAATAGAATAGTGTTACTAATAGAAAATGCACAGTAAGTCCCAGGATCAGACATAAATAGCACTATGGATCAGCCATATAGGGATCTGTTGACTACTAGCCGATGAATACTAGTGTTTTCTTCCATGATAATCAGTACCCTTGAGTCCATATCCAAATATTGCTTGGAAATCACACAGAGCTTGCACATTTAGCTCCCTATATATATGAGAAAAGGAGATGTCGGTGAACCTTCTTTCCATCTCTTTCACTTGATTGAACACAATAATTAACAAGAAGTTATGAATTTCATTCTTCCCAATTAGCCAGTCCACAACCAACCAAAACGTTTCCATGAATATACAATTAATTAAATTCTCTTTCTCTTGCAATCCTCAGCAATATCATCAAAGAATTGATATATACCCAATGATTGGATCCTTCACCTAGTGTTGCCTTGGATCTTACCATGTGTTCAACTAAAAAGATCAATGGTACCTCCTGCTCCACTGACTACTGGACTACCTAGGTTAGCCCCAGCAAAGAGCCCGGGGCTTTGTTTTGTATATACTTATACTATATAGCCCCAATCATTCTTGGTGGCTTATCCTTTCCAGTTTTCCAAACCCCTTTATAAGTAAATATGATTTGGTGATCTACTTGAATGAGAGGGATTTCTTTATCTTTAAACAACATTGGATTTCTTACTAGTCATAATATCGAGGAAACCGCAGAGGGAAGAGCCTTGTGGTCTCTTAATGCTTTGTTTTCCATCCTAAACCTCAAACATTTTTCCACTGAATTACCTTACTTCTGTTTGGTGATAATTATCCTCTTCAGGAGGCTATTATAAATGCCATGACAAACTTAGGTAAAGAGAGACCACTTTGCAAGCTTGATATGATTAAAGCAGGGGTGGTTGAAAACATACTAGAAATTCTTCCAGAAGCACCAGACTCTGTGTGTGTTTTGATGGCATAATTACTTCCTATTTCGTTTCAATTCAGATTGAAAAGCATGATGGTGCTTCCTATCAAGTTTTTCAGGAAAGTATCTCTATGCAAGATGAGGATTTACTTGATAATGTTAGAAATGGAAATTCTAATTTGGTTTGTCAGTTGCAATTGGAAAATGAAATGGAGACTACATCTCATCCTGTGAAATTTGAGCAGTCCCTGGCTAGAAGAAAAGGAGAAACAAAGAAGGTAACTAAAGAATTCCTCTTTTCTGAAGCCTCTAGCCTTGAGAAGGGTTTGGATGTAGTTCAAAATTAAGTAAATGATAGAGCTTGCACCAAAGCTTGCCAAGGAAGTATGAATATCCAGAGTGACTATTCAAATGACAAGGTCAAATCCATATTCTCTGATGTGACTGGTAGCTTGGAATTCAAAACTAGAATGGTATTTAATCTTAAAGAGAATGCCACAAATTCTTCCAATAATAATCAACATAATACCACCGATATGCTTATTACTCCACGTGGGCATTTTGGACAAAGTTCAATAGTTGTGGGAGATTTGCTAGTTCTCTTTCAAGGTTATATATATGATAGTGGAATTGGCATAGTATATCTTTAAATTTATTTTATTTTATTTATATATCAATATGAACATGGTTTCTTGCCTTGATTGCAAGTTAGTGGCTGTTTAAGTCACCTCTGAATAAAATGATCACATAAGTATCCATACTTATTGTCAGCAAGCAAACTCAAAGGTATTGTTGCTAATATTTAATCTCATTTCATTTCCATTTATCTAGTGGCTAAGAGTACTTAGAGCTAATGCCCATTCTTCTTGATGTGAAATGGAATTAGTAGTATATTTCTTTTTACTATTCTATATACATTTTGGGTAATGCGTTGCTCCATTGGAGACTAAAGAAAATTACAAAGGATCCTATCTTGTTGATTCCAAAATTTCTATCTGTTTTTATTTTTTTTGAGAGGTTACTTTTTCCCATGAATTTTGCATTTTTGCATCATTCAAGCATACAAAATAATGATTACCAAGTTACTATAGATCCATAATGGATTACCTTGTACTAGTCCTCCAAGTTCTTCAACTGCTTTTATTAAGTGCAAAAATATATTTGCACTTAATAAATGCAGTTGAAAGACTTGAAGGACTAGTATTAGGTAAGCCATTATGGATCTATAGTAACTTGGTAATCATTATTTTGTATGCTTGAATGATGCAAAATTTGTTTGAATATCATCATTGTCAAGCAATAACAACTTCTTAAAGGGTGCTAGCCCAATGGTAGAGCACCTGCCTAATTATAGGCAGGAGATTGGTGGTTCGATTCCTCCGTACCCTATCATAAAATAACGACTAAGAAAACAACTAAATTCGCATATATACGACTATTAGTAGCTAATTTCCAGTATCTTATAGCGTGACTAACGTTTAGTCGTATTTAGCTTAGTCATTAATATGTTATCATCTAGTAGTTTATTTAGTCATATATTTGGTCATTAATTGTGGCAATCAATGACTAAATCAATGTCTAAATCAGTGACTATCAATGACTAATAAGTCAACCAATTAATGACTAGTGAAATACAACTAGAGATAAGATAGTGGAAATCAGATAGTATTAGTCACCAACTCAAAAATAGTCATTTATAGTCGAATTTTAGTCATTTTTTTAGTCATTAATTCGTCATTTTGTACTAGTGTCCAGATCTCAGTCATAAACAGGTGACCTAGGAAACAAGGTCACAACTTGGGCTAGGAAGCTCCAAATGAAATTTCGTAAAACGTGATAGGTAGGAAATTGATTGTACTTTCGCAGGTACACTTTTCAGAGGCCTAAGTTGAACCAATGACACGTGGCTCTCCGTACAAATTCGCTCTCCTATTTTATCCCATAAACAGGTCACGTTGCGACACTGGGCATAACTCTCTCTCAGAGAGTCCAATTGAGGTCAGACCTGTGGGGTTGGAAATATGATAGGTCAGGATACCACAAGCTAATGTTTTAGAAACTGTGGATTCATAAATTCAAAGATGCACCAGAAACAATTAGGTGCATATTTCTGTCAAAACGGAATTGGATTCTAAGCACCTTCATTCTTGGCTTGTCACTGCTGCGGGAATTTAGGGCTTCGGAGAAAGTTGGAATTTTTGGAATCAGATACCAGAACTGAATGCTCCTCATCAAAATCGAAATTTAGAGACCAAGATCGAATTTTTTGGTTGGGAAGAAGGCGGGCTTGATCAAACCCTAGTTCAAGATTTTGATCGGAAAGGTGGAAAATTAGGGCTTCTGTAAAAGTTGGAATTTTTTAAATTTGTGACCACGGCTAGAAGTTCCTCAGAAAAATCGAAGTTTAGAACACAAGATCGAACCTTTTGGATGGGCAGAAGACCGAGCTTTATCAAACCCTAGTTTGGGATCCTGTGAAGAAGATCCAGAAGTTTCAAAGACAATTTTGAGGGGTCAAATTTTGGAGATTTGAAAATTCAAGTATACCAGCTTGATCAACTCAGCAAGACACATCTTTCCATCCTTTCAAAAGTTTGAAATTCAAAGTTTGAATTTTTAGGGTTTCTCTGACAAACCCTAATCCAGCTCCAGATCCAGTTTTAGTAAATCAAAGTGGATTTGGTTAATCCTAGAAGAGAATGAATTGGACACATGCATAAGTGAAGAAGTTCCAGTTCCAGAGGGAGATGAGGCTAAGGCCTTACATAAGAAGACTACAAGCAATCTTGATAGGTATGACTTGAGGAAATATAGGTATGTTTTGAAATCTGATTCTTGATTAAGTTCATAATAAGTATGTCTTCATGTTATTGATGTTAGTACAATTATGATTGTTTGATAATGAATGCATGTGAATGATATAAGACATTCATTGATTAGGGTTATGACACTTATGATTGCACTAATGCACTTGTGGTGTTGTATGAGGATGATGTTGTCTACTAACAAGATACATGTACATCAAAAAAGACAAATCAAGTTCTATGACCATGATGACATGAATATAAAGACTCATCCATAGTCTTTGATCACATAGAAGCTCTACTTACGAGGTATGTATGACTTTGTTCTACTATGCTTAACTTATGAGATATGCAGGTTCTAGCACAAGGTCGCTAAATCATTAAAGAGAACAAAGAAGATATTGTTTGGGTATGTTTTCCTATATCAAGTTAGAATCTTACTGTGTGTTAGGATCTTAGGTAAGTATACCTGTGTATGAAATAATCATGACCATACATAATGTTTCGATAGTATTGAGATTATACTAATGAATGTATGATTATGTATGAGATCATGAGGATGACACTAGTGCACACTTGAGCATGCATAGTGGTCTAGGATGGATAAGAAGTTCAAAGGAAAATAGAGATCAAACGGGAGGCAACCACACAAACATAAAAGATAAGTAATTAAGTTTTCATTTGAATTACTTCTTGAATCTCTGAATAGTCAATGATTTTTTTCGTAATAGTTGTATGCATATTTGTATTCCTAGAACATATCATGCTGAGTGTAAGCATTCATATAGCATTGAACATTATACTACTAATATGCATATGATTGGTAAGTTGGACAAACATCCCATTGTTGCTTGTCTAGAATGAAACCTCTTTGCTAACATGCTGAGAGTTGTGCATGCTCTTGATAGTATGTTTTGGTAGAGATGGAAAGCATCTAGATAGCCACTGTATGCATACAGGATATGGAAAAGTGTTGTGCCAAAGTATTGGTGAAGATAGTTGCATAACTATGTGAATCATATCTGTATGCATAATAGGTTATCATGTCAACATGATTTGATGATTATGAAGTATTACTAATCATGTAATTAACTTTGATTTGTAGGAAAAATAATGAAGAATGATGAACACTGAACAAGTGATGGATGTTCAACAAGAAGATTTACAAATCAAACATACTATAGAAGGCTCGTGGCTAGAAGATTCTCTTAGAAAGAGAAAGAGGATCATGACGAGATGTTTTCTCCAAGTGGCTAGATAAGACCATTCTCTTAATGGTGTAATTGAAGAAGGAGTGTGAATCAAGAAAACTCCCAGAATTCAATTGAATAAATCTTTATACAAGTACCCAGGATCGATAGTCATTTATTGATATTAATGATCACCATGGGTGATGTGGATTTCAACCTTTGCTACAAGGTTGAAGACGGTGCCTATATACAGATGGCATTCTTCTTTTAGATGGATGTAAGAAGGAACTCACCATGGAGTTTGAATGATCTTGAGGCTCATATCAGTAGACTCATCTAACGAAAGATGACACAGATGGATATGCAGAAGATCACTCAATGCAAAGTGTGAATGATGTTTAGTCATAGAGGGAGAATTGATAGCTCCTTGACAAGCTTGGGCTTTACCATAAGTAAATATGATCCTAACCTTTACCTTAAGGTTATGGATGATGAACCTGTCATACTATTATTGTATGAGGATGATCTCTTTTTGACAGGGAATGAGAAATAGATCATGGAAAGCAAGAAGAAGCTAGCTACATAATTTGAGATGAAAGATCTCGGATTGATAGAAAGGCCCAGAAGGAATCTTTCTCAACCAAGGAAAGTATTTGATATGTTGGAATGCAAAATCCATGGCCACTCCCATGGATCCCAACTTGAAGCTGTTAACTGATGACTCATCAGAGTTAGTGGATGTGACTCTGTACAGACAGATTATTGGGTCATTGATGTATCTGACGAATACCAGGTCAGATATTTGCTTTGCTATGAACACCTTGAGTCAGTATCTAGTGGAATCTAGGCATGTTCACCTGATAGTTGCAAAGCATCTGACGAGGTACCTAAAGGGTACAATATATTTTGGTCTATGTTATCTTGGAGATCATGACTACAGATTGTATGGCTACACAGATGTTGATTGGGCAGGAAGTGTACGAGACATGAAGAGCACATCAGGTGGATGTTATAGTCTGGGATCTACATGATCTTGTGGTTTAGCAGGAAGCAGTCTAGTGTGGCTCTCAGCACAGCTGAAGCAGAATATATAGCTGCTTCCTATGCTAGTTGTGAAGCGATATGGCTTCGGAAGTTGTTGTGAGGACTGTTTGACTTAGAGATGGACCTCACTGTGATCCTGTGTGACAACCGGAGTTATATCAAGATGACAGAGAAGCCAGTGTTCCATGATAAGTCAAAGCACATAGAGATCTGATATTTTTATATACGAGATATGGTGCAAAAAGGTGCTATCAAGCTCGAGTATGTGAGCACTGACGAACAAGTTGCTGATATATTGATCAAACCTCTGTCTCGAGTAAAGTTTGAGTATTTCTGAGACAAGCTTGGTGTTGTTCAGAAGGACCCTCCTCGAAAGGGGGAGTGATATGGTCGATGATGATATTTGGATACTGGTATCGATGTGGATACCTGTATCGATAATGAGATTGCCTATATTGATCGTAAGGTCGATGATGAGGATAGTTGTATTGATGAGGATACTGTATCGATGATGTGGATACTTGTATCAATGATGAGGATACATGTATCAATGATGAGGTTACATGTTCCAACGATGAGGTCAATGATGAGGTTACATGTCACAACGATGAGGTCGATGATATCAACGATAAGGTTGATAAGTGGTCCAAAGACTTGGTCTAAGTTTACGAGAGGGATTGTATCATCCCTGGACCTCGGTCCCTTAATTGATCCATAGACATATGTCTCTGAGAAGTGGTCCCTAGTGGACGAGATGGATTGTATCATCCCCAGACATCAGTCCCTAAATTGATCCGTAGACATATGTCTCTAAGAAGTGGTCCCTAATAGACGTGAGCGATTGTATCATTCCAAAAATTCGATCCTTGAATTGATCCGTAGACTCTTGTCTTCGAGAAAGATGTTGGTGAATGATGTAATGTGCACTCTTGGACTACTCAGCATCGCAGTAGGTGATCATTTACAAAACCTGTAATGATGTAATGTTGGCTCCTAGATTAGCAGGTTATCATTCACATGATGTAAATCCTAGATTTGTTCTAGGTCACACTCCAGTTGAAATAGTACTGGCTATGTGGTTGTAAATACTAGATTTGATCTAGGTCACAGCCCAGTTTAAATAGTACTGGCTCTGTGGTTGTAAATCCTAGATCTGATCTAGGTCACACCCCAGTTGAAATAGTACTAGCTCTGTGGTTGACTAGAATGATGCAATGTGAGCTCCTGGACTGCTCAGTGTAGCAGTAGGTGATCATTCGCGGGTCCTGTAATGATGTAATTTTCGCTCCTGGACTGCTCAGTGTAGCAGCAGGTGATCATTCACGGGTGGTAAAATCCTAGATTTAATCTAGGTCACATCCAGTATGAAAAAGGACTGGCACTGTGATCGGGATTGCATCGTCCCTAGACATGTTGAGGTGTTTTAAAGTGATAAGGATTGATCATCCTGTAAGTAGATCGGGATTGCATCATCCCTAGACATGAGAGGTGTCTTAAAGTGAGAAGGATTGATCATCCTATAAGTAGATCGGGACTACATCATCCCTAAACGTTTGGTTCAAAATGTACGTGGTAGGACTGCATCGTCCGTGAATGTTTGGTTCAAAATGTACGTGATGGGACTACATCGCCCCTGAATGTTTGGTTCAAAATGCACGTGATAGGATTATATCATCCTTGGACTTATGTCCTAAAGTGAGCAGGATTGATCATCCTATAATTGGATCATGTGTATTGTAGAGTATGCTTCTATGATGATGTTGTTGATCGAGAGAATCCAAATGATGATACTATTGATCGACAGATCCAGATGTTGATGCTGTTGATCGAGAGGATCCAGATGTTGATGTTGTTAATCGAGATGATGATGTTGTTGTAGTTGTTCGAGTGCTGCAGAAGATGAAGACTCAGTACTTAAGATGTTGATGTTCCAGTATTGAAGATCTTGAAGATGTTACAGTAACTCTTTGAGTTACTGATGATGTATGAATAAAGCTTCCAATGATTTATAGATGTATCATGTATCATGTAGTTGATGACTCCTTGCTCCTGCAAATATTGTTATAATATCCTTCTCGTTAAGGGGGGGTGTTGAAATATTGTAACTTCTAAGAATATTATATTGTGTACTTTATTATTCCGGAGATGTTTCATTCCTCCGAAGGGACTTTGTTGTATATCCGGAGATGTTTATTCCTTCGTGGAGATTGTGGTAACTTGAGTTATTAGACTTCCCTAGTGGGGTCGGCCCTGTATGTGTTATGTGGGTAAAAGGGTTATTAGACCACCCTAGAGAGGTCGACCCAGTCAGCATTATGTAAAGTGATTAAGTTGGGGCCGACCTAGTTAATGTAAAAGACAAGTCGGAGTTGTGTATAAATAGAGGAGGTGTGTTCCTCATTTAACACACATTCACTCACTTGTGATTGGCGCATAGGTGAGAGAGATATATGCAATGGAGGAGAAGGAGCTCATGTTTGTGGATTATATCTTTGTATTTGTTGGTCATCTTCATTGAGGAAGCTTTGTTGGGTTTTCTACCCCATGAGGGTTTCCTAGGATAAATCTATGTCTGTTGTGTTTATGATGTGCTTGTTGTTCTTTCAGCGATCCTGTATATGCTATTGTTGTGAAATAGAATGTAATACTGATATTTTTTGTCTTAGCATATTGAATCTTAACACAATTAAGGGAAATGTTGTAAGGGGCATTGAAGCATAGATGAGGAGTTCATTATTAACCAAATTTTCTTATTTATCCTAATTATTGATCTTGTGTTGATAAATAGGCTAAGAAGGAGCTATATGCTTTTTGCTCTGCTTTTTAGCACTTAGAACTATATGTTTTTTTATCGGCAATGAATAAAAAATAGGCTAAGAAGGTATTTTGTTGGCTTGCATCAATGTTTTGCACTACAAACTTATGTATTTAAAAGAGGATTGGCTGCATTCATATTCTTCATGTGGCTAACATAGTTTATTGAGAAGGTGCTTACTATGAATTCTTCAAGTCCACGCTCATAGTGAATTCATTGAGGCCACGCCGGTTTGGGTAAATCCCCCTCATAAATATGAAAGTGCCAATTGGTCAATTGCTAGAATTCTTGGACAATGTCAATTACAAGACTTGGGTTGAGCATACTAGAATTTTAGATCATTTTCCTGTGGTGTTAATAGAAGCCATATCTAGTGTTCTAAACTTCAAAATGAGCACCACATCCCACTTCCAGGCCAAATATCCCCTATGGAGGGCCAATTTGGTGGTTTGGGACCACACACATGGACCATGACCCCCATAGTAAGATCTCTAAATCCATTTACATTGTTAAAATTTAGTAAAATATTGTACAAATTCATTATCCAAATTGTAATTTTCCATTGTCATTGTGACACAACTAAAAATGACTAACATAAATGACGAATTCACATTAATCGTTGTTAATTAGTCATATTTATATTCCCGTGACTAAATTAGTCATTCATGTTAGTCATTTTTATTTTAGTCACTTATTATCTAGTCATTATTTTATCACGTGACTAAATTAGTCGTTTTTAGTTGGATTATTTAAAATTGCTCAATTTTAGTCGTTTATCCCTTGAAAAAACAGTGGTGACTAACGTTTTTAGTTGCCTAGTCACTTATCTCTCATTTTGTACTAGTGATTTATTTGCAACGCGATTTGCGGGCAGATGAAGAAGAATCTCGAAAATATGGGACATGGTTTTTGTGTGTAACGACCTCAATTACTTGATTTGTGACGAAATCGCTAAACAAAGCCACGGTTTGAGATATATAGCTGGTCCCTAAACATGTAGTTGCAGACCTATAGTTGTGGCCGGTTTTCAAATTAGAAAATTTGTTAAAACATATTCCAAGTTGGGAATTTGGTTCCTCATCCTTATGAAGGATTTTTATGTATAAATATGTAATCAATCTCATGAGGGGCGAGGAAGAGAGTAAGCAATGTTATGTTGTAGGATTTGATCCAAACTTTGTTGTAATACTTTGATTCTGATAATAAATGCTAGCGGTTTCTTAATTCTGTAGTTGTAGACTTTCATTGTGGAGATCCAGCTCTGCTCAGTGGAGGAAGGGCCCTCTTCCCTGAGCAGATGTTGGTAGTGTTGATTGTAAGTGTGGTATTTTGTAGATTTGTTTATTATTTAGTTCATGCTGTCATTCATTATATTTATCATAGTTGTATGCTTTCATTCATTAGATGTATCTTAGTTGTATGCTTTCATTCATTAGATTTGTCATAGTTTTTTTCATGTTAATTCATTTTGATAGCTCATTGGCCAACATAACACTTCTTTTAGATTCATGCAATTAGATCTTGCTTAATAAAGAGTTGATTTTGTTTTAAGTTAGATTTACAGTGTGATTTTTTGAATAGGTTTGAGGTTTGATTTATTTTCAAGAAGGTGTAATCTAGTTTACAAAGAGTTTCGATTTCATACCAATAGATAACAGTGTCAGGTAGAAACTGTGCTTACATAGATATTTCATGATATCTTTGAAATAAAAGACTTCCTCGGGTTGACAATTTATGTTCTGGTAGTTTTACTTGTTTAATTAATTAGACAATTAATCCAACCAACATTTGGGACCTAAAAAATATGGCTTCCCTGTGGCCAATTTAGGTCGACCTTCATCATCTATATTCCACAACTCAATTGGTTCTGACCATGCAGTATCTCTAATTGATTCTTTATACCACATCACTGGAACATCATTGAGTACAAGAAATTGGAAGTACTGGACATTAAGATGTCCAACTAGTGCATATTTTCCCTCTTTGATGTATCCATTAAGGAAATTTTTGAAGTCATCCACTGTGTCAATCAATGTAGGTGGAAAAAATCTTTTTTCTTCTATTGTGCGATATGTGTCCATCATTTCGGGTAAAGAATATATATCTTTACTTTTCAAGTTGGAAGACATTCTTCCATAGGTTCCATCTATGTCTTCATGGGTGTGACCCATAAGCAAGAACCCAACCTCAATAGTGATGATGACACCAAGTGCAGTTAAAAGTGATAGGAACATGAAAACATAACGGTTCTTATTATCACTTGTTGCATTGTCCAATTGTAACAACAAATGTGGAGGAAGAGGTTTGAAATCAACATTTTGATTTTTTTATCTTCCATGACATAGAAAATCATCCTTGTACACTCTACAATTTGAGTAAATAGAGGTTTCAAGTAATGCATTAGAAAGTGGGTTTCTTGAACTTCCACTCTCATAAAGGATATCACCATACTTATCATGGTGTGGGTCTTCAAGGTCCCTCAAGCATTTTGCAATATATACAATGGTAAATTGTGATCCCATGTGTACAAATGGTAGGGAGAAATGACCAAAACCTCTTATGTTATTCCCATGTGTTAGCATACCTGTCAATGACAAACCCAATTTTGTTCCTGCAATAGATTTTGATTTGACATGTAATCTTGGGATTGAAGTCTTTGTTTTGTCCATTTTATCATGGATAATGCTCAAATACTCCTTTGGAAACCGCTCTTACATAATCCTGTGTGCATAGTAGCAATATCTTCCACACATAATAGTCTTGTTATGTTTTTTTAGTCTACCTCATGCCTTTTCTTCCAACTCTTTTGTAGTTGTTGACTTCATCTGTGATTTCAACACAATACATTCACTGCATTTACTAAAGTTGGTGTTCTTTGAGAATTCCACCTCTCTCAAATGAGTATTCCAGATCTTTCTCATTGTTGGTTGTGATATTGATGAATAATTGAGCTTTTGAAGAGCCTCATTGATCTCCTTTAACAAATAGCTTTGTTTGTAAGTTGAAGGAAGCAATCTTAAAGGAGCAGAGGTTCCATCTTCTTCAACTTGACGTGCTTGGTTTGGTGAAAAATCTGAATTATCCATGACAATTTTGTGCAATATTTCTATGGCTTCCACGGTATGTGCACGTGCTTTGCATTTGTTGGTATTACCATGAATGGATTTGATGTGTCCATGTTCTAAATACTGTTGGTAGTTATAGAAGGTGCTTTAAGGAATCTTGTGTATCTTGTACCATGCTTTATTACAAATAATATTTCCATTAAATCACATGTCCTTTACTTTCCTAACAATAGGAGGTAGGCCATGTCCATGACTCTTTGAAATGATTGTGTTTGAAGAGAGTGAATTCAAGACAAATTCCCTAATACCATTTTTATTTATGAGTTTCATGCCCCTTCTATCATCTGCAATGGATTTCCTATCCACATGCTCAAGACAATCTTGTTTGCAACATTCATCTGCTGCCAAAAGTCGGATTTCTTTCTCTTCATCTATCTGTGTTTCACATTTTCCAACCTTTTTTGTAGCAATAGCACGTTTAATGATTTTATATGGCCTCATTACATGCATATCAATTGAGTCTGAATTTTTATCATTATAAATACCCCCCTCCCATTTATTTAAGGGACTTTTGTCCTCTATAATATTCCATACCACCATTTCCTTGGGGGGCTCCTTGAAATTTTCCTTCACCCTTAAAATCTCACCTTCATCGTCCACCAACTTATTTATTGTCCTTCTAAAAAAACAATGTATAGACTTATCCCCAATTCTACACCTTTCACAATTTTCATATATCTCTTCCACAAAAACACCGAATTCCATTTCACCTAGAGTTTCACCCTCAACCATGTCATCCTCGCAGACATAAACTACGATCCCTTTGGAAATGCACATGCTTGTTCTTGTGAATTCATGTGTAAGAGAAATCCTTTTATATGTGAATGTAACCCTATCTTGGAGAATATTTATTGGATGATCATGACATAAGATTCCAAATCTGATTCTGGCCAAATCTCATAAGATTCCAATGCACCCCCTAATGTATGCTCAAATCTTGTTGGATGTGGTAGAAGAGCATCATGTTTTAACACCTTCTCAATTTTAACCACTATGCATCCTTTATTTACCATCCTTTTATGCACCTTATTCCCAATATCTGTATTGAATATGGATCCCTCACCCACCTTCACTCCATGTTGCAGAAGATCTACCTTGTCTCCCATAGAAAATGCAGAAGATACATTTGTACCTGTACACCAAATTAAAGAAGTTTAGTATTTGCTAAAAAGACATTCAATGTAATATCAATAACACTTAACACATGCTTCAAGATTTTTATTTACCTTTGTTATGCCTCAAATCCATGATCTTCCATGGATGTGTGTCCCCTTCATCAGCATCTTCCACAATCAAATGTGGTTGAGTGACATCAATTATCAAAATCATAACATAGCCTGCATTAACTCTTTCTCTGCCATAATAAGTTCCAATATTTGTAGAGTCAACCCTTCCTAGCCCAAAAACTTGACCATTAATTAGTAGGTCAACATAGTCCCCTATTGTCAAATTTATGTTTTCCATTGTAACTCCTTTCAATTATGTAACACACAATTGAATTGTAACTTGTGAATAAGGTTAAACCATGTTAAGTGTTCTCTTATATTTGCAAAAAAATAATATAGTTGCAAAAATTCAAAACATTATGGCAGTCATTTTGTTTGCAATGAAACATTGTTCCCCACCATCTAATGCACGCTATCAAAATGGACTTTACATATAAACTACACAAAATTATATATGAAGAACTATCAATTTTATATTCAAGTAGTATGATAGAAATACATATATCAACTTGTATAAAACCACCAAGTGCTTGGCACATGGGAAAAGTGAGACAACATCTATGAATGTTAGGTGTTCTTGGAGAGATACATGAATGCTATGGAATCGTAAGATTTCCTATCACCTTTCCATTTATTCCATTGTGTTGTGATTTAACAAACAATCTATGTTGGCTTGTAGATCTGCCAATTTGTTGTATGCACGTAAGACATGAATAGATTTAACTTATTCAAACTCACTGTCCACATAGTTCGACATAGAGGACCATCCTTTAAAAACAAATTCAAATCCAATAACGAATTATAGTCATGATTTCCCTAACAATTAGCAACTACGAATATGTTTGATTTGATTTTCGAAAAAGGTGAACCATGCCAAAGAGAAAGAGCCTCGGCATGATTATTTGATGTTTCATCCATACCTGCCACCCCTAGGTAACCTAACTAGTTTATGATGGAAGGTTTTCTCATTCAAAAGTACTTTGATGGCCAAAGAAGCAATTCAAGGCCAACATGTAAAATAAGGAGTGAAAATTCCACTAGAACATGTCATTATCTCATATAAAATGCTTGACCATGGGATTCATAATAATAGAGTGACTTTGATTAGAGAACACTCACTGTATAAATCATAACTATTATGAGTAATAAAATAAGAAGGATGTATAATGAACTCAAGAGGTATAACAAAACCAATCCAAAACCAACAAGAATATTTGGGTACAAAATCCATTCCTCTGCTTTGAATGGAGGTGGGTTGACAAAATTTGTAAACACAATATATATATTTATCTATATTAAAAAAACGGTAACAAAATTAATTAAGAATCAATTTTTTGTTACTTTAGATTCATTCAATGTAAATATTATGATTCAATTCAATCAAGAGAATTTGGGGTTTACCTTTGATTTCTTATGTTCTTATAGAATGGGTACACATTATTTCTTCCACATGTCTATGACACACATTAGAACATGCTACAAAGAACATCACAATACATCACAAACACATGCTTCACTAATTATAATGCATATCTTTGCTTGCAATGATATTCAAAACCTTATTCTATGAATAGAATTGTTAAATGGTGCATGAAAACCCTATAATATATAGGTCCAACGTACTCAAGTAGATATCAATCCCTATGTAATTAATGTATGAAGCTAACTGAGTGAAATCTTACTAATATCATTCTCCACATAACATAATACGAGTTATTCAACATAAGAATCAATATTAACCAATTTTTAGAGAAAATAGATCATTTGTAGCTTACTATAGGTTAATTAATTAAAAATACAAAAATTAGCACATCAAAGGGCAATAATATTATAGCAAAAAAAATGTCCATGAATAGATAACATTTGAATGAAATATCCAACAAATCTAGCACATCATATAGAATTAAAGCATTAGAAATAATATGTATTGTAAACAAGGTAAAACATGAATGAAAATCCACAAATTTATAGTGTCATATAGCATTAAAGTATGAAAAATAGAATAATCGAGCACAGCATAAAGAAATAAAATTATCGAAATACATTGTACTCAAAATAAATATTTCTACTATTTAACCAACATTATAAAGTAGATATAAATGCACACCGGGTTGGAGAGAATGGGTGAAAAATACAAATCTTTTTATATTTATAATTTAAACATAACAAAAAGATTTTATATTTGATTCTTTTTTCCAAGACCTTCATCCAGATTGTGAAGAAACTATAAAAACATAGCCAAGTAATCCTCCAAACAAATATGTACCATTCACATAGATTAAGTAGTATTGACCCTTTATTCCAACATAGAAGGCCTATTTATATCATGGTAAAGTAGCTCATGTCATTAGGGATTGAGATGTGAGGAGCACAATTGTACAAACTCCATGATCTCTACTACACAACCACATTGCCATCAATGCTAACATGTGTTAGCTATCATATAATAATTTTTCTTCTAGCACCATGAAGGAAATCATATAATGCTAACGTGAAATCTATCTCATGTTACCTTTCCTTCTAACCAACATAAAATCTAATGCATGTTAGATTTCCTTCAATTAACAATATTGCATGGTCATATAACATGTGTTAGCTTTCATATGATGGTTTTTCTTCTAGGACAACCACATTGTCGTCAAAGATAAAATGTGTTAGCTTTCAGATACTAGTTTTCCTTCTATCACAACCATGTTTATCACTATCACCTAAGATCACTATCAAGCCTCTATCGAAATTGACAACATTGACTTGGCATAATGTAGGAGCCAAGTTGACTCAATACCCCATCAACTTGACTAGATACTCAAGCTTGACTATACTAAAACCTATATTACAAGAGGTCGAATGAATGTTAGATTTTGTTATAACAACTACGTGAAATATATATCATGTTATCTTTCCTTCTAGCAACAACGATGTTAGATTTCATTCTAATAACAATATTGCACAGTCAATGAAATATAACGCGTGTTACCTTTCCTTTTAACAACAACATTGCAAGGTGAAGGAAAACTAACGAGTGTTAGCTTTCATATGATAGTTTTCTTCTAGGACAACCACATTGTCATCAAAGATAACATGTGTTAGCTTTTAGATAGTAGTTTTACTTCTAGCACAACCGTGTTTATCACTATCACCTAATATCACTAGCAAGCCTCTATCGAAATTGACAACAATGACTAGGTGTAACGTAGTATCCAAGTTGACTCAATACCCCATCCACTTGACCAGATACTCAAGCTTGACTATACTAAACCCTATATTACAAGATGTCTAATGCATGTTATATTTTGTTATAACAACAACGTGAAATCTATCTCATGTTATCTTTCCTTCTAACAACAATGTGAAAGCAAACACATGTTAGGTTTCCTTCTAAAAACAATATTGCACAGTCAATGAAAGCTAATGCGTGTTAGCTTTCCTTTTAACAACAACATTGCACTATGAATGAAAGCTGATGGGTGTTATCTTTTATATGACAGTTTTCTTCTAGGACAACCACATTGTCGTCAAAAATAACGTGTGTTAGATTTTAAATGGAAATTTTCCTTCTAGATCAACCACATTGATCACTATCACCTAAGATCACTATCAAGCCTCTATAACAATTGACAACATTGACTAGGCATAACGTAGGAGTCAAGTTTAATCAATACCCCATCAACTTGTCTAGATACTCTAGCTTGACTATAGTAAACCCTATATTACAAGAGGTCTAATGCATGTTAGCTTTTGTTATAACAACAATGTGAAATCTATCTCATGTTAGCTTTCATTCTAACTAGCATGAAATCTAACGCATGTTAGCTTTCCTTCAATTAACAATATTGCATGGTCAATCAAAGCTAACAGGAGTTAGCTTTCCTTTTAACAACAAAATTGCACAATGAACGAAAGAGAATGGGTGTTAGCTTTCATATGATATTTTTCTTCTAGGACAACCACATTGTCATGAAATATAATGTGTGTTAGCTTTCAGATGGTAGTTTTCCTTCTAGCACAACCACATTGATCACTATCAGCTGATATCACTATCAAGCCTCTATCAAAATTGACAACATTGACTAGGTGTAGCGTAGTAGCCAAGTTGACTCAATACCCCATCCACTTGACTAGATACTCAAGTTTGACTATACGAAACCCTATACAAGAGGTCTAATCCATGTTAGATTTTGTTATAACAACAACGTGAAATCTATCTCATGTTATATTTCCTTCTAACAACAACATGAAAGCAAACACGTGTTAGGTTTCCTTCTAATAATATAGTGCATAATCAATGAAAGCTAACGTGTGTTAGCTTTCCTTTTAAAAACAACATTGCACTGTGAATGAAAGCTAATGGGTGCTATCTTTCATATGATAGTTTTCTTCCAGGACAACCAAATTGTCATCAAAAATTACGTGTGTTAGCTTTCAAATGGAAATTTTCCTTCTAGCGCAACAACATTGATCACTATCACCCAAGATTACTATCTAGCGTCTATCACGATTGACAATGTTGACTTGGTGTAACGTAGGAGCCAAGTTTAATCAATACCCCATCAACTTGACTAGATACTCTAGCTTGACTATAGTAAACCCTATATTACAAGAGGTATAATGCATGTTAGCTTTTGTTATAACAACAATGTGAAATCTATCTCATGTTAGCTTTCATTCTAACCAACATGAAATCTAACGCATGTTAGCTTTCCCTCAATTAACAATATTGCATCGTCAATCAAAGCTAACACATGTTAGATTTCCTTTTAACAACAAAATTGCACAATGAACAAAAGCTAATGAGTGTTAGCTTTCATATGACCGTTTTGTGAAAATCCTCACAGTAGATCTAAGAGATGATGTATACCTCACAAGAGTAATTATGATTAAGCATGAAATAGAAGAAGAGTGAACAATACAGTATGATGAGCAACATAATAATATGGTACAGTAGAACTCAGATAGAATCAATAATACTTCACACACACTAGTTAATTAATCACAATATGGACAAATAAATAGTACAATGGTAGAGAGGATTCGAATGCCTAAGGTGGCAATTGGAATTAGCCTCTCAGAGTGATCATAAGATCAATAGAGTGTCATCGGAGCACAACTAGGTGTCCTCATGATGATCAGAGCACAACTAGAAGTCTTCATCATCATCAATGGAGTCATCAATGCTCAAGTAACTGTCAACCATCAGTCAAACTAACTCTGGTAGGCGTAACTGAGTGTAACTGACTTTAACTGACTGTAACTGAGTGTAAACTGAAGACAACTGGACTGGTAGGTGAAGTAGGGCAAGTTTCTCCCTAAAATCAAGAAGGGTGCATTAAGCAACTGGAGGGATAAAACTAAATAGTGAGAAGCTCCTGGGGGTTGGCTAACTGAGGGCTAGGGGTTGGAATGATGACTGGGATGCATGCAAAATGCATGCAAACCCTAAAAGTGCATGCATGACTGAAAATGTAAATGATCAAAATACTGGTGGGACTAGGATGGAGTATAGGAATATCCTAACACCCCCCCTTAATCCATCTTGGGCCCTGGTAACTAAGACCAAAGGTCACCCAATACAATGAATAATAACAATCAATAAACCAAGGAAGTGGGAAAATTTCATGGGAAACATACCCCCTCCTAAAAAACAGACTGTAAGGCACACACAAAAATAAATGCTCCAAACTCAAGTAGGTGTGATGCTTGGTCATATGTCTGGAGGTATCTTCTTCTTGGGAAGAAGTGGATCATGCTCAAAAAACATGTGCTTGTACTTGCTCTTTAGATCGAATGTGATGAGAACAAATCCAACAGTATGAGAATGATCCTTGAACCTGTGATTCGAATCATCTGAGGTAGGATCAAATCTGTGAAAGTGCATATAGTCTTTTGTCTTCTCCTTCGAACCACCATGGGTGAGATTATGCCAAAAATAACTATTACATGTTTGCTTGAAATCAAAATCAGATTTAAGACTTAAAAAACACTTTCTTGAGATCTCCTTTGAACCAGCAGGGGTGAGATCAAAACTATCATATGCATGAGGAATTATCCCAAGCAGTAATTGCTTAGAACCTAATTTAGATACAAGACTTGAATCATGGTTTCTTGAGATCTCCTTTGAACCATGAGAGGTGAGATCAAAACCAGTAGATGCATGAGAAATTATCCCAAGCGAATGGCAATGGCCATATTCTTCAATGACCTTCTGAAAGCATGGAATTATGATGATATAGTAGTATAAAAGAGGAGATAGTTGGAGAGGAGCGAATGCATTACCTTCAATAGTTGTTTTGACCTCCGAAATAATCATGTGATCATGATGCAAACCAACAGACTCTGGTGCAAGAGAGGATTTAGGACCTTCTGCAATTTATAGAGTGTGAGCTGGCACATAATTCGAAATAGAAGAAATTTGGAGTATGAGTGTAGAATCTACAAGTTCTTCTTCTTTGTGGCTAACTTCAATATGAGATATGTTTGATATTGATTCATGATCAATGAGATCATCAAGGAGGGTGAATACATCACTTTTCTTTCTCTCGAAAGGGTTTGGACCAATCCCTTCATCCTGCTTGCCAAAACTTTTATCCAGGTGGGCCCATAGATCTTTTGGAGATTTAACATATTCATCATCAAGGGATTAGAATGCCAAGCTTCGAGACATAGCAAACATCATGGCTGCAATATCTCTTCCACCTTCATCTAACCAGTCATTCTCTTCTTCAGAGGATTCGAACTCTCTTTCAAAACAATAATCAAAGAGATCATGTCTCTTCAAATATGCTATCATTTTTGGTTTCCATTCAACATAGTTGAATAGATAAAAAGGAGGATCTTCTGAAAACATTAAAGCTGTAGAAGACCTGCAAAAACAATAGAGAATATCTGCAACTACTACTGCTGCAAATATGCAGAAACTGCTGCAACTGCTGCACTCGAAATCTTGGTAATAACATGCAAAAAACTCTCAAGAATGGAGATAAACAATACTCTCAACATGCTCTGATACCATGTGAAAATCCTCACAGTAGATCTAAGAGATGATGTATACCTCAAAAGAGTAATTATGATTAAGCAGGAAAATAAAAGAAGAGTGAACAATACAGTATAATGAGCAACATAATAATATGGTACAGTAGAACTCAGATAGAAGCAATAATACTTCAAACACACTAGTTAATTAATCACAATATGGACAAATAAATAGTACAATGGTAGAGAGGATTCAAATGCCTAAGGTGGCAATTGGAATTAGCCTCTCAAAGTGATCATAAGATCAATAGAGTGTCATCGGAGCACAACTAGGTGTCCTCATGATCATCGGAGCACAACTAGAAGTCTTCATCATCATCAATGGAGTCATCAATGCTCAAGTAACTATCAACCATCAATCAAACTAACTCGGGTAGGTGTAACTGACTATAACTGACTGTAACTAAGTGTAACTGAGTGTAAACTGAAGACAACTGGGCTGGTAGGTGAAGAAGGGCGAGTTTCTCCCTAAAATCAAGGAAGAAGGGTGCATTAAGCAACTGGAGGGATAAAAATGAATAGTGAGAAGCTCTTGGGGGCTGGCTAACTGAGGTCTAGGTACTGGACTGATGACTGGGATGCATGCAAACCCTAAAAGTGCATGCATGACTGAAAATGTAAATGATCAAAATACTGGTGGGACTAGGATGGAGTATAGGAATATCCTAACAAGTTTTCTTCTAGGACAACCACATTGTCATGAAAGATAATGTGTGTTAGCTTTTAGATGGCATTTTTCCTTCTAGCACAACCACATTGATTAGTATCAACTAATATCACTATCAAGCCTCTATCAAAATTGACAACATTGACTAGGTGTAACATAGTAGCCAAGTTGACTCAATACCCCATCCACTTGACTATATACTCAAGCTTGACTATACGAAACCCTATATTACAAGAGGTCTAATCCATGTTAGCTTTTGTTATAACAACAATGTGAAATCTGTCTCATGTTATATTTCCTTTAACAACAACGTGAAAGAAAACACGTGTTAGGTTTCCTTCTAATAACAATATTGCACGCGTTAGCTTTCCTTTTAAAAACATTGCACAGTGAATGAAAGCTAATGGGTGCTATCTTTCATATGATAGTTTCTTCTAGGACAACCACATTGTTGTCAAAAATAACATGTGCTAGATTTCAAATGGCAATTTTCCTTCTAGTGCAACCACATTGATCACTATCACCTAATATCACTATCTAGCCTCTATCACAATTGACAACTTTGATTAGGTGTAACGTAAGAGCCAAGTTTAATCAATACCCCATCAACTTGACTAGATACTCTATCTTGACTATACTAAACCCTATATTACAAGAGGTCTAATGCATGTTAGCTTTTGTTATAACAACAATGTGAAATCTTCCAATGTTATCTTTCATTCTAACCAACATGAAATCTAACACACGTTAGCTTTCCTTCAATTAACAATATTGCATGGTCAATGAAAGCTAACATGTGTTAGATTTCATTTTAACAACAACATTGCACGATCAATGAAAGCTAATGGGTGTTAGCTTTCATATGATAGTTTTCTTCTAGGTCAACCACATTGTCATCAAAGATAATGTGTTTTAGCTTTCAGATGGCAGTTTTCCTTATAGCACAACCACATTGATCACTATCAACTAATACGAAACCCTATAGGACAAAAGGTATAATCCATGTTAGTTTTTTTATAACAACAATGTGAAATCTATCTCATGTTATCTTTCCTTCTAA
This sequence comes from Larix kaempferi, assembly GCA_027924585.1. Classification (NCBI taxonomy): domain Eukaryota; kingdom Viridiplantae; phylum Streptophyta; class Pinopsida; order Pinales; family Pinaceae; genus Larix; species Larix kaempferi. Next base: position 2,849,344 of record BSBM01000626.1, read on the forward strand.
CAACAACGTGAAAGAAAACACGTGTTAGGTTTCCTTCTAATAACAATATTGCACAGTCAATGAAAGATCATGCGTGTTAGCTTTCCTTTTAACAACAACATTGCACTATGAATGAAAGCTAATAGGCAAGAGGGAATTCCCAAGCCTAGGAAGTAAGGGATTGTAGGTAATTTTCTTGGTGATTCTCTCTCTTCTAGTAAGTATGAGAGAGGTAGGAAACCTACCTATATTTTTGATAGGTTTGCTTAGTTAATATGGTGAAACACATTGACTTGTTTGGCTGGAATAATGTAGAATTCTTTACATTCCAAGAAAAGTAAAATTTCCAAACCAACACTAGTCTTGTGAAAAAATTGTTTTGAAATGAAATCTTCACCTTTGGTAGAAATATGGTTATGATATGAATCCTTTTTGGAGGATTCAATAGGAGAATGATGTGATCATTGAGATAGGTCTATTTAAGCCATTCAACACTCTTACAGTACAAAACATGTTGAGAAGGTGTAATATCCTTGTGCAATGAGTAGGGATTATCCCAAATGTAAGAGCCTAATTAGACTTCATGGTGTTGAAAATAAGGAATTTGTCTCGTTTATGGCCCACCCAACACTATATTTTTTAATAAAATCTTGAAAATATGTAGAGAATGTACATGTGGACCTATTACTTGTTGACAAATGTCCTTTGGTGGTTTGGTGGCTTGATTTGGCCAATAATAGTTCATTGCTTTTCCTTGAAATGTGTGGGTAGCACTAAGCAATCTAACAAGTGATTAGGGTTGGCACTATTACCAACTAAAAGTGCTATCCATTCTCCTTTTTCAATGGTATTCAAGCAATTAATTATTTCACAAATATGGCATGCTCATACTATACTTTAACAAATGGGTTATCCACCACTCACTCTATGTTGTAGTGCTCAACTTGGAGAATAGCATGAACCTTTGCAAGAACATGACGAGGTTGGGTTCATTGTGTGACCACCTTCAATAGTGAACCTTTGTAACTATACAATGAAAAACCTTTAGCAAATGGAATGAAAGTTATCGTGAATGCAACAAATCACGTTTTTGATATATTTGAAATATGTGTTAGTGTGCTATGATCCACTCACATACCTTTCAATTTGATTTCTATGTGATTAATTACATTACTAAACCTTGCAAGAGAGGGGGATTTGAATTGTAATCACATGATATAGAGCCTTAGGAGATGTATGGAATCATCAAAAAATTCTAAATGAGCATGATATCTCCATGGTTGGACTTTTCATGCCATAATCCTTTCTTTTTAAAGAGTATCCACATGTGTGAGTCACATTGATTTAAACTTTATATTCTATGAGATATCCTATATGAAGATAATTTTGATGGGCATGGTGTAGGTCTTGAAGATATTTGTAAACATGAGCCTAATAAACATCCATAAAATCACATTTGCATTGAAAACTATTCAAAAATATATCAGAATCACTCAATATGCAAATGACACTGCATGTATATGATGTAACTCATGCTTTGCATAATGCTCTTAAATCCAAGGGAAGGTCACTAACAAGAGATTATATGTTCAAAATATTATATGCTTTTAGACATATAATTCTTATATGTAACTCATGCTTTGCATAAATTCTCTTAAATCCAAGGCAAGTCCACTGACAAATATATGCTATAAATATTTAGATTGTGAAATATATGCATCAAAATATTTAGATTGCGAAGCTGTGATGGTACAAATCAGCGCTCGAATCCACAATGGAAACCCTGTGAATGGGTTATTGGAGCGCTCTACGAGTTTTTCCATAATGAGGTGAAATAAAGATTGGGTTTATGCAAATGGAGGTTTCTGCAATGCAAGACTCATGACTTCGACAATGGATGGTCCGAAGGTGCTAAAGATGGACATGAAGAGTATCAGTCTCCAATTAAACATGTGACCATATTGACTGATCTATGTCTCCATAACCTTCAAATGGGACGATGACCCTCCATTGTTGAATCCATGATTTCTACTTTTTCTCCTTGAAATTCAGGAGCCCAAATTTTATTCAGCCAGCCGCACAGTTCGGGTTGCATATAGATGGTTTTCAGGTAGCTGCAAAAGCAATTATGTAATGTATTCTTATCTCTGCAATCATGATAGAAGCATGGTAGAGTCTTGATATAGAATTGAACCGCGCCTATATCAAAATATAAGATTTAATGCATGCCAGGTGATTCCATTCAATCAGGGAGGTATCATAGCTTCTCGCGCTTGGGATGTAAGGTACGACTCTTTCTCTTGCAGCAGGAATAGTTGTAATGGGGTGGTGGTTGGGCATTTCACAGATTCAATCACTTCGTTATTCTGGGGTTTTTAGTCATAATTCCCTAAATCGCTCCACACATCGGAAAATCATATTTCAATAATTTTCTTATATGTTATGGACGTTTCTCTGAAGTGTTGGTTGTAGAGAGAGAATGGGAAGTCAATTCAAATGCTCAAAGAGTTAGCTAAGCTATAAAACTTCCAATCCACCCTTGCATTCACCATCTACTGGATGGTAGAGTCTTCCCTCCATAGGTGCTTTAGAGTATACCCCTTTATTTCCATTTTGCACCCATGTTGTTGAGATCCCCATAGGATTGGCACTATGGGAGCTAGTTATCATACATAACTAATGCGAGAATTAACCTTGAAAGATGAAGGATGTTCACTTGCTTGAAAGAATGGTGGAAGATGTGCGTTTACGTGTTGAGAGGGTGATTTTTCTATTTATTAAAAACTTAATGTTCTAGCTTTGCGAATTGAAGGGAAATAAAATCTCAATCAAAGGAAACTTACATGGAAGCAACTACGTGAATTAGCTCTCTGGGATAAAAGAGACTCTCTAGAACCTGCTTCTTTCAAGTAATTCAATGATGATAGAAGCTGGGTGATGATAGAAGTTAGTAAGAACTCTATCCTACTATGTTTATATAAATCACTAATGAGTAAACTCCATTACTTACTGTATACTACTGCTATGATGGTATCAATAATGCACATTGTATACATTAGCCATATCTTTTAGCGTAATGGACCCAGATCTTTCCTAAAAGCGATAAGGGTATTGGTATGGTGAAGTAGTTTTATTCTGAAAGCACTGAACTGAGATAAGGGAATTGGTGTGGTGAAGTAGTTTTATTCTGAAAGCACTGAACGAGGATGTTGAACATATTGCACCATTCACAAATATGTTATAGTTTGATTAAATACAATGAATGCACAACATAGTGGCAGAGTGTTTTCCAACCATACCTTGAAGAGAGATTGTCCCAACAAGTTTGCAGATTCAGTACTGGCCTCAACTATTCCCCCAAAACCTTTCCCTCCACTAACGATTCAGTCGACATATAGCTTATCTTATGCTTGCACGCATGCTCTTTGGACATTGTAACCAAAATTAGCCACACCCACACCCAGGAACATATCCTTTAATGCTCCAGAGGACAAAGGAAACATGTAGAGTGAAAAAAAAGGATCTGGCAGCTCAAAAATAGCTCGGACCAGTGCTTCAATGTGGCAATAAGTTAATAAGTTAATCGGTGGATATGGCAGCGGAAAGGCAGCCCATATATTTTTTAGTGGCAAATTTAGTTAATTTGGTATTTTTTTGGCTTTTTCCAAAAAACATATTACTTGATGAATTTAGATAATTTGGTTTTTTTTTGGAAAGTAAAATTTAGATAATTTGTTTTTTTTTGGAAAGTAAATTTAGAGAATTTGGTATCTTTTGGGGACTTTTTCCAAAAAAATATTAAGTGGGATATGGAATCCTCGGTGGAATCTTTGGTGGACATGGTATTGTATAATTTGAATATATTAAGGTTAGAATTTATCATGCAATGCCTTAATTATTATTGAAATTCAAATTATTAGACTCTAAATATTTTAATTTGAATATATTAGCACTAAGGTTAAACTTTAATATGTAATTCCTTATTAATTTTAATTTTGTAATTTTAAATTTGATTTAAAAATTATTATAATATATCTAATAATTTCAAATTATTATAATTTTATTTGGTTTCTTTCATTTCAATATACTAGAACACGTAGATAACTAGGAGGAGAAACCAAATTTACTTTATAGTTCTAAATTTTCTTTCTAGCACAACAATTGGTTCACATTATCTCATAATTGATCATTAAATAGTGTCCCTTTGACTTGTTTAATCTCTTTCTCCCAATATCATTGTTACCCTCACCAACCAAGTGATGATTCCAGTCCCTTCCATCTCTCCTTTCATTGATGCTTGGGTCATTGTTATGGTAGAATGATGCTTGAATCTAATTCTAATTGTTGTGGTATATCCGTGGGTAGTAAAATGATGTAGATACACCCCAATTACAATTGCATTCAAAAATCAAACAATGCTACAATACATTGTTGTATCATGTTGTTTTTGTATCTCGCATGGGAGGGAAACTCCATTTAGGACACATGGCCTTTTTTTGCATCCCCCTATATTCCCTTTTGTGTCCTTCTAATATTATATTGTGTTCCATTAATGTTTCTAGATCCCATTTGTGTCCCCTTTGCATCATACTTTTATGTCTTAGTGCATCCACATTTGCATCATAATGTGTTCATATCATGTTGATGTATATGTAACTTCAGAATGTATTTCACATATATGTATATTGTATTCCTATAGATATGTTATTATTCCTCTATACGGAAGTGGTTGTATTCCTATAGAGATGTTATTATTCCTCTATACGGAAGTGTCGTCATTTATATTGTAAGTGTCGTAACTTATACTTGATGGGTTATTAGACCACCTTGTTGGGATTGGCCCTGTATAAGTCATGTGGGTCAAAGGGTTATTAGACCACCCTATTGGGGGCCGTCCATGTGGGTCAAAGGGTTATTAGACCACCCTAGTTGGGGTCGGCCCAGTCAGCATTATGTTAAGTGGTTAAGTTGAGGCCGACCTAGTTGAGTAAAGGTCAAGTCAAGTTAGTGTATAAATAGAGAGTGTGTCTCTCTCATTTTACACATTCTATTCTCTCACTCACACTTTGGAGAGTGGCGCACTTGTGGAGGAGGAGGCTCTGCTGCTAGGAGAAGACTATCTCTTGTATTTTGGTTGTATCATTGCTCTACCTATCTCTGAGGAATTTATTGGGGTTTTTCACCTTTATGGTTTTCCCCAAGTAAACTATGTGTCTCTTGTGTGCTTGCATTATTGTGTCCATTATTGATATGCTGTAGATTTGTTGTACATGTTGTTCTCTCAGTTAAGATCCTAGATCAGATTAAAGTAAATTCTAAAAATTTAACATGGTATCAGAGCTAGCCTGAAAGAAGGCATGATATGGCATGTATGACACTTGTTGCACTTATGATGCTAGGGCTTGATATAGCAAAAACCAGTCATCGTAGCACTTTCGCTATAAATATGTTTTGGCGAAGTTTTGAGGTCTGAAACTTTTACAGGTCAAATATCATATCCCCATGTACCTTGTGTCCAAAGGAAAACCTCTAATTCGTTGTACTTTGTGATTTGTGATCTGTACAATATAGGGTTTCTGCCTCTTCCAGATCTAAGTCAAAAACAGGTGACCTTGGAAAAAAGGTCATAACTTGGGCTAGGAAGCTCCAAATAAAATTTCGTAAAAAAGTGACAGGTAGTACACAGACTGTACTATCTCAATAAACTTTTTCAGAGGCCGAAGTTGAACCAGTGACATGTGGCAGGCCGTACAAGTTCTCTCTTCTGTTTTATCCCATAAACAGGTCACGTTACGACACTTGGCATAAATCTCTCTCAGAGAATCCAATTGAGGTCAGACCTGTCGGGATGGAAATATGACAGGTTGAGATATTTAAAGAAAAATATTCAAACCCTGTGGATTGAAAAGTTTGGAGTTACACCAGAAACAATCAGGTACATATTTCTGTCAAAACAAAATTATTTTTGAGCACCTTCATTCATGGCTTCCGAAATTTAGGGTTTCGGATAAAGTTGGAATTTTTGTAATCGGAGACCACAGCTGAATGCCACTCATCAAAATTGAAATTTAGAGACCAAGATCATAATTTTTTGTTGGGCAGAAGGCCAGGCTTGATCAGACCCTAGTTCGGGACTTTGATCAGAAAAGTGGAAAATTAGGGCTTCTGCAAAAATGGGAATTTTTGAAATATGTGACCACGGCTAGAAGCTCCTCATAAAAATAGAAGCTTAGAGATTTGGATCAAATATTTTGATTGGGCAGAAGAGTGGGCTTCATCAAACCCCAGTTTGGGGTCACATCCAGTGAATCCGAAAGTTTCAAAGGAAAAATTGAGGAGTGAAACTTTGCAGTTTTCAAATTTTGAATATACCAGCTTAATTAGCTCATCAAGGCACATATTTCTTTCCTTTCGAAAGTTTGAAATTCAAAGTTTGAATTTTTGGGGTTTCTCTGACAAACCCTATTACAGCTCAAGATCCGGTTCCTGCAAATCAAGTGGATTGGGTTAATCCTAGAAGAGGATGGATTGGTCACTTGCATAAGTGAAGAAGTTCCTGTTTCAGAGGGAGATGAGGCTAAGGCCTTCCATAAGAAGATTACAAGCAATCTTGACAGGTATGTTTCGAATTCTATTCATAGTTAAGTTTATGATATGTTTGTCTTCATATCATTACAGTACAATCTTGATTAATTACTAGACTTGTCGTATTACCTTAATAGAAGATATTCATTGATTAAGGTTTTGACACTTATGATTGTACTAATGCATTGTGTTGTTGTATGCGGTTTATGTTGTTCGCTAACATGAAAGGTACACCAAGAAATACAAATCATGTTCTAGTTCAAGAACATATGATCATGATGACATTGTTGATGTATAGGTAACTTCGGAATGTATTTCACATATATGTATATTGTATTCCTATATAGATGTTATTATTCCTCTATACGGAAGTGGTTGTATTCCTATAGAGATGTTATTATTCCTCTATATGGAAGTGTCATCATTTATATTGTAAGTGTCATAACTTATACTTGATGGGTTATTAGACCACCTTGTTGGGGTCAGCCCTGTATAAGTCATGTGGGTCAAAGGGTTATTAGACCACCCTATTGGGGGTCGGCCATGTGGGTCAAAGGGTTATTAGACCACCCTAGTCAAGGTCGGCCCAGTCAGCATTATGTTAAGTGGTTAAGTTGAGGCCGACCTAGTTGAGTAAAGGTCAAGTCAAGTTAGTGTATAAATAGAGAGTGTGTCTCTCTCATTTTACACATTCTATTCTCTCACTCACACTTTGAAGAGTGGCGCACTTGTGGAGGAGGAGGCTCTGCTACTAGGAGAAGACTATCTCTTGTATTCTGGTTGTATCATTGCTCTATCTATCTCTGAGGAAGTTATTGGTGTTTTTCACCTTTATGGTTTTCCCCAAGTAAACTCTGTGTCTCTTGTGTGCTTGCATTATTGTGTCCATGATTGATATGTTGTAGATTTGTTGTACATGTTGTTCTCTCAGTTAAGATCCTAGATCAAATTGAAGTAAATTCTAAAAATTTAACATGGTATCAAAGCTATCCTGAAAGAAGGCATGATATGGCATGTATGACACTTGTTGCACTTACGATGTTAGGGCTTGATATAGCAAAAACCAGTCATCGTAGCACTTTCGCTATCAATCCATTTTGGAAAATTTTGTGGATCTAAAACTTTTACAGGTCAAAGATCAGATCCCCATGTACCTTGTGTCCAAAGGACAACCTCTAATTCGTTGTACTTTGTGATTTATGATCTGTACAATAGAGGGTTTCTGCCTCTTCCAGATCTAAGTCAAAATTAGGTGACCTTGGGAAAAAGTTCATAACATGGGCTTGGAAGCTCCAAATGAAATTTCGTAAAATGTGACAGGTAGTACACAGACTGTACTATCTTAGAAAAAAATTTCAGAGACCGAAGTTGAACTAGTGACATGTGGCACACCGTACAAGTTTGCTCTCCTGTATTATCCCATAAACAGGTCACGTTGCGACACTTGGCATAACTCTCTCTCAGAGAATCCGATTGAGGTCAGACCTATCGGGATGGAAATACAATAGGTCAGGATATCTCAGGAAAATATTTTAGAGGCCGAAGTTGAACCAGTGACACGTGGCACGCTGTACAAGTTTTCTCTCGTGTATTATCCCATAAATAGGTCACATTGCGACACTTGGCATAACTCTCTTTCAGAGAATCCAATTGAGGTAAGACCTATTGGGATGGAAATATAACATGTCGGGCTATCTCAGGAAAATATTTCAGGCCCTGTGGATAGAAAAGTGCGGAGTTGCATCAGAAACAATCAGGTACATATTTCTGTAAAAACATAATTATTTTTTAGTACCTTCATTCATGGCTTCCGGAATTTAGGGCTTCGGAGAAAGTTGGAATTTTTGTAATGAGAGACCACGGCTGGATTCTATTCATCAAAATAGAAATTTAGAGACCAAGATCAGATTTTTTTGTTGGGCAGAAGGCCGAGCTTGATCAAACCCCAGTTTAGGACTTTGATCGGAAAGATGGAAAATTCGGGCTTCTGCAAAAATTGGAATTTTGGAAAACTGCGACCACGGCTAGAAGCTCCTCAGAAAAATCGAAGCTTAGAGTTTTGAATCAAATATTTTTGTTGGGTGAAGCTCCAGGAAACTCAAACCCTAATTCAGGGTCCTCCCGAGTGAATCCGAAAATCTAAAAGGAAATTTCGAGGGGTGAAACTTTGCAATTTTCAAATTATAAATATACCAACTTGATCAGCTCATCAAGGCGCATATTTCTATCCTTCTGGAAGTTTGAAATTCAAAGTTTGAATTTTTGGGGTTTCTTTGACAAACCCTAATCCAGCTCCAAGTCGAGTTCTTGTAAATCAAGTGGATTGGGTTAATCCTAGAAGAAGATGGATTGGTCACCTACATAAGTGAAGAAGTTCCTGTCTCAGAGGGAGATGAGGCTAAGGCCTTCCAGAAGAAGATTACAAGCAATCTTGACAGGTATGGCTTACAGGTATGTTTCATGGTTAAGTTTATCATATGTTTGTCTTCATATCATTACAGTACAATCTTGATTAATTACTGGACTTGTCGTATCACCTTAATAGAAGATATTCATTGATTAAGGTTTTGACACTTATGATTGTATTAATGCATTGTGATGTCGTATGAGGTTTATGTTGTTTCCTAACACAAAAGGTACACCAATAAAGTCAAATCATGTTCTACTTCAAGAACATATGCTCATGGTGACATGAAGACAAAGATTCATCCATTGTCATGGATCACATAGAAGATCTAATTTCAAGGTATGTATAACTTGGTTCTACAATGGTTAACTTATGAGACATGCAGGTTACTAGCACAAGTCACTGAAGAGAACCATAAGACATTATGCGGGTATGTTAGACATAACTAGCTAGCATGCTAATCCAGGTATGTTTTTCCTATATCAAGCTAGAATCCTACCTTGTGTTAGGATCTTATACTGTTGTATTGTTGATAATGATTATTCATGAAGTCATAGGTTTGAATAATCATGGTTGTATGCATATTATGTTTCTTACCATAATTGATGATATGACTAACCAGAAGAATCATGAAGGTATAGGTTTGAATAATCACAGGTTTTATGCATATTATATCTCTTATCTTGATTGATGATTCAACTAACCAGAAGAGTCCTATGATCAAATAAGAATGTGTATGAGTAAAAGAAGACTTACCTAAAACCTTGAATACTAATGTTTATTATCTGTGAATGATCATGAATATACATGTTTAAGATTATTGTGTTTTGATAGTATTAAGATTATACTAATAAATGTGTGATTATGTATGAGACCTCAAGGATAACACAATGATGATCCTAATAAGCATGCATAGTGATTAAGTATGGATGTAAGTTAAAGGATAGGTAATCCAGGAAGAAAAGATCAAGAGGGAGCACACTCCAGTTGTTCCTGCAAGAAATCAAAGGAGCACACTTCAGTAGTTTCTACAAGGATGCAGATATTCAGAGGGACTTGACCACTTCTCACAATCCACATAAGAATGGAGTTGAATAAAAGAAGCAAAGACTGAGAGGGAGTCAACCCAACAAACAAACAAAGATAAGTATTTGAATTGTCATTACTTGCATATTTTATTGTGTGAATAATACTGTTCAATAATGTATATACTGATGTTCCTAGAATTAGGTTGTGTATTATGCATATTAGAACAGTTGCATTGATGAATAGTATACTACTAATATGCATGGGTAAGTGGCCTATGGCACTGTACAACATTCCATTGCTACTTATCTAGAATGAAACCTCTTTGCTAACATGTTGGGAGTTGTACACACTCTTAACAATGTTCCGGTAGAGATTGGAAGGCATCTAGAAAGTTACGGGATATGGATAAATGTTGTATTGAAGCATTGGCTAAGATATTTGCATGAATGTATGACATATTTCTTTATGTGTAAGAATTTGTTCTAAAAACTATGAGATGTTTTCTAATCATGCAATTTAACTTGTTGTGTAGGAAATATCGTATGCCATCACCTATAAACGAAGAACTACAACATTTGTTCAGCAACAAAATTATCTATTGAAGATATTGAAGTTCCCAGGATATGGGAAGAATACCATGATCCGTCGATCATGAAGAATGATGTCTGGGATGTAGTCCCAAGACATGAAGGGAAGTTTGTTATGACTTCCATATGGATCTATCAAGATCAAGCATGTTGCAGATGGCAGCATAGAGAAATATAAAAGTGATGAAATAGAAGATACACCAGATGGATTTCAAGACAGCTTTCTTGAATGGTGTAGTTGAAGAAGAAGTGTATGTGGAGCAGCCACTTGGTTCTGAGACACATGATAGGGAGTCATATATTTGCAGAACTTGGGTATGATGCACCACTTTCTAGGTATGGAGCTATGGCAGAGTGTAGATGGAATCTTCCTTGGACAAGGGAAGTATGCACTAGAGATCCTGAAGAGGTTCAGGATATGGACTGTGAGGCTATGGCATCGAACCTGAATCTTCTGTGTGATGCTTCATCTGAACCGGTTGATGTCACTATGTATCGTCAGATGATTGGGTCCTTGATGTAGCTGATGAACATGAGACCAGATATTTGCTTTGCGGTGAACACATTGAGCCAGTTCCTGACAGATCCGAGGAGTGTTCACCTGGTTGTTGTAAAGCATAGTCTGAGGTACCTGAAGGGTACATTTGATTATGGGCTCAAATATGATGCGAATCAAAAGTTTAACCTGTGGGGTTATGTTGATTCAGATTGGGCAGGCAGTGATGCAGATAGGAAGAGCACTTCTGGGTGCTACCTCAGTATGGGATCAGGTGTGATCTCTTGGTTTAGCAGAAAGCAGTCCTGCTTAGCACTGAGTACAGCAAAAGAAGAGTATGTTGCGACGGATGAGTAGGTTACAGATGTATTGACCAAGCCATTGGCCAGAGTGTAGTTTGAGTACTTCAAAGATAGGCTTGGTGCACTTAAAATCGAGGTTCATTCCAAAGGGAAGTGATGAGTTCGGACGATGCAGATGCATATGAGCTTTTCTGACATGGTTGATGTGTTCACCCACGGTCGTGATGTAATTTCTAAGCCATTCTCACATGGTGATAGATGTGTTCTCCCATGGTGTAGATGTAAGGGCTGAATCCATTCTCACATGGTGGTAGATGTGTTTTCCCATGGTGAAAAAGTAAGGGCTGGAGCCTTCCTCAAATGCTGTTAGATTTGTTCTCCCATGTTGATGGTGTAAGTACTAGATGATGTGCATCTGGGCTATGCTTCGTGGACAATGAGATGATCTAAAGAGGACAATGCTATGATGATCAAGAGGATCATGGATGATAAGCATCAGGACGATGCTCCAGTTACTACTCTGTATATGCATCAGGATGATGCTGGATATGATCAGTTGGATAATTTATATGTATATGTATGTACGCATCATGTTGGATGTTGGATATGATCAGTTGGATCATTTGTATGTATTTTGTATATGCATCATGTTGGATGCTTGGACCATGTATCTGTATATATGTCAGGTGGATACATTATATGATCAGGTAGATCCTATATGTTGATATGTATAAGATATGATCAGGTGGATCATGTATTTGTATTTGTATCAGGTGGATACACTGTATGATCAAGTGGATCATGTATGATGATATGTATCAGGTAGATACTTGGTATGCATCAGGTGGATGCATTGTATGATCAGGATGATCATGATGATGAGCTTCAGGATGTTGCTCCAGGTGATATGTATCAGGATGGTATATTGATGATGATCAGTGTGATCATGAGCATCAGGATGATGCTTTGTGCAATGATGATCCATGGGATCATGAGTATCAGGTTGATACTTGGAGGTCAGAGATGATATGTGGCAGGTTGTGCAAATAGCATGTAATCAGTCCTGGGAGATATTGCCGGTCGTGCTGTGGCACATAAATGTTCCTAGGATACTCTTTCCAGTATTGCTATGTAGTATGTAATCAGTCCTCAGATATCTGATAGGTTGAGTTGTGTGCTCGTAATCAGTCCTGGGATGAGGTATTACTACGGAGACATGTAATCAGTCCTAGAGATCCGAGAGGCTGAGCTGTGTGCTTGTAATTAGTCCTGAGATGCTCTTTAGAGATCTTGTCGGTCGTGCTGCGGCACATAAATGTTCCTGGGATGCTCTTTAAAGGTTTTGTCTATCCACATGTAATCAGTCCTGGAGATCCGAGAGGTTGAGCTGTGTGCTCGTAATAAGTCCTGGGATGCTCTTTAGATATCTTCTTGATCGTGCTGCGGCACATAAATTTTCTTGGGATGCTCTTTAAAGGTATTGTGGAGGAGATGCATGTAATCAGTTTTGGGAGATCTTGTCGGTCATGCTTAGGCACATAAATGTTCCTGGGATACTTTTTCCGATATTGCATCCGCACATAAAATTAGTCCTGAGAGGCCACCTCTATCAGACCATTCACACAGATGATGAAGACCTGCAGTTGGTGGGCCTACATCCAGTATGAAAAAGGGTTGGCTCTGTAGAACTTCCTATGATGAGTAGATTTAGAGATTGATTGAGATAGCAGCAACAGTAACGATGAAGATGACTTGTGCTAGAAGACCTATGTCGAGAAATACCTTCCTAGTTAAGAGGGAGTGTTGATGTATATGTAACTTCGGAATGTATTTCACATATATGTATATTGTATTCCTATAGATATGTTATTATTCCTCTATACGGAAGTGGTTGTATTCCTATAAAGATGTTATTATTCCTCTATACAGAAGTGTCGTCATTTATATTGTAAGTGTCATAACTTATACTTGATGGGTTATTAGACCACCTTGTTAGGGTCGGCCCTGTATAAGTCATGTGGGTCAAAGGGTTATTAGACCACCCTATTGGGGGTTGGCCATGTGGGTCAAAGGGTTATTAGACCACCCTAGTGGGGTTCGGCCCAGTCAGTATTATGTTAAGTGGTTAAGTTGAATCCGACCTAGTTGAGTAAAGGTCAAGTCAAGTTAGTGTATAAATAGAGAGTGTGTCTCTCTCATTTTACACATTCTATTCTCTCACTCACACTTTGGAGAGTGGCGCACTTGTGGAGGAGGAGGCTCTGCTGCTAGGAGAAGACTATCTCTTGTATTCTGGTTGTATCATTGCTCTATCTATCTCTGAGGAAGTTATTGGGGTTTTTCACCTTTATGGTTTTCCCCAAGTAAACTCTGTGTCTCTTGTGTGCTTGCATTATTGTGTCCATGATTGATATGCTGTAGATTTGTTGTACATGTTGTTCTCTCAGTTAAGATCCTAGATCAGATTGAAATAAATTCTAAAAATTTAACAGACATGAAGACAAAGATTCATCCATTGTCATGGATCACTTATAAAATCTACTTACGAGGTATGTATAACTTGGCTCTACAATGGAAAACTTATGAGACATGCTGGTTGCTAGCACAAGTCATTGAAGAGAACCAGAAGACATTATGCGGGTATGTTAGACATAACTAGCTAGCATGCTAATCCAGGTATGTTTTTCCTATATCAAGCTAGAATCTTGCCTTGTGTTAGGATCTTATACTGTTGTGCTGTTGATAATGATTATTCATGAAGTCATAGGTTTGAATAGTCATGGTTGTATGCATATTATGTTTCTTACCATAATTGATGATATGACTAACCAGAAGAATCATGAAGGTATAGGTTTGAGTAATCACAGGTTTTATGCATATTATATCTCTTATCTTGATTAATGATTTAACTAACCAGAAGAGTCCTATGATCAAATAAGAATATGCATGAGTAAAAGAAGACTTCCCTGAAACCTTGAATACTAATGTTTATTATCTGTGTTTGAAATGATCCTGATTATACATGCTTTAGATTATTGTGTTTTGATAATATTAAGATTATACTAATGAATTTTTGATTATGTATGAGACCTAGAGGATAACACAATGATGATACTAACAAACATGCATAGGGATCGAGAATGAATATAAGTTCAAGGACAGGTAATCCAGGAAGCAAAGATCAAGAGGGAGCACAGTCCAGTAGTTTCTACAAGGATGCAGATATTTAGAGGGAGTTGGCCACTTCTCACATTCCACATCAGATTGGAGTTGCAGAAAAGAAGCAAAGAATAAGAGGGAGTAAACCCAACAATCAAACAAATATAAGTATTTGAATTGTCATTTCTTACATAGTTGTTTGTTTAAATAATGTTATTCAATGATGTATGTGCTTATGTTCCTAGAATTAGGTTGTGTAGTATGCATATTAGAATAGTTGCATTGATGAACAGTATACTACTAATATACATGGGTAAGTGGCCTATGGCACTGTACAACATTCCATTGCTACTACTTATCTAGAATGAAACCTCTTTGCTGACATGTTAGGAGTTGTGCACACTCTTAACAATGTTCTGGTAGAGATTGGAAGGCATCTAGAAAGTTACGGAATATGGACAAATGTTGTAATGAAGCATTGGCTAAGATAATTGCATGTCTATATGACATATTTCTTTATGTGTAAGAATTTGTTCTGAAAACTATGAGATGTTTTCTAATCATGCAATTTAACTTGTTGTGTAGGAAAGATCGTATACCATTACCTACAAAAAGAAGGACTACAACATTTGTTCAGCAACAAAGTTATCTATTGAAAATATTGAAGATATTGAAGTTCCCAAGATCTGGGAAGAATGCCATGATCGAGGAGTACCATTCGATCATGAAGATGTTTGGGATGCAGTCCCAAAGGGTAGTCTGTAGTGACTTCCAAGAGGATCTACAAGATCAAGCATGTTGCAGGCAGTAGAATAGAGACTTTTGCTCCTGTAGCCAGATACACTTCCATTAGATCCATACTTTCTCTGGCTGCAGTGATGAAGTGGAAGATACACCAGATGGATTTCAAGACAGCCTTCTTGAATGGTGTAGTTGAAGAAGAAGTATATGTGGAGAAGCCACTTGGTTCTGAGACACATGACAGGGAGTCATATTTGTGCAGAACTTGGTATGGTAGGATAGATAGCTTTCTATCCAGTTTTGGATTTACCAAGAATAAAGCGGATTCCAACCTTTACTACAAGGTTGAGGAAGGAAATCCAGTGATACTACTATGTGGATGACCTATTTGTAACAGGTGAGGATAGATTGATTGCCGACATCCAGGGGAAGCTTGCTGCCAAGTTCGAGTTGAAGAACTTGGGGATGATGCACTATTTGTTTTTGGCATGGAGGTGTGGCAGAGTGCAGATAGAATCTTCCTTAGACAACGGAAGTATGCAGTAGAGATCCTAAAGAGGTTCGGGATGATGGAATGCAAGGCTATGGCCACACATATGGCATCGAACCTGAAGCTTTTGTGTGATGCTTCATCTGAGCCGGTTGATATCACTATGTATCATCAGATGATTGGGTTCTTGATGTACCTGACCAACATGAGACCAGATATTTGCTTTGCGGTGAACACATTGAGCCAGTTCCTGACGGATCCAAGGAGTGTTCACCTGGTTTTTGTAAAGCATATTCTGAGGTACCTGAAGGGTACAGTTGATTATGGGATCAAGTATGATGCGAATCAAAATTTTAACTTGCAGGGTTATGTTGGTTCAGATTGGGTAGGCAGTGCTGCAGATAGGGATCAGGTGTGATCCCTTGGTTTAGCAGGAAGTAGTCCTCTGTAGCACTGAGTACAGCCGAAGCAGAGTATGTTGCGACGGATGAGAAGGTTGCAGATGTATTGACCAAGCCGTTGGCCAGAGTGTAGTTTGAGTACTTCAAAGAGAGGCTTGGTGCACTTCAGATCGAGGTTCCTTCCAAAGGGAAGTGATGAGTCCAGAAGATGCAAATGCAAATGATATTTTCTGACATGGTTGATGTGTTCTCCCTTGGTCATGATGTAATTGCTAAGCCATTTTTCACATGGTGGTAGATGTGTTCTCCCATGGTGAAAAATTAAGGGCTGGAGGCTTCCCCGAATGGTGGTAGATGTGTTCTCCCATGTCGGTGGTGTAAGTGATGGATGATGTGCATCTGGGATGTGCTTCGTGGACGATGAGATGATCTGAAGAGGACGATGCTATGATGATCAGGAGGATCATGGATGATGAGCATTAGGACGATGCTCTAGTTACTACTCTGTATATGTATATGCATCATGTTGGATGCTTGTTATGATCAGTTGGATCATTGCATCATGTTGGATGCTTGTTATGATCAGTTGGATCATTTATGTATGTATGCATCATGTTGGATGCTGGATATGATCAGTTGGATCATTTATGTGGATACATTGTGTCGATCATGTATCTGTGTATGTATCAGGTGGATACATTGTATGATCAGGTAGATTATGTATGATGATATGTATCAGGTAGATACTTGGTATGCATCAGGTGGATGCAGTGTATGATCAGGATGATCATAGATGACAAGCTTCAGGATGTTGCTCCAGATGACATGTAGCAGTATGTTGCAGTGATGATGATCAGGATTATCATGTGTACATCAGGATGATGTATGATGAGTATCAGGATGATACTTTGTGGCCGTTGATCAGGTTGTGCAGATGAGCATGTCTGGGAGATCCTATAGGTCGGATTTGTGTACTCGTAACATCCTGGGATGCTCTTTAGAGACATTGCTCTGGGAGGACATGTAATTTGTGCCATGGGAGATTTCAAGTCAGAGTTGTGTACCCGTAACATCCTGAGATGCTCTTGCGAGGTTTTGTCCTATGGCATGTAATTTGCTCCTGGGAGATCTGGACAGGATGAAAAAGGCCTCAGATGCTTCAGCCAGGTTTTTCCATGACCACATGTAATTTGCTCCTGGGAGATCTGGACAGGATGAAAAAGGCCTCAGATGCTTCAGCCAGGTTTTGTGGTGGACCACATGTAATGTGCTTTTGGGAGATCCGACAGGTAGAGCTGTGTGCTTGTAACAACCTAGGATGCTTCAGCCAGGTTTTGTGGTGAGATCACATGTAATGTGCTCCTGGGAGATCCGACAGGTAGAGCTGTGTGCTCGTAACAGCCTAGGATGCTTCAGCCAAGTTTTGTGATGAGTCACATGTAATATGCTCCTGGGAGATCCGACAGGTAGAGCTGTGTGCTCGTAATAGCCTGGGATGCTACAGCCAGGTTTTGTGACGCACGTAATAAGTCCTGAGGATTCCACAGTATGGCCAGTGATGATGAAGACCTACAGGTGGTGGGCCTACATCCAGTATGAAAAAGGACTCGCTCTGTAGAACTTCCTATGACGAGTAGATTCAGAGATTGATTGAGATAGCAGTAGAAATGACGATGATGATGACTCGATGATGATTATCCAGTGACGATGATCCAAAGAAGATGACTTGTGCTAGAAGACCTGTGTCGAGAAATACCTTCCTAGTTAAGAGGGAGTGTTGATGTATATGTTACTTCGGAATGTATTTCACATATATGTATATTGTATTCCTATAGAGATGTTATTATTCCTCTATACAAAAGTGGTTGTATTCCTATAGACATGTTATTATTCCTCTATATGGAAGTGTCATCATTTATATTTTAAGTGTCGTAACTTATACTTGATGGGTTATTAGACCACCTTGTTTGGGTCGGCCCTGTATAAGTCATGTGGGTCAAAGGGTTATTAGACCACCCTATTGGGGGTCGGCCATGTGGGTCAAAGGGTTATTATACCACCCTAGTCGGGGTCGGCCCAGTCAGCATTATGTTAAGTGGTTAAGTTGAGGCCAACCTAGTTGAGTAAAGGTCAGGTCAAGTTAGTATATAAATAGAGAGTGTGTCTCTCTCATTTAACACATTCTATTCTCTCACTCACACTTTGGAGAGTAGCGCACTTGTGGAGGAGGAGGATCTGCTGCTAGGAGAATACTATCTCTTGTATTCTGGTTGTATCATTGCTCTACCTATCTCTGAGGAAGTTATCAGGGTTTTTCACCTTTATGGTTTTCCCCAAGTAAACTCTGTGTCTCTTGTGTGCTTGCATTATTGTGTCCATGATTGAAATGCTGTAGATTTGTTGTACATGTTATTCTCTCAGTTAAGATCCTAGATCAGATTGAAGTAAATTCTGAAAATTTAACATATCAACGTCATATGCATCCCATAATCAATTTTGTCTAGATATGTGTCATAATTTGATTTCTTATTTTCACTCCAATATTGAATTATTTGCATCTAATAGTATTCTTCCTTTAGACTTGTACACAGCATAAAACAACAAACCTTCCCATTTGGCTATGCTATCTCTATGATTGACCAACCATTACTCATAGGTTCCTCTTAAGGTTACATCTAATGCCTAAACCCTTACTTCTGCTTGTATAAACTCCTCTAATTGATCAATGAATTTTTTTCATTTTCATCGTACTTGGGAGGGTTGCATTGTTTTTCCAGATCCAATGGGGAAACCACTCTTAAATTAACGGTCTCAAAATCCTACTTGAGAGGTAGGGTTGCATTGTTTTCATCCTACTTGGGAGGGTTGAATTGTTTTGTCATTACCCCATTGATGTCTACTTCAGCATCCTTCACTCTTATGATTCCATAGTTTTATATCTATTTACTAATCTCAGATAGATAGGTGAAAATTATGTTCCAATCTTAGATATTTCTATATTCCTTGTTTCAAGGATTTGTAGTAATCATATTCATTTATCTCTATTTCTCTATCAACTATACGCAATATTTAATCGTGTGCTCTATAATATGACAATGTCTGCATATGGATTGAGGTTTAGTGAAATTCCTCTTGATGTGCCCTAGTTATATGCATTTATAGCATGTAGGGGCTCCATTGTGTCCTTGACTGTTTAATCCACTATAACATTTGTTTCCTTTGTATCCACCTCCCACCTCCCACCCCCCATTGTGCTTGTCTTAGATGCTTGCACCATATATGCATCCATCATATTTTAGTGAAATTCCTCTTGATGTGCTCTAGTTATAAGAATTTATAGCATGTAGAGGCTCCAATGTGTCCTTGACTATTTAATCCACTATAACATTTTTTTCCTTTGTATCCACCTTCCAACCCCCTATTATGCTTGTCTTAGATGCTGGCACCATATATGCATCCATCATGTTTTCTTTCATAAATTGTACCAACCTGCAATTGTTCACATCATGCCCCATGGACTTCTTGAGTACATAGAATAGTGTATTCCTATATGTTTGATAATTTTGTCGCGTGGGATTCCTATTGGGATAATGTCCCTATGGCTTATAGATTTCATACTAGTATGGTTTTCTTCCTATCGAGAAGGTGTTTGACGTGGCCATCATGACATAATTGTTCAAAAAAAGGAATTCAATATTGTAGTGACCCTCTATCAGGCATCGAGTACTCCACGTGTTTTCTTTGGACATCTCCTGTAGTCGGTAGGTTAAGGTATCCAATTGATTTTAAACGTGTTTCAATCCTAAAGGTGATTCTATGAAACCTTTACCAACCTACATGTGTATGTTGATTTCTAACACTTAAGGTTATGAGGATATCATATGTTGGGTGAGAGGAATTATTATATAAGGTTGTAGCCTCATTCAATGAACCACTCCATGTGTTAAACACTATATGATAGATTTCATAATAGACTTGCTACAGAATTAGAACACCAAGGTTGGGAATGGAACTCGAAACCTCGTATACATGAACTAAAAGACCACACTGGTGTCTTCAGGAAAGTACCTGCAATCATAGGTCTTGTTGTCATTCCAATAGCTTGGATTATACACTTGCTACAATGTATAAAACCAACAGGGGGAACGAGACTAAAACTTCTTACACATGGATATGGATCCTTATCCAAAAGAACAAACTGAGGCATTTTGCAAGGTACCCGGTATCATTAGTTTTTCTCTTTATTCAAAAATAGGTCTCTAAGCATTCTGGTCTATACATGGATCATAGACTTAGAAGAATATAAGCATAAGATAAGATAATTTAAGTTTATTAATATCCACAAAATACCAAGGAATAGGTCAATGGAACTAGAGAGTACAACTAGTGGCCACAAAACTGTGAGAGTCTCTATAACACCACTAGATGCTAAAATGGTGTCCAAGTAAGAAAGATACAAAAGACACCAAAAGAAGGAAATGAGATTGAGACAAGCAAAGAAGAAGTGAAAATGAACTCTAAGAGCTAGAGACCCAAGATAAAAAAAAACATAAGGATTGTTAACAACCTAGTGTGTTCATTTTACTAGCATGATGTTTATAGTGGATACCCAAGTTGCAAGAAACACCAAAATAAGGGCCAGACCATGTGGGTTTTGGGATGAAAATGTATAAATGCATGTGGTATAGCATGGAAACATGTTTCCATCCCCACAAACACTTTCCACATGTAGGACACATTTTTGTACAACTGAAAACACATTTCCAAGCCATACCAACATCTGTACAATGCACTTGCTTGTCTAAATGAAACCTAGTGTGTTCATTTTACTAGCATCATATTTATAGTGGATACCTAAGTTGCAAGAAACACCAAAATAAGGGCCATACCATGTGGGGTTTGGGATGAAAATGTAGAAATGTGTGGTACAACATGGAAACATGTTTCCATCCCTACAAACACTTTCCACATGTAGGACACATTTTGTGTACAACTAAAAACACATTACCAAGCCATACCAGCATCTGTACAATGCACTTCCTTCTCTAAATGCATCCTAGTGTGTTCATTTTACTAGCATCATGTTTATAGTGGATACCTAAGTTGCAAGAAACACCAAAATAAGGGCCAAACCATGTGGGGTTTGGGATGAAAATGTAGAAATGTGTGTGGTACAACATGGAAACATGTTTCCATCCCTACAAACACTTTCCACATGTAGGGCACATTTTGTGTACAATTGAAAACACATTACCAATCCATACCAACATCTGTACAATGCACTTGCTTGTCTAAATGCAACCTAGTGTGTTCATTTTACTAGCATCCTATTTATAGTGGATACTAAGTTGCAAGAAACACCAAATAAGGGCCAGACCATGTGGGGTTTGGGAAAAAATTGTAGAAATGCGTGTGGTACAGCATGGAAACATGTCTCCATCCCTACAAACACTTTCCACATGTAGGACACATTTTGTGTACAACTAAAAACACATTACCAAGCTATACCAACATCTGTGCAATGCACTTCCTTGTCTAAATGCAACCTAGTGTGTTCATTTTACTAGCATCCTGTTTATAGCGGATACCTTTAAGTTGCAAGAAACACCAAAATAAGGGCTAGACCATGTGGGGTTTGGGATGAAATTGTAGAAATGTGTGTGGTACAGCACGGAAACATGTTTCCATCCCTACAAACACTTTCCACATGTAGGACACATTTTTTATACAACTGAAAACACATTACCAAGCCATACCGACATCTGTACAATGCACTTCCTTGTCTAAATGCAACCTAGTGTATTCATTTTACTAGAATCTTGTTTATAGTGGATACCTAAGTTGCAAGAAACACCAAAATAAGGACCATACCATGTGGGGTTTGGGATGAAATTGTAGAAATGTGTGTGGTACAGCATGGAAACATGTTTCCATCCCCACAAACACTTTCCACATGTAGGACACATTTTTGTACAACTGAAAACACATTACCAAGCCATACCAACATCTATACAATGCACTTCCTTGTCTAAATGCAACCTAGTGTGTTCATTTTACTAGCATCATGTTTATAGTGGATACCTAAGTTGCAAGAAACACCAAAATAAGTGTTAGACCATGTGAGGTTTGGGATGAAAATGTAGAAATGCATGTGGTACAGCATGGAAACATGTTTCCATCCCTACAAACACTTTCAACATGTAGGACACATTTTTTGTACAACTGAAAACACATTACCAAGCCATACCAACATTTGTACAATGCACTTCCTTGTCTAAATGCACTTAGTTTGACTTGGTTTTTCTGGAGTTTGACTAGGTTTGACATTACTTAAATTTTTAACATTACCATTTAAATTGTTTCAATATATTTGAGAGTAGATCCAACCTCACCAGAATTTTTCTATTCCGAAGTAAGCCAAAGTTTTCCCCATCCTATTCTCTATTATACTACATCTATTGTTTCTCTATTTACTGAATTGATTTCTTCCTCTTCTATGAAGATAAGTGTGAGGGGTATTTTTCATATAGAGGGTATTTACACGGGGGCTTCACTCAATAAATCGCTATCATAGCACGTTCATTCGTGGCATATGAAACAATACCCCTAGTTTCACTAAATATTAGAAAATACCTTCCAAAATCATTTTTTTAACCCCCTCCCAATATGCCTCCCCAATTTAAAAAACCCCTATTTTCACTAGATATTGTATGTATCAATTTTTTCATTAACATTTTTTATACCCCTTTATATTTCTACCTAGTATATTGATATGATACCCCTCTTATGACCCCACATGCATTCTACAATGCACCTTGCTTCTTTCGATGTATATTGTGGATGCACATTACTTCACCCACAATGCAATTACTCAACCACATATAATTATGATTTGCAACATATAATGGTCTAATGAAAAGATAGGCGATCACTTCTTGTATGTCACTAGAGCCAATGCACATAGTACAACATTTAGATTGCATGTTGCAGTTCCCCAATCGTTGACTAAGCCTGTTGTGGGATAGGTATCCAATCCCCTAGGGCATGTAACAAGCTCTAGGAGGCTGACTAAACCTCCCAAGGCCTGTAATAGGAACGAGTTGTTGGGTATTCAAGCCCCAAAGCCCTATCGAGGGCCTATAACAAGCCCTGGAGACTTAGAGTCTCCCAAGGCTATTGGTAACAACTGGCTGAGTGTTATAGGTAACAATTGGTTTTCAATAACCACTGTCTCTCGACTATCATTGACTGGAAACCCACTTCACCATGAAATCCCTGGCCTCAAGCATGCCTCAAGATGCGATTTCCCTGCGTACTGGTAAGCCTGAGCCTTGCCTCACCCCGATTTATCATCCGGCTATGATCTCACCATCTCCATTTGGCGAATATTTGTCATCCTTCCCATATAAGAAAGACCCCAAAGTATTTTTGTATTGTTACATTAAATAAAAAAACCCTTTTCCCCTTAATATATAAGCAATATAATTTTCAGGTTTTCATGAATATTTAATACCGCAATATGAATGAATGTGATTTTATATTTCCTTCTAGTGAAGCCCCCGTGGGTATTTCCAACTATGTTTCTCTTGTAGTATCCTCATCAGATCTAGAAAATTACTCAACTTTCATCTTGGCCAACAAATTTTCCATATCCCAAATTTTCCATAACCCAAGTTTCCTTGCTCCATGTGGAATCACTCATACCCTAACTGGAGGCATAATCACTATCTAGGCTAACATTACTTTCATCCTATGAACTATCATTTTTCTCATGATCTTTCCATTGTGACCAGACATGCCCTACTTCGAGTCTATAATTTTCCATCTATCTAACATACTCATATGGAATTCCTCTCCTCCTCCTTATACCTCCCTCATATGGAATTCCTCTCCTCCCCCTTATACCTCCCCCATATGGAATCCCTCAACTACTCCTCCTTATACCTCCCTCTCTTCTTGGTTTCTCACCATGGTAGTCTGTATGGTTCTTATTATTTCTTCATTATTTACTCTACCATCATCTAATATGACTTCTCCCCTCATTCCCAAGTCACCTAGTTGGATTTTACAGATCACTTATCTCCATAAATTTCTTCTTTGCCATCTCTCCGCCTCAAATTTATTATGTTTCTTTGGTTACATATTTTTAACTTTTTAATTCATTACCTCTCCCTTAATTCCATTGGCTCCCCCATCATGTGAAGTTTACACTTTGATTGCGTGGGGTGAAATATTCATTATTCCTTTCTCTACAAACAATATCTTAAACCACAATGGTATTAAATATTCCATCCTTCTTGGACATTCATCAAAGTATGTTTTATCCATGTTATATTTGTTCAAAAATTCCACGATGTATTCCAAGAACTAGGCTAGTTTGTTATAAAATTCCATGATGTATTCCAACATCTACGCTATAATATTTATTGTTGGAACATTTAAACCATTTAAACCTAGTACATAGACTTGATGTGACATTTATATTGTTAAACTATAGATTAATCAATTAATCAATTAAATGAATTTTTTTTAAAAAGAATTAAAACAAACAAAAAAATTTATATTGTTATACTAGAAATGAATCAATTAATCAATTAAAGGAATTAATTAAAAACAAAAAAAATACACAATTGAAGGAATGTTTTTTCAAAAAAACCAAAAAGAAAATAAATAAATAAAAGCAAACAAAAAATACTTGTTGCCAATTTCAAACACTGGAAAACACTGATATGGGACTCCTTGTTGCCAATTTCAAACATTGATATGGGCTGATTTTCAGTTGCTAGATCGAGCGGGAAAACAATTTTCATTTGGTAACAATATCCAAAGAGCACGCAGCGCGGGGTGTTGATCTAGGCCCAAACAATATCCAAAGAGCACGCATCGCAGGGAGTTGATATGGGCATTTTTCATCTACCGAAACAAGTTGTGTGTGTGTTTGGTCAGTCATAGTCTCCAAAGAGCACGCATGCGAGAAGAGCAGAGCGAGGTTTTAATTTGGGATTTTTTTTGTCTTCCGGGACTTCTTGCTCTCTGAACAAGGTGGATTTAATAAACCTCCTATCAGGTTTCGATTCCATTCAGCAATGAACACAGGTACTTGTTGGCACCCCAACAACTCCCCTTTATTTGTGCAAAATAAAGGGACCCCTCCATTAGAATTTTGTAAATATTTAGCTTTGGGTTTCTTTTTCTTTTATCTTGCTTGATTTGAAGGTGATTTCATGGCTTTCTTTCTTCGACCCTACTTGTTTTTTGGCTTAGTTTATATCATGGGGATTGGATGGGCGATGAGACCATAAATGTTCAATTTAAGCTAAATGTCATATTTTTCATAAGACTTTTGCTTTCATCAAATTTATATTTAATCATTTCCCTAAATTTTGATATTTATTCATTACAATTGAGAAAATTCTTATAATGCTTTAAAAGACATATCATTAAATTTAAAATATTCTCTTGAATTAATATTAATTTGTTTGAATAATTATAATATTAATTTAAAAGATCATTTACATTTTAAATCTTTTAAACCATTTGGTTTGATTTCTTTGATAACATTATAAAGTTACCTTGTAATTGGTGTTCCAATTAATAAAAGTCATATAAACATTTTATTAATAACTCCAAAAGACTTTTTGTAACTTTAATATATTTTTTTACTTCACATAATATTTCATTATAATTAAGTAATGGATTACATTTTGGTAAATGATTGAATATATATATTATCCTAGTCCATTGCCTTTTAAATAAATATTTTCAAATCTGCATGGACTCGTATAAAATCTTATGGAATTAACTTGATGCTATTTTCACAAATGGAACAGGTATTAAAAGTGAAGCAGAAACAAACGTTTGAGATAAAACGGATCACATTCAATCTGTAGTGATGCGTTAATAAGGCTAAAATACGAGTATAAGGGAATTCAACTCTTTTCACTTTATATTACATTTATGTAGATAATTTTAATATTAGGTAAGACTTTGATTTTCTTGGCAATATTTCCATTTTCCACGTAAAACAGTTTGTGGAATTCAAAGTTATTAAAGAGCTTGGATCATGTAGGTGAACGCCACGATATTGTGAGGAATTTTAGTACATTGACAGGTTATTTATCTCATTAAAATTGCAATAATTTTTGTGAATTGGTTTAAAAAAAAAAAAATTGTACTAACACTTTTTGCAACGTTGTGGCATAGACATTAACTATTATTGAGAGTAAATATCAGTATAGATCCATTTTAAATTCGTATCTATCAAACATTGAGAGGGATCCAATTTCTTGAGGTGTATTTCTTTTTTTAAATTTAAACTCAAGAAATTTGATCTTTCTTGATTGATAAATCTGGGTTTATGATAAATCTGGGTTTAAGTTTTTATTTTATACACGAACATCTATTTTTTAATTACTTTTCATAATATTTTATTTTATAAACCAACATGGATTTTTTTTAAATATTTTCCATAATTTTTTATTTTACAAGGGGACATGATTTTTTTTTATTATTTTGTTAATGTTATATCACTTTAGAGGATCTCTTCCATACTGAGCTGTAGAGCACCTGGTTTCACTCGGTACAATCACATATATTAAGGAAGAAACCATCAATTCTCAGAACACGCAAATAAAGAAAACAGAATTGTGATTTCACACGAAATCACAAAATCACAAGTCAAATGTAAATGGAAAGCAACCATTCTCAAGTGATGTGTTTGTGATCATTAAGAAGTCGACAAAGTAGCCCAGAGATACCAGTTAATTGAGGCGAAATGCTAGCCTACAGTTAAGAGAACTTTAAAGAAGAAATTACAGAGAATTTGTCACCATTTAGTAGATCTTCTTGCCAACATAAGAAGGATCATCTATATGCTTGCTGCATCACCAAACCGTCCCAAAAAAAACTAGGTTACTTGGAACAGTTTACATTTTTCGAATAATAAAACTAGGTTTTAGTTTAGGTAAAATTTCTTTGATAGTTTTTTGTTTTGGCATTCCTGTGCAGGTATGAAAGCAAGATAAGAAGATGCAATAAAAATCAGTCTGTTTAAGTTAGCGCAAGATTTGGGTGCGTGAAAAGGAGTTACCATGGAAAAAAATGCCAGCATAAAGGACTCACGTAAAGATCATCATGTTATTTTCCCACGAAGCCAGATAGCTAAACTACCCAGAAGATGAAAGATATTAATAGAAACAGTAGCATCGGTTCACTGATTACTTGGAGGTACTCTTGGTGTTTAGTTATTTTCCAGAAAAGACATCTCATTTCCTATAAAAGGAGCTCATATTTGACTGTCAAGAAGGGGGGTCTCCATGAACCGAAGGGAAGAGAATTTTATTTCTGTTCTTTTACTCTATTTCTTTCTGTAAATGATCTTTGGAAGAGTAGAGTTGGAGGCGCTTCCTGCCAGTCGACGCTTGAATGATTTATGCAGAATGCTGGATAGGCATCGAACTCTGCAATAATCTTCTCTGCTGCAATCATTTCAAACATTCAATTATATTTTGTAAGCTTGTTCTTCTTTACTTAATTGAATGTATTCCAAATGATTTTATTCATATTGATATTTTTGTGTGGTTACTTTAAATGGTTACAGAATTTGATGTATAAACATATTTTTAAGATAGTAATATCATTATTCTTTTATACATCAGATAATTATATTAACTATGTTCCTGTGTGTGCAGGATAATTATATTAACTATGCTCCTGTGTGCACGATAGGGTAGAAATAAATTAGGTAGATTTATTTGTTAAATTATATTTTAGTTTTTATTTCATACTGAAAGCTACAATTTACCAGCCATTAAATCTGTGTATTTTTAGTCATTGAAAATTCCATCTTAGATTAGTATTTTGGATTTTATATTAGTTAGTTTACACTTTTATTGTATTTGAGTAATTCATATTATTAGTTTGTGAGACTCTCTTTTCCAGAGCAAACCCAAAGGGCTGATTTAGTCATCTCAAACACACCTAGGGCTGTTTTAAGCGCGTTTTGTGTGGACTATTTCTCTTTGTTGGCCTCAGGACATAAAATCCGGCCAACAGTACTTTCTTCATATCTCACAAAGAGTTGGTTGGTTCACTAGTTCCACAATATCCTTATAGAAGCATTTTCTAAAGTTCTTTCTGGGATTAAAGTTAGTTTTAGATTTTTTTCCATTTTTTCTTTCTGGATATTTTTGTTTCTTTTTAATTTTTAACTTGAGGGATTTTAAAGAGTTGAATGGAGAATTTAATATGCATAATATGCATCTAGCTAATGATAATGAATGATAAAAGACAATGATAATGCATTGAATTACAATTGAAATATAAAACACATGTACTACTTTATAAATAGAAGGAGAGGAATCGGAGTCACGATCTTCAGTTATAAAATGAGAAAATTAAAACCAACAGACATTAATATTACAAAATTTAAAACAAACCATATCCCAATATATAAACAAAATACTTTTCCTAGTATATCATAGTTGAAACCCCAAGAAATGAGGATCTTAACATATTAATTTAGGAATATTGTTCGAGGTTTATCCTAAATTAATTATTACAATCAAAACTAATTCAAATTTATATTCTTGCACCCTTATGGTTTTAATGGAAATAGTTCCAGTAGATCTGTCGAGTCCTAGGGGGCTTACTCATTGAGCCGTGCATGTGGCATCAGTGCCCGGTATATGATCTCGATATAATTTGACCAAAATATACATCTGCGATCCACATTTCTAAGATAGAGAAAAGGAAAGAATATGAATAAGTAAAAATATGAAAAAAAAATCAAATAAAAAAAATATTATAACATGAAGTGGTTGCAGAACTGCTTCTTATTAAAGAGCGAGACACCAATTAATAATTAAAATAAGGCTTAATAATTTAAATCAACCTAAAACTTATCTTTAAACAAAATATATATAAGTAGCTACATATACAGGGACAAAAATCAAAATGATACTATGATTTCTTCACAAAATCACTGGAAAAGGGGTTGACGAAGATATTTACGCATGTTGTATTAATAACTGCGTTACCAGTAGAATTTTGGAGCCTCTTCTTAAATTCACATACCTCAGCCTAGTGTTGTTCATTTAGCAATCTTTTCTCTGTTTTGAGATCTCCAATTCTACCATTAAGATCTATAATTTGTTGTACCATTGAATACATGGTGGCCGGTTAATAATCTACCAAATTCCTACAATTAGTAGTACAACCTTGTTTTTCAGCCACATCCATATTTCCTGCTTGTTGTTGATTGTTTGAAACATTTAATTCTTCGTTAATTTTATGAAGCGTTACATCTATACCAGGACCAGAAGGCTGAGACTCTGTACATGGGGGAGGATTACTCACAAAATTATATTGAGAATTATGTTGTTCTTGTTTTTTAACTTTCTGTACAACTACATCAGAACTCTTCTCAACTCTTTTTTCACATTCTGGAGTGACCTTATCAGAGTCTGTCACTACCTTGTTCGCCCTCTTTTGCGGATCTGCGTCAGGTTTGGATTCATCCTGATCTAGTATGTCAATGACCGGAATCGATTCTGGATGACCTCTCTGCTTGTTTGCTTTTTCCTTTCTATACCTAGCATAGTGGGAGAGAAGACGGGATTGTATTTTGGATTTTACATTATTTACAGGCCTACCATCCGTCTTGCTAGGTCATGGATTTTTTTATTGATGGAACATCGATTTTTCTTGGAGACTTGTGATCATCAATCTAGTCATTTTTAACCGTCCCATGTGTAAACTCATTTTTCACTATAGTACTAGAAACGTTGTTTTGTTCAACTGCAACCGAATTTTGAAAAGTATAAGCAACTGCATTCACATTGCTAACCTTAGGAACATCCGTTTGAACCAAATCTGTTAATTTATTCAAATCATTCAACAAACAAACAACCCCAATCCTTTCTAAAACAAAATCAAAGATATCATCCAGGGATTCATTATAGACATGAGACTCATAGTGTGTTTGAGCAACTGAACCTATGAATTGACTGCAATTCGGTGACAGAGGCATTGAACTCATCAACTGTACAGTAAATGTGGGTTTAATCTTGGTGATATTTTCACTCAAGCATTTATCCTGGCATTGTGAAACCTCTTCACTGCGTAGTGGCTGAACACCCCCTTGGACACATAACTCTGAGTGAACCAGATTTTGTGTCGCTGGCTAAAATGAGACCGATTCCTCATGGAAAGAAGATCTTGGATCAGGGTGGTCAAGAGTGATATCCATAGGAAAGAATATTTGAGTTTCGAGGATAGAATTTTGATCCATATCTATAGGGGAAGGATACGCAACATCTGGGGCTGGTGATAACTGTTCTGATTTC
The DNA here is from genome assembly GCA_027924585.1 of Larix kaempferi. Taxonomy (NCBI): domain Eukaryota; kingdom Viridiplantae; phylum Streptophyta; class Pinopsida; order Pinales; family Pinaceae; genus Larix; species Larix kaempferi. The sequence continues at coordinate 2,879,865 of BSBM01000626.1, forward strand.
ACCCTATCGAACCCATTTATTTCTAAAAAGACAAGCCATGTTTGGCCCAATTGCGTAAGATGGAACTCAACGAGGATTCTAATTAGGCCGAAATGAAATAAAACCTGGCCGGATTCCTTAAATGTTCCATGATAGCGCAATGCCATAGCTTTGAGCCTAAGCAACAATAAATGGGGTAAGTTCAACTGAAACCCCAATGTGGCCATGAAAAGCCTAACATGATACCTCAAAACATTGGTATATGGACCGTCACAGGTGATAAAATAACAAATAGGTTTTAACATCTTCCTCCATTTAGGTTTGAAAAAGGTCAAAGCCATACATTTAGTATATTGCTCAGGATCGACAGGCTTAGCTAATAGTTGCTTCCATGGCACATTCTTGAGCTACATGTGCTTGAACCATTTCTCACCCTCATTTGATAGACCCATGGCCGCAGTGATGAAGTCCTCATCAATCTGGAATTCTACATCCTCAACCACAACCTTATTTCCATCAAACAATTTAGAGAAGGCTATTGTGACTTCTCTACTATACCCAGGAAATTTCTTGATGAATTCTAGCCACCTAGCTCTCTCAAAACCCTTGAGAACTTCGGAATTTGACTCAACAGTAGTTGCATTGTCAGGTTCAATTCTACAAAGTTTCCCGATGACCACAATGGGCAACACAGGATTCTAGAACTTAGGATTTTAGCCTAAAAAAACAAAACAAGACCGAGAGTGAACCAGAATGGGCGACACAGGATTCCAGAACTTAGGATTTCAGCCAGAAAAAAAACAGAACAAGACCGAGAGTGAACCAAAATTTTGATGGGTGAATGCATTGTAAAAACCCTCCCATAGGAAACATCTATGGGGTATGGGCCTCATCACCTTGGCTTGTCAGTTTTTCGAGAAGTATTAAGATCGGACGGGCTAAGTAACAACTCACAAGGTGCATAGACTATAATTGTTGCATTAATAATCTGTGCATGAGAGGGATAGGTGTCGTTTAGGAAGACGAGATTTTACGGTCACGACGTGTCATCACGCATATCGATCACCGTCGAGTATGCCACATCAGGGTGATATAATGACAACATTTGCTAAGGTGGAGAGGAGACCTGGGTTTTATAAACAAGTGGAATGCAAGAATCTAACGATAAAGTACACATCATCCCAAAGAATGATTTGAGGTTATTCATTTCATTTACCAAATGACAGTCACTTTGGTTTGAAAAGTAATGGCATCAAATCGAAATAATGGAGAAATTAAGTTATTAAATGAACAAACCAGGGTTTGAAAGATTGGATTACCAAATCAATTGGAAAATCAACCCTTTAACTCATGTTCAATTATAAGGCAATTGAGGCTCGCCATTCCACGTTTATGCATTGAGTAGAAGCGACAAATTATCAAGAGTTTGGGTTAAGTTATGTTCATAATAGGCATATTGAATCACAATTTAATTAAGGGGTCAATCATTGAATACCCTTGGTAACAATCCAATCAAAAATATTAAAGAAAATGAAATGATATAATATAAATGGTGCTTAGGGACTTTGGAACAAAAATCAATTGTTAACATAGACAATAGTCTTTCTCAAACAATGTTGATAAATTATCAACGATCTCATACACATGCCCATATTTCATGATATCATATATATACTATTACCCAAAAGTATGTAATAACAAATTAAAATATGCGTATAAATCATGTTGAATTGTATAGGTGAAAGAAATACAAATGTATTCATGAAGTTGGAGAGAATCCATAATCATCCCAAATGCAATAAACTCAATGTTGGATTACCATTTCCCTTATGCAAGCATTTTGGTGATTGAGAATAAGCTGCAGAATTCCATTAAATTGATGCAGAATTAACAAAAATCAAAATAATTGAAATATCATTCATATTTTTGGATTTCATGCTTTTAGTCATGGAATCCAAAAGGTGAAACAATTATAAATGATGTCAATGGATATCCATAACTGAAGATAGCATAACTTTGCATTCTTGACATCTCCATTGAAAAAGTGAATGGCTCATATTGTAGAAATTTCACCAATGAAAGTTCAAATCCTAAACCAAAAATAAATAGTCTTGGATGTAAATATTACCGGGCGGCTGGGCCCATTGTCATTGATAATGAATATGCTGATAAAGCCTTAAAATGGGGGGGACCGATTCATTTTTACCAAAATAAAAGGGTTGTTGTTGACAGAATCCAACACATTCTAAGCCAAAGATGAAGTCTGATACTATTATATGATTCTTCCATGAATACTAGGTTCAATTATTATGCATGCTCTCCCTTCTTAGGTTAATTTTGACTCAATTCACTTATGTGCATTACATGGAGATTATTAAAACATCGCTTCCAAATCTAGAGAAATCCTTCCTAGTGTTTGTATCCTCCATGCTCGAAAATTTGGTTACAAAATATTTATATGCATTCAACAAGAAATCCATATAGACCATTTTCAAGTGTCTTTTTTAGCACAAATCATATCGACTCCTACAAATTTCCAATGGCATCTGGTTGTGACTCATATAAAGATAAAAATGCCTCATTTTCACCATGTTCTGCAACAGTACTATTCCTACAACAATGGATGAGGATTAGATTTCCCTATTAACACCATTCAATTACTATGATTAGAACTCGAAGGTGATGATTCTTTTAAGGAGAAAATGATTTTACATAATAAATATGAGAATTGAATTTGAAGCCATAGTGGAATAGATGTGTCACTCTATACTCCTGTCATTTTCTTTCACATTGATCTATAAAAAAACACAATGATGTTTGGATCATGTTGGAAATACTCTTTAGGAAGAAAGACTATTTGAGAGTTCATCATCTAGAGAATGGTATTTAGCTTGTGCCCAAGTAGATTTGTCATTATCTAGGACTTTGTCGCCAAGTTAAAATATCATATGTTGAAGCTCAAGTTGTGTGGGACTAAAAACGATGAAATCCAACTGGTTATGTCCATTTTTGGCCAAACTTGCCTAAAACTACTCGATTATATTAGCCACCTTCCATGTTACCATGGTGCAATGTGGTTGTATTGGTAGGAAAGCTAACACATGTTAGCTTTCATTCACCATGCAATGTTCTTGTGAAAAATTCCCTTGTGCTAGTGCTAGAGGGAAATCTAACATGCGTTAGATTTCCTTCATGGTGCAATGTATTTGATTGCAATTTTCTTATACTGGTAGGAAACCTAACAAGTGTTAGCTTTCATTCACCATGCAATTTTGTTGTTCTAAATGCCCTTGTGCTTGTGTTGGAAGCACATCTAACATGCACTATGCATTGCTCTTATGCTTTTGCTATAAGGAAAGCTAACATTCATTATATTTTCTTCATGGTGCAATGTGGTTGTACAAGTAGGAAAACTAACACATGTTAGCTTTCATTCACCATGCAATGTTCTTGTGAAAAATGCTCTTGTGCTCGTGCTAGAGGGAAAGCTAACATGTGTTAGATTCCTTCATGGTGCAATGTATTTGATTGCAATGTTCTTGTACTGGTAGGAAACCTAACATGTGTTAGCTTTCATTCACCATGCAATTTTGTTGTTCTAAATTCCTTTGTGCTTGTGTTGAAAGCACATCTAACATGCACTATGCATTTCCCTTATGCTTTTGCTATAAGGAAAGCTAACATTCATTAGATTTTCTTCATGGTGCAATGTGGTTGTACCGGTGGGAAAGCTAACACATGTTAGCTTTCATTCATCATGCAATGTTCTTGTGAAAAATGCCCTTGTGCTTGTGCTAGAGGGAAAGCTAACATGCGTTAGATTTCCTTCATGGTGCAATGTATTTGATTGCAATGTTCTTGTACCGGTAGGAAACCTAACATGTGTTAGCTTTCATTCACCATGCAATTTTGTTGTTCTAAATGCCCTTGTGCTTGTGTTGGAAGCACATATAACATGCACTATGCATTGCCATTATGCTTTTTCTATAAGGAAATCTAACATTCATTATATTTTCTTCATGGTGCAATGTGGTTCTACCGGTAGGAAAGCTAACACATGTTAGCTTTCATTCACCATGCAATGTTCTTGTGAAGAATGCCCCTGCGCTTGTGCTAGAGCGAAAGCTAACATGCATTAGATTTCCTTCATGGTGCAATGTATTTGATTGCAATGTTCTTGTACTGGTAGGAAACCTAACACATGTTAACTTTCATTCACCATGCAATTTTGTTGTTCTAAATGCCCTTGTGCTTGTGTTGGAATCACATCTAACATGCACTATGCATTTTTCTTATGCTTTTTCTATAAGGAAAGCTAACATTCATTATATTTTATTCATGGTGCAATGTGGTTGTACCGATAGGAAAGCTAACACATGTTAGCTTTCATTCACCATGCAATGTTCTTGTGAAAAATGTCCTTGTGCTTGTGCTAGAGGGAAAGCTAACATGCGTTAGATTTCCTTCATGGTGCAATGTATTTGATTGCAATGTTCTTATACTGGTAGGAAACCTAACACGTGTTAGCTTTTATTCACCATGAAATTTTGTTGTTCTAAATGTCCTTGTGCTGGTGCTAGAAGTACATCTAACATGGACTATGCATTTCCCTTATGATTTTCCTATAGGGAAAGCTAAAATTCATTAGATTTTTTTCATGGTGCAATCTAGTTGTACCGGTAGGAAAGCTAACACATGTTAGCTTTCATTCACCATGCAATGTTCTTGTGAAGAATGTCCTTGTGCTTGTGCTAGAGGGAAAGCTAACATGCATTATATTTCCTTCATGGTGCAATGTATTTGATTGCAATGTTCTTGTACTGGTAGGAAACCTAACACGTGTTAGCTTTCATTCACCATGCAATTTTGTTGTTCTAAATGACCTTGTGCTTGTGCTGGAAGCACATCTATCATGGACTATGCATTGCCCTTATGCTTTTGCTATAAGGAAAGCTAACATTCATTAGATTTTCTTCATGGTGCAATGTGGTTGTACTGGAAGGAAGGCTAACGCATGTTAGCTTCCATTCACCATGCAATGTTCTTGTGAAAAATGCCCTTGTGCTTGTGCTAGAGGGAAAGCTAACATGTGTTAGATTTCCTTCATAGTGCAATGTATTTGATTGCAATGTTCTTGTATTGGTAGGAAACCTAACACATGTTATCTTTCATTCAGCATGCAATTTTGTTGTTCTAAATGCCCTTGTGCTTGTGTTGGAAGCACATCTAACATGCACTATGCAATGCCCTTATGCTTATGATTTCCTTCATGGTGCAATGTGGTTGTGTTGGAAGGAAAGATAACACGCGTTATCCTTCATTCATAGTGCAATGTTGTCAGAAATTCCCTTATGGTTCTGTTTGAATGAAATATAACACATGCTAGCTTCCCTTCATGGTTAAATGTTGTTTGTTGGCAATGTGGTTGTGATAGAAAGATATCTAGCGCATGCTTCCAATCTGTGCAATGTTGTTATTAGAAATGACCTTGTGCTTAGGGATGAGGAAAGCTAGCAAACGTCAATTTTTTTTCGAGTGGAATGTTGTTGTTAGTGATGTGTTTTTTCGAGTGGAATGTTGTTGTTAGTGATGTGTTTGTGAGCTTGTGCTTGGAGAAATAATTTTTTTATTCAAATATGAAACAAAGCTAGAAATCTAATTTTTTCTTCCATAATTTGAAATTTTGATAATAGTTTTTAACTATTAATTTCAGAAATGATGGAGTACCAAGCAAGTGAGATTTCAAAGGAGTCATCCAAGAAAAAGGAAACTTCAAAAAAGACACCACGAAACTCATCTTTACATGGTATGGTTGTTTCAAAATTAGTTTATATTTCGTTATAAATGATTACACAAACGTATTTATTATACTAAGATTTCCCATGGTTAGAAATTTCCTAATCTTCTTTATATTTATGAAATGAAATGTTAGAAGAGGATTTGATAATATTTTATAATGGTTGTATTTTTTATTCATAAAAAATTATTGAAATATGTTTCTACAATTGATTTTAGATGCCAAGAAGACTGATGCGAGTGGGATTGCAAAGAAAGCATCAAAGAAAAAAGGTAATGAAAATATGACACAATTCATGTATCGTGCTACTGGTATGACATTTTAATCTAGTTTATAGTCATTTACAAATAGTTATAGAATATTTTAATATGAAATTTGAGACTAAATGAAGTTTGATATATCAATATTTTGGGTTGCAAGCTTGCATAGGACATTAACTTCCATGTTCTGTTTTATCAAGTTGTTTAATAATGTTTGTTATTTCGTGTTTTTCCATCCATTTGAAATTATAGACAGAGTTTTCTACTATTATTTCCAGATACCATGGAGCCTGGTGCAGTTGAAATTCGAACTAAAGCATTGGGAAAAGAAGAAAAAACGGATACACAAACAATGCCTCCATTTGGTATGGTAGTTTTATACGTTACCTATTCTCCTTTAGAAATTGTTATATTAGATGGACCTTATGCAAAATATATGATAATATTTGTAAATATAATTTCATTTCGATTTATGTTAATAATAACGTTTTTTTTTTTCCAGAATCGATCAGTTCAAAAGGAAAGAAAATGATAGGTTCATCAACAAAAAACAAAAAAGGAAGTCACCTTGGATTGCAATTTCAACATCTATTACCAGTTCTATTTTTGAAATGATTGGACAGTTTAATACATCTAATAAATTTGATTTTGTGAAAGATTGGTATATTGAAATAGATACTCCTTCGAATATGTACCCCGATATGTATCTATTTGGATCCACAGGTGGAGAAAATCCAGATATATTGGGAATAGTTTTAATTGTTATGTTGATGGTGAGATTGATATTATCTTTCAAGTGGGGTTGTAAAAGAAAATGAAGTCAAATTAGTTTCTTGTCAAGTGGAGTACAAACAATTTAGACCAGATTTAATAGACGCTTCAAGTAAGGATGCCTCAAACACAATAAAAGATTCAATGTTTAAGTTGGATAGCTTTGAGAGATTCGATAAATCTAGGTTAAACAATTGTGCAGATCTTTTAGAATGTATCACTGACGTTCTAAAATATCACAATGTCAAATGCATGACAACATCATATGTCCTTATTTATTTTCATAAAAGAGGAAAATTACCTAATAAAATACCAGATGATAAACTTGATGCACATTTACTTGCTTTGATGAGGGTATATCTAAAAGACTTGGAAGTGGACATTGTAGGTAGTGATTTCATACCTACTGCAGAATTTCAGAAGGCTAGTAAAGTTGAATCTCAGATGGTCAAGCTTGTAGACCAATGTGATGAAATTCACGAAGCCTTCAAGGAATGTTATTTATTTTCAACATATTTTAGAAGAAATGTTGAAGTTGAAAGATGTAAAGAAGCCCCCAAAGTTTTTAAGTTGAGATCACGGGATGATTTCAATGTTCAACTATTAGTGAAATCATTCCTAGAAAAATTTCAAACATCGTTGCCTGATGCTCTTCTGATTCCATTTGATATCAACGAGTCTGATCCACTAGTGAACCCTGTCAAAATTTTAAACGAGATAGATATAAATGCCAAGAACGTCAACTTTTGGATAGTTGATGGCCAACACACCATTCAAGAAGCCAAAGAAATTCTAGCAAATCCTCAATATAGTGTTTCTGTGGAGGCAAAGAAAAAGTATAAAGAACGTAGTGCTCGATTCTTGGATCCATCAGTTGAACCAAGTGTTGTGATTCGCATTTGCTGTCAATTAAATTTTGCAAATAAGGTGTTCTTCAAAACTCCATTCATTGATTATGTGCGCTATGCAAGAAATTTCTTAATTGCAAATGACAAATTAAAGAAAAAGAGGATTGGAAATTCAAAGACAGTTGAAGACAAGGTATGTACTTTTAATTATCTTTGCACCTCATGGTTTATTATTTTCATATTTATAGTGAAATCTTATTAGTATATATTGACTTATTTATTTTTGAAATATAGTTTATATTTTCATATTTATAATGAAATCTTATTAGTATATACTAAATTATTCTATTTTAAAAAATAATTAATATTTTCATATCTACATTGAATTCTTATTAGTTTATATTTATTTTTTACAGGTTGATGATGAAATGTTATGTTCATTCTTCAATTGTGCAATTTCAAATTTTGTTGATAAAAAAATTCTCTTATATCTTGATCAAGCTATTTGGGATAAATGGGACATTGTTTTTAATTGTTACCAACTTGGCACATTGAAGTGTTCTCTGAGTCAACCAGATTTTGAAAAGTACAAGACAAAATAGCCTACAAAGTTTGAAAGCTGCTTCTTTTTCCCCCCTTCAAGGACTAACCATTGAAGATATTACTGTTGTGGCAAATAAGCTATAGGATGGAACTATTTGGTTTCTATTCTAATGAACCATCCAACCAATGCAATAAAATTAAAAGACTATTGTTCTAAATTGAAAACCAATAGAACAGTCTTAGATGCAATGGTTGAATATTGTCAAAATCACGATGATAAATTGAATGATAAGAATCTTACCACATTCAATATTATCAAGCATTATGAAATTGATGATATCATTTTTCCAACTTTTGCAAAACTGTTGTAGGGTCTACTTTTGTGAAAGGAACAAGAAATACAAAAATAGAGTCCCTTTCTCAGCAAGCATGTGGTGTCCTTGACAGAATAATAAATGGATCAACAAGCATACAACAAGTTGACAACAAATTTGAATTTGGTTTCCTTTTTGAGTGACTTGGTCTTTTGTCAACACTTTTGCACTCTTTTCCTCATCAGTTGCAGCCAACTCTATGGACTGGCCTTTTTGTTTTGGATACGTTGGATTTGAAAAAAGAAGCATTCCACAAGGGTTATTATCTAGAATTTTTTATATTTTTGATCGAAAATAATGAGTTGGATGACTTTACTATAGTTCTCTTTGTGGAACTCTAGTCATTTAATGATGTGCAACAGGATTTGGAAATTTCCATAAAGAACTCTAGGTTCAAATACATCATGACTATTGGCCTTTATGAATATCAAAAACAAAATAGTTATTATAGTCATGATAATGTCTTGACTATACATTTCTATACTTTAGACTTAAAGAAATTTGAGGCTTCACATACACTCACACTTTTGAAGACACAATTGATGAAGGTGAGAGAGATTTTGAATTTTGGATGGATTTATTAGAAAAGCACCAACAATGTAGTGAACCAAAAGTGATTATTTCTCTTTATACGGAGACAAATTTGATCAAGGCTTGTTCTACATATAAAAGAAGAATTGCATGCATTGTACAAACAGAGTCACAAGTGACAAACATGTGGGATATTCACAAATCTTTTCAGCTGACAAACACAAGATCCACCAACTTTTTGGAAAATTCAGGTAATACACTTCCTTTGTTGTTTATATTTTGATTTTATGTTGTTTAGATTTCTTAATTGTAAATATTTTTATTACATTGACTACTGGTGGATATTGTAAAACAACAAATGGTGATTGTGGGAAACAAAGCAATAATCAACATAGTGTGGACAATGTTGACAAAAGTTTGGAAATAGAAATAGAAGGAGAAGAATATATCCTACTAGGCACATAAATTTCTTGGTTGTTTCTCTTGTTATTTTCTTATCTGTTCAATTATCAAACCCAAGATCCATCAACTTCCTTTGTTGTTTATATTTTTATTTTATGTTGATTAGCTTTCTTAATTGGCAAGTTTTTTTACTAATTTGACTATAGATGCATAATGTAAAATAGAAAATGATGATTGTGGGAAACAAAGCAAGAATCAATATATTTTGGACAATGTTGAAAAAAGTCTGGAGATGGAAATAGAAGGAGGAGATAGCATACCAGGTACATAAATGTCTTGGTTGTTTCTCTTGTTATTTTCTTATATGTTCAATTATCAAACCCAAGATACATCAACTTCCTTTGTTGTTTCTATTTTTATTTTATGTTGATTAGCTTTCTTAATTGGCAAGTTTTTTTACTAATTTGACTATTGATGCAGAATGTAAAATAGAAAATGACGATTGTGGGAAACAACGCAAGAATCAATATATTTTGGACAATGATGAAAAAAGTCTGGAGATGGAACTAGAAGGAGAAGAAGATACCATACTAGGTACATAAATGTCTTGGTTGTTTCTCTTGTTATTTTCTTATCTGTTCAATTATAAAACCCAAGATCCATCAATTTCCTTTGTTGATTCTATTTTTATTTTATGTTGATTAGCTTTCTTAGTTGGAAAGTTTTTTGACTAATTTGACTATTGATGGAGAATGTAAAATAGAAAATGATGATTGTGGGAATCAACACAAGAATCAATATATTTTGGACAATGTTGAAAAAGGTCTGGAGATGGAAATAGAAGGATAAGGAGATAGCATACCAGGTACATAAATTTCTTGGTTGTTTCTCTTGTTATTTTATTATCTATTCAATTATCAAACGCAAGATCCATCAACTTCCTTTGTTGTTTCTATTTTTATTTTATGTTGATTAGATTTCTTAATTGGCAATTTTTTTTATTAATTTGACTATTGATAGAGAATGTAAAATAGAAAATGATAATTTTGTGGGAAACAATGCAAAAATCAATATATTTTGGACAATGTTGAAAAAAGTCTGGAGATGGAAATAGAAGGAGAAGGAGATAGCATACGAGGTACATAAATTTCTTGGTTTTTTCTCTTGTTATTTTCTTATATGTTCAATTATCAAACCCAAGATCCATCAACTTCCTTTGTTGTTTCTATTTTTATTTTATGTTGTTTAGCTTTCTTAATTGGCAAGTTTTTTACTAATTTGACTATTGATGGAGATTGTAAAATAGAAAATGATGATTGTGGGAAACAACGCAACAATCAATATATTTTGGACAATGTTGAAAAAAGTCTGGAGATGGAGATAGAAGGAGAAGGAGATAGCATACCATGTGCATAATTTGTTTCATTTTCCTCTTGTTATATTTTTAAATTTATTTAATTGTCACATTTTATAACAATTTTGAATTTGTATTATAGGGAAATATAAGAACAAATGCATTAATGAAGAAAACGAGCATGAAGTGTCATAAGGCCACTAATAATCCAACAATGGTCATTGCAGAAGGATATATTTATTCAGTACGTATTGTAGTGTGGTAGTTGGATTAGTTGGCTCATTTTTTTCATATATAGAATATTCTTTGATAAATATCTTGTGATTGGTACATTTAAACTCCTACACTCTCTAATAAGATATGGAGCACATTCCATAATTTTTTGTATGTTAAGTCTGAGATTTCTTCTTGTAGCTCATATGGATGGGGTAATATTTTTATGTTCCAGTCAAATCAAATTATAGTTCAAGGTGGCTAGAATAAAACCATTTCTATAAGTCAGATTTTCTAATGAACGTAAAAATTGCATCTGATTATGAGTTATCATTACAGGTTTCTTATCCTTGTCAATTTCAAATTTGCATAATTTTTCCATGTGTCTCCTCACAAAGGTTTTTGGATTGTGAGTTACATAATGATTTCGATTCTCCATTGTTTAGAATTATTAATTGGCAATCTAGTTTTACTGGAGCAAGATATTTTTTGCATTTGTGATGTCTTTGATGGAGTTCCCATTTTAAGAAGCCTTTAAAGTAACATTTTTTTTATTTTCTTGATGTTACTATCCCTTTTTGCATTTTCATTTGAGGAGCATGTTTCTTGAGGCATTTTTCCTCTTCCAAAAAATTATGATACCTTCCTTTGTTTGGTTCACATCGTCAATTTTAATTTCAAATAACTTATCATACAATGATTGATTACTGTTTGAAGTTTGTCCTCCCATGATACACAAAATTTGAGTATTTGACAAAAAATAATATGGTAAAATGAAAAGTTCATGTTTCTTACAAAAGTTAGTGATAAGTTATCATTGGAAAGATAACGTCCCTTTAAAAAGAGTGTTTTTTAGTGTGAATAGTGAGTGCAAGATGGAAACTGCTCTCCAAGCTTCTTTCTGAGCATTTGGAAAATGTGAATCACTGGAATTTCTAAATATAAGTTTAAGAGCAATGACTTATTTTCAATAAATTGGTAGAAATAAATGGATATGGTAAAATTAGGGTACTTTGATTTGACAATGTTTTTTCCCTGTGGAACAAGGACTCTACCTGAGCAACCAAAGAAAATTCTTTTGTGAAATAACTCTTCTCCTTCAATTTTCCTATTTTTTCCTTCAAATAATTAGACTTAAGATTCTTGTTGATGTTTGTAATAAAATATTAGGATTCTCTTCTAGATTTGTCATCTTGGTTTGCATGTCTCAATTTGTTGTTAATGTTTTTGGTTTTTGTAGCCTCCTGAACAGGGTCCTCTCCATAATTAGAAGTGGTTAATGTACTCAAAATTTTATAAATTCATTTTCTTGACCGTAATTCCCCCATTAAAATATTTATTTAAAACTTTGACTTAGTATTCTCAACTTCATAAATTATGTTTCAGATTCAGAACGGTCATGTATTTTGAGCTGTTGTTGCTCTTTTAATCCTTGACTACCACTTTTATCAGCAAGTTTTGTGTAACTATACTACCTCGGTTTGGTAACAAAATCATTAAGTACATAGCTGGTTTTATTATATAAAACAAGGTAAAAAGAAGTCATTGACTTCATATTCGCACTCCTACTTTGTTGCGTTACTTCTCACTCTCCTTTGTTGCCCCTATCAATTATGTTACTAGATGAACCACATCCTTCTTACAAGTTGTAGCAATCTAGGGATTTCACATGAGCATCATGTTAAGACATAAAATACAAATAGTCTTCCAAGGTTCGCAATGTCCCCTTCCCAATGCAAAGACTTTCAAGCATATCCTTGATTTCTCAGACACCCATTTTTGAATGGTAAAATGAAAAGTTCATGTTTTTTACAAAATTTAGTGATATGATGTGTTCATGGAAGACTTATTCCATAAATAGAGAATACAATTATTAGGTTGATGTACATATTAACGTACCATTGGTTTTTTCATTGGAATGGGGCCACTATAATTATATTTTTTAATTTTCGTTTACCTCATAAAATTACTTTGTATACAAATTAAAAAATAAGTGATAATTAATTGGAATTAGATGATTTTTCAAAATGATTTTAATATAATGTTTTGATGTTCTTAAAAGTAATGAGGTGGAGTCATGTTAATGTTATATATGTGGTTGCAGTGCAGATGAGAATTGATATCAGCTGCAAGACATTGTTGATATTTGAAATGGAAGGAGTATTGTTCTCATCATATAGTAGATATGAACCAACTTGTCAAATTCAAAAAAAACCAGATCGGGAATTTGGTGACATGTGCTATGTTTTAGGCCTTTTCATTCAGAATTATTGCAAGGAGACTAGTGGACGAATGCATTATTTGAAATAATGGATAATGCAAAACTAATGACTTTTGAAAGATTTAATGCAAAATGCATATACTTTCTGAGACTTCAACAAACTGTTGCGAGGGTGAAACAGACTTAAAATTTGAGAAGTGAAATATCAATGTCACTAACATGAGGAGCTAATCCCTATGAGACTGATTTTCTAGCATGACAATGTTGAACAAAAAAGTACAAACTTGACGTGATCGAGACAACAGTAAGAGAAGAATTCTTAATTAGGAAAGTCCATCGAAAGAGCCAAAAAAAGACGACTTTAGTCAAACGATGTATAGAGATGATCAACACAATGAACTGAACGTAATACAGCTAACCAAAGGACATGGTCAAACTTACACGAAAAGATAACTGGCCCCGAGATAGTGTTAGGAACCCATGTCTTTACTTTGTTAGTATATTGTTGTTGGACACATATGCTTTGTAAGTCGTCCCATAGTATTTGTTGATCCATAGTTTATATTAGCCCATAGTATTGGACGCATATGCTTTGTAAGTCGTCCCATAGTATTATATGTCCCATGATTTTGACTCATAGTATTGGCGCCTAGACTTAGCCCATGGTTTGTATTGACACATAGTATTGACCCATGGTATTGGCGCCTAGACTTAGTATATAAGTGTGTGTTGAGGCCTATGAAGGCACCGTTAAGTTAATTGTATTGAGCTTGCTCAAAGGAGGTTGCCCCCTCGAAGTGGCATGTGATCAATATAAAAGTGATTCTGAGTTCTGTTATTTCTGATATCTCGTGTATTTGCATTAATTAATTATTGCAGGTTCATCACATCTGGTATCAAAGCACTTTCTTGGGCTCGTTGGGTGGAATTTCTGCCATTTTTTTTTTTTTTTTCGCATCTGTTGCAGCTTCGGATTTAGGAATAATCCCTATCCACTTAACTGTGGAAAGTACTTGGGCATAAGCCCTAAAACTCATTGTGAGGAGTACCACAGGAACCCCGAAGTAGTTGGCCCATTGAGAGGACCTGCCAGCGAAAAGGGCAACGACCCCTACCTGATTGACTAGTTCCCACCCGTGAGGTAAACCAAGAGCTGTCATTTGTGGCAAAGCGGTTATCAGTTTTACCTGAGCAGTGGAGTGAGGGGTACTGCCCCAATACGCAAGCCGTCAGACAGCATTTGTGGCCGAGTGAAACCCATGAACTGTTAGGAAGCCGCACATACCTGGGGTCCATATCTATTTTGAGCTGAATTGTTGTCGATCACTGCTGCGCCGTTTCAGATCCAGCCGATCAGATCCATTCTGAAATCCGTTCCAGATCCAGTCATTTTCAATCCATTCGGCGCCATTTCAGAGCCCTCTATTTCTGCTCACTTCTGGGCCGTTGCAGATTTATCTGTTTCAGATCCCTTCCGAGCCATAGCCGCTCCAGTTTGAAAAAATAATAATAATAATAATAATAAAATAAATAAATAAAAATAAAAAATAAAATAAAATAAAATTCGGGGAACCCTTGTCATCCCATTCTGCATATTTCATTCCTGAGGATTCATTTTTTTCTCCATATCTCCCTTGTTTTCACTCTGTTTCCCTTGAAATTTTCGGGGAACCCCTGTCATCCCATTCTGCATATTTCATTCCTGAGGACCCTATCCCCAATTTCCCTTCCCAAAGCCCAAAATCCCACATTTGTCTATTTTTAGGGTTTGCCATAACTTCCTCAGATTTCACCCAATCACCTTCAAATTTTACCACAGAGTTCCTTTCTGGATTCTGCTTCTTTGTCCCCCTTTGCCAAATTTTCCCCTTCTTTCACCCCGCTTCTGAAATCCTCATTTTTTGCTTCCATGTCTATTCGACAGTGTCCAAAACCTAGTCAAACCCCAATTACCCTTCATATTTTTTTCCAAGTCCATATTTTCCTTTACTGAAGCAGTTTCTGTTTTTGTTTTCCTACCCAGTCAAAAAAAAAAACTCCTAGTTATGGTTGTCACCCGTGCAGGAACAAAAACCATGGAAGAAGCACTTGCAGCCATCCAAGCCAAACTCCAGGATCTGGATGAAAATTTTCTTGGCCTCCATCTTGAACATTCAGCTATGAACAACAAACGGCAATCCGAGTCTTCATCATACAATGGGTTCACTTCTTCCAGCAATTTTCGTGGTCCGAAGCTTGATTTTCCTCACTTCAATGGTACTGATCCAACTGGATGGATCTATCGTGCAGAACAGTATTTCAGTTTGCATAATACTTTTGATGTCAACAAAGTTCCGCTTGCATCCTTTCATTTGGAACAGGAAGCTCTTCAATGGTACCATTGGTACATCAAGGCTCATGAAGAGCCAAAATGGCCAGACTTTTGCGAGCTCCTTTTGCAACGATTTGGTCCTAGTGCTTTTGATAACTTCACATGAGCACTCACTAAACTTCACCAAACTGGCACCGTGAGAGAGTATCTGACGGAATTTGAGAAACTAGCCAATCACATAGAAGGATTGTCTGATGAATTCTACAAGAGTTGTTTTATCAGTGGTCTCAAGGATGAAATCCGCTCAGAGGTCAAAATGGTCTGTCCCAACACAATGATGGAAGCCCTAGGGTTGGCTAATTTAGCAGAGAACAAGATCGCAGCTCAACAACGCTCCAAACCCACCTTTGTTCCCTTCAGAAATATGGGTTCCCAACGACCTCCCATCATGCTTGCTTCTCAACCAACTCCTATCAAGCAATTGTCTAAAACAAAGATGCGGGCATGCCGAGAAAAAGGGATTTGTTATAATTGTGATGAGAAATTCACTCAAGGACATAGATGTGTTCAACAAAATCTCTATCTCTTGGATGTGGATTCTCCGCCTACCTCAGAACTTGATGAAGAAGCTCCAGATACAGTAGATGATCAGGTTGACATTCAACACCCGTCTGTTGACACCCCATCTCAAGACGACCCACCCGAGATCTCTCTCCATGCTATAACCGGCGTCACCACCCCACAAATAGTGCGAGTCAGGGGATACTTCAATAAGCTCCCTCTTACCATACTCATTGATTCTGGTAGCACTCATAACTTCATTGATCCTCATATTTCCAAATAGGCTGTTTGTTTTGTCCATCCTTGCTCCAACTTTGAAGTCATGGTTGCCAATGGGGGCACCTTACCTTGCAAGGGGAAGTGTCACAATGTGCGTATCTCTATGGAAGATTATAACCTGCACTCTCATATGTTTGCCTTATCCTTAGGCGGATGTGATGTGGTTTTGGGCATTCAATGGTTACGCACACTTGGCCCCATCTTATGGGATTTTGCTGAACTTTGGATGCGGTTTTCAGTCAATGGGGCACAACACAAATTTATGGGCTTACAACCAGGGTCTCTCTGCATCATCAATTCACATCGCCCGGAAAAACTACTTACGAAGAATTCACATGGTGTCATCGCTCAGCTCCATTCCATTCAGATGCACCCATCAACAGTCTCCACTACTTCCTTGGATAGATATGCAGGTGTCTTCGCTGAACCAATGATCTTGTTTCCTTCAAGAGACCTTTTCGGTAAGAATTTAGCCACATCTACCTCTCAGCAGGAAATGATGACTATTTTGCATACAGTACAGAAGTGGCAGCCATCCCTATTGGGGAATTATTTATGCATCAATACTGATCTCCAGAGTCTGGAAACTTTCCTGGAACAACGGGTCTCCTCCCAAACACACCTGAAATGGGTTATCCAACTCATGGGTTATGACTATGCGACCACTTACCAGAAGGGTAAGGAAAATATGGTGGAAGATGCTCCTCCTCGCACATTTGATGACCCAGTTTCTCTTACAACTATTTCTCTGCTTGTTCCAAATTGGTTGCAATATGTTCAACGGGGCTATCTCTTCTATGAACTCCATGCTTCTTCATCAGTAGGGCACTCTGGGTTCCTCAAAATGTATGACTAGGAACAATGTAGCTTCTTTTGGCAGGGACTCAAAAGGACAATTCAATGGATGGTGGTTGACTGTGATACTTTCCAGGTCAACAAGGGTGAAATGAACCTCCTTTTGGGACTGCTCGAACCCTTGCCCATCCCTCCACAGATTTGGACAACTATTTCCATGGATTTCCTAGAAGCGCTCCAGTGGTATAGTACCACATCTCAAAGGACACCATATGAAGCAGTCTCTGGATAGGCACCACCAGTTCTTCTTTCATACACCTTCAATAGCTCCCCAGTTCAGGCAATTGACTCAATTCTTCGAAACTGTGATCAGCTTCTTCTCATTCTACAGGACAATTTTCACATGGCAAAAATTCGACTAAAACAACAAGCCGATCTGCACCGTTCTGAGCGCACTTTTCACATCGTTGATATGGTTATTCTTCGTCTACAGCCTTCCATGCAATCCTCCCTGAAACTCCAAAGGCGCCAGTGGCTCAGAATGCAACCCGACGATGCTACAGGGGACCCACTCCTTCAGATTCTGCATCAATTTCCACATCTAAAGCTTTGAGGACAAAGTTTTTTCTAAGGGAGAGGGGATGTTAGGAACCCATGTCTTTACTTTGTTAGTATATTGTTGTTGGACACATATGCTTTGTAAGTCATCCCGTAGTATTTGTTGATCCATAGTTTATATTAGCCCATAGTATTGACCCATAGTATTGGACACATATGCTTTGTAAGTCGTCCCATAGTATTATATGTCCCATGGTTTTGACTCATAGTATTGGCTCCTAGACTTAGCCCATGGTTTGTATTGACACATAGTATTGACCCATGGTATTGGCGCCTAGACTTAGTATATAAGTGTGTGTTGAGGCCTATGAAGGCACCTAGAAGTTAATTGTATTGAGCTTGATCAAAGGAGGTTGCCCCCTCGAAGTGGCCTGTGATCAATATAAAAGTGATTCTGAGTTCTGTTCTTTCTGATATCTCGTGTATTTGCATTAATTAATTATTGCAGGTTCATCACAGATAGAACTCGATGAGGTTGAGAAAACACACATTATACATCTTGATGAGTCTGTCGAAGTAACCCTATGACAACAGAAAGGATGAAATGAGGTAAGGATGTGATAAGATCATTAACCTAGACATAATGATACTGATGAAAGGACTAAGATATAAATTGTAATACGTTCGACTAAGCCACTAATTTTCGATGCCTCGTATCCTATCAAATTGAGAACCAACATTGTTAAAACATTTAGGGGTTTTGAAAGTAACCTTATGGAACTTGGTTTTTGGACTATTTAAGGGTCTCTCCTAATTTGCTAAAACCATGATTATATATTACCTATCTATGTTTGACTGAATATTTTTATGATGTTTACCTTCTCGTCTTGGATGGAGGATAACCAAATAGATTTGAATCATTGCTTGGATTGGTTATGTTGAATGATGGTTTAATCAACTATTGGGTGGATATTGATGCAATGCAGCTTGTAGATAATTTGGACATCGTAGACCTTTGTAGATGAATAGGAGGTATAGAAAATCTAAGTTGGCACTGAAAATTATCGAATTTATTATCATATCGGTATTATACGAAAATACAATTGAATTCCTAAGAATGTATATGGAACCTCGTTGGGTGAAAAAGAAAACTAATGATCTAAACCACTAGAGCTTATGGCCATGATTGTTTGAGAAAAATAGAAGAGAATGACAAGAATATGAAAATAGGAAATTAAAGGTAAATCCTAGCATCAAAATTACGAGAACAAAGATTAACTTCAGGACGAAGTTCTATATAAGAGAGGGTGTATGTAATGCCCCTAGAATGACTATGGACTTTAAGGGCACCTATCGAGTGACCCGGTTGAACAAACTTTGATAAAGTGGTATTTTGACTTTGATATGTCTTAAACGATTGAGAAAAACATGAAGATGTGAATGACGGCAATTGGATAAATGAATTTATGAATTAAATGACATATGTGGAGTCGGATGGTTGAATTAATTGATGAAATTGCTTATTGCTTAATAATTGGATGTGTTATGAAAAATGTGTTATGTGTACATAAATATGATGCTTAATGATTATATGTATGATAAATTATAAGATGTGAAAGAAAGAAATACATATTGATGAAATGGCTTATTGATTTATGAAATATAGGATATTATGAGTAAACTGTAATTTCTTAACGATTAGCGGGTTTATGAAATGAATTTTGACAAATGAGGACATGACTATTAATATGTGCTTTTGAGAATGTGTGTAGCGACAGGTGAAATGGTTCACCGATGGACACATAAAGGAAATGAAGGCTTGTAGAGTACGGATAAATCACACACGGGGAGAACAACGACGATGTCAACTTCCGACAGAATTCCACGCATGAGTAGAGAAGCATTGATCCGCTTACTCAGGGGAAGTGTGAGGTCGTGCGATGTGGACCACGATGGAGTTGGTCATGTACGAGTTGGGGGGAGCATAGTTAGATCGGACTTACTCCTTAGTACCATTAGTCTCCAATAGCATTTATATGGAGGATTGAAGGTAACAGGTACTAAATCCCTACATGAAGTTCCTGCAAGTCAAATGAAAGGATATCGGCAGAAGGACCCGAAGAGGTGGTACTTTGCCGAGAAACGGAAATAACGGACGCAAGGACCCGACTATGTGGCACCTTGCCGAGAAACGGAAATAATGGACGCAAGGGCCCAATGATGTGGTACCTTGCCGAGAAACGGAAATGAAGGACGATTGGACCCAACGGAGTGGTACCATGTCGAAAGATTAGCATAAAGGAAAGATGGTCCCAACGGTGTGGTACCTAGGTCCTAGAAGGGATTGATTGTTAAACATTATGCATAAAAACATTTAAAATTGCATTTGGAACATTTGCGCAGGAAAATGCATTTTAGTATTTAAAATAATAGAAATTGTTATTTTAGACATTTGCACATGAAAATACATTTTAAAATTTGAAATAATAGAAATTATTATTTTAGACATTTGCACATGAAAATACATTTTAGTATTTAAAATAACAGAAATCATTATGTTAGGAGAAAAATGGAATCCTAGGCTTCAGCATTTAGTTAACACCACTTACACCCACAAAAATAGAGATTAGAAGGAACATCATGGGGACAAAATTGAGTAATCGTAGGAAAGTTGGTGCACTCTATAAAAAACTTGACACATGGACAGGTGACCTAAATTGCCTTTTAATAAAAATAAATTAAATATTTTTGCATGAAGCAACATGTGTCGCAATGGATTTTCCTATTTAAGGAAGGCTTTGGGAATGGGTAAGGGACCCATGGTTTGGATGGTTATCGTAATTTTTGTAAAGAAAGTGATTTGCTGCTATTGGATTTTGGCAAGGGATTCTGGTGGGGGGGAAACCCATTTCTAAGTCTCTATTTTTGTGTGTGTGAGCTCTACAACCCGGAAGCTCGGGGGTGGCCATGCGACTGAAAGCATGAGCCTATGGTTGGGTGGAGAAGAAAACGGTTGCTTCGCCTATGTTTAATCGAGTTGTGTTGGAGGGATCCTACGGAAGATGCAGACGGTAATGCACAAACTGGATTAGATTAACGACAAATTCTCCTTCGACAACGACCATGACTTACGGTTGACAAGTTATGGTTTTGTCTATATTTGCTAATTTATTTTATTTCTCTATGAATGATGGTATCTAATCTATTTGTATTAATTTGTTAAGTTTCAGTTTCAGTTCGTGAGGACCCTACAAGAGGGGCCCTACATCAGGGAATTTCAATTCACATGGGATAGGTCTCATTGTCATTTGTAGAAAAAATTCAAAGGAGGGAGTATGATACAATTTTATGAGAAAAGGTTGAGCAATGTGTGGCCCCGGTATGGATATAAATATGGAGAATCAAATGTATTTCTAATAGATACATCAAATCCTAGTTCTCAATCCATCAAATATCGGTCAGACCATATCTTGACAAAGGCGTATACAGGACAGGAGTAAGATACTTGTCTTATACAAGTTTTATTCCCCTTTCTTAAGACACTCCATTGTATCAAAGAGAAACCTGAATACATTCGAATGTTCAATAGAGCAGCAACTTCATTGTAGTTGTTACCGGACAATCTACCGAAAGCGGACTTAAGGCATGATCTCCCTAGTTCAAAGTGAATCTAGAAAAAATCAAATAGAACATAACCTACTTTCCTAGATAAAATAGAAGTGCAAACAGATAGATAGATCACTTACCTCATATTTGCAAATCCCTTTGCTCTTTGTTGATCCAATGCTCCAATGTCGTCAGATCTCAAGCTGCAAGACCCTGTTCAACAGATAGGAACCAACAAATAGTGAAAGCATACATTTCATATGATTGATGTAAGTTAACAGTTAAGGAGGAAAACTCTAAACATTATCAATGAGACAACATTTATGGAAAGAGATTATATTAACTGTATAAAAGGAGTTACATAGAAAGGAGAAAGATACAACCAAAGCCTTAGCATCGCATCCCCCATCCAACATGTCAAATCCAAACCTCCAAGATGGTACAAGCTTCCCAAGATGATTAGGGATCACCAATATGGATTCTACCAGCATAAGGACACCATAGACCTTCCTCCCTTTCCCATGGAGAGAGGGGGTGTTTATATAGGGATAAAGAGATAGGGTAGGTTGAGGATTAGGGGGAGATGGTTAAGGGATCCTCCCATTAGGTTAGGAACTGAAATGCCACCTCACCTAGAGTCTAGGGATAGGTCTCCACCTCAACAAACATATAGAAATACCTTGAGACTCCCCAACATAGCCTCTAACTAACCCTCGCGCACCCTGGTAGACGAGACAGAGCGCCAAATAGGATCAGGAACACCCTGTAGGAGGCCAAAGTGCACTAGTGGCTCACCCTGGCTGACCAGGAATTGCATCGGTGCACCCTAGTTGAAGGAGAAGTGCGTCAGCCTACTCAGAGAGGGTCAAATGGGCAGGGATAACCTTCAGTTGAATGTGTTTTAGCCCAGTATGATTTTAGGGGTCAGAGCAAAGAGTTTACACAATGGTCATGACGACAACGCTAGGTATTGATAACGACACTTTCACAATGGTCAAGGTGACGATACTAGGTCATGATAATGACACTTACGACACTTGCGACATTTGCACAAGGGTGGTGACATTTTGGTGTAATAAAATGCCCCTCAAAGTATGAAGCTGACGGAAATAAGACAGGTGAAATTCTCTGTAGTAAGAAAATATTAATGGCAAGGACGTGCTAGTTGGATGGATCTGCTGCAGAAATGAACCTGAGATCCACAAGTCTCATACGACACAAAACATGGTTGTCGACCAATACACTGCAGATCCATGACAGAAAAGAATGACTGAACACAATCATGGCTACTAGACACAAGCGTATATCCATGATGAGATGGTAACACAGCCACGACCAATACAAAAGTGGATCCATGTAATATGACTCAAACAATCTCCATCGCAACCTGGGTACAATATGACTTCCCCAGGGTCTTCAAGCGGAACCCGCAATGATACGAATCTATCCATGTGATTACAATGTTTTGGAGTCGAACATGGTAGAAACCACCTTATTAACGGTCATAATTAATGTATACCGTTAACAAGCACGAGGAAAATCACCATTGATGTCGATGATCCCCAAGGTATCATAGTACATATCACCAAGCGTGAATAAATGAGTTGAATTCGAACCCATGATGAAATCTTTCAATCAAGAGTCAATGATGAAAACTCATGTTGAAATCGAGGTAACCTGCCATTATAGCATGCAGGCCCAAGGTACTCGATTGGTTTCTAGATTCAATCCTTGGATGATGTGTTGAAGTCGACAAGGATGAATCTGTCGAAGGAGTGTCATGTCCCAAATTTGGCATTGGGTCACAATGGCATAATCTCAATGACCATATTCATGAGAGTTTGTCAAATTGATGTTAAGGGTCAAAATATTGCATAGGAGGAAAATTATTAGTTTCCTAGGTTGAGGGTGGAAGCTTTGGATTTTAAATAAGGAGAATAATAAATGATTTTTGCAGATTAGAATGGCATAAATATTTAATAAATAATATAAATAAATAAATACAAGGGAAAATCAAAGTGGCAATTGATCATGGAGACACATGGAGGATGTGTGACCTGCACAAGCTAGATTTTCCATGCCACATGGCATCCTACTCTTTCCATTTTGAATCAATAAGAATATAAATGTTCTTGGGGTGAGTTAGAAGGTCAATATACTTGGCATGAGTCATGTAAGTTCGAATTGGAGTGGAAGAATAACTCCCATGGAAGAGAAAGAGGCAATTTGGAGCTAGTGAGACACTTGGGCTAGATTCCCTAGCTTTATGACAACAATGATTAAGATGCTATGACACCTATGACACAAATAAGACCTGAGGGCTGACATATGAAATTTATGACATGTCAGGGATAAAAATATCCTCCAAGAGGGCACTCAAGTGAGTTAGGGCAGCCAAAGAGACACCAATTCGAATTGAGAGAAGGAGAGGGCTAGAATTGGAAGGACAAGTGGCATACTTGGGAATCTCTTCCCAAATTGAGTTGGCATGAATTTCTTGGAAGTAATTCAACCCATGGAGGACATTATAAGTTTATAAAATTCATGAAAATTTTTGAATGGAATCTTTTGATCATTTTTAGAATTTGCAATTGCATTTGTGAAGAGGAAGAGCTAATGGATGACTAGTTTTTTGCCTTAGCCAATTTCGAAGGTGAAAGATTCCCATCCAAGTTGGTAATTGGAAAGGCCATTCAGACCTTTCATTTGGATCTTTAATGGAGTCATTTTTTGCAGGTGTAAGCTATAGGTTAGATCATGTTTTCTTCTAGTGCAACACTTTCTCTCAACCATTTCCAATTTTGATGGCATATTCTTGCTCCTTGAGGGAGGGTGATTTTCGTGAGCTATTGTACTCTTTGGTGGAGCTTCTAATGCACCATTTATTTTAAAATATGAATTAAATACTCTGTTCTTCATCTCCAGAAATTTTCAGGTCAAAATTCCAAGTGTAAATGTATAAATGTGATTTTTAATGAAGAAATGGTGCCATTTTCCCCATAGCGCTCTTGTGGTTGCATGTAGTAGTGAAGGAACGCCATTTAGAATTCATGTAAATGTAAGATGATATATATATCTTGAATAAACATCTCATAAGATCCACGAGTCGATATTCCAAGAAAAAATATGTTAAATTGCTCATTAATGGACAAACAGTGTCATTTCCCCACTACCTTGTTTTGAACCAATGTAATGTTGATGGATTCGAATGGATAAGTAAAATAATGATGGTTTATTGATGTATTATACAATTTTTTTGTTCATTATATGAGCATTTGAAGTCATTTTGTGAAGTTTCATTACATTTGGAGAAGATTTGATGTCATTTCCCCCAAGGTCGAACTAGTGATTTTTGTTGTTGTTTGGGAGAAGGTTATAACAGAATTAATAATTTATTAATGGTGCACATGAGACCTAAATAATGTAATTTAGAAATCCCCTACCTATGTTCATAATTTTGAGTGGGTTTGGAGGCATTTGAAGAGCCATTTTCAGAACTTACCCTGTGGGGATTTGAACCTCAAATTGCTAGTAAAATTCCATACTTGGTCCATAATCTTAAACAAGTTTGCATAAGTATTTGGAGGGCCATAATTCATCCCTGAACATCATATTCAATTCTTAATATCATTCATATACCTCCTCAAAATATTTGGGATCATTTGGTTCAATTTGGAGACCTAGACATCAAAACTAGTCAAAGGTCGAAATTGGGGAAAAGGTGAAAAATTGGGCATTTTAATAAAATTTTAAAAAGGGACATTACAGTGGTATCAGAGCATGGTCTTGGAACCTGATGTGGTAGACCATTAATGAATACCAGGATTCAAATAAATAAGCCACCACCCTTAGAAACTGAAACTGAAAGTACTTTGGTGAAAGGGAAGAAGTAGGAGAAGAAGTGCATTCCTGGGCCACCATGAGTAAGGATGAGAAAGGAACCTTAGAGGAGAATGAGGAGTTTAGAAAATTACTGAAACCATCCTTTGAAGACATGACAAAATAACTACTACAAGGGTTCGAATTGTTGTCTAGTCAATTTGAAAGCCAAGTGGCAAAAAGGAGCAATGGTTCTCTTTTCAAGGAAAAGAAGGAAATGGATGAAATAATTTATGTCACAAAGGAGGAACCTCATGTAATGGTGTAACATGAGGTACATGTTGATATGCATATTCTTGAATACGCTACACTCAAACTTGAAGAAAAACCTATTGAAAATATTAAAGGTCAATTCGAGACACATTCTACCTTGGACATGAATCAAGGAGCATCTACTGGTGGATGCTTGAACTATGAAGGAGTACCTACTGATGGGTGCTCACACCTCTATTTTGGTGACATAGAGATCCCTTTTGACAGCATTTTTGCAAGACAAAATTCCCCTAAGAATGAAAATGAAGACCTTGCAGCAGTTGAAGAATAAACAAGATCAACTTCCCATCACCACTTCAGCTTCATGAAGTTGGTGCAAGCAAGAAGGAAGAAGATGAGGAGGTTCATTTGCAAGAGACTCATTTTCTTGGAGGGTCCTTAAATATGAATGAAAAGAAGATCCAAGAGTCCCTTATCATTCTCCATGACACTCAACCATTAGTGTCAAATTCTTGTTGGAGAGCTACTTCAAGGGAGGAAACATCCTTCCTTGAAGACATGGAGAAGATTCAAAGAGCAATGTGCCACATCAAAGGTAATTTCATGTCTTTGCATTTTTATAGAAACCATTTTTTTTAGCTTAATGAATTGTTACATGATGCATACTTGAAGAATAATGAGGATAATCATAAGCTCACAATTCAAAATGAGCAAATTCTTGAAAAGTTGTACAAGATACTTGTTTTTCCTCCTATGTTTCAGATTATCAAATGGTAGATTGTTTGGAGGATTCTCGTGACATGGTGGATCATGAGAAATGCGAAAATTTGAACGTGCTTGATGTGTTTGAAGATGAACTTGAAGAGATCCAAACACGTGATGTGGTGGAAGAGGAACATGAATTGTCTCTTGATGAAGGTTATGCAATTTTTAAAGAGGAGCATGATTCCTCTACATTGGAACCAATCTATGACAAAGGTTTCACACTTTTGAAGGAGATGCATGATACTACCCATATGGATCCTTCCCATGATGAAACTTCTGCACTTTTTGATCATTTGGGTGAGTTAGTTCATTCTCCTACATCCTACAATTCCATGTTTCGCAGCATTAGTCTCAATGAAGTATGGGTGAAAGGGTTCTTTTTTATGGTGCCACATGAGGAGTATGGAACTCCTAGATTTACCTTTTATGATGACATGGTTGGAACACATTCTTACTCACATTGGTAGCAGCATCATTTGTTATTTTATGATGATGCACATCTACATGGATGCACCTATGATATGCATTTGAGTCACTTGAAGACTCATGGTTTTTCTTGCTCAACACTTGGTTCATTTGATGTTGGAGGAACTTCATCCAACACTTGGATGCATAGACTTATGATTGGAGAACATTTTTATTGGAAGCCACATACTTTGTTTTATCTTTATGATTCTCACATTCATGGATGTATGGGTGATATTTCTTTGGGTCATTTGAAATCTCCTTATTTTTTCTGCTCATTATTTGGTTCAGATTTTAGTGGAGATTCTTCATTCACTTCTGTTACACCCAAAATCTACTCATCATGAGATTCAGTGTATACACCCCTAAAGATACTTGGACTAAGTAATCATCCTGGGAGGATTTGTACCCAGTTCTGCTCAGTTTTGAAGGGTCGTCGCAGGTTGCACACTAGCAACATGCGACGTCGTATCTTGCTCCATTACAGGGTGCGACGAAGTCAGTTAAGTGGTAAAAATAACTTCTTTGAGATCCATCTCGAAGCTTGCTGACTTGGGACCCTATCCCTGACCTCTTGGAAGAGTTGGCACTTGGTTCCTAGACCTTTGTGGAGATCCCTTAAGCCTCTCCTACCATCCCTCAACCTATCCTATCCATACCCTATCCATTTAGTCCTATATAAGTGAATCTCACTCCCATCCCAAAGGGAGGAAGACTATGGTATCTACATGCTGGTGAAATCACTCTTAGAACCTCTCCACTCACCTATTGGATAACTCATACTTCCTTGGAAGGATATGGAAATCATCTTCGTCGGAGAAGGGCTACAGCGTTAAGCCTTGGTTGTGGTTCTATATCTCTATCATGTACTCCTCTATTTGCAGTAATGCAAATTTTTTCCACCAATATTGTTCATGTGTGTAATGATATTGAGTAGTTTACCTGCTTAACTGTTTACTTAGATCTCTTATTGTATAGATGTATTTTACTGGTTTTCTCTTATTTCTTGTCTCGACAAGTCTTGCAGCTTGGATCTGACGACCATGGGACATGGATCAACATTCAGGAGAAAGGATTGCGTAGTGAAAAGGTAAGATATATAATACTCAATCCTTAAGTAGATCTAGGAAATGCATTAGTAGTCTGTTCTATTTGTTCTGGACTCACTTTGAGCTAGGGAGATCCAGCTCTAGTCCACTCGAGTGGATTGTGCGATAACAAATCTGGAAACCATACTGGGGAGTATATAGAGTTTGGTCAGTAGTTGTTAATCTGAGAGTCATTTTCAGTTGATTTCTTGACACACGACTTTATTTTTTTCCATTTACTTCTTGGATTTGATTTCACTATCAGATCTTCGTATTGAAGACTCTGATCTACTTCCACTGATTTTATACAACTCATTCCCAAACCATTCCATGGTTCATTGCTGAGAGATATGATTCATTTTTGAATCTAGACTTCGCCTGTCACACCTGGGTAGTGGAAACAAAGCGACACTGTGTCATTTTCAGTCTCTGTTCTTTACATGTTGGATACTCGTCGCACCTCTTGCATTGGCAAACTGTGACATTGTCGCACTTCCCGTGTAAGCAAACTGCGATGTCGCACTGTGTACAAATAAAGAGTGCGCTGATTTGTCAAATTTTTACATGCAGGCATCTCTTCTTTGTTTGACAGTCTGGAATTTGGTTTATTGTATGAACTCTCTCTGTGTTGCAAGATCTAGCCAGGGATCCCATTTATGATTTGTGTTTTGAGTGTTTGGTTCTGTTTGGATTGATTTTGGGTTCCATTTCGAACAAGTTTGAAGACCGGTAGTGGTGGATACTCTTGCCTCCTCCACCTTCATCCGCACACCCTTGCATTCCCTTCCTTCCATCCTTGATTTGATCATTACATTAGATCAGTTTCCAGACCTCGTTCTCATTTTGTTTGAGCTTTGCTTGCTTGGTTTGCTTGTTGCTGCTTAATTTTGAGTTAAGCCTGTTTTTCAGCTTGGTTGAGTGCTTGTCTTTTCTTGAGTTTTTTGAATGTACTAGTTCTGCAAGTAGTGTTTTCTTTTCAGTCATTTAGATCTGAAAGCTCAGTTGTTATCAGGTTTATTCTTTGATGCATCCATTGAAAAGTTAAAAAGTGCTTCTTTCCCATCATTTCTTGAACATTGTTGAAGAAAATTGTTGTGCATTGGAAAAATCTCATTTATGTTTTGGAAGAATTGAATGAATGTATGATCTATTGTGTTTTTCTCGAATTATGAATCACTCATTTTCTTGAAAGGCTCAAAGTACGCTTCGATTTTTGCAAAATTGATTCCATGCTAAGGAAAGATAGATGCATTTTTAATTTTTGTTGCTTTTAGACCATTGAAAGTGAAATTGAAAAACTTGCATATTCCATTTTAGAATCCTCTCTTTTCATCACCTAGTGTCATTTTGATTTGAAAAGAAAAATAAAAGGAAAAATGCTTTGATTTGGATAGTAGTGTTGTGATTTTTTGTGTTTCATTGAAAAGGAAAAGAATACTTTCATTGTCAAGTTTTGTTTGAATTGGGATTGTGTTGCATTGAGTTTGTTTTGGAAATACTATTGGAAAAAGATTTCTCCTTCCCATAGCTATAATTCATTGAAAGAAAAGAATATTTCGCGCATGTAGCCAAGGCTTGCATTATGCTTCCGATTATGTACTCACCTCATGCATTCACCTAACCGTCCAAGATAAAGTTAATAGTAGAACTAGGTAAAAATTTTAGCAACTTGTGTGTAAGTTAGAGACGTGTTCTGACGTCGTTAAGCGTGGCAGTTGTCGTTATTTTCCAGCACTATATCCTGGGGGTATTGTAGTATTCCACGTACTTATCGGTATATCGAGCTCCTTCACGTACCCACCAAGTACGATAATTAGTACTTGGAGTATATCGAAGCGTGTATCACGTACTCGGTAGTATATTGGAAGGTCTCTTGCCGAACAGTTGTGCATTAGACAGCACCACTACGGATTTGAGCTCCCACGTACCTTGCGTATATCAAGAGACACCACTAGGATTCCTGAAACCAACTGAGTTAACCATTTGTCCGTCTTGGCAAAGAAATACACTGAGAACAGCACTCGGGGAGATTAGCACACACGTACTGTCCAGGTAATTGGGTATGCAGGAAAGGGTACGGTCCCAATCCTCCTTGTCATGTCATATTGTTGGACCCTGCAGTATATCGCAGTTTGAAATTCCTTGATAATCCCGTGAGGTTACAGACTTTTGAATCCACTCTGTCACATAATTTTGCTTGTTGCCTTAGTTTGAGTAGGTTTTTTTGGACCGCTTTTCTTTTAGCATACCCTTAGGAGAAACGCTGGTTCATCCATCCTAGCTGATCATCTTGACACTCTGGTGGATTTTCCCTAGAGAAGATCCCGTAGGATCTTAAACTTATCACCTGAATATCCCTTTAATCCGGAGGTTATTTTGAGGGTAAGAATGGATCAGCATAACGCAGTCGTAGTTACTGAAGTGGAAAACCCCACTTTGAATTTTGGAGGACTTTGTTTCCACAAAATCCTCCAGATTCACCTACCTCTCATCCCCTGCAGGATGAAGGAGCACAAAATCCCGCTTCAGAAGACCTTTCTCCCGTCATCCTGAGAGAACCTGGATCATTGGAATGGATAAACCGACCCCAGGATGACCCTACTGTAGTTGTTGGTCCTTCAGCATCTTACAAGACATCTTCTACAGACCACCCAGTGGCTCATTTTTCCATCTCATCCCCACCTAACTGGACTACTCTAGAGTTCTCTAGGCCTTACTATAGGGCTGACCCCGTTGAGATTTTCAGCCCCATCCATGAATTTTTGGAACAGTTACGTATTAGAGGTGATGAGCTTCGGAGACAAAGTCTCGAGCAACACTCTGAAGAGTTTCGAAATCATCATTTCCAAATACGATTTGACGACGAAGCCATCCCATTTCATATGATATCTTTCGGATCACCTGAAGCACCCCACCACGAGACCACTAATAAGACTGGTCAACCCTCACAAGAGTCCAGTCCTGCATCTCAAGTGAGCCAACCAGTGGAAAGACAATAGTCCAACACACCTGTCACTACCGCAGTTACTTTACCAGTTCCTCCCCCACCTCAAAATTTGAGGCGAGGGTATTCCATTCCCCCGGGTTATCTTATCGGTAACGTTATTACTACGGTAGCTAGTCAACAACCTACATTGGTTAAACCTTTGAATAGTGTTCAACCTACTGTGGTTGGGGGGCAACCCCTGTTTCCTAACCAAAACATAGCTGGTGGAATCCCCAACGGATCTTCCCAACCTGCTACACCATCCACCATGGGATTATCTCATGTTGGGGGGCCGTCAAATGTAACTCAAACCTCATGGATTCAAGCGTATCTAGGTTCTGTTAACCCTGTTCCGAGCCAACCTAATCCTAGAAACGCACCATACGGGATACCTTATCCCGGGAATCCATACACTCTATGGGGGAAACACCCAGTGTTGCAACACGGACCCCAATCGACTATCCCTCAAGTACCAGCACCCCCGATCGGCCCTCCCCCACCTCCTGCTGGAGGTAGCGGGCCCCAACCTAACCTTGGTGGAGGTCCACCTCATTTTACCCACAACATCCCTCACCCTTCCAACGGTGGCGGGAATGGTCCACCACCCCCTCCCGGTGGAGGCGGCTGGGGACCACCCTACCATGGCAGAGGAGTACATTTCCCTTCGGGTGACGAAGGTGGTCCACCACTCCCTCCAGGCGGAGGTGGTGGATGACCTAATTACTATGGTGGTGGTGATGGTGGTGGTGGTGGAGACCCTCATCCTTCCAACAGCGGAGGTGGTGGGGGCCCCCATCCTTCTGGTGGTGGAAGTGGTCCCCCACCCCCTCCAGGTGGAGGTAGTGGTGGGCCACCTTATTATGGTTATGGACCCCCACCTCCTTTTGGTGGTGATGGAGGACCTCCACCCCCTCCCGGTGGTGGAGGTGGACCCCCACCTTATTGGAATGGGCCACCTTATGGTGGAAAACATCCTTACAGTTCGGGCGGCACACCCCCCTACGGTCAGTTTCCTCCTGGTACACCTTACGGTCAATTTGGTCCTTACACGCCTTATCCGTATTATTAATACGCACAACCTAACCCACAGCTACCCTTCCTGGCTACTTTGGACCTACCTAACCTATCCCGTTTAACCAACGATCCTATTTACCACGGATCTAACTGGCCACCGATTCTGGTTAAACTTCTGTCTGATATCCCCAAGTTTGACGGCAAGCCGGGTGAAGACCCTAAAAACCATGTGATGACATACCACTTATGGTGTGCATCTAATTCCGTAATGGACGATTCAATTCGTCTTAGATTGTTTCAAAGGACTCTCACCGGTTCAACTGCCAAGTGGTACATTGAGTTGCCACCCCACTCTTTTCCTCATTTTGGTTATCTTGCCATGAAATTTTTAACACATTTCCAGCTACCCATATGGTATGAAACTGGTACCGATATTTTAACCTCACTCCGTCAGAATACCGCCACTCACATTTCGGATCATATCCACGAGTGGCGAAGGAGATGACATCTCATTAAATCTCCTATTCCAAATCAGCTCCTGGCAGACTGGTTCACAAAATCCCTCATCCCTAGCATAGCAAGAGACATTGCTATGCGAGGTGATGTCACCGAAGAAAAAGCCATCACAAGTGCCCATGTGCTAGACCTAGTCTACACTCAATCTGGCACTCTGTTTGATATTCTGCCTGATGCACCCCGTGATGTTAATGACCCTGTAAAACCACATAAGGGACTCCAATCTGATGGAATCATTGGTTCCCTTTACACCCAGCCTGCTACTAGCACTGTCGGCTCATCCAACCTAACACCGGCTGGCCACAGCACCACCAAATCAGCCGCTCTTGTTGTAACTGAAGAGGTGAATTCTGTCCAATTAGCTTCATCTCAGAAGTTTGGCGGTAAAAAGAAGAACAAGATCAAACCCGAAAAGTCTTCAGCCCAGCAGGAACAAAAGAACACTTCTGATGATACCAAGCAGAAACGAAAACTAAAGTATCCTTGTTTACTGTGTGGAGATGACCATTTCTCCAAAGAATGTCCCCATAGAGATGAAGTACAAAAGTTTCTTAGGGGAAAACCAACTCCCGCAGTCCTCAATGATTCGTTTCCTACTCATAACCAGCAGATGATTGCTCAAACCCCCCCGACCCAGGAGGAACCATCCAATACCGCGCATGTTCTCATGGAGCGTAACGAGATGATAAATTTGAACACTCACTCACGATCTTACAAACCGGCCCCTTCGAAGGAATCCACTGGAAGTAATGCTAAAAAAGCTTCCGACTCCTTAACTGATGTCATTATACCATCAACTTCTCTCACCATTGAAAATCCCTCCTTAGACTCAATATTGCGACCACCCAAGAGCACGATTCGAAAAGCTATTTTCAATCCGAACGCTCAGGCAACACAAAATTACAATATCG
Source organism: Larix kaempferi (assembly GCA_027924585.1). Taxonomy (NCBI): domain Eukaryota; kingdom Viridiplantae; phylum Streptophyta; class Pinopsida; order Pinales; family Pinaceae; genus Larix; species Larix kaempferi. The sequence continues at coordinate 2,913,105 of BSBM01000626.1, forward strand.
TAGAAGACTTGGCACAAGCTCCTTGTGCCATGTCTACCTTGGAAGTTTTGTAGAATTGTCCTAATCAATGGAAAACTCTCCTTGCAGCCATCGATGCAGTCGACTCGGATTCCTCGAATACCATCATGTTCTGACTTGACAACTTTACGTCGAGGCTCTCACACCAGCTGGCATTCCAAGTTTCTGCAAACATTGCTGGGAAGATTTTCCATCGTACCCTTTTGGATGAAGGCGCCTCCACTTCTGTCATGTCGATCACCTGTTGGAGAGCCATTGGCTCCCCCTTATTGAATCATTCTCCCACAACGTTGAAAGCATTCGACGGGCGTGGCTTTCAACCTCATGGGCTCTTACAAGCTCTTGCAGTTGAGTTGGGCGGAAAGACCGTGACCGTTAACGTGGAAGTGGTCTTGACCCCGTTAGATTATAATCTCTTGCTTGGTCGAAATTGGTTTTACACCATGCAGGCGGTAGCCTCTTCAATCTTCCGCATAGTACAATTCCCCCACCAAGTCCGAATTGTTACTATCGACCAATTAGATTTTTGTACATCGGACGCTACTAGTCATCCTAGTGACCATGTTCCTTCCAATGGACAAATGTCAAAACAATATGAGAGCATAGGGGTTGGCCTTTTGAAAGATTCATCTCTCATGGTTTTTTTTCCAGCCGCGGACCCCCCTAATCATGTTGCTACGGTGAACATGATCTCCACAGAGATTTTATCCCACTCTACCGATGCTTGGCTTGTACCGGATGAAGCCACAACACACCTGCTTGGAGATATAATGCCTCTTTCACCCACTGAACGTATTTACGAGGCTATCCAATCAACACCAGAGGACCATTTAACCTTGGCCTCTCCATCTTGTTCTCTACGATGGATGTCATCTCTACTTGATCTCTTCCTTCGTACTTTTCATTCAGACAAGTCCATCATGGAAGTTATGAATGTTGACGACAGTCCGTGGGATGATCTCCACCACATGTCATCTTTTCTCCCTCCTTTGGAGTACATAGAGGATAACATCCATACCCTCTTTTCACCAGATATCTACCCGTTCCCTCATTCCCCCATTCTTACCTGTCTTACAGACACGGAGGGAAACTTGTCCAACATTGAGCCAACCACCCCGGTAGACATCTCGGTAAAGCTTGGTATAGTGGAACACATTCACATAGGCCAGAAGTGTTCCCCTGAAGAAATCACCGCTGGCACGGCCTTGTTCAAGCAATTTCAAGACGTATTTGCTTGGTCCTATGAGGAGATGTCTGGGATAGACCCCGTAATTGTTTCTCACGAAATAAAAAGCTATCCCGACATCAAACCTGTACGCCAAAAATTGCGACTGGTACACCCCCGGAAGACTGCAGCAATTAAGGCAGAAATTGAAAAAGCTCTTAAAGGTTGGTTTCATTTATCCTATCCCATTGACAGATTTCCTCAGATGCAGACGGTACAATATCCGTCTGAATCCTCATAAGTGTATCTTTTGCGTTGAGTCCAGATGCCTATTAGGATTTATCGTTTCGAAGGATGGGATCCGCATTGATCCCTTAAAGGTGGATGCCATTGTCAACCTGCCACCCCCGACTGATGTGCCGAAACTTCAAATTCTTCAAGGGAAGGTGACTTACTTAAGACGTTTGTTTGCAATTTCGCGGAGAAGACTCAGGGGTATATGAGACTGCTCAAGAAGGACATCTCGTTAATTTGGGATGACCAAGCTCAAAAATCCTTCGACGGTATCAAACATGCCATCACGCATGCCCCCGTGCTCCAACCACCCAATTATTATTGAGATTACATCTTATATCTCGCTGCTTCTGCTACCACTATCGCCATGGTTTTAGTATAGGAGGATCAAAACGCCCAGGAACATGTAATATACTATGCAAGTAAGGGTCTTGATGATGTTGAAACTAGATATTCACATGTCGAAAAACTCGCATTCACGGCAGTCATCGCTATCCAGAAGTTTTGGCACTATATCTTGCTCTGCACAACCACCATCATTGCCGACTCGAACCCCATGTACAACGTACTGACACCTCAGGTGCTTGGGGGCAAGTATTCATGTTGGATCATGATACTGCAAGAATTTGACCTTCTTTTCAAGAAAGCTAAGTCAAAGAAGTCTTTGGTGTTTGCCGAGCTCATTTGCGACCTTCCCCGTCCTAATGCAGAAGTTGACCACAATGACTCCTTTCCAGATGAATCATTATTTCTCATCAGTACGACTGATCCATGGTATGGAGATATCTTATTATATCTTCAAACCCAATGCTTCAACCCTCAACTCTCTCGCGATGACCGTCATAAGATACGTCACCATGCGAAGTATTATTTAATCATTAATGATACTTTGTATCGCCGTGGCATTGATTCAATTCTTCGATGTTGTCTCACTCATGATGAGGCCGAACGCGTTCTCAATGACTGTCACGCTGGGGCATGTGGCGGTCACCTCTTTGGGATGGCTACAGCCCAGAATATTTTGCGTGCGGGATATTTTGGCCTACTATCTTCAAATATTGTATTGAGGCCGTAAAAAAATGTCCTCCTTGCCAACACTTCCACACAAATAAGTGCACCCATCCCGCCCCGTTACACCCGGTTATTTCCGTCTTCCCCTTCGCAAAATGGGGCATCGGCTTCATGCATTGTAATCCTACCTCAGACAGCGGGCATAGTTACATTATTGTAGCCGCACTCTTCATGTTCAATCATGTAATAACGTGGTTCGGAGTTCCTCAGGCAATTGTTACCGATCATGGTTCCCATTTTCAGAACCATATGGTTGATGAACTGAGTGACAGGTTGGGTTTTCACCATGAAAATTCAACACCCTACTACACGCAGTCCAATGGACAGGTCAAGGCCATTAACAAGGTTTTGAAAACTATGGTCCAAAGGATGGTAGGGACGTGTTATCACCTAAACTGTAGTTACCTTTATGGATGTATCCATTAATGGATGGTAGTAGGAAAAGGAAACTCAAAAGTTGCAACCATGATCACATCGACTTCCAATAGATGGTTGTCACGCCAATCAAGGAAACCTTCACTTTATGTTATCTAGCCCAGACAACAAAGGGGGAGACCCAGATCTACTCCCGACAGGAGAGATCAAACCAAAACACCAAACCAAATTTACGTATGAGTGAAGTATTGTAAGGTGTATGGTGTATCCTAGACCTAAGGATGAAGTCACAAGATACGTACGGGTTTCAACGAGTATAGCTTTGGTTCATTGTTGATGTGAGAGTGACTTATGGTATTTGAAATGAGATCTAGGATTAAAGTACTAGTCAATTGTGATAAAATCCATTGCCTTAGGAACCATGTCTAATGCAGGGTAGTTTAGGGATTGAATTGGGGCTAACCAGTACATGAGATAAGCTTGATCATGATATAGGAAAACATCAAGAGATTCAAGCAACCTAAACAAGGATCAAACCACAAGTTAACTCAACAATCTAGGAAAGTTGAATGATCTTGGAGAAAGATCAGTGCCTTGGGAATTGGGATAAATGGAGTCAAAGTGAAGTTAACTTGTAGATCATGACCCCTATAACATAAGACAAGTGGGCTACTAAAGGTTTGATGGATGGATCTATCTAGATCTAATAATTCATGATGTGACCTAAGTGGACCACAATCCCTTAAAACAAGGAATGCTATCCCCAAGACAAGATTTCACAAAATGACCTACTAGACATAGGTTTCAAGGTATGTGTGTTCCAAATCCACCGAAATCTCAACTACCCATGTCCTACAAGTGGACAAACTCAATCTCCCCAAGAAGTGGGACCTTGCCCAAGGAGGGTTAAAAGTGTGATAAATGGGATCAAGACAAGTCCAATGGCATCCAAAATTTAGATCCAAGAAGTTTATGCTAGTGACAATGTGGATCTAAATTTTCAAGACAATCCAAGGGTTAGATCTTACTAGATCTGAGTTTTAAGATACCAAGTGATCCAAAATGGGGTTTCAATCCCTTAAAATGTGGAATAGGGCCCACAAGGCAGAAATCTCCCAAGTGAAAGTCTAGGGGTATGTTATTGGATATGTAGATTGTAGATCAAGAGGAATCTCAACTACCCACGTACTAGATCTAGGTTAACTCACCCAAACCAAGGAGTGCGACCTCACTTGGAGAGGCTAAGTTGCCTTGGGAAGAGGGTCAAATGGAGGCCAATCCTCACCAAACTATAGATCTGGGATTCCGTGGATACTATAGAGGTGGGTTTCAAATATCTTACCCAAGAAACGACTAGATCTTAGTAGATCTGAGAAAATGTAAAAATGAGGGTTTTGATTAATTAGGGTTTGAAGTAGTTTAGACAAATGGATAGATCATGGAAAGAAATTACCTTGAGATCATACCTGAGTGATGTGAATGAGATGCCTTGTTGTTGAGGAAGACTCCCGTAGAGATCAAATGAGAGATTGTTGATTTTGCTTGCCGAAATGATGCCGTAGCCCACGAGTGCAACCTCCTCTACCTGTCAATCCAAGGAAAGCGATTTCATTCAGAAAGGTCAAGTATGGAGCAAATACAAGCGAACTGCAATAGTAACATGAAATAGAAGGTCCTGGGACAATAATACTCCCTGTTACCGATGAAGAAACCCAAAGAAGAAGTAGGGAGGTCCTCCCCTACCAACACGTCCTCCTTAGATGAATTTGGCCTTCACCTATAGATGCAAAAAGATGGTACAAAAATATGGCAAGACAAGATCTCCAATAACTCAGTGCAAAGGAAGAATCAACAAATGAACACCAAAAACATTCACCACAACACTGGAGATAGATGCAATAATAATTTTCTATTCCAATAATCCAGAGCCATAAGTCCCCTTTACAATGAGAGGCTCTCTCCTTTAAATAGGAGGGAGAGAGTCCACAATCTAACCACTTTTTGAATGAGTGGTTAATATTAAAAGATCAAAAGATCTAATCAATGGTTGAGATGAGCTCAACAATAAAATACATGGATCACTAATAAAATATAACAATAAGTGGACAAAATCGCCCTAGGAGAGGGGATCCCACCAAATCATCATCACAAAATATAACAACTAGCTCATGGTGGGTCCAAGGGGTAATTTTAGACACCCTTGGTCAATCCCCATGGCACAATAATAATAAAATAGTCATCAAAGTACCAAGTCGCGCCTCTATGGACAAATCGTGGGCCTTAGGAGGCCTCATAAATCATTAGAAAATGCCATAAGTGATGGGTGTGGGTCCCGATGAAGCTGAAATTGCTGGAGAAGGTGTGGAAGACACCCCACTCACCATCACTGATCATCCCATGCCAAAACTTTGCCTCAGTATCCCAAATAGAATTCCTCTGTAGCCATTTCTACCAATCCCAAACTGCCTCAAGAAGCGTGGCACTGCCCCAAACTGCCACCTGGAGTGCCTGCGCTATCAAGGTGAGGGCACCGGTGTGTCTGGGAGGGGGGTAATATGTTAAAATCAAGTGGATGGACCACCCCCTCCATGCACAGCGCCCTAGGTGAACCAGATAAAATCCATCTCTGCTCTAATAGGGTCTCTGACAGACCAAAACTGCACTAGGATAGCCTACTGAGGCTCAATCATCACTGTAAGTGCCTGGAACTGAAAACAGATTGTCACATTGGACTCAGAAGGTCCAAATCTATCCAAGATGTGTACTCATACACCATATGTATCTCTGCATGATCATATAATATATCTAATATGCCCGAATAGGTGAAATAATAATAATCTGTAAATGATCAAATAATGTTGAAAACCATAAATCACCATCATAAACATGTATCTGATGCATAGAACCATCATGTACATGTACATAGACCATATATCATTTGTCTGTATCATCACAAGGTCCAACCATCTCATGTCCCATGGTTGACCTTGGTCAAACTAGGTTTGACCAAGTCAACATGACCAAATATAACTCAAACTATCATCAGAAGCTGCTGCAAAGTGTCAAAGGTTAAAACATGCTCTACAATTCATTCAAATAGAAATTATAACAAAAATTAGTCATTACTAGTGATCTAAATCCAAATATATAGTGTCATTAATTATTATTATAACTCAGACTAGACTTTCAAGACCATACTCACTTCATAGTTGTGATCAATTTGCTAGTGAAGGGTGAAGGCTTAAAATAAACTGGCTAAGTTAAAGGATGACTTGACTGACTTAACATTGTGACACTTTGGATATGGGAAACGGAATACACACCATAGTATATACTGAGTGAGCAACAACACAAGGAATGGCGGTGTCTCACAAATGGATGAGTTGTTCAAAGAGGGTTTATTCACCTTTAACAGATGCGCACAATCCATAATACAAATGAGGCCAACAATTGTTTTGATATAGCATTTAATTTCCATTGCTTTTTGGGCCTGAAGTTTCCATAGCCTTTGATATATGTGTGTTAATAAACACATTGCATAGATTTACATTTATTTAGGCTTTTTGTTGCAGGTGTGTTTTTAAGGCACTTGTTTACCTGAGAACTTCTAGGTGTGTCATAGACAGCTTGTTTACCTAGATATTTTACATTTCACAAAAGATATGACATTTTATTTCATAGCCATTTTCATTTGGCTTGCCTTTCATTCATGTGTGTTTAAAAACACATTGCATGAACGGGCTTTTCATACAAGATATAACATTTCATTTTCCAGATTTTGTATTCATGGAAGCACTAAAAGTTTCAGGTTTAGCCAACACAACTTTAGTGACTAGGGGGGATTCACAAGGAAACCCAACTCACCATAGGTAAGTTTTGTCACCAACTCAGAGCTGAGACACAATAAACAGGGAATCTCATTCAATACAGAGGCTACAGTGGGGAAAAGTCCTCCATGCCACAAGTCAAGTAGTAAGTCAGGGTGATAGACTAACACGTAGGTAATGGATGGATGAAGACAATGAATAATGGAGCCAACACTAGCAAGCCAAGGTATGGTGGAATGATCACCTCTAGTCTCCTAAAGAGGGTAAAACCAATGAGTATGAATAATGAACTTCTAAGTCTGAGTAAGGACAATAGAATATATATAATAAGATCAACCAGGTCCATGTATCTATATGATTGCCAGATCATGACACTAAATGCTAAGACATGCCATAAGAATGAATATAAAAGCAATATAACCATAACACCATGATATAACTGTTGATTCATATACCTGAATGCTCATTATCTAAACCATCATCTATCCTCTAAACTGCTACTGTAACTCTAGGCACTACTGACTGGTCTGTACCAATGGTATAGTAGCTACATCGTTCATCTCTCTGAGTGTCCTGAGACTCAATCATGGCATGGGGACTAAAACTGATGTCCAAAATCTGATAGTAATCCACAATAGATGCTCATCTCAACATCTCAATGTAAGGGAACTGGCTGAATAGTGTACTTGAATCAGAAAAATAATGTATGCTAGCCCGGCTACTATATATGTGATAACATCTGGCTCCGACTGGGACAAGTGCTCTGCTGAAAAGAGCGCTTGAGCACCTCAAAATATCTGGTCCTTGAACTCTGCTACTCAAATCCTTGATCCAACACTCTACCATTTTGCTTTCATCTCTTTATTTTATTTCGCACCTATTTCTGCATTCACAGACATCAAAAAATACCTCATGCAGCATGTATGGGGAAAATATAAAATCAAACTGAAAATAAAATCTATCCTATAGCAACATTTTTAATAAATGAAATATAAATGCAGAAAGTAAATTTAAATCTACTAACACAACTTGCAAAATTTGAAATTTTTTTGTGCACGAAAATAAAATGATAGGTACTCAATTTAAACTAGGAGCTTCAAAAGGAGCTTAGGGAAAAACAAAAAGTGCTAGACTCAATGGCTTAAAAGATTAACTATTGCCCAAGTAGGCTTATTCAGTTTCCTACCTACTCTATTCTACCAGGCAAGGCAAGCGGAGAGATCCCTATTATGTGGGATCCGGGATATGATCCCTTAAGTCCCTTTGATTTACAGGATATAAAATACGTCATCCACTACCAGTGGTTAGAAAGCACATGCCATCAATGCATTGCTCTACTGTGAAAGGTCCAACCCATAAGTCATCAGCCTGTCCCGATCTTATATGCAACAAATGGTTGGGAATGATGACTTGACTTCCTGTAGGAAACCTATTTCTATTGACAGACTCAGGAATTGTTGAGATATTGTAACTTCAAAGAATATTATATTTGTACTTTATTATTCTGGAGATGTTTCATTCCTCCTTGAAGATCTTATTGTATATCCGGAGATGTTTATTCCTACGTCGGAATGTGGTAACTTGGGTTATTAGACTTCCTTAGTGGGGGTCGGCCCTGTATGTGTTATGTGGTTCAAAGGGTTATTAGACCACCCTAGAGGGGTCGGCCTAGCCAGTTGTAGTGGGGTATTTAACCCATTGGTTAAATATGAGCCTACATGATTTGTGTAAAAGACAAGTCGGAGTAGTGTATAAATAGAGGAGGTGTATTCCTAATTTCACACACACTCACTCACTTGAGAGTGGCACACTTGTGGAGGAGAGGTCTGCTATGGAGAAGGAGGAGCTTATGCTCAAGGTTACATATTTGTATATTGCTGGTCATCTATATTGAGGAAGCTTTACTAGGTTTTCTACCCCATGAGGGTTTCCCAGGATAAATTTGTGTCTCTTGTGTTTATGTTGTACTTGTTGTTTCTTCAGTGATCCTGTATATGCTATTATTGTGAAATAGAATGCAATGTTGATATTTTATGTCTTAGCATATTAAATCTTAACATGGTATCAGAGCTAACCTGAAGGAAGGCAATGTATGGCACTTGTGACACTTGCTTTACTTACGACAATTTGAAGGTTAGGGTTTTATATAGCAAAAACCAGTCATCGTGGACCTTTCACCATAAATCCACTTTGGCGAAGGTTCAGGATCTGAAAACTTTATAGGTCTTAGATAACATCTCCAGGTATCTTGTGTCCAAAGGGCACCCTCATATTCGTTGTACTTTGTAAGTTATGATCAGTACAAGTTAGGGTTTCTGCCTCTTCCAGATCTCAGTCAAAATCAGGTGACCTAGGAAAAAAGGTCATAACTTGGGCTAGGAAGCTCCAAATGAAATTTCGTCACAAGGGAAAGGTAGTACACAGACTGTACTATCTCAGAAAATGGTTTCAGAGGCCGAAGTTGAACTAGTGACACGTGGCACTCCGTACACGTTCTCTCTCCTGTTTTATCCCATAAACAGGTCACATTGCAACACTTGGCATAAATTGGACTAGGAAGATCCAAATGAAATTTCGTAAAATGTGACAGGTAGTACACAGGCTTTACTATCTCAGGAATATTGTTGAGAGGTCGAAGTTGAACCAGTGACACGTGGCAAGCCGTACAAGTTTGTTCTCCTGTTTTATCCCATAAACAGGTCACGTTGCAACACTTGGCATAACTCTCTCTCAGAAAATCCAATTGAGGTCAGACCTGTCGAGATGGAAAGATGACAGGTCAGGATACCATAGAAAAAAAAAATTCATACCCTGTGGAGCGAAAAGTTCGGAGTTACAGCAGAAACAATCAGGTACATATTTCTATCAAAACAGAATTATTTTTTGAGCACCTTCATTCATGGCTTCCGGAATTTAGGGTTTCGGAGAAAGTTAGAATTTTTGGAATCGAAATCCACGGCTAAATGCTACTCAGGAAAATCAAAATTTAGAGACCAAGATCGAATTTTTTGGTTGGGTAGAAGACCGGGTTTGATCAAACCCCAGTTCGGGATTTTGATCGGAAAGATGGAAAATTAGGGCTTCAGCAAAAGTTGGAATTTTTTGAAGTCTGTAACCACGGCTGGAAGCTCCTCAGAAAAATAAGAGTTTAGAGCCTTGGATTGAACCTTTTGATTGGACAGAAGGGTGGGCTTCATCAAACCCTAGTTCGGGTTCCTGTCTAAAAGATCCAGAAGTTTCGAAGGCAATTTTGAGGGGTCAAATTTTGGAGATTTCAAAATTGAAGTATGCTAGCAAGACACATCCTTCCATCCATTCAGAAGTGTGAATGTCAAAGATTGAATTTTTAGGGTTTCTCTAGCAAACCCTAATCAAGCTCCAGATCAAGTTTCAGGGGGAGTTGAGGCTAAGGCCTTACATAAGAAGACTACAAGAAGTCTCAACAGGTATGACTTAAGGAGGTTGAGGTATGTCTTGAAATCTGATTCTTGATTAAGTTCATAATGTGTTTGCCTTCATATTATTTATTAGTACAATCTTGATTAATGTTAGAATTGTCTTATCACCCTAGTAACAGTATGAATGCATGTGAATGATCGAAGACATTCATTGATTAGGGCTATATGATTGTACTAATGCATTATGGTGTTGTGTGAGGTTGATGTTGTCTGCTAACAAGATACAGGTACATCGCAAAAGACAAATCAAGTTCCATGACCATGACAACATGAAGACAAAGACTCATCCATAATATTTGTTCTACTTACGAGGTATGTATGAATTTGTTATATTATGCTTAACCTATGAGACATGCAGGTTCTAGCTCAGGATCTCTAAATCATTGAAGAGATTGTTTAGGTATGTTGTACATAACTAAGCAGGTATACTAATCCAGGTATGTTTTCCTATGTCAAGTTAGAATCTTACCTTGTGTTAGGATCTGTTCTATAAGTATACTTGGTATGATTGGTTATGCTTATTCATAAAGTTAGTAATCAAGGGTTTATGCATATTATGTCTCTTATATTGATGATTTAATTAACCAGAAGAGTCCTATGATCAAACAAAAATATGCATGAGTAAAAGAAGACTTCCTTGAAACCCTGAATACGAATGATCATGACTATACATATTCAAGATTATTTAGAATTAGAATGTTTTGATAATATTGAGAATATACTAATGAATGTATGTTTGTGTATGAGATCATGAGGATGACACTAGTGCACACTTGAGCATGCATAGTGGTACAAAATGAATAGAAGTTCAAAAGACATATAGAAGATCGAGCGGGAGGCAACCACACAAACATAAAAGATAAGTATTTGAGTTGTTATTTGAAATAGTAAATGATATTGCTTGTATGCATATTTGTATTGCTAGAATATATCATGCTGAGTGTAAACATTCATAGAGCATTGAACAGTATACTACTAATATGCATATGATTGGTAAGTTGGACAAACATTCCATTGTTGCTTGTCTAGAATGAAACCTCTTTGCTGACATGCTGAGAGCTGTGCACACTCTCGATAGTATGTTCTGGTAGAGATGGAAGGCATCTAGATAGACACTCTATGCATACAAGATATGGGAAAGTGTTGTGCCAAAGTATTGGTCAAAATAGTTGCATAACTATGTAAATGATATATGTATGCATAATAGGTTATCATGTCAATATGATTTGATGATTATGAAGTATTACTAATCATGTACTTAATTTTGATTTGTAGGAAAGATCATGATGAATGATGAACACTGAACAAGCGATGGATGCTCAACAAAAAGATTTACAAATCAAACACACTATAGAAGGCTTGTGGCTAGAAGATTCTCTTAGAAAGAGGAAGAGAATCATGATGATATGTTTTCTCCAAGTGGCTAGATAAGACCATTCTCTAATGGTGTAATTAAAGAAGAAGTGTGAATCAGGTTCTGTACGGGTACCCATGATCGATAATCAATTGATGAGCTTAGTGATCACCATGGGTGATGTGGATATCAACCTTTGCTACAAGTTTGAATATGGTTTCTATACACAGATGACATGGATGCAAGAAGGACCTCACCACAGAGTTCGAATGATATTGAGGCTCATATCAGTAGACCCATCTAACGAGAGATGGCACAGATAGATATGCAGAAGATCATTCAATGCAGAGTGTGAATGATGTTCAGTCAAAAAGGGAGAATTGACAGTTTCTTGATAAGCTTGGGCTTTACCAAAAGTAAATTTATTCCTAACCTTTACCTTAAGGTTGTGGATGATGAACCTATCATACCATTATTGTATGACGATGATCTCTTTCTGACAAGGAATGAGAAACAGATCATGAAAAGAAAGAATCAGAATGGTGCAGAAAGGAATTAAAGTTCGAATTTGTAACAAGTTACCGATGTACTAACCAAACCTCTACCTCAAGTAAAGTTTTCCGAGACAAACTTAAAATAGTTCAGAAGGACCCTCCTCGAAAGGGGGAGCGATGTGATTACTTATGATGAGATTGCCCGCATCGACAGTGAGGTCGATGATGTGGATACCTATATTGGTGATGCCGACAGAGAGGTTGGTGGACATGAGGGGATTGGATCATCCCTGGACTTCAGTCCTAAAGAGAGCCGTAGATGTATGTCTTCGAGAATGAAGTCCTTGGTGGACATGAGGGGATTGGATCATCCCTGGACTTCAGTCCTAAAGAGAGCCGTAGACGTATGTCTTCGAGAATGAAGTCCTTGGTGGACATGAGGGGATTGGATCATCCCTGGACTTCGGTCCTAAAGAGAGACGTAGACGTATGTCTTCGAGAATGAAGTCCTTGGTGGACATGAGGGGATTGGATCATCCCTGGACTTTAGTCCTAAAGAGAGCCGTAGATGTATGTCTTCGAGAATGAAGTCCTTGGTGGACATGAGGGGATTGGATCATCCCTGGACTTCAGTCCTAAAGAGAGCCATAGACGTATGTCTTCGAGAATGAAGTCCTTGGTGGACATGTGAGGATTGAATCATCCTTGGATTTCAGTCCTAAAGTGAGCCATAGACTGGGTCTCCGAGAATGTATTCCTGAATGAACAGGTAGGGGATTGTATCTTCCCCGGACTTTGGTCCCAAAATTGATCCGTAGACTGATGTCTCCGAGAATTGAAGATAGGACTGCATCGTCCCTGGACCTCGGTTCAAAATGTACGTGACGGGATTGCATCGTCCCTAGACATGGTGAGGTGTCTTAAAGTGATAAGGACTAATCATCATGTAAGTAGATTGGGATTGCATCGTCCCTAGACATGGTGAGGTGTCTTAAAGTGATAAGGACTAATCATCATGTAAGTATATTGGGATTGCATCGTCCCTAGACATGGTGAGGTGTCTTAAAGTGATAAGGACTAATCATCCTGTAAGTAGATTGGGATTGCATCGTCCCTAGACATGGTGAGGTGTCTTAAAGTGATAAGGACTAATCATCATGTAAGTAGATTGGGATTGCATCGTCCCTAGACATGGTGAGGTGTCTTAAAGTGATAAGGACTAATCATCATGTAAGTATATTGGGATTGCATCGTCCCTAGACATGGTGAGGTGTCTTAAAGTGATAAGGACTAATCATCCTGTAAGTAGATTGGGATTGCATCGTCCCTAGACATGGTGAGGTGTCTTAAAGTGATAAGGACTAATCATCCTATAAGTAGATTGGGATTGCATCGTCCCTAGACATGGTGAGGTGTCTTAAAGTGATAAGGACTAATCATCCTGTAAGTTGATTCGGGATTGCATCATCCCTAGACATGGTGAGGTGTCTTAAAAGGATGAGGATTGATCATCCTGTAAGTTGATCTGGATTGTATCGTCCATAGACATGAGAGATGTCTTAAATTGAGAGGGATTGATCATCCCGTAAGTGGATCAGGATTGTATCATCCTTGGACCTATGTCCTAAAGTGAGAGGGATTGACCATCCTGTAATTGGATCATGTGTGTTGCAGGGTATGCTATTATGTATTGATGATAGATGTATTAGTGAGAATACATGCTTTTGATGATAGATGTATTAGTGAGAATACATGCTTTTGATGATAGATGTATTAGTGAGAATACATGTTTTGATGATATATGTATTAGTAAGAATACATGTTTTATGATAGATGTATTGGTGTGGATACTAATACAGATGATCCAGATACTGTAGATCGAGATGATCCAGATGCTATAGATAGAGATGATCCAGATGCTGTAGATCGTGATGATCCAGATGCTGTAGATCGAGATGATCTAGATGCTGTAGATCGAGATGATCCAGATGCTGTAGATTGTGATGATCCAGATGCTGTAGATCGAGATGATCCATATGTTGTAGATCGAGATGATCCAGATGCTATAGATCATGATGATCCATATGCTGTAGATCGAGATGATCCAGATGCTGTAGATCGAGATGATCCCGATGCTGATGATCGTATGATGACGATGCTGATGATCGTGAGGATCCAGGTGTTGATGTTGCTATAGCTGTTCGAGTGCTGCAGAAGATAAAGACTCAGTACTAAAGATGTTGATGTTCCAGTATTGAAGATGTTCCAGTAACTGCTTGAGTTACTGATGATGTTGAGAAAGCTTCCAATGATTTATAGATGTATCATGTATGATGTTGATGACTCCTTGCTCGTGCAGATGCTGTTATAATATCCTTCTCGTTAAGGGGGAGTGTTGAGATATTGTAACTTCAAAGAATATTATATTTGTACTTTATTATTCTGGAGATGTTTCATTCCTCCTTGAAGATCTTATTGTATATCCGGAGATGTTTATTCCTCCGTCGGAATGTGGTAACTTGGGTTATTAGACTTCCTTAGTGGGGGTCGGCCCTGTATGTGTTATGTGGGTCAAAGGGTTATTAGACCACCCTAGAGGGGTCGGCCCAGTCAGTTGTAGTGGGGTATTTAACCCATTGGTTAAATACGAGCCTACATGATTTGTGTAAAATACAAGTCAGAGTAGTGTATAAATAGAGGAGGTGTATTCCTCATTTCACACACACTCACTCACTTGAGAGTGGCGCACTTGTGGAGGAGAGGTCTTCTATGGAGAAGGAGGAGCTTATGCTCAGGGTTACATCTTTGTATATTGCTGGTCATCTATATTGAGGAAGCTTTACTAGGTTTTCTACCCCATGAGGGTTTCCTAGGATAAATTTGTGTATCTTGTGTTTATGTTGTACTTGTTGTTTCTTCAGTGATCCTGTATATGCTATTATTGTGAAATGGAATGCAATGCTGCTATTTTCTGTCTTAGCATATTAAATCTTAACATGAATAACTCCAATATTACGAATAGGCATAGGGTGGATTTCAGTAGGTTTTTGCGGTTGAGGTGTGACAATCCTAGCGCCCCTCCTAGAAGGAACTGCATCAACCCTGGGTAACCCACCATCTAGTGAAATAACGATCCTGCCAACAAGGATTTCCCTAACCTCTCTTGTTGTCTCTTGGACTGCTTCAATTGACTCTTCCTCATGAGGAGACACAACTCTTTTAACAACTTCACCTATAGTCCAGAAATCTCTATGTTATCCCAATGGAGGTGGCTCATGAGGTATGACAGTATTATGACTAGAGCCTTCCCCTGAAGGAACTGGGATGACCATGTTTTCCAAACCAGTAAAGGTTGACTCATAATGAAATGTAGAAGAACTAGGAATGTGAGAAGGATCATGACTGAGATGATTAAATGACTCAGATGGTAAAATAAAATTAGGTACATGAGGATGTGCAGATAAAGCATGACTTTGAGAGTCTGAAGGAGTATGAAAAATAACAAGGTTGTTTAAATTAAATTCTCCTTCAGGTGCATCATTAATTAAAGCATCCTCTTCCAAACATAAAGAATTATCATGAATTTGAATTAAATTACTATCTTCTAGAAATAAGTGAGATAGAGAGTCATCCACATCAGAGTAGTAGGAAGCTTCAAATTCTTCATTTGTTTCAACCCTAGTAGATGCTACAGGACGGTTTTCCCATAGGTAAATAGGTGCAATCCCTTGGCCTTCCCTTTCTCTATTATGATCAGTTAAGAAAAACATTCCCTAACAGTAAAACTAATTCTTTCTCCCCTCCTAATATCATCAAACTCATCTACATGGACAAGATTCTCAATATTTTATCCAACAATTGTTTGCTCATGAAGGTTATCCAATGGGGGAATTGATTCCAAGCTTTGACTTTGCCTTGTCATATCACTATCAGTAAATGCATTTGTTTCAGTGACTAATCTAGGAAAATGTTCATCTCTTCCTATATTTCTTAAACCATTATCAACTTCCTCAGGTGCTTGATTTTCAATAACTGGTTCTTGACTGATTGCATTGTTTTGTTCCTGACCCTGAGGTTGATTTTCACTTCTTCTCAATTCATCTATTTCCTTAGCAAATTCGTTTCTAAGTAAATCCAAATTGATTATTCTTGCAATTTCCGCTATTTGCTCTTCTTCCCAAGAGGAATCAGAATCTTCTATGACGATACAAATATTTTGATCAACTTCACAAAGTTCTTCCTCATCTTCAACAAGGTTACTTTTAGCATTGTTTAACATCTCATCTCCATATGTGTTCTTTAGCCCTTCATCGAATGATTCTAAATGTTCATTTTAACAAGGTTCTCTGTTTATCCTAATCAAAGCTCCATCCGAGTTGGAACACATATATATGATAAATCCATCATAAGGTATCCACCCAAACTAGCTTCCCATTTCCTAGATAAAAGCATTCCATATGCTGGGGGGAAATCAATGACAACCACATCCATCATGGTAGAAATGTCTGAACATGCAAAAATATCAGCTCTAAGGTTTTTGATCAAACCACGGGAATATATACCATAGACATTTCCATAAGGTCTAGTCACCTCTAATCCCATTTCCTTCATAACTTGTAAAGGCATAACATTCATAGCTGCTCCGGAATCCAACATACAATTGTGAAGGAGCATGTTCTGAATGTGTAAGGTTAGGTAAAATGGAGGGTGACCACCGTTCTTTCTTTCATAAATTGTAGAATGGATGTTTATTGGTGGATCCTTCTCCACGTTGCTAATTTGTGTTCCACTAAGGTTCCGAATATGACAAGATTCTAACACATCTTTAGGAGTTTTCTCTTGGCCAATACCATAAAAATAATCCTCTACTTGGCTTCTAACAAAGGGCACCTTCATCAACTAACTGATAGGGATATTACACATTATCTTGCTCAACTCTTTCTTCATATCAATTTTAAGATCATAATCATCCACAACAAGATCCCCTTCATCCTTTTTATCTTCAACAATCTTTTTATGTTTGTCAAGGAAAGAAGGTTGGGAATTACCTCCTCATTTGTAAATTTGATACTTTGGTTGTTCTTTAGGTTCTGGGAGCTCTACGGCACAACATGAGGAGCTAGGTTCTTCAACTATGTCTTCTTCTTGCTCCCATGACTCTTCTTCTAGAAGGATTCTTCCAAATTTTTCATCATAAGATAAGTCATTTATAAAATTGATGTTATCTGGTTGGTCATCATGGTCAATGGTGTCGAAGGGTTCTTCTTCTTTTTCATCACACCAATTTACCTCCTTCTTTTCAGAATTTTCTGGATATTCAGGTCATCGCCTATCCCTATCCCCTTCAGGCCTCCTATTATTATTCCAGTAAGTTTTAGGGCCATAAGGATTTCTATGTCTCTCAGGATCATTCAAACTTGCTACACTTTTAGTCAGGATAGTTAATTGCCTCATCATTTCTTACATAACTTCTAACGTGTCCTTTGATTCCTTTGGCACATTTGTAGGTTCTTTTGGTTTTCGGAGTCTAGGATCAGATCTGGAAGTGGATGGGGTAAATTGATCAAAAAAATTGTGTTTCCCCATGGATGCCACATTTTTCTCAGCCATCTTTGCATTTGATTGAGCGGTCTTCAAGTCCTTTGGGTTTTTATCCTTTAGTTGATAACCAACCCATCCTTCAAATGCATTCAAGTAATGAATAACAATTGCTTGATCTTTTGGTTTAATTTCTTCAGGGATAACAACTACAGTCTTATCGAATCTTATGTTAAACTCATGGATTGTTTCATTTTCTCTTTTCTTAATGTCAAAAAGTTGATGCAAGAGAAATTTCCCATCTAACTTTCGAGACCACTCACTGTTAAGCTTGTTGACAAATTTGTCATACCCATAAATGGACGAGGCAGACAACCTGTCAAACCACTTCCTAACATCTCCTTCTAAAGATGCCAGGAGACCCCTCATGAAAACATCTTCCTCAAATGCTCCATATGTTCCCATACTTTATCAATGTGGTCTTCAATGGAAGCAGCAGATACTCCATCAAATCTGGGAACCTTTTCGAAATACTTTTCAGGCATATCATGGAGTGCACCTTGGATTTGGGAAAAGTCTAAAGGAGATGGTTTTGCCTTTCTTCCGAAAATCCTAGGATTCTGTGGAGGAGGAACATTCTGTTTTCCATAGTTTGTTCCGGCCATTGGATCTAGTAACTTTGTGTTTAAATTTGAACTAGGAGATGAGGGAGGAACTGAATTAAACAAGGGAGATCCTGAAATGAGATTTGGAGAATCGTTAACCAATTTCCAAAAGAAGTTAGATGATTGTGCTTTAGGATCTCTTTTATGATAAGTAAGTGGGGTTCCTTCAACTTGACTCAAGTTTGTTTTACTTCTCGTGTTATAAGGATGTAAATGAGCTTGATCCTCAGTGGAGTCACGATTTGGAGTCACCAGGTAGTCTTTTAAATTCTTCTACCAAGATATATGTCGTTTGAAATGCAGGAAAGAGTGAGTAATGATTACTATGTAGAACCAAGATAAGCCTCTGCCCTCCCCGGCAACGGCGCCAAAATGTTATCACCTAACTTTTCGTTACCTTTATGGATGTATCCATTAATGGATGGAAGTAGGAAAAGGAAACTCAAAAGGTGCAACCACGATCACCTCGACTTCCAATAGATGGTTGTCACGCCAATCGAGGCAACCTTCACTTTAACGTTATATAGCCCAGACAACAAAGGGGGAGACCCAGATCTACTCTCGACAGGAGAGATCAAACCAAAACACCAAACCAAAGTTAAGTATGAGTGAAGTATTGTAAGGTGTATGGTGTATCCTAGACCTAAGGATGAAGTCACAAGATACGTACGGGGTTCAATGAGTATAGCTTTGGTTCTTTGTTGATGTGAGAGTGACTTATGGTATTTGAAATGAGATATAGGATTAAAGTACTAATCAATTATGAGAAAATCCACTGCCTTGGGAACCGTCTCCAATGCAGGGTAGTTTAGGGATTTAATTGGGGCTAACCAGTACATGAGATAAGCTTGATCATGAGATAGGACAAAATCAAGAGATTCAAGCAACCTAAACAAGGATCAAACCACAAGTTAACTCAACAATCTAGGAAAGTCGAATGAGCTTGGAGAAAGATCAGTGCCTTGGAAATTGGGATAAATGGAGTCAAAGTGAAGTTAACTTGTAGATCATGACCCCTATAACATAAGACAAGTGGGATACTAAAGGTTTGATGGATGGATCTATCTAGATATAATAATTCATGATGTGACCTAAGTGGACCACAATCCCTTAAAACAAGGAATGCTATCCCCAAGACAAGATTTCACAAAATGACCTACTAGACATAGGTTTCAAGGTATGTGTGTTCCAAATCCACCGAAATCTCAACTACCCATGTCCTACAAGTGGACAAACTCAATCTCCCCAAGAAGTGCGACCTTGCCCAAGGAGGGTTAAAAGTGTGATAAATGGGATCAACACAAGTCCAATGGCATCCAAAATTTAGATCCAAGAAGTTTATGCTAGTGATAACGTGGATCTAAATTTTCAAGACAATCCAAGGGTTAGATCTTACTAGATCTGAGTTTTAAGATACCAAGTGGTCCAAAATGGGGTTTTAATCCCTTAAAATGTGGAATAGGGCCCACAAGGTAGAAATCTCTCAAGTGAAATTCTAGGGGTAGGTTATTGGATATGTAGATTGCAAATCAAGAGGAATCTCAACTACCCATGTACTAGATCTAGGTTAACTCACCCAAACCAAGGAGTGCGACCTCACTTGGAGAGGCTAAGTTGCCTTGGGAAGAGGGTCAAATGGAGGCCAATCCTCACCAAACTATAGATCTGGGATGTCGTGGATACTGTAGAGGTGGGTTTCAAATATCTTACCCAAGAAACCACTAGATCTTAGTAGATCTGAGAAAATGTAAAAATGAGGGTTTTGATTAATTAGGGTTTAAAGTAGTTTAGACAAATGGATAGATCATGGAAAGAAATTACCTTGAGATCATACCTGAGTGATGTGAATCAGATGCCTTGTTGTTGAGGAAGACTCTCGCAGAGATCAAATGAGAGATTGTTGCTTTTGCTTGCCGAAATGATGCCCTAGCCCACGAGTGCAACCTCCTCTACCTGTCAATCCAAGGAAAGTGATTTCATTTAGAAAGGTCAAGTATGGAGGAAATACAAGTGAACTACAATAGTAACATGAAATAGAAGGTCCTGGGACAATAATACTCCCTGTTACTGACGAAGAAACCCAAAGAAGAAGTAGGGAGGGTCCTCCCCTACCAATACGTCCTCCTTAGATGAATTCGGCCTCCACCTGTAGATGCAAAAAGATGGTACAAAAATATGGCAAGACAAGATATCCAATAACTCAGTTCAAAGGAAGAATCAACGAACGAACACCAAAAACATTCACCACAACATCGGAGATAGATGCAATAATAATTTTCTATTCCAATAATCCAGAGCCACAAGTCCCCTTTACAATGAGAGGCTATATCCTTTAAATAGGAGGGAGAGAGTCCACAATCTAACCACTTTTTGAATGAATGGTTAAGATTAAAAGATCAAAAGATCTAATCAATGGTTGAGATGAGCTCAACAATCAAATACATGGATCACTAATAAAATATAACAATAAGTGGACAAAATCGCCCTAGGAGAGGGGATCCCACCAAATCATGATGACAAAATATAACAACTAGCTCATGGTGGGTCCAAGGGGTAATTTTAGACACCCAGGGGAAAATTCCTCCATGCCACTAGTCAAGCAGTAAGTCAGGGTGATAGACTAAAAGGTAGGTAATGGATGGATGAATACAATGAATAATGGAGCCAACACTAGCAAGCCAAGGTCTGGTGGAATGATCACCTCTATTCTCCTAAGGAGGGTAAAACCAATGAGTATGAATAATGAACTTCTAAGTCTGAGTAAGGACAATAGAATATATATAATAAGATCAACCAGGTCCATATATCTATATGATCGCCAGATCATGACACTAAATGTAAGACATGCCATAAGAATGAATATAAAAGCAATATAACCATAACACCATGATATACCTACTGAGTCATATACCTGAATGCTCATCATCTGAACCATCATCTGTCCTGTAAAACTGCTACTGTAACTCTGGGAACTACTGACTGCTCTGTACCAATGGTATAGTGGCTACATCGGTCATCTCTCTGAGTGTCCTGAGACTCAGTCATGGCATGGGAACTAAAACTATTGTTTAAAATCTGATAGTAATCCACATTAGATGCTCATCTCAACATATCAATGTAAGGGAACTGGCTGAATAGTGTATTGGAATTAGAAAAATAATGTATGGTAGCCCGGCTACTATATATGTGATAACAGGATGCATAATTCCAATTGGCACAACATGCTCTTCTCAGCGTTATGGGCCTATCGAACTTCCATCAAAACCGCCACAGGTTTCACTCCTTTCCAATTGGTATATGGATTGGAGGTTGTCCTACCTATAGAGTGCGAAATTCCATCTCTACAACTCGTTGTCAAACTTCTTCCTAACACTACTGCTAAGGAAGAACGTCTCTTGCACTTAGCAAAAATTGACGAGTCCCGCCGAGATGCCGCTCTTGCTAATGAAGTGCACAAGAAACGCATCAAATCCCAGTACGACTAGTCAGTTGAACCTCGTATCTTTAACGAGGGTGACCTAGTCCTCACTTATGACCAGAAACATGACAAACTAGGTGCAGGAAAGTTCGAATCCATGTGGCATGGACCTTACATTGTCAAACTTGTTTTGGAGAAGGGAGCTCATGAGCTTGAAGACTACGATGGAATCTCTTTGGGTGAACCCCATAATGGGATTTACCTGAAGAGATATTACGCTTAAATTCATCACGCTTAGACTTTCTTGTATATACTGTACATGGTGCGTTTTTTGTGTTTTTGTGTGTGTTGTGATGCTTTTGGCTTTTAGTGTCTTCAGATCTTGTTTCCGCTCCTTATACCATGTTTTGTCTATGTGTGCAGATGGAAACGTGCTATGGATTCGCAGACGGCGCCAGCCGGCATACCCATAACCTTGCTTCGACAGCCTAGGTACTATATTCCCCAACAGGTGAGCTCATTAGCTCAAGAGGAATTTTCCTAGGGTTTGCGACCAACAATGCCGCAGAGTATCAGGTAGTAATCGGAACCCTACCCTAGCTAACACCATTTCCTTGGGTATGAACCACATTGTCATCCACATGGATTCTCAATTAGTGGTTTCCCATCTTAACTGGGTTTACGCCATCCGTGATCCCAACTTACTCCATCTCTTCAGACGAGTACGTCTCCTAGAAAGGTCATTTGAATCCATTTAGAACCTACACATTCCACGAGAGTTAGACACAGTTGCTGACTTGATGGCCAACTTCATTTTGGATTGGTACATCACACACACATAATATTCATAACATGTAAATAATACAATGTATAAAAGCAAACATGTAAACACGATCACATCACTCATCATTTTAAAAAACACATAATGTATAAATCGCCGAGAGTGTCTGTATATATATATATCATCAAAAAGTAGTGCCGGTACAAAATCTGAAGCACAATAGCTTTTAGTGAGTCTCTACAAAATCTGAAGCATCATAGCTTTCAGTAGTACAAAATCTGAGGCCTCTAAGCTCTCAGTACAAGTATGCAGTGTCATCACGCCTGACGCCTGACCCATACACCACCCCTAGAACGGAAATCCCAGTGTCACTGAGTGAGGAAGCTATCCACGGTCCTCGCCACCTTGCGGAGTAGGGCATTGAAGCGTACGGACGCTCCAACCCCAAACCTCTGCATAGGTCTCGACAAGTCATCTATAGCTGGCTCAGGTACCTCCACGGTCAAATGGGATAGGTTCCTGTATACCTCCTCCATCTCCTCAATGGCAGCATGAGCACCTAGGGGCAAAACTACTTCCCCACCTCTGTCTCTCCTCACTAGGAGAGAAAGTCCTACTGGCCGTATGGGCCCCACATCTTCACACACATGTTATGTACTTGTCAGCACTACATCAAAAAAATGATAAATATACAAAATTAAAAGTACAAGGGTTTTTTTCTCACCTACGTCACCCCATGCTGCACCCTCGGGCAATACCAAGTCAGGATCCTCTCGGAAGTCCGTGCCGCTGTATGGAAATTCCTCGACCATGAGTAATTGGCCTTCCATCCATCTGAAGAACTTGGGACCAAAGCTGATGATAGGTCCTCCACCATGACGATTCATGACCTCAGCCCATCTGAGCATGTGGGGATCTCTAGGCTCCCTGTCATCTAATAACACCTGTGGGTGTAGTAGAGGGATCCGCTCCAAGAGGAACGATACCACAATCGACCCATAACCAAACTGCTTGATCTCTCCCCTCCGACACTTGGTCAGCTGAGCTCGAAGGTTTTCCAGGAGACCCTTGCACCAGTTGAAAACCATGGGGGACATGCAATCCTCCGCATAAAGCATCTGGGTCCGAGTAACCGTGTGTGGGGCTTGGCTACCAGCCGCTCTAGTAATAGTAAGCAATATGGTACGCAGCGGGTGGCTCACCACGTCCTTGATAGGAATCTTCCCACTAGAAGGTCCAGAAGTAGCGATACAATGTTGTGACACCATGTCATCAATTATGCGGTCATTGGCCCGTGTTCCAGTAAGATGTAGAGGTTACCCTCTCTGGGACAGACCTGTGAGAAAATAGATGTCCTAAACTTCTACTGTGAGGATGTGCTCAC
Source organism: Larix kaempferi (assembly GCA_027924585.1). Classification (NCBI taxonomy): domain Eukaryota; kingdom Viridiplantae; phylum Streptophyta; class Pinopsida; order Pinales; family Pinaceae; genus Larix; species Larix kaempferi. The sequence continues at coordinate 2,936,947 of BSBM01000626.1, forward strand.
CAATCACGAAATAATGTTGGGCTGCATCCCAACTCTGGAGCATGTGTGATAGCATTGGGATTTGGGATCTCATCCCCTAAATCTCAAAGAACTTGAGTAAACCACATTTCCACAAGGCATCCACGCATTGTGGATCGTTGGCAGCTTGTTCATCTTCTATCTCGTGTTCTCTTTCCCGCCACTCTAAAACCATGTTAGCTAGCAAACAACCTACCAAGAAGGACGTTTAAACACTGTTAGGTCCTGCTTCAACCTTCACAAGTCCATTTTTTGGATTCTTTTTTAAGTTTGGAATTTGCAAGTCCACCGTCGCACTTCACCCATTCGAGGCTTGCGACAACTCGGTCTCGTCGCAAGTCCTGAAAGGGCCAACTGCGACGAGCCGAGAGTGCAGTAGCCCTCCATGAACCCATCAAAAAACCCAAAAAATGAACCTAAAAACAAAATCTAATCCACTGGAAAGTTGCTGGATGAAATTTAGGCCTACCTGATCCGGACAGTTGGTGAAATGGTGGATCGTAGCTCCCAGAATCAACAAAGAAAGTTTTGGCTCCAAATTGGTACTTCTCCTCCCAAATTGGCAAATGAAACAATGAAATCTATTTTGGCCCATTTTTCTATTTATAAATAGAATGGAATATTCATTTTCAAATATTTTGATGCTCTTGGGCCATTTATCATAGTTTTTGACCATTTTTGTCATATTTGAGGATATTTGACACATTTTCTAGTGTGCAGGAGTTGTAAGTGGCCTTTTGGGCCATTTCTCGTATCACAATGGTCATCGTAGGTATGAACACTCCCTTGAACGTTTTGTCATTATTTTTGCAACGGTTAGTCTGTAATTATTGCGTGATGATGAGTTTACTCTTCGTTTGTTCTTGTACTCATGGAACTATGAGAACAAGTACTGAGTTATGATTTATCACTTTTCTGGGCTCGTTAAACTTCCACGGAAAAGGACACCCCTCGGAGTCTACCATTAAGCTCTTTTCAGGCTCTCGAAAAATGAAAAGATTGCCAAGCGAACTTGTCGCGTTCACTCTTGTTAAAGTATTTGAATGGTCGTCTTCCTAGTGATAGTTTACCCCTTTTTCGGACCAGGAGGCACTAATTACGAAAAAGGTATACTCTAGCCAATCATGACTGGAAGAGTCCTCTCCCGCGTTTTTTTACCCTTTTTGGGGCGATGAGGCTAACTTTACGAAAAAGGACCGTTGGAGTCTCCTTTAATTCTTTTCAGACTCTCTAAACATGAAATGACAACCGAGTTTACCTTCTATGGACTCATTAAAATTTTCACATTGAAGGGCCCGTCATGGGATGAACCCCTCCTATCCTAGGTTCGGAAAATATTCAGGATTGGACTCATCTATGAGATGAGCTATACCGAGCATCTAGTTACCCTCATCAAGCTCGTAAAAAACACATGAGGCACTCATCATTCATGATGGGTAAAAAGGAAAGTGTTTGTCTTATGTACCCTATTAGTGGCAGTATGTAGTCGTTCTTGAATATGGAACTCATCTGCATTTGCATACAATACTTGGGTCATCCGTTTGTCTATGAGTCCCTGCTTACTCTCTGAGTCATGTTACTCCTTTGAGTCGTTCAAAGAAAGCTCCCATCATCGGTTGCATTGGAAGTTTCCATCGTACTCATTGTTTCAATACTACCAAGTCATGCCATGCCCATGTTCAAGAACACATCTACCATTTATCATATACAGTCAGTACACCCGTCACCATATCGGTTTACTTTGTGTCAGTCTCACATGTTGCTGTACTATTTGATCCACTCTGCACATCTTTTGTCGTGTTTTGTGTCGATTGATGGGGGATTCATCATGGCCCTCCTTTGACGGATTCATCCTTGTCGACTTCAACTCATCATCTGAGGATCGAATCTAGAAACTAATCAAGTACCTTGGCCCTACATGCCTCAATGGCAGGTTACCTCGCTTTCATCATGAGTTTACATCATTGACTCTTGATTGTAAGATTTCATCTCGCGTTCGACTTCAACTCATTTATTCACGCTTGATGATATGTACTGTGATACCTTGGGAATCATTGACATCAATGGTGATCTCCCTCGCACTTGTTAACGGTTTACATCAATGGTTGGTAATCAAGTGGTATCTATCATGTTCGACGTGAAGACATTTGTAATCACATGGATAGATTCGTATCATTGCGGGTTCAGCTTGAAGACCCTGGGGAGTCATGTTTTACCTAGGTTGCGATGGAGTTTGTATTTAGTTATATCACATGGATCCACTTTTGTATTGGTTATGGCTGTGTTATCATCTCATCATGGATCTACGCTTGTGTCTAGTAGCCATGATTGTGTTCAGTCAGTCATTACTACCATGGATCTGCAATGTATTGGTCGGCAGCCATGTTGTACTTTATATGAGATTGTCAGTTCAGAGTCAGTTGTATTGCAGCAGTGTCCTTCGTCCGACGAGTCTATTGCCATTACTTCTATCAAAGCACTTCACCTGTCTATCTTCAACAGCTTCATGCTTTGGGGGGCATTCTGTTACACCCAAAATCTACTCATCATGAGATTCAGTGTATACACCCCTGAAGATACTTGGACTAAGTAATCATCCTGGGAGGATTTGTACCCAGTTGTGCTCAGTTTTGAAGGGTTTTCGTAGGTTGCACACTAGCAACATGCGACGTCGCATCTTGCTCCATTATAGGGTGCGACGAAGTCAGTTAAGTGGCAAAAATAGATTCTTCGAGGTCCATCTCTAAGCTTGCTAACTTGGGACCCTATCCCTGACCTCTTGGAAGAGTTGGAACTCGGTTCCTAGACCTTTGGGGAGATCCCTTAAGCCTCTCCTACCATCTCTCAACCTATCCTATCCATACCCTATCCATTTAGTCCTATATAAGTGAAGCTCACTCCCATCCCAATGGGAGGAAGACTATGGTATCTACATGCTGGTGAAATCACTCTTAGAACCTCTCCACTCACCTATTGGAGAACTCATACTTCCTTGGAAGGATATGGCAATCGGCTTTGTTAGAGAAGGGCTACAACATTAAGCCTTGGTTGTGGTTCTATATCTCTATCATGTACTCCTCTATTTGTAGTAATACAAATGCTTTCCACCAATATTTTTCATGTGTGTAATGATATTGAGTAGTTTACCTGCTTAACTATTTACTTAGATCTCTTATTGTATAGATGTATTTTACTGGTTTTCTCTTTTTTCTTGTCTCGACAGGTCTTGCAGCTTGGATCTAACGACCGTGGGACGTGGATCAACATTCAGGAGAAAGGATTACGTAGTGAAAAGGTAAGATATCTAGTACTTGATCCTTAAGTAGATCTAGGAAATGCATTAGTAGTTTGTTCTATTTGTTCTAGACTCACTTTAAGCTAGGGAGATCCGGCTCGCGTCCGCTCGAGTGGATTGTCCAATAACACTTCTTGGATGAAAGAATACATGGATGAATATTTTGATGCATATCATATCCTCATGGAGCAGCATTATAGGACATGGGATCCTCACTTATGTCATTGGAGCAGATTTGATTGGTTACTTGTTGATTGTATGCACTTGGAAAATGGTGGTCTACTTGCTTGGCGGTATAAGCACTTTCATAATTCTTTGAGGAAGCATCTCCTTGATGTACATTTTCATTATGTTGTTATGTACTTTGATGATATATATTTTGTACTCATGATATTTGGAATAATGCATACAATAAAATGGGATTCGGGAATCCTCTTATCTGATGGTATGGGTTGGAGAGCACTCTTAATTGTTGGGGTGCAATACAAGCAATGGGACCCTGGAATAATTTTTGTTTCATTGGTCTCAATTTTTGGGAAACAAGAAGTATGGGAGATGGATTTCCCACTTAATAAAGTGATTTTTATCAGAGTAGTGCAGCAGAAAGCATGGTGGTCCCTCTCTAAAATCCTCATGGAATCTCGAAGACTCAAAGTTGAGCAACTCTGTGGCAACTTCAAAGAATTATACAGAAAGTAGGTTCTTCAACACCCATGTTTGAAATTGCTTGAGGATAAGCAATATTGGGAAGGAAGGACTTGCCATGTCTAAAATTTGGAATTGGGTCACAATGGCCTAATCCCAATGACAATATTCATGAGAGTTTGTCAGGGTCAAAATATTGCTTAGGAGGAAAATTACTAGTTTCCTAGGTTGAGGGTGAAAGCTTTGGGATTTGAAATAAGGAGGATAATAAATGAGGTTTGGACATTAGAATGGCATAAATATTTAATAAAGAAGCTAAATAAATAAATACAAGGGAAAATCAAAGTGGCAATTAATCATGGAGACACATGAAGGATGTGGGACCCACACAAGCTAGATTTTCCATGCCACATGGCATCCTACTCTTGCCATTTCGAATCCATAAGAAGAAAAATGTTCTTGGGGTGAGTTAGAAGGTAAATATACTTGGAATGAGTCATGTAAGGTCGAATTGGAGTGGAAGAATAACTCCCACGGAAGAGGAAGAGGCAATTTGGAGCTAGTGAGACACTTGGGCTAGATTCCCTATCTCTATGACAACAATGTTGAAGATGCTATGACACCTATGACGCAAATCAAACCTGAGGGATGACATATGACATTTATGACATTTCAGGGCTAAAAATAGCCTCCAAGAGGGAGCTCAAGTGAGTTAGGGCAGCCAAAGAGACACCAATTCAAATTGGAAGAAGGAGAGTGCTATAATTGGAAGGACAAGTGGCATACTTGGGAATCTCTTCCCAAATTGAGTTGGCATGAATATCTTGGAAGGTATTCGACCCATGCACATTAGAATTTTATAAAATTCATGAAAAAAGAAGAATGGCAGGTTTTGATCATTTTTAGAATTTGCAATTGCATTTGTGATGATGTTAGGAACCCATGTCTTTACTTTGTTAGTATATTGTTGTTGGACGCATATGCTTTGTAAGTCGTCCCGTAGTATTGTTGATCCATAGTTTGTAGTGGCCCATAGTTTTGACCCATAGTATTCGCGCCTAGACTTAGTATATAAGTGTGTGTTGAGACCTATGAAAGCACCGTGAAGTTAATTGTATTGAGCTTGCTCAAAGGAGGTTGCCCCCTCGAAGTGGCCCGTGATCAATATAAAAGTGATTCTGAGTTCTATTATTTTTGATATCTCATGTATTTGCATTAATTAATTATTGCAAGTTCATCACATATGGTATCAGAGCACTTTCTTGCGCTCGCTAAGTGAAATTTCTGCCAATTTGTTTTCGCATTTGTTGCAGGTTCGGATTTGGGAATAATCCCTATCTGCTTAACTGTGGGAAGTACTTGGGAATAATCCCTAAAACTCATTGTGAGGAGTACCACAGGAACCCCGAAGTAGCTGGCCCATTGAGAGGACCTTCCAGTGAAAAGGGCAACGACCCTTACCTGATTGACTAGTTCCCACCCGTGAGGTAAACCAAGAGCTGTTGTTTGTGGCAAAGTGGTTATCAGTTTTACCTGAGCCGTGGAGTGAGGGGTACTGCCCCAATACGCAAGCCGTCAGACAGCATTGGTGGCCGAGTGAAACCCCTGAACTGTTAGGAAGTTGCACATACCTGGGGCCCATATCTATTTTCAGCTGAACTGTTGTCAATCACTGCTGCACTATTTCAGATCTAACTGTTCAGATCCATTCTGAAACCCGTTCCAGATCCAGTCGTTTTCAATCCATTTGGCACCGTTTCAGATCCCTATATTTCTGCTCACTTCTGGGCAGTTGCAGATTTATCTGTTCCAGCTCCCTTCCGAGCCATAGCCACTACAGTCTAAAAAAAAAAAAAAGTATAAAATTCAGTTTTTTCTCCATATCTCCCTTGTTTTCACTCTGTTTCCCTTGAAATTTTCGGGGAAACCCTATCATCCCATTCTACATATTCCATTCCTGAGGACCCTATCCCCAATTCCCCTTCCCAAAGCCCGAAATCCCACATTTGTCTATTTTTAGGGTTTGCCATAACTTCCTCAGATTTCACCCAATCACCTTCAAATTTTACCACAGAGTTCCTTTCTGAATTCTGCTTCTTTGTCCCCCTCTGCCAAATTTTCCCATTCTTTCACCCCACTTCTAAAATCCTCATTTTTGCTTCCATGTCTATTCGACAGTGTCCAAAACCTAGTCAAACCCCAATTACCCTTCATATTTTTTCCCAAGTCCAGATTTTCCTTTTACTGAAGCAGTTTTTGTTTTTGTTTTCCTACCCAGTCAATCAAAAAAAAAAAAACTCCTGGTTATGGTTGTCACTCGTGCAGGAGCAAAAACCATGGAAAACGCACTTGCAGCCATCCAAGCCAAACTTCAGGATCTGGATGAAAAATTTCTCGGCCTCCATCTTGAACATTCAGCTATGAACAACAAACGGCAGTCCGAGTCTTCATTAGTCAATGGGTTCTCTCCTTCCAGCAATTTCCGTGGTCCGAAGCTTGATTTTCCTCGCTTCCATGGTACTGATCCAACTGGATGGATCTATCGTGCAGAACAGTATTTCATTCTGCATAATACTTTTGATGTCAACAAAGTTTCGCTTGCATCCTTTCATTTGGAACAGGAAGCTCTTCAACGGTACCGTTGGTACATCAAGGCTCATGAAGAGCCAAAATGGCCAGACTTTTGCCAGCTCCTTTTGCAACGATTTGCTCCTAGTGTTTTTGATAACTTCACAGGAGCCCTCACTAAAATTCTCAAAATTGGCACTATGAGAGAGTATCAAACCGAATTTGAGAAACTAGCCAACCACATTAAAGGATTGTCTGATGACTTTTACCGGAGTTGTTTTATCAGTGGTCTAAAGGATGCCATCCACTCTGAGGTCAAAATGTTCTATCCCAACACAATGATGGAAGCCCTAGGGTTGTCTAAGTTGGTAGAAGACAAGATTGCAGCCCAACAACGCTCCAAGCCCGCAGAAACAATGGATGCTCTGGTCGACATTTAGGAACTGCCTATTGACCCTCCATCTAGGGATGACCAGCCAGAGATATCTCTCCATGCTATAGTTGGAATCACCACCCCCCAAACAATGCGGGTCAGGGGTTACTTCAAGAATCTTCCTCTTACAATACTCATTGATTCTGGTAGCACTCATAATTTCATTGACCCTCGGATCGCCAAACAAGCTGATTGTTTTATCCATCCTTGCTCCAACTTTGAATTCATGGTTGCCAATGGGGGCACCTTACCTTGCAAAGGGAAGTGTCGAAATGTGTGTATCTCTATGGGAGATTATACCTTTCGCTCTGACATGTTTGCCTTGACCTTAGGCGGATGTGATGTGGTTTTGGGCGCTCAATGGCTACGCACACTTGGCCCTATCTTATGGGATTTTGCTGAACTTTGGATGCAGTTTTCCCTCAATGGACAAAAACACACATATTACAACCAGGTTCTCTCAGCATCATCAGTTCACATCGCATGGAAAAAATCCTCAAGAAGAATTCACATGGTGTCATCGCTCAAATCCATTCCATTCAGATGCAACCATCCGCGGTCTCCACTACTCCTTTGGATCTACAACAAATTCTGGATCGATATACAGGTGTCTTTGCTGAACCAGAGGGATTGCCACCTTCCAGGCTACAAGACCATCGTATTCAGCTCCTTCCTGGCAGCGTTCCTCCCAACATCAGGCCCTATCACTACCCATTTCACCAAAAAACGGAGATTGAAATGCTCGTTCGGGACTTATTGAAGCAAGGTATTATTCGCCCAAGCACTAGTTCCTTTTCTTCTCCAGTTCTTCTTGTCCGCAAAAAAGATGGGTCATGGTGCCTCTACATTGACTTCCGAGCACTTAATCACCTCACCATCAAGGATAAGTTTTCAATTACTATTTTTGATGAGCTTCCTGATGAGCTTCATGGGGCTCACTTTTTCTCCAAGTTGGATCTTCGTTCTGGGTATCATCAAATTCGAGTTCATGAGGATGATATCCCTAAAACAACTTTCCGCACACATGATGGCCATTATGAGTTTTTGTTCATGCCCTTTGGCCTCACTAATGCTCCTACCACATTCCAGGCCTTAATGAATAAAATATTTCGACCCTACTTGCGGAAATTCATTCTGGTATTCTTTAATGATATCCTCATCTACAGTAAAACATGGGATGAACATCTCCAGCATCTGGATCTTGTCATGCAACTTTTCTCTGACCATCATCTCCATGCCAAGCAGTCTAAATGTGTTTTTGGACAGAAGGAAGTTGAGTATCTTTGGCACATTATCTTAGCACAAGGGGTTCGCGTGGATCCTGCCAAAATCGATGCCATGAACAATTGGCCGCATCCTCAGACACTCAAGAGCTTTCGTGGTTTTTTGGGGTTGACTAGCTACTACCGCAAGTTTGTCAAGGATTATGGGAAGATTGCAGCTCCATTAACTGCTCTATTGAAAAAGGATGATTTTACATGGACACATGCTGCTCAGTGTGCATTTGACAAACTAAAACAAGCTATGTGTACTGCACCTATTCTAGCTATGCCCGATTTTTCCAAGCCCTTCACTATTGAGAGTGATGATTGCAGCAATGGACTTGGTGTTGTTCTCCTTCAAGATGAACACCCCATTGCGTTCACCAGCAAATCCCTTTCAGGTAATAATTTAGCTTCCTCTACCTATGAGAAGGAAATGATGGCTATTTTGCATGCAGTACAGAAGTGGTGACCATACCTATTAGGGAATCATTTCTGCATCAAGACTGATCACCAGAGTCTGAAATATTTCTTGGAACAGTGTGTCTCCTCCCCAACACAACATAAATGGGTTATCAAACTCATGGGTAATGAATATGAGAACACTTACAAGAAGGGTAAAGACAATATTGTGCAAGATGCTCTTTCTCACACATTTGATGCCCAAGGTTCTCTTTCAGCTATTTCTATGCCTGTTCCAAATTGGTTGCAATCTATTCAACATGGTTATGTCAATGACTCTTCCTTATCTCAAATCATCCAACGCTTGGCCAACAACCCTTCTGTTGTACCACATTACTCTTGGGATGGTGCTTCTCTGAGATACAAGGGTCGTCTGGTGCTTCCCCAGAGCACAGATCTTCAACAGGCTGTCTTCTATGAACTCCATGCTTCTCCATTGGCAGGGCACTCTGGGTTCCTCAAAACATATGAACGGGCACGACGTAACTTCTTTTGGCAGGGCATGAAAAGGACAATTCAACAGATGGTGGCCAAATGTGATACCTTCCAGCGCAATAAGGGTGAAACAACACTCCTTCCAGGATTGCTCGAACCCTTGCCCATACCTACACGGAGTTGGACAGATATTTCTATGGATTTCATTGAAGGGCTCCCTAAATCTAGCGGGAAGACAGTGATTCTCGTTGTGGTTGATCGCCTCTCCAAATATAGTCATTTTTGTGCTCTCAGCCATCCCTATACAGCCTCCTTAGTCGCTCAACTTTTCCTGGATCAGATCTTTCATCATCATGGCATCCCTTCTTCCATTGTCTCAGATCGTCATGCGAATTTCACCAGTCATTTTTGGACAGAACTATTTCGCCACACTGGCACCAAACTGAAGATGAGTTTAGGGTATCACCCACAAACAGATGGTCAGACTGACATTATCAATAAATGCTTGAAAACTTATCTTTGTTGCTTCACCTCTGAACAACAACATCAGTGGGAAAAGTGGCTCCCTCTCACTGAATGGTGGTACAATACCTCTTACCACACTGCCACTAAAATGACCCCATATGAAGCATTCTATGGTCAGGCACCTCCAGTTCTTCTTCCATACACCCCCAACAGTTCACCAGTTCAAGAAGTTGACACGGTCCTTCGAAACCGCAATCAGATTCTTCGCATTTTGCAGGACAATCTTCACATGGCAAGAAATCGCATGAAGCAACAAGCTGATAAGCACCGTTCTAAGCGCACTTTTCAAGTAGGCGATATGGTTTTTCTTCGTCTCCAGCCGTACAAGCAATCCTCCCTGAAACTCAAAGGGCGTCATAAGCTCGCTCGAAAGTTCTATGGGCCATATCGGATTCTTCAGAAGATTGGGTCCGTTGCTTATAAATTGGAACTTCCTCCTTCTTCCCGCATTCATCCAGTCTTTCATGTCTCTTGTCTGAAGAAATTTTTTGGCACCAACATCAATGGACAAATGATTTTACCCGAACTGGATAATGAAGGATCCATCCTTTTGGAGCCGGAGGCCATTCTCAATCGGCGCACTCGTCAGCTTCGCTCTCGCTCTATCACAGAGGTCTTAATTCAGTGTCACGGCATGCAACTAGAGGATGCTACATGGGAACCACTCCTTCAGATTCAACAACAATTTCCACATCTAAAGCTTTGAGGACAAAGCTTTTTTTAAGGGGGAGGGGATGTTAGGAACCCATGTCTTTACTTTGTTAGTATATTGTTGTTGGACGCATATGCTTTGTAAGTCGTCTCATAGTATTTGTTGATCAATAGTTTGTGTTATTGTTGTTGGCACATATGCTTTGTAAGTCGCCCGTAGTATTGTTGATCCATAGTTTGTAGTGGCCCATGGTTTTGAC